>JAUKNL010000038.1:5715850-6970301 GCA_030765065.1 Deroplatys truncata
CTTTGCAAATGCCAGTATACTAACCTTGGACAGTGTTATCAAGCACACAACTCAACCAAGCTGTAGCTTTGTAAATGCATGTATTCTAACATTGGACAGCGTTATCAAGCACAGAACTCACAAGCTGTAGTTTTGCAAATGCCAGTATTCTAACCTTGGACAGTGTTATCAAGCACACAACTCACAAGCTGTAGCATTGCAAATGCCAGTATTCTAACCTTGGACAGTGTTATCAAGCACACAACTCACAAGCAGTAGCTTTGCAAATGCCAGTATTCTAACCTTGGACAGTGTTATCAAGCACACAACTCACAACAAGCTGTAGCATTGCAAATGCCAGTATTCCAACCTTGAACAGTGTTATCAAGCACACAACTCACAAGCAGTAGCTTTGCAAATGCCAGTATTGTAACCTTGGACAGTGTTATCAAGCACAAAACTCACAAGCTGTAGCATTGCAAATGCCAGTATTCTAACCTTGGACATTGTTATCAAGCACACAACTTACAACAAGCTGTAGCTTTGTAAATGCCTGTATTCTAACCTTGGACAGTGTTATCAAGCACACAACTCACAAGCAGTAGCTTTGCAAATGCCAGTATTCTAACCTTGGACAGTGTTATCAAGCACACAACTCACAAGCAGTAGCTTTGCAAATGCCAGTATACTAACCTTGGACAGTGTTATCAAGCACATAACTCACAAGCAGTAGTTTTAATAATGCCAGTATTCTAACCTTGGACAATGCTATCAAGCACACAACTCACAAGCAGTAGCTTTGCAAATGCCAGTATTCTAACCTTGGACAGTGTTATCAAGCACACAACTCACAAGCAGTAGCTTTGCAAATGCCAGTATTCTAACCTTGGACAGTGTTATCAAGCACACAACTCACAACAAGCTGTAGCATTGCAAATGCCAGTATTCTAACCTTGGACAGTGTTATCAAGCACACAACTCACAACAAGCAGTAGCTTTGCACATGCCAGTATTCTAACCTTGGACAGTGTTATCAAGCACACAACTCACAAGCAAAAGTTTTGCAAATGCCAGTATTGTAACCTTGGACAGTGTTATCAAGCACACAACTCACAACAGGCTGTAGCATTGCAAATGCCAGTATTCTAACCTTGGACAGTGTTATCAAGCACACAACTCACAAGCAGAAGTTTTGCAAATGCCAGTATTCTAACCTTGGACAGTGTTATCAAGCACACAACTCACAACAAGCTGTAGCTTTGCAAATTCCAGTATTCTAACCTTGGACAGTGTTATCAAGCACACAACTTACAACAAGCTGTAGTTTTGCAAATGCCAGTATTCTAACCTTGGACAGTGTTATCAAGCACACAACTTACAACAAACTGTAGCTTTGCAAATGCCAGTATACTAACCTTGGACAGTGTTATCAAGCACACAACTCAACCAAGCTGTAGCTTTGTAAATGCCTGTATTCTAACATTCGACAGCTTTATCAAGCACACAACTCACAAGCTGTAGTTTTGCAAATGCCAGTATTCTAACCTTGGACAGTGTTATCAAGCACACAACTCACAAGCTGTAGCATTGCAAATGCCAGTATTCTAACCTTGGACAGTGTTATCAAGCACACAACTCACAAGCAGTAGCTTTGCAAATGCCAGTATTCTAACCTTGGACAGTGTTATCAAGCACACAACTCACAAGCAGTAGCTTTGCAAATGCCAGTATTCTAACCTTGGACAGTGTTATCAAGCACACAACTCACAACAAGCTGTAGCATTGCAAATGCCAGTATTCTAACCTTGGACAGTGTTATCAAGCACACAACTCACAAGCAGTAGCTTTGCAAATGCCAGTATTCTAACGTGGACAGTGTTATCAAGCACAAAACTCACAAGCTGTAGCATTGCAAATGCCAGTATTCTAACCTTGGACATTGTTATATAGCACACAACTCACAACAAGCTGTAGCTTTGTAAATGCCTGTATTCTAACCTTGGACAGTGTTATCAAGCACACAACTCACAAGCAGTAGCTTTGCAAATGCCAGTATACTAATCTTGGACAGTGTTATCAAGCACACAACTCACAAGCAGTAGTTCTGAAAATGCCAGTATTCTAACCTTGGACAATGTTATCAAGCACACAACTCACAAGCAGTAGCTTTGCAAATGCCAGTATTCTAACCTTGGACAGTGTTATCAAGCACACAACTCACAAGCAGTAGCTTTGCAAATGCCAGTATACTAACCTTGGACAGTGTTATCAAGCACACAACTCACAAGCAGTAGTTTTGAAAATGCCAGTATTCTAACCTTGGACAATGTTATCAAGCACACAACTCACAAGCAGTAGCTTTGCAAATGCCCGTATTCTAACCTTGGACAGTGTTATCAAGCACACAACTCACAAGCAGTAGCTTTGCAAATGCCAGTATTCTAACCTTGGACAGTGTTATCAAGCACACAACTCACAAGCAGTAGCTTTGCAAATGCCAGTATCCTAACCTTGGACAGTGTTATCAAGCACACAACTCACAAGCAGTAGCTTTGCAAATGCCAGTATTCTAACCCTGGACAGTGTTATCAAGCACACAACTCACAAGCAGTAGCATTGCAAATGCCAGTATTCTAACCTTGGACAGTGTTATCATGCACACAACTCACAAGCTGTAACATTGCAAATGCCAGTATTCTAACCTTGGACACTGTTATCAAGCACACAACTCACAACAAGCTGTAGCATTGCAAATGCCAGTATTCTAACCTTGGACAGTGTTATCAAGCACACAACTCACAAGCAGTAGCTTTGCAAATGCCAGTATTCTAACCTTGGACAGTGTTATCAAGCACACAACTCCCAACAAGCTGTAGTTTTGCAACTGCCAGTATTCTAACCTTGGACAGTGTTATCAAGCACACAACTCACAAGCTGTAACATTGCAAATGCCAGTACTCTAACCTTGGACAGTGTTATCAAGCACACAACTCACAACAAGCTGTAGTTTTGCAAATGCCAGTATTCTAACCTTGGACAGTGTTATCAAGCACACAACTCACAACAAGCTGTAGTTTTGTAAATGCCAGTATTCTAACCTTGGACAGTGTTATCAAGCACACAACTTACAACAAGCTGTAGTTTTGTAAATGCCAGTATTCTAACCTTGGACAGTGTTATCAAGCACACAACTTACAACAAGCTGTAGCTTTGTAAATGCCTGTATTCTAACCTTGGACAGTGTTATCAAGCACACAACTCCCAACAAGCTGTAGTTTTGCAACTGCCAGTATTCTAACCTTGGACAGTGTTATCAAGCACACAACTCACAACAAGCTGTAGCTTTGTAAATGCCTGTATTATAACCTTGGACAGTGTTATCAAGCACACAACTTACAACAAGCTGTAGCTTTGTAAATGCCTGTATTCTAACCTTGGACAGTGTTATCAAGCACACAACTTACAACAAGCTGTAGTTTTGTAAATGCCTGTATTCTAACCTTGGACAGCGTTATCAAGCAAACAACTCACAAGCTGTAGTTTTGCAACTGCCAGTATTCTAACCTTGGACAGTGTTATCAAGCACACAACTCACAAGCAGTAGCTTTGCAAATGCCAGTATATTAACCTTGGACAGGGTTATCAAGCACACAACTCACAACAAGCTGTAGTTTTGCAAATGCCAGTATTCTAAACTTGGACAGTGTTATCAAGCACACAACTCACAAGCTGTAACATTGCAAATGCCAGTATTCTAACCCTGGACAGTGTTATCAAGCACACAACTCACAAGCAGTAGCTTTGCAAATGCCAGTATTCTAACCTTGGACAGTGTTATCAAGCACACAACTCACAAGCTGTAGTTTTGCAAATGCCAGTATTCTAACCTCGGACAGTGTTTCAAGCACACAACTCACAAGCTGTAGCATTGCAAATGCCAGTATTCTAACCTTGGACAGTGTTATCAAGCACACAACTCACAAGCTGTAACATTGCAAATGCCAGTATTCTAATCTTGGACAGTGTTATCAAGCACACAACTCACAAGCTGTAGCATTGCAAATGCCAGTATTCTAACCTTGGACAGTGTTATCAAGCACACAACTCACAAGCTGTAACATTGTAAATGACAGTATTCTAACCTTGGACAGTGTTATCAAGCACACAACTCACAACAAGCTGTAGCATTGCAAATGCCAGTATTCTAACCTTGGACAGTGTTATCAAGCACACAACTCACAACAAGCTGTAGCATTGCAAAAGCCAGTATTCTAACCTTGGACAGTGTTATCAAGCACACAACTCACAACAAGCAGTAGCTTTGCACATGCCAGTATTCTAACCTTGGACAGTGTTATCAAGCACACAACTCACAAGCAAAAGTTTTGCAAATGCCAGTATTCTAACCTTGGACAGTGTGATCAAGCACAACACTCACAAGCAGAAGTTTTTCAAATGCCAGTATTCTAACCTTGGACAGTGTTATCAAGCACACAACTCACAACAAGCTGTAGCTTTGCAAATACCAGTATTGTAACCTTGGACAGTGTTATCAAGCACACAACTCACAAGCTGTACCTTTGAAAATGCCAGTATTCTAACCTTGGACAGTGTTATCAAGCACACAACTCACAACAAGCTGTAGCTTTGCAAATGCCAGTATTCTAACTTTGGACAGTGTTATCAAGCACACAACTCACAAGCAGTAGCATTGCAAATGCCAGTATACTAATCTTGGACAGTGTTATCAAGCACACAACTCACAACAAGCTGTAGCTTTGTAAATGCCTGTATTCTAACATTGGACAGCGTTATCAAGCACACAACTCACAAGCTGTAGTTTTGCAAATGCCAGTATTCTAACCTTGGACAGTGTTATCAAGCACACAACTCACAAGCTGTAGTTTTTCAAATGACAGTATTCTAACCTTGGACAGTGTTATCAAGCACACAACTCACAAGCTGTAGCATTGCAAATGCCAGTATTCTAACCTTGGACAGTGTTATCAAGCACACAACTCACAAGCAGTAGCTTTGCAAATGCCAGTATTCTAACCTTGGACAGTGTTATCAAGCACACAACTCACAACAAGCTGTAGCATTGCAAATGCCAGTATTCTAACCTTGGGCAGTGTTATCAAGCACACAACTCACAAGCAGTAGCTTTGCAAATGCCAGTATTCTAACCTTGGACGGTGTTATCAAGCACACAACTCACAAGCTGTAGCATTGCAAATGCCAGTATTCTAACCTTGGACAGCGTTATCAATCACACAACTCACAACAAGCTGTAGCTTTGTATATGCCTGTATTCTAACCTTGGACAGTGTTATCAAGCACACAACTCACAAGCAGTAGCTTTGCAAATGCCAGTATCCTAACCTTGGACAGTGTTATCAAGCACACAACTCACAAGCAGTAGCATTGCAAATGCCAGTATTCTAACCTTGGACAGTGTTACCAAGCACACAACTGACAAGCTGTAACATTGCAAATGCCAGTATTCTAACCTTGGACAGTGTTATCAAGCACACAACTCACAACAAGCTGTAGCATTACAAATGCCAGTATTCTAACCTTGGACAGTGTTATCAAGCACACAACTCACAAGCAGTAGCTTTGCAAATGCCAGTATTCTAACCTTAGACAGTGTTATCAAGCACACAACTCACAAGCAGTAGCTTTGCAAATGCCAGTATTCTAACCTTGGACAGTGTTATCAAGCACACAACTCACAAGCAGTACCTTTGCAAATGCCAGTATTCTAACCTTGGACAGTGTTATCAAGCACACAACTCACAAGGAGTAGCTTTGCAAATGCCAGTATTCTAACCTTGGACAGTGTTATCAAGCACACAACTCACAAGCAGTAGCTTTGCAAATGCCAGTATTCTAACCTTGGACAGTGTTATCAAGCACACAACTCACAAGCAGTACCTTTGCAAATGCCAGTATTCTAACCTTGGACAGTGTTATCAAGCACACAACTCACAAGCAGTAGCTTTGCAAATGCCAGTATTCTAACCTTGGACAATGTTATCAAGCACACAACTCACAAGCTGTAGCATTGCAAATGCCAGTATTCTAACCTTGGACAGTGTTATCAAGCACATAACTCACAACAAGCTGTAGCTTTGTAAATGCCTGTATTCTAACCTTGGACAGTGTTATCAAGCACACAACTCACAAGCAGTAGCTTTGCAAATGCCAGTATACTAACCTTGGACAGTGTTATCTAGCACACAACTCACAAGCAGTAGTTTTGAAAATGCCAGTATTCTAACCTTGGACAATGTTACTAAGCACACAACTCACAAGCAGTAGCTTTGCAAATGCCAGTATTCTAACCTTGGACAGTGTTATCAAGCACACAACTCACAAGCAGTAGCTTTGCAAATGCCAGTATACTAACCTTGGACAGTGTTATCAAGCACACAACTCACAACAAGCTGTAGCTTTGTAAATGCCTATATTCTAACCTTGGACAGCGTTATCAAGCAAACAACTCACAAGCTGTAGTTTTGCAAATGGCAGTATTCTAACCTTGGACAGTGTTACCAAGCACACAACTCACAAGCAGTAGCTTTGCAAATGCCAGTATTCTAACCTTGGACAGTGTTATCAAGCACACAACTCACAAGCAGTAGCTTTGCAAATGCAAGTATTCTAACCTTGGACAGTGTTATCAAGCACACAAGTCACAACAAGCTGTAGCATTGCAAATGCCAGTATTCTAACCTTGGACGGTGTTATCAAGCACACAACTCACAAGCAGAAGTTTTGCAAATGCCAGTATTCTAACCTTGGACAGTGTTATCAAGCACACAACTCACAACAAGCTGTAGCATTGCAAATGCCAGTATTCTAACCTTGGACAGTGTTATCAAGCACACAACTCACAACAAGCTGTAGCTTTGCAAATGCCAGTATTCTAACCTTGGACAGTGTTATCACGCACACAACTCACAGGCAGAAGTTTTGCAAATGCCAGTATTCTAACCTTGGACAGTGTTATCCAGCACACAACTCCCAACAAGCTGTAGTTTTGCAACTGCCAGTATTCTAACCTTGGACAGTGTTATCAAGCACACAACTCACAAGCTGTAACATTGCAAATACCAGTATTCTAACCTTGGACAGTGTTATCAAGCACACAACTCACAAGCTGTAGCATTGCAAATGCCAGTATTCTAACCTTGGACAGTGTTATCAAGCACACAACTCACAAAAAGCTGTAGTTTTGCAAATGCCAGTATTCTAACCTTGGACAGTGTTATCAAGCACACAACTCACAAGCTGTAACATTGCAAATGCCAGTATTCTAACCTTGGACAGTGTTATCAACACACAACTCACATCAAGCTGTAGTTTTGCAAATGCCAGTATTCTAACCTTGGACAGTGTTATCAAGCACACAACTCACAAGTTGTAACATTGCAAATGCCAGTATTCTAACCTTGGACAGTGTTATCAAGCACACAACTCACAAGCTGTAGCATTGCAAATGCCAGTATTCTAACCTTGGACAGTGTTTACAAGCACACAACTCACAACAAGCTGTAGTTTTGCAAATGCCTGTATTCTAACCTTGGACAGTGTTATCAAGCACACAACTCACAAGCAGAAGTTTTGCAAATGCCAGTATTCTAACCTTGGACAGTGTTCTCAAGCACACAACTCAAGCAAACTACTGTTTTGCAACTGCCAGTATTTAACCTTGGACAGTGTTATTAAGCACACAACTCACAAGCTGTAACATTGCAAATGCCAGTATTCTAATCTTGGACAGTGTTATCAAGCACACAACTCACAACAAGCTGTAGCATTGCAAATGCCAGTATTCTAACCTTGGACAGTGTTATCAAGCACACAACTCACAAGCAGTAGCTTTGCAAATGGCAGTATTCTAACCTTGGACAGTGTTATCAAGCACAAAACTCACAAGCTGTAGCATTGCAAATGCCAGTATTCTAACCTTGGACATAGTTATATAGCACACAACTCACAACAAGCTGTAGCTTTGTAAATGCCTGTATTCTAACCTTGGACAGTGTTATCAAGCACACAACTCACAAGCAGTAGCTTTGCAAATGCCAGTATACTAATCTTGGACAGTGTTATCAAGCACACAACTCACAAGCAGTAGTTCTGAAAATGCCAGTATTCTAACCTTGGACAATGTTATCAAGCACACAACTCACAAGCAGTAGCTTTGCAAATGCCAGTATTCTAACCTTGGACAGTGTTATCAAGCACACAACTCACAAGCAGTAGCTTTGCAAATGCCAGTATACTAACCTTGGACAGTGTTATCAAGCACACAACTCACAAGCAGTAGTTTTGAAAATGCCAGTATTCTAACCTTGGACAATGTTAACAAGCACACAACTCACAAGCAGTAGCATTGCAAATGCCAGTATTCTAACCTTGGACAGTGTTATCAAGCACACAACTCACAAGCAGTAGCTTTGCAAATGCCAGTATCCTAACTTTGGACAGTGTTATCAAGCACACAACTCACAAGCAGTAGCTTTGCAAATGCCAGTATTCTAACCCTGGACAGTGTTATCAAGCACACAACTCACAAGCAGTAGCATTGCAAATGCCAGTATTCTAACCTTGGACAGTGTTATCATGCACACAACTCACAAGCTGTAACATTGCAAATGCCAGTATTCTAACCTTGGAAAGTGTTATCAAGCACACAACTCACAACAAGCTGTAGCATTGCAAATGCCAGTATTCTAACCTTGGACAGTGTTATCAAGCACACAACTCACAAGCAGTAGCTTTGCAAATGCCAGTATTCTAACCTTGGACAGTGGTATCAAACACACAACTCACAAGCAGTAGCTTTGCAAATGCCAGTATTCTAACCTTGGACAGTGTTATCAAGCACACAACTCACAACAAGCTGTAGCATTGCAAATGCCAGTATTCTAACCTTGGACAGTGTTATCAAGCACACAACTCACAAGCAGAAGTTTTGCAAATGCCAGTATCCTAACCTTGGACAGTTTTATCAAGCACACAACTCACAAGCAGTAGTTTTGCAAATGCCAGTATTCTAACCTTGGACAGTGTTATCAAGCACACAACTCACAAGCAGTATTTTTGCAAATGCCAGTATCCTAACCTTGGACAGTGTTATCAAGCACACAACTCACAAGCAGTAGTTTTGCAAATGCCAGTATTCTAACCTTGGACAGTGTTATCAAGCACACAACTACTCACAAGCAGTAGTTTTGCAAATGCCAGTATTCTAACCTTGGACAGTGTTATCAAGCACACAACTCACAAGCAGAAGTTTTGCAAATGCCAGTATTCTAACCTTGGACAGTGTTATCAAGCACACAACTCACAAGCAGTAGTTTTGAAAATGCCAGTATTCTAACCTTGGACAGTGTTATCAAGCACACAACTCCCAACAAGCTGTAGTTTTGCTACTGCCAGTATTGTAACCTTGGACAGTGTTATCAAGCACACAACTCACAAGCTGTAACATTGCAAATGTCAGTATTCTAACCTTGGACAGTGTTATCACGCACACAACTCACAACAAGCTGTAGTTTTGTAAATGCCAGTATTCTAACCTTGGACAGTGTTATCAAGCACACAACTTACAACAAGCTGTAGTTTTGTAAATGCCAGTATTCTAACCTTGGACAGTGTTATCAAGCACACAACTTACAACAAGCTGTAGCTTTGTAAATGCCTGTATTCTAACCTTGGACAGCGTTATCAAGCACACAACTACAACAAGCTGTAGCTTTGTAAATGCCAGTATTCTAACCTTGGACAGTGTTATCAAGCACACAACTCACAACAAGCTGTAGTTTTGCAAATGCCAGTATTCTAACCTTGGACAGTGTTATCAAGCACACAACTCACAACAAGCTGTAGCTTTGTAAATGCCTGTATTCTAACCTTGGACAGTGTTATCAAGCACACAACTTACAACAAGCTGTAGCTTTGTAAATGCCTGTATTCTAACCTTGGACAGTGTTATCAAGCACACAACTTACAACAAGCTGTAGTGTTGTAAATGCCTGTATTCTAACCTTGGACAGCGTTATCAAGCAAACAACTCACAAGCTGTAGTTTTGCAACTGCCAGTATTCTAACCTTGGACAGTGTTATCAAGCACACAACTCACAAGCAGTAGCTTTGCAAATGCCAGTATATTAACCTTGGACGGTGTTATCAAGCACACAACTCACAAGCAGAAGTTTTGCAAATGCCAGTATTCTAACCTTGGACAGTGTTATCAAGCACACAACTCACAACAAGCTGTAGCATTGCAAATGCCAGTATTCTAACCTTGGACAGTGTTATCAAGCACACAACTCACAACAAGCTGTAGCTTTGCAAATGCCAGTATTCTAACCTTGGACAGTGTTATCACGCACACAACTCACAGGCAGAAGTTTTGCAAATGCCAGTATTCTAACCTTGGACAGTGTTATCCAGCACACAACTCCCAACAAGCTGTAGTTTTGCAACTGCCAGTATTCTAACCTTGGACAGTGTTATCAAGCACACAACTCACAAGCTGTAACATTGCAAATACCAGTATTCTAACCTTGGACAGTGTTATCAAGCACACAACTCACAAGCTGTAGCATTGCAAATGCCAGTATTCTAACCTTGGACAGTGTTATCAAGCACACAACTCACAAGCTGTAACATTGTAAATGACAGTATTCTAACCTTGGACAGTGTTATCAAGCACACAACTCACAACAAGCTGTAGCATTGCAAATGCCAGTATTCTAACCTTGGACAGTGTTATCAAGCACACAACTCACAACAAGCTGTAGCATTGCAAAAGCCAGTATTCTAACCTTGGACAGTGTTATCAAGCACACAACTCACAACAAGCAGTAGCTTTGCACATGCCAGTATTCTAACCTTGGACAGTGATGATGATGATGATGATGATGATATGCGGTTTAAGGGCGCTAAACTGCTATGGTCATCAGCGCCCTTACAGTGTATAAAAGAGAAGGTCAAAATATAAAACAGGTAAAAGAACCGCATAGTTAAAAACGGGACACAAACCCGCGATGTTCAAAAGGCTAAAACTAACAATAGAACAATAACAAATATAACAATAACAATAATAACAATAACAACAATAAGAACAATAACAACAATAAAAAGAACAAGACAAATATCTGAAAACCAACACACTAAAAGCATAGGCAGTAAAGGATTAAAACGTGTCAGGAACTGTAGAATGCGAGGGACATGAGCGCCATATGTCCACTGGGGATAAGAGTTCCCATAAAAAACAGACAGAATAAAAGTACCAAGCTAACCGACGCTCAACGCATTAAATGCGCAGATTAAAATCACTGTCATGAATAAAACGTAAAACACATTCCACAGCATGCGTGTCGTCTGCCAAAACGTTGGCTAAGCCAACAGGCAGACCTACACGAGCACGCAATGCAGCTAAAACCTGACACTCTGTTAAAATGTGACGCACCGTTAAGGGCACGTCACACTGCCCACAGAGTGGTGCGGGGTCACCACTGAGCAAATACCTATGACTAAAAACACAATGTCCAATTCGTAAGCGGGCTAAAAGTACCTCCTCCCGACGTGAAGAACGAGAAGAGGTACCCCAGATTAACGGGAGAGGCTTAACCTCCCGCAACTTGTTCCCCCGGAGGGCCGTCCACTCATCGCGCCAGCGCGAGAGGATGCGGCGACGTAAAAGAGCACACGAATCTGACGAGGGAACTACAGAGGTAAAAAATCTGGGTAATAAAATCGCCGATTTCGCAGCGGCGTCGGCAGACTCGTTACCTGAGATGCCCACATGACCTGGAATCCACATGAAGGAGACGCTGATGCCAGAGACACCGAGCGAGTGGAGCAGGTCATGTATGCGCTGTACGAGTGGGTGGTAATTGTACAGCGCATGAATAGCCTGAAGGGCACTCAGAGAGTCCGTACAAATAAAACAGTGCCGTAAGTCGTGCCGCTGAATGAATAAAACAGATTGATAAATGCTAAAAAGTTCGGCGGTAAAAATTGAACATTGTTGAGGTAAACGAAAAGTAAAACTCTGAACACCAAAAACAAAGGCACATCCTACTCCAACATCAGTCTTAGACCCATCAGTATATATAAAATGACAGTCCCCGAACTGCGCCTGTAGTTCTAAAAAGGCGGATCTAAGAACAGAAGCAGGGGTCGCATTTTTCGGCATCGACGTTAGCCCAAGGTGGATGTGGGCCTCAGCGCGCGACCATGGAGGAAAACGCGTTTCCCCTCGGGTAAGGGCCGGCGCTGGCGTAACGTCCAAATGCCGAAGTAGCAGGCGAAATCGAACCCCTGGGGGGAGCAATGCAGAGGAGCTAACGAAATATTGCCGATCTAGCGAATCCTCGTAAAATACATCGAAGGACGGGTGGTTAGGCAAGCTTGAGAGCCGACAAGCATAGCTACATAACAGCATCTCACGCCTGAAAGACAGCGGAGGCTCTGCAGCCTCAGCGTAAAGACTGGGCACGGGGCTAGTTGGAAAGGCCCCTGTAGCGACTCTAATACCACGATGATGAATGGGATTCAAACGACGTAACACAGATGGACGTGCCGACGAATAAACTATGCACCCGTAATCAAGTTTGGATCGGACCAAAGAGCGATAAAGGCGAAGAAGGACGGTCCGATCAGCTCCCCAGGATGTGCCACTTAAAACACGTAAAAGATTAAGAGAACGGTCACACTTTGCTTTTAAAAAGGAAACGTGCGAGATCCAACACAACTTCCTATCAAAAATCAACCCCAAAAATTTCGCCTCGTCTGCAAACGGAAGTATCCCTGGCCCAAGATGGAGAGAGGGCGGAGGGAAATACTTCCGGCGCCAGAAGTTGATGCAGACGGATTTCTCGGCGGAGAAATTAAAGCCGTTGGCGTTACTCCAGGCGTAGAGACGGTCGATACAGCTCTGGAGACGGCGTTCGAGTAGACAGGTCCGCCGTGAACTGCAATAAATAGCGAAATCGTCAACAAAAAGGGACGATGAAATGCCAGGTGGAATACAATCAACAATGGGGTTGATAGCAATCGCAAAAAGTGTGACACTGAGTACAGAGCCCTGCGGTACTCCGTTCTCTTGAATAAAAAGACGAGATAAAACCGAGCCCACACGCACACGAAAGACGCGGTCCGTCATAAACTCCCGAAGAAATATGGGAAGACGACCGCGGATATTCCAATCGTGAAGTGTACGTAAAATGCCGCCCCTCCAACAAGTGTCATAAGCTTTCTCCAGGTCAAAAAATACAGCCACGGTTTGACACTTTCTCAGAAATCCATTCATAATATGCGTCGACAAGGACACCAGATGGTCGACGGTAGAGCGATAGCGACGAAACCCGCACTGAGCGTTCGCTAGAAGTTTCTGAGACTCAAGCCACCATGTCAACCGCCCGTTGATCATGCGCTCCATCACCTTACAAATGCAACTGGTGAGGGAGATAGGGCGGTAGCTGGAAGGTAGTTGGCGATCCTTCCCAGGCTTAAGTATAGGGACAATGGTGGCTTCGCGCCAAACGGAAGGAAAAATGCCGTCTTGCCAAATACGGTTATAGACCTGTAAAAGAAATAGTTTACTGTCGGCTGAAAGGTTCTTTAACATCAGGACATGAATGCCGTCCGGCCCGGGAGCGGAGTGCCGAGAGCAATGAAGAGCGTGCTCCAGCTCCCTCATTGTGAATAGTTCGTTATAGCATTCATCATTAGCAGACCGAAAAGTATATGATGCGGAATCCTGCCGGTGTTTAATAGAGCGAAAGCCGGCGGAATAATGGTCTGAACTGGAAACCGCCTCAAAGGCAGAACCCAGAGTGTTAGCGATGGCAGCCGGATCCACTATGGTGGCATTAGAAACCTGAAGTCCAGAAACAGTACAATGTGACACTTTACTTGAGAAGCGACGAAGTTTATCCCAAACAACGGATGAAGGCGTAAAACGATTAAAAGACTCGACAAAACGAGCCCAAGATGCCTTCTTGCTATCCTGAATAATGCGACGAGCCCTGGCGCGCGATTGTTTAAAAGTCACCAAATTAACAAGTGTAGGGTGGCGCCGAAACACCCTAAGTGCAGTCCTACGGGCACGAACGGCGTCCCGACAATCCTCGTTCCACCACGGAACAGGTGGCCGCCGAGGTTGAGAGGATGAACGGGGTATTGCGCGTTCGGCGGCAGAGAAAATAATAGACGTAAGGTGCTGCACTAGTTGGTGAATGTCGGAGAAGGGCTGGTCGTCAAAATGCACGAGGCTGGAATACAAGCTCCAGTCGGCTTTTGCGAATATCCAGGTAGGTACTCTGGAATGCTGTACGTGGTGCGACAGAAGAGAAACGATGCAGGGGTAATGGTCGCTGGAGTAGGTGTCAGCGACGACGTTCCACTGAAGACGACGTGCAAGCTGGAGTGAGCAAATTGCAAGGTCCAGGTGAGAAAATGTACCAGAAGAATCAGAAATGAAAGTAGGTGGACCTGTATTGAGGATGGAAAGATTGAACTGATAAAAAATGTCGGAAAGAAGAGTTCCCCTCGCACAAGCCCTTGGCGAACCCCATAGTGGGTGATGGGCATTAAAATCTCCCAACAGAAGAAATGGTGTTGGGAGAGCGGACAGGAGAGATCGAATGTCCGCGGGAGCGAGGGGAGACGATGGAGGTGTATACACAGAACAAACAGAAAAGAAAAAACCGGGTAACTGCAGTCTAATGGCAACAGCTTGCAAGTCGGACGTAAGTGTGATAGTTTGAAAATGAACGTCTTTACGCACCAAAATCATGACACCACCATGAGCAGGAGTACCCTCCTCCGGTTCAAGGTCGTAGCGAACCGGAGTATATCCTCGGAGATCAAAAGGATCGTGAGGGCGAAGCTTAGTCTCCTGCAAACATACGACCATAGGCGAATGGGAACGCAATAAAAGTTGCAGTTCCGCCCTATGCGATCGTACACCACGTACATTCCAGGTCAGGATAGCCATTAAGAATAAGGGGATAAACTGTCTATTTAGAACGGCGGCTTAAAATTACCTTTTGTTTAACCTTTGGGCTCGGGCTTTTTGTATGGAGTTGGTCAGACTCCATAGCTTCCTCGGAGGGAGGGCCCACGCGCTCAGTGCCAGAAACCGATTCAAGCGCCGTGAATCGGTTCTGGGTGGCGATGGGTGAAGGGTGCCGCTGAGCGCGGCTTGTCCCAGGACCATCCTGGGACAGCGACCTCCGAGGAGGAGAAGGTGAACCTTTGTTACCGCGCGCACGCGGAGGGTCTTTTAAAAAATCTTCCCTACGAAGTTTCTGCTTGGGCTTCTTTTCAACGGCTTGCGACTTCATTGACTTGGGACCAGGTTTATACGGCTTGGTAACTGTAGCCTTAACAGACGGCCGGATGGTAGTGGCGGTTAATCCAGTCAAGGTCCAGGTCTGAGTTTCGGCATCTACTCGTGGTACTGGCGAGGCAACAACAGAACTAAATGTGCTAGATCGCAGGAGTGAAGGTTGGCGCGCATGGAAACGCCTCCGGGCTTCAGCGAAGGAGAGTTTTTCCTTTACCCGGATCTCCTGGATCGCCTTCTCGTCCAAATACCGCGGACAGTCGGCAAACGAAGCAGAATGTGACCCTTTACAATTAACGCAGACGGGGGCTGTTGAACAGGTACCTTCGTGTGAGGGCTGGCTACATGTTGCACAGATGTTAACGGTACTCTTACAGGAGACTTGCGTATGCCCAAAACGTTGGCATTTAAAACAACGCAGAGGTCTAGGAATATAAGGCCTCACAGAAATCCGTTCGTACCCTGCGGAAATGCTCGTGGGCAGATCGACGCCATCAAACGTAATAAACAGGGTACGAGTGGGTACCAATACGCCGTCGCGTTTGGCCTGCACTCGATGGACCGCTGTCACCTTCTGGTCTGCAAGATATTCTACCAGGTCCTCGTCCGATATACCATCGAGGCTATGGGTGGTAATAACGCCTCGACAGGAGTTCAATGTGCGGTGCTTCTCCACACGGATGGGATAGCCGTGGAGAAGCGTAGCGCGCAACAAGGTCTTACTTTGCTGATCGGATTTCGTTTGGGCTAATAAGGAACCATTCCGTAGACGAGTGCAGGACTGAACCGCACCAGCAATTGCATCAATGCCCTTTTGAATGATGAAAGGGTTCACCTTCTCAAAGCTTTGTCCTTCTTCGGTTCGTGAAATGACCAAGTAACAACCAGTTGTCGGTGGTGTCACTTCTGTTACTAAAACTTTTCGGCGCTTGTTAGTATTAATGGAGGAAGGGTGCTCCATAGCGAAATAAATCCTCCACCATTGCAACCGTCTCCGACCTCGGGCTCTGACTTCTCGGGCGTTACCCCGGCTTGGGTGAGTGGCCTATCTATACCAGACTCACCCCAGGGTCACACCTCCCAGAACATAGACAGAGGGACCCAATCGCCGTCAGAAGTCAGCAGCTCATGCAATGGCCCCCCCGCGGGACTGCAGTTGAACAGCGGATACGAACACAAACCCTACATGACGACCCCGGGTGGTGGGGATGACGCCATTACCCACTCACCCAGCTGCGCACGCGGTGCGCGGGGATCCGTCAGGCTGTGTCCACGGAGGATTTAAATAAAAAGTTAAAAGAAACTAAAACTGTGTGGGCGTTTCGCACGCAAGGTAGGCCGGCGGGGAAGAAAAAGAGAGATATGCGAATGTCGTGGTGCGAAATGGCCGGAAAGTGATAAGGGAAGAAAGAAACGATGGTGAGGTGCGGTATGGATGGAATGAAAAGAACGCACGAGAGCCTACCTTGGGTCCACCGGTCACGAGAAGAACCCACGTCGACCGCATGGGGGTGAGGGGATGAATGTGGCGATGATTGGCTCGGGAACCCCCGGGTGCGCCAAAAACCCGTACTCACATAAGGTGAGCCCCTGAGGGGACCTTGGACAGTGTTATCAAGCACACAACTCACAAGCAAAAGTTTTGCAAATGCCAGTATTCCAACCTTGGACAGTGTGATCAAGCACAACACTCACAAGCAGAAGTTTTGCAAATGCCAGTATTCTAACCTTGGACAGTGTTATCAAGCACACAACTCACAACAAGCTGTAGCTTTGCAAATACCAGTATTGTAACCTTGGACAGTGTTATCAAGCACACAACTCACAAGCTGTACCTTTGAAAATCCCAGTATTCTAACCTTGGACAGTGTTATCAAGCACACAACTCACAACAAGCTGTAGCTTTGCAAATGCCAGTATTCTAACTTTGGACAGTGTTATCAAGCACACAACTCACAAGCAGTAGCTTTGCAAATACCAGTATACTAACCTTGGACAGTGTTATCAAGCACACAACTCACAACAAGCTGTAGCTTTGTAAATGCCTGCATTCTAACATTGGACAGCGTTATCAAGCACACAACTCACAAGCTGTAGTTTTGCAAATGCCAGTATTCTAACCTTGGACAGTGTTATCAAGCACACAACTCACAAGCTGTAGTTTTGCAAATGACAGTATTCTAACCTTGGACAGTGTTATCAAGCACACAACTCACAAGCTGTAGCATTGCAAATGCCAGTATTCTAACCTTGGACAGTGTTATCAAGCACACAACTCACAAGCAGTAGCTTTGCAAATGCCAGTATTCTAACCTTGGACAGTGTTATCAAGCACACAACTCACAACAAGCTGTAGCATTGCAAATGCCAGTATTCTAACCTTGGGCAGTGTTATCAAGCACACAACTCACAAGCAGTAGCTTTGCAAATGCCAGTATTCTAACCTTGGACGGTGTTATCAAGCACACAACTCACAAGCTGTAGCATTGCAAATGCCAGTATTCTAACCTTGGACAGCGTTATCAATCACACAACTCACAACAAGCTGTAGCTTTGTATATGCCTGTATTCTAACCTTGGACAGTGTTATCAAGCACACAACTCACAAGCAGTAGCTTTGCAAATGCCAGTATCCTAACCTTGGACAGTGTTATCAAGCATACAACTCACAAGCAGTAGCTTTGCAAATGCCAGTATTCTAACCTTGGACAGTGTTATCAAGCACACAACTCACAAGCAGTAGCATTGCAAATGCCAGTATTCTAACCTTGGACAGTGTTACCAAGCACACAACTAACAAGCTGTAACATTGCAAATGCCAGTATTCTAACCTTGGACAGTGTTATCAAGCACACAACTCACAACAGGCTGTAGCATTACAAATGCCAGTATTCTAACCTTGGACAGTGTTATCAAGCACACAACTCACAAGCAGTAGCTTTGCAAATGCCAGTATTCTAACCTTAGACAGTGTTATCAAGCACACAACTCACAAGCAGTACCTTTGCAAATGCCAGTATTCTAACCTTGGACAGTGTTATCAAGCACACAACTCACAAGGAGTAGTTTTGCAAATGCCAGTATTCTAACCTTGGACAGTGTTATCAAGCACACAACTCCCAAGCAGTACCTTTGCGAATGCCAGTATTCTAACCTTGGACAGTGTTATCAAGCACACAACTCACAAGCAGTAGTTTTGCAAATGCCAGTATTCTAACCTTGGACAGTGTTATCAAGCACACAACTCACAAGCAGTAGCTTTGCAAATGCCAGTATTCTAACCTTGGACAGTGTTATCAAGCACACAACTCACAAGCAGTACCTTTGCAAATGCCAGTATTCTAACCTTGGACAGTGTTATCAAGCACTCAACTCACAAGCAGTAGCTTTGCAAATGCCAGTATTCTAACCTTGGACAGTGTTATCAAGCACACAACTCACAAGCAGTAGCTTTGCAAATGCCAGTATTCTAACCTTGGACAGTGTTATCAAGCACACAACTCACAAGCAGTACCTTTGCAAATGCCAGTATTCTAACCTTGGACAGTGTTATCAAGCACACAACTCACAAGCAGTAACTTTGCAAATGCCAGTATTCTAACCTTGGACAATGTTATCAAGCACACAACTCACAAGCTGTAGCATTGCAAATGCCAGTATTCTAACCTTGGACAGTGTTATTAAGCACATAACTCACAACAAGCTGTAGCTTTGTAAATGCCTGTATTCTAACCTTGGACAGTGTTATCAAGCACACAACTCACAAGCAGTAGCTTTGCAAATGCCAGTATACTAACCTTGGACAGTGTTATCAAGCACACAACTCACAAGCAGTAGTTTTGAAAATGCCAGTATTCTAACCTTGGACAATGTTACTAAGCACACAACTCACAAGCAGTAGCTTTGCAAATGCCAGTATTCTAACCTTGGACAGTGTTATTAAGCACATTACTCACAAGCAGTAGCTTTGCAAATGCCAGTATACTAACCTTGGACAGTGTTATCAAGCACACAACTCACAACAAGCTGTAGCTTTGTAAATGCCTATATTCTAACCTTGGACAGCGTTATCAAGCAAACAACTCACAAGCTGTAGTTTTGCAAATGGCAGTATTCTAACCTTGGACAGTGTTACCAAGCACACAACTCACAAGCAGTAGCTTTGCAAATGCCAGTATTCTAACCTTGGACAGTGTTATCAAGCACACAACTCACAAGCAGTAGCTTTGCAAATGCAAGTATTCTAACCTTGGACAGTGTTATCAAGCACACAAGTCACAACAAGCTGTAGCATTGCAAATGCCAGTATTCTAACCTTGGACAGTGTTATCAAGCACACAACTCACAAGCAGAAGTTTTGCAAATGCCAGTATTCTAACCTTGGACAGTGTTATCAAGCACACAACTCACAACAAGCTGTAGCATTGCAAATGCCAGTATTCTAACCTTGGACAGTGTTATCAAGCACACAACTCACAACAAGCTGTAGCTTTGCAAATGCCAGTATTCTAACCTTGGACAGTGTTATCAAGCACACAACTCACAGGCAGAAGTTTTGCAAATGCCAGTATTCTAACCTTGGACAGTGTTATCAAGCACACAACTCACAAGCTGTAACATTGCAAATGCCAGTATTCTAACCTTGGACAGTGTTATCAACACACAACTCACATCAAACTGTAGTTTTGCAAATGCCAGTATTCTAACCTTGGACAGTGTTATCAAGCACACAACTCACAAGTTGTAACATTGCAAATGCCAGTATTCTAACCTTGGACAGTGTTATCAAGCACACAACTCACAAGCTGTAGCATTGCAAATGCCAGTATTCTAACCTTGGACAGTGTTTACAAGCACACAACTCACAACAAACTGTAGTTTTGCAAATGCCTGTATTCTAACCTTGGACAGTGTTATCAAGCACACAACTCACAAGCACAAGTTTTGCAAATGCCAGTATTCTAACCTTGGACAGTGTTCTCAAGCACACAACTCACAACAAGCTATAGTTTTGCAACTGCCAGTATTTAACCTTGGACAGTGTTATTAAGCACACAACTCACAAGCTGTAACATTGCAAATGCCAGTATTCTACTCTTGGACAGTGTTATCAAGCACACAACTCACAAGCTGTAGCATTGCAAATGCCAGTATTCTAATCTTGGACAGTGTTATCAAGCACACAACTCACAAGCTGTAGCATTGCAAATGCCAGTATTCTAACCTTGGACAGTGTTATCAAGCACACACCTCACAAGCTGTAACATTGCAAATGCCAGTATTCTAACCTTGGACAGTGTTATCAAGCACACAACTCACAAGCTGTAGCTTTGCAAATGCCAGTAATCTAACCATGGGCAGTGTTATCAAGCACACAACTCACAACCTGTAGCTTTGCAAGTGCCAGTATTCTAACCTTGGACAGTGTTATCAAGCACACAACTAACAAGCTGTAGTTTTGCAAATGCCAATATTCTAACCTTGGACAGTGTTATCAAGCATACAACTCACAAGCAGTAGCTTTGCAAATGCCAGTATTCTAACCATGGACAGTGTTATCAAGTACACAACTCACAAGCAGTAGCTTTGCAAATGCAAATATTCTAACCTTGGACAGTGTTATCAAGCATACAACTCACAAGCAGTAGCTTTGCAAATGCCAGTATTCTAACCTTGGACAGTGTTATCAAGCACACAACTCACAAGCAGTAGCATTGCAAATGCCAGTATTCTAACCTTGGACAGTGTTACCAAGCACACAACTAACAAGCTGTAACATTGCAAATGCCAGTATTCTAACCTTGGACAGTGTTATCAAGCACACAACTCACAACAAGCTGTAGCATTACAAATGCCAGTATTCTAACCTTGGACAGTGTTATCAAGCACACAACTCACAAGCAGTAGCTTTGCAAATGCCAGTATTCTAACCTTAGACAGTGTTATCAAGCACACAACTCACAAGCAGTAGCTTTGCAAATGCCAGTATTCTAACCTTGGACAGTGTTATCAAGCACACAACTCACAAGCAGTACCTTTGCAAATGCCAGTATTCTAACCTTGGACAGTGTTATCAAGCACACAACTCACAAGGAGTAGCTTTGCAAATGCCAGTATTCTAACCTTGGACAGTGTTATCAAGCACACAACTCACAAGCAGTAGCTTTGCAAATGCCAGTATTCTAACCTTGGACAGTGTTATCAAGCACACAACTCACAAGCAGTACCTTTGCAAATGCCAGTATTCTAACCTTGGACAGTGTTATCAAGCACACAACTCACAAGCAGTAGCTTTGCAACTGCCAGTATTCTAACCTTGGACAATGTTATCAAGCACACAACTCACAAGCTGTAGCATTGCAAATGCCAGTATTCTAACCTTGGACAGTGTTATCAAGCACATAACTCACAACAAGCTGTAGCTTTGTAAATGCCTGTATTCTAAACTTGGACAGTGTTATCAAGCACACAACTCACAAGCAGTAGCTTTGCAAATGCCAGTATACTAACCTTGGACAGTGTTATCTAGCACACAACTCACAAGCAGTAGTTTTGAAAATGCAAGTATTCTAACCTTGGACAATGTTACTAAGCACACAACTCACAAGCAGTAGCTTTGCAAATGCCAGTATTCTAACCTTGGACAGTGTTATCAAGCACACAACTCACAAGCTGTAGCATTGCAAATGCCAGTATTCTAACCTTGGACAGTGTTTACAAGCACACAACTCACAACAAGCTGTAGTTTTGCAAATGCCTGTATTCTAACCTTGGACAGTGTTATCAAGCACACAACTCACAAGCAGAAGTTTTGCAAATGCCAGTATTCTAACCTTGGACAGTGTTCTCAAGCACACAACTCACAACAAGCTATAGTTTTGCAACTGCCAGTATTTAACCTTGGACAGTGTTATTAAGCACACAACTCACAAGCTGTAACATTGCAAATGCCAGTATTCTAATCTTGGACAGTGTTATCAAGCACACAACTCACAAGCTGTAGCATTGCAAATGCCAGTATTCTAATCTTGGACAGTGTTATCAAGCACACAACTCACAAGCTGTAGCATTGCAAATGCCAGTATTCTAACCTTGGACAGTGTTATCAAGCACACACCTCACAAGCTGTAACATTGCAAATGCCAGTATTCTAACCTTGGACAGTGTTATCAAGCACACAACTCACAAGCTGTAGCTTTGCAAATGCCAGTAATCTAACCATGGGCAGTGTTATCAAGCACACAACTCACAACCTGTAGCTTTGCAAGTGCCAGCATTCTAACCTTGGACAGTGTTATCAAGCACACAACTAACAAACTGTAGTTTTGCAAATGCCAATATTCTAACCTTGGACAGTGTTATCAAGCATACAACTCACAAGCAGTAGCTTTGCAAATGCCAGTATTCTAACCGTGGACAGTGTTATCAAGTACACAACTCACAAGCAGTAGCTTTGCAAATGCCAATATTCTAACCTTGGACAGTGTTATCAAGCATACAACTCACAAGCAGTAGCTTTGCAAATGCCAGTATTCTAACCTTGGACAGTGTTATCAAGCACACAACTCACAAGCAGCAGCTTTGCAAATGCCAGTATTCTAACCTTGGACAGTGTTATCAAGCACACAACTCACAACAAGCTGTAGCATTGCAAATGCCAGTATTCTAACCTTGGACAGTGTTATCAAGCACACAACTCACAAGCAGTAGCTTTGCAAATGGCAGTATTCTAACCTTGGACAGTGTTATCAAGCACAAAACTCACAAGCTGTAGCATTGGAAATGCCAGTATTCTAACCTTGGACATTGTTATCAAGCACACAACTCACAAGCAGTAGCTTTGCAAATGCCAGTATACTAATCTTGGACAGTGTTATCAAGCACACAACTCACAAGCAGTAGTTCTGAAAATGCCAGTATTCTAACCTTGGACAATGTTATCAAGCACACAACTCACAAGCAGTAGCTTTGCAAATGCCAGTATTCTAACCTTGGACAGTGTTATCAAGCACACAACTCACAAGCAGTAGTTTTGAAAATGCCAGTATTCTAACCTTGGACAATGTTAACAAGCACACAACTCACAAGCAGTAGCTTTGCAAATGCCCGTATTCTAACCTTGGACAGTGTTATCAAGCACACAACTCACAAGCAGTAGCTTTGCAAATGCCAGTATTCTAACCCTGGACAGTGTTATCAAGCACACAACTCACAAGCAGTAGCATTGCAAATGCCAGTATTCTAACCTTGGACAGTGTTATCATGCACACAACTCACAAGCTGTAACATTGCAAATGCCAGTATTCTAACCTTGGACAGTGTTATCAAGCACACAACTCACAACAAGCTGTAGCATTGCAAATGCCAGTATTCTAACCTTGGACAGTGTTATCAAGCACACAACTCACAAGCAGTAGCTTTGCAAATGCCAGTATTCTAACCTTGGACAGTGTTATCAAACACACAACTCACAAGCAGTAGCTTTGCAAATGCCAGTATTCTAACCTTGGACAGTGTTATCAAGCACACAACTCACAACAAGCTGTAGCATTGCAAATGCCAGTATTCTAACCTTGGACAGTGTTATCAAGCACACAAGTCACAACAAGCTGTAGTTTTGTAAATGCCAGTATTCTAACCTTGGACAGTGTTATCAAGCACACAACTTACAACAAGCTGTAGTTTTGTAAATGCCAGTATTCTAACCTTGGACAGTGTTATCAAGCACACAACTTACAACAAGCTGTAGCTATGTAAATGCCTGTATTCTAACCTTGGACAGCGTTATCAAGCACACAACTACAACAAGCTGTAGCTTTGTAAATGCCAGTATTCTAACCTTGGACAGTGTTATCAAGCACACAACTCACAACAAGCTGTAGTTTTGCAAATGCCAGTATTCTAACCTTGGACAGTGTTATCAAGCACACAACTCACAACAAGCTGTAGCTTTGTAAATGCCTGTATTCTAACCTTGGACAGTGTTATCAAGCACACAACTTACAACAAGCTGTAGCTTTGTAAATGCCTGTATTCTAACCTTGGACAGTGTTATCAAGCACACAACTTACAACAAGCTGTAGTTTTGTAAATGCCTGTATTCTAACCTTGGACAGCGTTATCAAGCAAACAACTCACAAGCTGTAGTTTTGCAACTGCCAGTATTCTAACCTTGGACAGTGTTATCAAGCACAACACTCACAAGCAGTAGCTTTGCAAATGCCAGTATATTAACCTTGGACAGGGTTATTAAGCACACAACTCACAACAAGCTGTAGTTTTGCAAATGCCAGTATTCTAAACTTGGACAGTGTTATCAAGCACACAACTCACAAGCTGTAACATTGCAAATGCTAGTATTCTAACCTTGGACAGTGTTATCAAGCACACAACTCACAAGCAGTAGCTTTGCAAATGCCAGTATTCTAACCTTGGACAGTGTTATCAAGCACACAACTCACAAGCTGTAGTTTTGCAAATGCCAGTATTCCAACCTCGGACAGTGTTTCAAGCACACAACTCACAAGCTGTAGCATTTCAAATGCCAGTATTCTAACCTTGGACAGTGTTATCAAGCACACAACTCAAAAGCTGTAACATTGCAAATGCCAGTATTCTAATCTTGGACAGTGTTATCAAGCACACAACTCACAAGCTGTAGCATTGCAAATGCCAGTATTCTAACCTTGGACAGTGTTATCAAGCACACAACTCACAAGCTGTAACATTGTAAATGACAGTATTCTAACCTTGGACAGTGTTATCAAGCACACAACTCACAACAAGCTGTAGCATTGCAAATGCCAGTATTCTAACCTTGGACAGTGTTATCAAGCACACAACTCACAACAAGCTGTAGCATTGCAAAAGCCAGTATTCTAACCTTGGACAGTGTTATCAAGCACACAACTCACAACAAGCAGTAGCTTTGCACATGCCAGTATTCTAACCTTGGACAGTGTTATCAAGCACACAACTCACAACCAAACGTTTTGCAAATGCCAGTATTCTAACCTTGGACAGTGTGATCAAGCACAACACTCACAAGCAGAAGTTTTGCAAATGCCAGTATTCTAACCTTGGACAGTGTTATCAAGCACACAACTCACAACAAGCTGTAGCTTTGCAAATACCAGTATTGTAACCTTGGACAGTGTTATCAAGCACACAACTCACAAGCTGTACCTTTGAAAATCCCAGTATTCTAACCTTGGACAGTGTTATCAAGCACACAACTCACAACAAGCTGTAGCTTTGCAAATGCCAGTATTCTAACTTTGGACAGTGTTATCAAGCACACAACTCACAAGCAGTAGCTTTGCAAATGCCAGTATACTAACCTTGGACAGTGTTATCAAGCACACAACTCACAACAAGCTGTAGCTTTGTAAATGCCTGTATTCTAACATTGGACAGCGTTATCAAGCACACAACTCACAAGCTGTAGTTTAGCAAATGCCAGTATTCTAACCTTGGACAGTGTTATCAAACACACAACTCACAAGCTGTAGTTTTGCAAATGACAGTATTCTAACCTTGGACAGTGTTATCAAGCACACAACTCACAAGCTGTAGCATTGCAAATGCCAGTATTCTAACCTTAGACAGTGTTATCGAGCACACAACTCACAAGCAGTAGCTTCGCAAATGCCAGTATTCTAACCTTGGACAGTGTTATCAAGCACACAACTCACAACAAGCTGTAGCATTGCAAATGCCAGTATTCTAACCTTGGGCAGTGTTATCAAGCACACAACTCACAAGCAGTAGCTTTGCAAATGCCAGTATTCTAACCTTGGACGGTGTTATCAAGCACACAACTCACAAGCTGTAGCATTGCAAATGCCAGTATTCTAACCTTGGACAGCGTTATCAATCACACAACTCACAACAAGCTGTAGCTTTGTATATGCCTGTATTCTAACCTTGGACAGTGTTATCAAGCACACAACTCACAAGCAGTAGCTTTGCAAATGCCAGTATCCTAACCTTGGACAGTGTTATCAAGCATAAAACTCACAAGCAGTAGCTTTGCAAATGCCAGTATTCTAACCTTGGACAGTGTTATCAAGCACAAAACTCACAAGCTGTAGCATTGGAAATGCCAGTATTCTAACCTTGGACATTGTTATCAAGCACACAACTCACAAGCAGTAGCTTTGCAAATGCCAGTATACTAATCTTGGACAGTGTTATCAAGCACACAACTCACAAGCAGTAGTTCTGAAAATGCCAGTATTCTAACCTTGGACAATGTTATCAAGCACACAACTCACAAGCAGTAGCTTTGCAAATGCCAGTATTCTAACCTTGGACAGTGTTATCAAGCACACAACTCACAAGCAGTAGTTTTGAAAATGCCAGTATTCTAACCTTGGACAATGTTAACAAGCACACAACTCACAAGCAGTAGCTTTGCAAATGCCCGTATTCTAACCTTGGACAGTGTTATCAAGCACACAACTCACAAGCAGTAGCTTTGCAAATGCCAGTATTCTAACCCTGGACAGTGTTATCAAGCACACAACTCACAAGCAGTAGCATTGCAAATGCCAGTATTCTAACCTTGGACAGTGTTATCATGCACACAACTCACAAGCTGTAACATTGCAAATGCCAGTATTCTAACCTTGGACAGTGTTATCAAGCACACAACTCACAACAAGCTGTAGCATTGCAAATGCCAGTATTCTAACCTTGGACAGTGTTATCAAGCACACAACTCACAAGCAGTAGCTTTGCAAATGCCAGTATTCTAACCTTGGACAGTGTTATCAAACACACAACTCACAAGCAGTAGCTTTGCAAATGCCAGTATTCTAACCTTGGACAGTGTTATCAAGCACACAACTCACAACAAGCTGTAGCATTGCAAATGCCAGTATTCTAACCTTGGACAGTGTTATCAAGCACACAACTCACAAGCAGAAGTTTTGCAAATGCCAGTATCCTAACCTTGGACAGTGTTATCAAGCACACAACTCACAAGCAGTAGTTTTGCAAATGCCAGTATTCTAACCTTGGACAGTGTTATCAAGCACACAACTCACAAGCAGTAGTTTTGCAAATGCCAGTATCCTAACCTTGGACAGTGTTATCAAGCACACAACTCACAAGCAGTAGTTTTGCAAATGCCAGTATTCTAACCTTGGACAGTGTTATCAAGCACACAACTCACAAGCAGTAGTTTTGCAAATGCCAGTATTCTAACCTTGGACAGTGTTATCAAGCACACAACTCACAAGCAGAAGTTTTGCAAATGCCAGTATTCTAACCTTGGACAGTGTTATCAAGCACACAACTCACAAGCAGTAGTTTTGAAAATGCCAGTATTCTAACCTTGGACAGTGTTATCAAGCACACAACTCCCAACAAGCTGTAGTTTTGCAACTGCCAGTATTTTAACCTTGGACAGTGTTATCAAGCACACAACTCACAAGCTGTAACATTGCAAATGTCAGTATTCTAACCTTGGACAGTGTTATCAAGCACACAACTCACAACAAGCTGTAGTTTTGCAAATGCCAGTATTCTAACCTTGGACAGTGTTATCAAGCACACAACTCACAACAAGCTGTAGTTTTGTAAATGCCAGTATTCTAACCTTGGACAGTGTTATCAAGCACACAACTTACAACAAGCTGTAGTTTTGTAAATGCCAGTATTCTAACCTTGGACAGTGTTATCAAGCACACAACTTACAACAAGCTGTAGCTTTGTAAATGCCTGTATTCTAACCTTGGACAGCGTTATCAAGCACACAACTACAACAAGCTGTAGCTTTGTAAATGCCAGTATTCTAACCTTGGACAGTGTTATCAAGCACACAACTCACAACAAGCTGTAGTTTTGCAAATGCCAGTATTCTAACCTTGGACAGTGTTATCAAGCACACAACTCACAACAAGCTGTAGCTTTGTAAATGCCTGTATTCTAACCTTGGACAGTGTTATCAAGCACACAACTTACAACAAGCTGTAGCTTTGTAAATGCCTGTATTCTAACCTTGGACAGTGTTATCAAGCACACAACTTACAACAAGCTGTAGTTTTGTAAATGCCTGTATTCTAACCTTGGACAGCGTTATCAAGCAAACAACTCACAAGCTGTAGTTTTGCAACTGCCAGTATTCTAACCTTGGACAGTGTTATCAAGCACACAACTCACAAGCAGTAGCTTTGCAAATGCCAGTATATTAACCTTGGACAGGGTTATTAAGCACACAACTCACAACAAGCTGTAGTTTTGCAAATGCCAGTATTCTAAACTTGGACAGTGTTATCAAGCACACAACTCACAAGCTGTAACATTGCAAATGCCAGTATTCTAACCTTGGACAGTGTTATCAAGCACACAACTCACAAGCAGTAGCTTTGCAAATGCCAGTATTCTAACCTTGGACAGTGTTATCAAGCACACAACTCACAAGCTGTAGTTTTGCAAATGCCAGTATTCCAACCTCGGACAGTGTTTCAAGCACACAACTCACAAGCTGTAGCATTTCAAATGCCAGTATTCTAACCTTGGACAGTGTTATCAAGCACACAACTCAAAAGCTGTAACATTGCAAATGCCAGTATTCTAATCTTGGACAGTGTTATCAAGCACACAACTCACAAGCTGTAGCATTGCAAATGCCAGTATTCTAACCTTGGACAGTGTTATCAAGCACACAACTCACAAGCTGTAACATTGTAAATGACAGTATTCTAACCTTGGACAGTGTTATCAAGCACACAACTCACAACAAGCTGTAGCATTGCAAATGCCAGTATTCTAACCTTGGACAGTGTTATCAAGCACACAACTCACAACAAGCTGTAGCATTGCAAAAGCCAGTATTCTAACCTTGGACAGTGTTATCAAGCACACAACTCACAACAAGCAGTAGCTTTGCACATGCCAGTATTCTAACCTTGGACAGTGTTATCAAGCACACAACTCACAACCAAACGTTTTGCAAATGCCAGTATTCTAACCTTGGACAGTGTGATCAAGCACAACACTCACAAGCAGAAGTTTTGCAAATGCCAGTATTCTAACCTTGGACAGTGTTATCAAGCACACAACTCACAACAAGCTGTAGCTTTGCAAATACCAGTATTGTAACCTTGGACAGTGTTATCAAGCACACAACTCACAAGCTGTACCTTTGAAAATCCCAGTATTCTAACCTTGGACAGTGTTATCAAGCACACAACTCACAACAAGCTGTAGCTTTGCAAATGCCAGTATTCTAACTTTGGACAGTGTTATCAAGCACACAACTCACAAGCAGTAGCTTTGCAAATGCCAGTATACTAACCTTGGACAGTGTTATCAAGCACACAACTCACAACAAGCTGTAGCTTTGTAAATGCCTGTATTCTAACATTGGACAGCGTTATCAAGCACACAACTCACAAGCTGTAGTTTTGCAAATGCCAGTATTCTAACCTTGGACAGTGTTATCAAGCACACAACTCACAAGCTGTAGTTTTGCAAATGACAGTATTCTAACCTTGGACAGTGTTATCAAGCACACAACTCACAAGCTGTAGCATTGCAAATGCCAGTATTCTAACCTTAGACAGTGTTATCGAGCACACAACTCACAAGCAGTAGCTTCGCAAATGCCAGTATTCTAACCTTGGACAGTGTTATCAAGCACACAACTCACAACAAGCTGTAGCATTGCAAATGCCAGTATTCTAACCTTGGGCAGTGTTATCAAGCACACAACTCACAAGCAGTAGCTTTGCAAATGCCAGTATTCTAACCTTGGACGGTGTTATCAAGCACACAACTCACAAGCTGTAGCATTGCAAATGCCAGTATTCTAACCTTGGACAGCGTTATCAATCACACAACTCACAACAAGCTGTAGCTTTGTATATGCCTGTATTCTAACCTTGGACAGTGTTATCAAGCACACAACTCACAAGCAGTAGCTTTGCAAATGCCAGTATCCTAACCTTGGACAGTGTTATCAAGCATAAAACTCACAAGCAGTAGCTTTGCAAATGCCAGTATTCTAACCTTGGACAGTGTTATCAAGCACACAACTCACAAGCAGTAGCATTGCAAATGCCAGTATTCTAACCTTGGACAGTGTTACCAAGCACACAACTAACAAGCTGTAACATTGCAAATGCCAGTATTCTAACCTTGGACAGTGTTATCAAGCACACAACTCACAACAAGCTGTAGCATTACAAATGCCAGTATTCTAACCTTGGACAGTGTTATCAAGCACACAACTCACAAGCAGTAGCTTTGCAAATGCCAGTATTCTAACCTTAGACAGTGTTATCAAGCACACAACTCACAAGCAGTACCTTTGCAAATGCCAGTATTCTAACCTTGGACAGTGTTATCAAGCACACAACTCACAAGGAGTAGTTTTGCAAATGCCAGTATTCTAACCTTGGACAGTGTTATCAAGCACACAACTTTAAAGCAGTACCTTTGCAAATGCCAGTATTCTAACCTTGGACAGTGTTATCAAGCACACAACTCAGAAGCAGTAGTTTTGCAAATGCCAGTATTCTAACCTTGGACAGTGTTATCAGGCACACAACTCACAAGCAGTAGCTTTGCAAATGCCAGTATTCTAACCTTGGACAGTGTTATCAAGCACACAACTCACAAGCAGTACCTTTGCAAATGCCAGTATTCTAACCTTGGACAGTGTTATCAAGCACTCAACTCACAAGCAGTAGCTTTGCAAATGCCAGTATTCTAACCTTGGACAGTGTTATCAAGCACACAACTCACAAGCAGTAGCTTTGCAAATGCCAGTATTCTAACCTTGGACAGTGTTATCAAGCACACAACTCACAAGCAGTACCTTTGCAAATGCCAGTATTCTAACCTTGGACAGTGTTATCAAGCACACAACTCACAAGCAGTAACTTTGCAAATGCCAGTATTCTAACCTTGGACAATGTTATCAAGCACACAACTCACAAGCTGTAGCATTGCAAATGCCAGTATTCTAACCTTGGACAGTGTTATCAAGCACATAACTCACAACAAGCTGTAGCTTTGTAAATGCCTGTATTCTAACCTTGGACAGTGTTATCAAGCACACAACTCACAAGCAGTAGCTTTGCAAATGCCAGTATACTAACCTTGGACAGTGTTATCAAGCACACAACTCACAAGCAGTAGTTTTGAAAATGCCAATATTCTAACCTTGGACAATGTTACTAAGCACACAACTCACAAGCAGTAGCTTTGCAAATGCCAGTATTCTAACCTTGGACAGTGTTATCAAGCACATTACTCACAAGCAGTAGCTTTGCAAATGCCAGTATACTAACCTTGGACAGTGTTATCAAGCACACAACTCACAACAAGCTGTAGCTTTGTAAATGCCTATATTCTAACCTTGGACAGCGTTATCAAGCAAACAACTCACAAGCTGTAGTTTTGCAAATGGCAGTATTCTAACCTTGGACAGTGTTACCAAGCACACAACTCACAAGCAGTAGCTTTGCAAATGCCAGTATTCTAACCTTGGACAGTGTTATCAAGCACACAACTCACAAGCATTAGCTTTGCAAATGCAAGTATTCTAACCTTGGACAGTGTTACCAAGCACACAACTCACAAGCAGTAGTTTTGCAAATGGCAGTATTCTAACCTTGGACAGTGTTATCAAGCACACAACTCACAAGCAGTAGCTTTGCAAATGCAAGTATTCTAACCTTGGACAGTGTTATCAAGCACACAAGTCACAACAAGCTGTAGCATTGCAAATGCCAGTATTCTAACCTTGGACAGTGTTATCAAGCACACAACTCACAAGCAGAAGTTTTGCAAATGCCAGTATTCTAACCTTGGACAGTGTTATCAAGCACACAACTCACAACAAGCTGTAGCATTGCAAATGCCAGTATTCTAACCTTGGACGGTGTTATCAGGCACACAACTCACAACAAGCTGTAACTTTGCAAATGCCAGTATTCTAACCTTGGACAGTGTTATCAAGCACACAACTCACAGGCAGAAGTTTTGCAAATGCCAGTATTCTAACCTTGGACAGTGTTATCAAGCACACAACTCACAAGCTGTAACATTGCAAATGCCAGTATTCTAACCTTGGACAGTGTTATCAACACACAACTCACATCAAGCTGTAGTTTTGCAAATGCCAGTATTCTAACCTTGGACAGTTTTATCAAGCACTCAACTCACAAGCTGTAGCATTGCAAATGCCAGTATTCTAACCTTGGACAGTGTTTACAAGCACACAACTCACAACAAGCTGTAGTTTTGCAAATGCCTGTATTCTAACCTTGGACAGTGTTATCAAGCACACAACTCACAAGCACAAGTTTTGCAAATGCCAGTATTCTAACCTTGGACAGTGTTCTCAAGCACACAACTCACAACAAGCTATAGTTTTGCAACTGCCAGTATTTAACCTTGGACAGTGTTATTAAGCACACAACTCACAAGCTGTAACATTGCAAATGCCAGTATTCTAATCTTGGACAGTGTTATCAAGCACACAACTCACAAGCTGTAGCATTGCAAATGCCAGTATTCTAATCTTGGACAGTGTTATCAAGCACACAACTCACAAGCTGTAGCATTGCAAATGCCAGTATTCTAACCTTGGACAGTGTTATCAAGCACACACCTCACAAGCTGTAACATTGCAAATGCCAGTATTCTAACCTTGGACAGTGTTATCAAGCACACAACTCACAAGCTGTAGCTTTGCAAATGCCAGTAATCTAACCATGGGCAGTGTTATCAAGCACACAACTCACAACCTTTAGCTTTGCAAGTGCCAGTATTCTAACCTTGGACAGTGTTATCAAGCACACAACTAACAAGCTGTAGTTTTGCAAATGCCAATACTCTAACCTTGGACAGTGTTATCAAGCATACAACTCACAAGCAGTAGCTTTGCAAATGCCAGTATTCTAACCATGGACAGTGTTATCAAGTACACAACTCACAAGCAGTAGCTTTGCAAATGCCAATATTCTAACCTTGGACAGTGTTATCAAGCACACAACTCACAAAAAGCTGTAGCATTGCAAATGCCAGTATTCTAACCTTGGACAGTGTTATCAAGCACACAACTCACAAGCAGTAGCTTTACAAATGCCAGTATTCTAACCTTGGACAGTGTTATCAAGCACAAAACTCACAAGCTGTAGCATTGCAAATGCCAGTATTCTAACCTTCGACATTGTTATATAGCACACAACTCACAACAAGCTGTAGCTTTGTAAATGCCTGTATTCTAACCTTGGACAGTGTTATCAAGCACACAACTCACAAGCAGTAGCTTTGCAAATGCCAGTATACTAATCTTGGACAGTGTTATCAAGCACACAACTCACAAGCAGTAGTTCTGAAAATGCCAGTATTCTAACCTTGGACAATGTTATCAAGCACACAACTCACAAGCAGTAGCTTTGCAAATGCCAGTATTCTAACCTTGGACAGTGTTATCAAGCACACAACTCACAAGCAGTAGCTTTGCAAATGCCAGTATACTAACCTTGGACAGTGTTATCAAGCACACAACTCACAAGCAGTAGTTTTGAAAATGCCAGTATTCTAACCTTGGACAATGTTATCAAGCACACAACTCACAAGTAGTAGCTTTGCAAATGCCCGTATTCTAACCTTGGACAGTGTTATCAAGCACACAACTCACAAGCAGTAGCTTTGCAGATGGCAGTATTCTAACCTTGGACAGTGTTATCAAGCACACAACTCACAAGCAGTAGCTTTGCAAATGCCAGTATCCTAACCTTGGACAGTGTTATCAAGCACACAACTCACAACAAGCTGTAGCATTGCAAATGCCAGTATTCTAACCTTAGACAGTGTTATCAAGCACACAACTCACAAGCAGTAGCTTTGCAAATGCCAGTATTCTAACCTTGGACAGTGTTATCAAGCACACAACTCACAAGCAGTAGTTTTGCAAATGCCAGTATTCTAACCCTGGACAGTGTTATCAAGCACACAACTCACAAGCAGTAGCATTGCAAATGCCACTATTCTAACCTTGGACAGTGTTATCATGCACACAACTCACAAGCTGTAACATTGCAAATGCCAGTATTCTAACCTTGGACAGTGTTATCAAGCACACAACTCACAACAAGCTGTAGCATTGCAAATGCCAGTATTCTAACCTTGGACAGTGTTATCAAGCACACAACTCACAAGCAGTAGCTTTGCAAATGCCAGTATTCTAACCTTGGACAGTGTTATCAAACACACAACTCACAAGCAGTAGCTTTGCAAATGCCAGTATTCTAACCTTGGACAGTGTTATCAAGCACACAACTCACAACAAGCTGTAGCATTGCAAATGCCAGTATTCTAACCTTGGACAGTGTTATCAAGCACACAACTCACAAGCAGAAGTTTTGCAAATGCCAGTATCCTAACCTTGGACAGTGTTATCAAGCACACAACTCACAAGCAGTAGTTTTGCAAATGCCAGTATTCTAACCTTGGACAGTGTTATCAAGCACACAACTCACAAGCAGTAGTTTTGCAAATGCCAGTATCCTAACCTTGGACAGTGTTATCAAGCACACAACTCACAAGCAGTAGTTTTGCAAATGCCAGTATTCTAACCTTGGACAGTGTTATCAAGCACACAACTCACAAGCAGTAGTTTTGCAAATGCCAGTATTCTAACCTTGGACAGTGTTATCAAGCACACAACTCACAAGCAGAAGTTTTGCAAATGCCAGTATTCTAACCTTGGACAGTGTTATCAAGCACACAACTCACAAGCAGTAGTTTTGAAAATGCCAGTATTCTAACCTTGGACAGTGTTATCAAGCACACAACTCCCAACAAGCTGTAGTTTTGCAACTGCCAGTATTCTAACCTTGGACAGTGTTATCAAGCACACAACTCACAAGCTGTAACATTGCAAATGTCAGTATTCTAACCTTGGACAGTGTTATCAAGCACACAACTCACAACAAGCTGTAGTTTTGCAAATGCCAGTATTCTAACCTTGGACAGTGTTATCAAGCACACAACTCACAACAAGCTGTAGTTTTGTAAATGCCAGTATTCTAACCTTGGACAGTGTTATCAAGCACACAACTTACAACAAGCTGTAGTTTTGTAAATGCCAGTATTCTAACCTTGGACAGTGTTATCAAGCACACAACTTACAACAAGCTGTAGCTTTGTAAATGCCTGTATTCTAACCTTGGACAGCGTTATCAAGCACACAACTACAACAAGCTGTAGCTTTGTAAATGCCAGTATTCTAACCTTGGACAGTGTTATCAAGCACACAACTCACAACAAGCTGTAGTTTTGCAAATGCCAGTATTCTAACCTTGGACAGTGTTATCAAGCACACAACTCACAACAAGCTGTAGCTTTGTAAATGCCTGTATTCTAACCTTGGACAGTGTTATCAAGCACACAACTTACAACAAGCTGTAGCTTTGTAAATGCCTGTATTCTAACCTTGGACAGTGTTATCAAGCACACAACTTACAACAAGCTGTAGTTTTGTAAATGCCTGTATTCTAACCTTGGACAGCGTTATCAAGCAAACAACTCACAAGCTGTAGTTTTGCAACTGCCAGTATTCTAACCTTGGACAGTGTTATCAAGCACACAACTCACAAGCAGTAGCTTTGCAAATGCCAGTATATTAACCTTGGACAGGGTTATTAAGCACACAACTCACAACAAGCTGTAGTTTTGCAAATGCCAGTATTCTAAACTTGGACAGTGTTATCAAGCACACAACTCACAAGCTGTAACATTGCAAATGCCAGTATTCTAACCTTGGACAGTGTTATCAAGCACACAACTCACAAGCAGTAGCTTTGCAAATGCCAGTATTCTAACCTTGGACAGTGTTATCAAGCACACAACTTACAACAAGCTGTAGTTTTGTAAATGCCAGTATTCTAACCTTGGACAGTGTTATCAAGCACACAACTTACAACAAGCTGTAGCTTTGTAAATGCCTGTATTCTAACCTTGGACAGCGTTATCAAGCACACAACTACAACAAGCTGTAGCTTTGTAAATGCCAGTATTCTAACCTTGGACAGTGTTATCAAGCACACAACTCACAACAAGCTGTAGTTTTGCAAATGCCAGTATTCTAACCTTGGACAGTGTTATCAAGCACACAACTCACAACAAGCTGTAGCTTTGTAAATGCCAGTATTCTAACCTTGGACAGTGTTATCAAGCACACAACTTACAACAAGCTGTAGTTTTGTAAATGCCTGTATTCTAACCTTGGACAGCGTTATCAAGCAAACAACTCACAAGCTGTAGTTTTGCAACTGCCAGTATTCTAACCTTGGACAGTGTTATCAAGCACACAACTCACAAGCAGTAGCTTTGCAAATGCCAGTATATTAACCTTGGACAGGGTTATTAAGCACACAACTCACAACAAGCTGTAGTTTTGCAAATGCCAGTATTCTAAACTTGGACAGTGTTATCAAGCACACAACTCACAAGCTGTAACATTGCAAATGCCAGTATTCTAACCTTGGACAGTGTTATCAAGCACACAACTCACAAGCAGTAGCTTTGCAAATGCCAGTATTCTAACCTTGGACAGTGTTATCAAGCACACAACTCACAAGCTGTAGTTTTGCAAATGCCAGTATTCCAACCTCGGACAGTGTTTCAAGCACACAACTCACAAGCTGTAGCATTTCAAATGCCAGTATTCTAACCTTGGACAGTGTTATCAAGCACACAACTCAAAAGCTGTAACATTGCAAATGCCAGTATTCTAATCTTGGACAGTGTTATCAAGCACACAACTCACAAGCTGTAGCATTGCAAATGCCAGTATTCTAACCTTGGACAGTGTTATCAAGCACACAACTCACAAGCTGTAACATTGTAAATGACAGTATTCTAACCTTGGACAGTGTTATCAAGCACACAACTCACAACAAGCTGTAGCATTGCAAATGCCAGTATTCTAACCTTGGACAGTGTTATCAAGCACACAACTCACAACAAGCTGTAGCATTGCAAAAGCCAGTATTCTAACCTTGGACAGTGTTATCAAGCACACAACTCACAACAAGCAGTAGCTTTGCACATGCCAGTATTCTAACCTTGGACAGTGTTATCAAGCACACAACTCACAACCAAACGTTTTGCAAATGCCAGTATTCTAACCTTGGACAGTGTGATCAAGCACAACACTCACAAGCAGAAGTTTTGCAAATGCCAGTATTCTAACCTTGGACAGTGTTATCAAGCACACAACTCACAACAAGCTGTAGCTTTGCAAATACCAGTATTGTAACCTTGGACAGTGTTATCAAGCACACAACTCACAAGCTGTACCTTTGAAAATCCCAGTATTCTAACCTTGGACAGTGTTATCAAGCACACAACTCACAACAAGCTGTAGCTTTGCAAATGCCAGTATTCTAACTTTGGACAGTGTTATCAAGCACACAACTCACAAGCAGTAGCTTTGCAAATGCCAGTATACTAACCTTGGACAGTGTTATCAAGCACACAACTCACAACAAGCTGTAGCTTTGTAAATGCCTGTATTCTAACATTGGACAGCGTTATCAAGCACACAACTCACAAGCTGTAGTTTTGCAAATGCCAGTATTCTAACCTTGGACAGTGTTATCAAGCACACAACTCACAAGCTGTAGTTTTGCAAATGACAGTATTCTAACCTTGGACAGTGTTATCAAGCACACAACTCACAAGCTGTAGCATTGCAAATGCCAGTATTCTAACCTTAGACAGTGTTATCGAGCACACAACTCACAAGCAGTAGCTTCGCAAATGCCAGTATTCTAACCTTGGACAGTGTTATCAAGCACACAACTCACAACAAGCTGTAGCATTGCAAATGCCAGTATTCTAACCTTGGGCAGTGTTATCAAGCACACAACTCACAAGCAGTAGCTTTGCAAATGCCAGTATTCTAACCTTGGACGGTGTTATCAAGCACACAACTCACAAGCTGTAGCATTGCAAATGCCAGTATTCTAACCTTGGACAGCGTTATCAATCACACAACTCACAACAAGCTGTAGCTTTGTATATGCCTGTATTCTAACCTTGGACAGTGTTATCAAGCACACAACTCACAAGCAGTCAGTATCCTAACCTTGGACAGTGTTATCAAGCATAAAACTCACAAGCAGTAGCTTTGCAAATGCCAGTATTCTAACCTTGGACAGTGTTATCAAGCACACAACTCACAAGCAGTAGCATTGCAAATGCCAGTATTCTAACCTTGGACAGTGTTACCAAGCACACAACTAACAAGCTGTAACATTGCAAATGCCAGTATTCTAACCTTGGACAGTGTTATCAAGCACACAACTCACAACAAGCTGTAGCATTACAAATGCCAGTATTCTAACCTTGGACAGTGTTATCAAGCACACAACTCACAAGCAGTAGCTTTGCAAATGCCAGTATTCTAACCTTAGACAGTGTTATCAAGCACACAACTCACAAGCAGTACCTTTGCAAATGCCAGTATTCTAACCTTGGACAGTGTTATCAAGCACACAACTCACAAGGAGTAGTTTTGCAAATGCCAGTATTCTAACCTTGGACAGTGTTATCAAGCACACAACTTTAAAGCAGTACCTTTGCAAATGCCAGTATTCTAACCTTGGACAGTGTTATCAAGCACACAACTCAGAAGCAGTAGTTTTGCAAATGCCAGTATTCTAACCTTGGACAGTGTTATCAAGCACACAACTCACAAGCAGTAGCTTTGCAAATGCCAGTATTCTAACCTTGGACAGTGTTATCAAGCACACAACTCACAAGCAGTACCTTTGCAAATGCCAGTATTCTAACCTTGGACAGTGTTATCAAGCACTCAACTCACAAGCAGTAGCTTTGCAAATGCCAGTATTCTAACCTTGGACAGTGTTATCAAGCACACAACTCACAAGCAGTAGCTTTGCAAATGCCAGTATTCTAACCTTGGACAGTGTTATCAAGCACACAACTCACAAGCAGTACCTTTGCAAATGCCAGTATTCTAACCTTGGACAGTGTTATCAAGCACACAACTCACAAGCAGTAACTTTGCAAATGCCAGTATTCTAACCTTGGACAATGTTATCAAGCACACAACTCACAAGCTGTAGCATTGCAAATGCCAGTATTCTAACCTTGGACAGTGTTATCAAGCACATAACTCACAACAAGCTGTAGCTTTGTAAATGCCTGTATTCTAACCTTGGACAGTGTTATCAAGCACACAACTCACAAGCAGTAGCTTTGCAAATGCCAGTATACTAACCTTGGACAGTGTTATCAAGCACACAACTCACAAGCAGTAGTTTTGAAAATGCCAATATTCTAACCTTGGACAATGTTACTAAGCACACAACTCACAAGCAGTAGCTTTGCAAATGCCAGTATTCTAACCTTGGACAGTGTTATCAAGCACATTACTCACAAGCAGTAGCTTTGCAAATGCCAGTATACTAACCTTGGACAGTGTTATCAAGCACACAACTCACAACAAGCTGTAGCTTTGTAAATGCCTATATTCTAACCTTGGACAGCGTTATCAAGCAAACAACTCACAAGCTGTAGTTTTGCAAATGGCAGTATTCTAACCTTGGACAGTGTTACCAAGCACACAACTCACAAGCAGTAGCTTTGCAAATGCCAGTATTCTAACCTTGGACAGTGTTATCAAGCACACAACTCACAAGCATTAGCTTTGCAAATGCAAGTATTCTAACCTTGGACAGTGTTACCAAGCACACAACTCACAAGCAGTAGTTTTGCAAATGGCAGTATTCTAACCTTGGACAGTGTTATCAAGCACACAACTCACAAGCAGTAGCTTTGCAAATGCAAGTATTCTAACCTTGGACAGTGTTATCAAGCACACAACTCACAAGCTGTAGCATTGCAAATGCCAGTATTCTAACCTTAGACAGTGTTATCGAGCACACAACTCACAAGCAGTAGCTTCGCAAATGCCAGTATTCTAACCTTGGACAGTGTTATCAAGCACACAACTCACAACAAGCTGTAGCATTGCAAATGCCAGTATTCTAACCTTGGACGGTGTTATCAAGCACACAACTCACAACAAGCTGTAACTTTGCAAATGCCAGTATTCTAACCTTGGACAGTGTTATCAAGCACACAACTCACAGGAGAAGTTTTGCAAATGCCAGTATTCTAACCTTGGACAGTGTTATCAAGCACACAACTCACAAGCTGTAACATTGCAAATGCCAGTATTCTAACCTTGGACAGTGTTATCAACACACAACTCACATCAAGCTGTAGTTTTGCAAATGCCAGTATTCTAACCTTGGACAGTTTTATCAAGCACTCAACTCACAAGCTGTAGCATTGCAAATGCCAGTATTCTAACCTTGGACAGTGTTTACAAGCACACAACTCACAACAAGCTGTAGTTTTGCAAATGCCTGTATTCTAACCTTGGACAGTGTTATCAAGCACACAACTCACAAGCACAAGTTTTGCAAATGCCAGTATTCTAACCTTGGACAGTGTTCTCAAGCACACAACTCACAACAAGCTATAGTTTTGCAACTGCCAGTATTTAACCTTGGACAGTGTTATTAAGCACACAACTCACAAGCTGTAACATTGCAAATGCCAGTATTCTAATCTTGGACAGTGTTATCAAGCACACAACTCACAAGCTGTAGCATTGCAAATGCCAGTATTCTAATCTTGGACAGTGTTATCAAGCACACAACTCACAAGCTGTAGCATTGCAAATGCCAGTATTCTAACCTTGGACAGTGTTATCAAGCACACACCTCACAAGCTGTAACATTGCAAATGCCAGTATTCTAACCTTGGACAGTGTTATCAAGCACACAACTCACAAGCTGTAGCTTTGCAAATGCCAGTAATCTAACCATGGGCAGTGTTATCAAGCACACAACTCACAACCTTTAGCTTTGCAAGTGCCAGTATTCTAACCTTGGACAGTGTTATCAAGCACACAACTAACAAGCTGTAGTTTTGCAAATGCCAATACTCTAACCTTGGACAGTGTTATCAAGCATACAACTCACAAGCAGTAGCTTTGCAAATGCCAGTATTCTAACCATGGACAGTGTTATCAAGTACACAACTCACAAGCAGTAGCTTTGCAAATGCCAATATTCTAACCTTGGACAGTGTTATCAAGCACACAACTCACAAAAAGCTGTAGCATTGCAAATGCCAGTATTCTAACCTTGGACAGTGTTATCAAGCACACAACTCACAAGCAGTAGCTTTGCAAATGCCAGTATTCTAACCTTGGACAGTGTTATCAAGCACAAAACTCACAAGCTGTAGCATTGCAAATGCCAGTATTCTAACCTTCGACATTGTTATATAGCACACAACTCACAACAAGCTGTAGCTTTGTAAATGCCTGTATTCTAACCTTGGACAGTGTTATCAAGCACACAACTCACAAGCAGTAGCTTTGCAAATGCCAGTATACTAATCTTGGACAGTGTTATCAAGCACACAACTCACAAGCAGTAGTTCTGAAAATGCCAGTATTCTAACCTTGGACAATGTTATCAAGCACACAACTCACAAGCAGTAGCTTTGCAAATGCCAGTATTCTAACCTTGGACAGTGTTATCAAGCACACAACTCACAAGCAGTAGCTTTGCAAATGCCAGTATACTAACCTTGGACAGTGTTATCAAGCACACAACTCACAAGCAGTAGTTTTGAAAATGCCAGTATTCTAACCTTGGACAATGTTATCAAGCACACAACTCACAAGTAGTAGCTTTGCAAATGCCCGTATTCTAACCTTGGACAGTGTTATCAAGCACACAACTCACAAGCAGTAGCTTTGCAGATGGCAGTATTCTAACCTTGGACAGTGTTATCAAGCACACAACTCACAAGCAGTAGCTTTGCAAATGCCAGTATCCTAACCTTGGACAGTGTTATCAAGCACACAACTCACAACAAGCTGTAGCATTGCAAATGCCAGTATTCTAACCTTGGACAGTGTTATCAAGCACACAACTCACAAGCAGTAGCTTTGCAAATGCCAGTATTCTAACCTTGGACAGTGTTATCAAGCACACAACTCACAAGCAGTAGTTTTGCAAATGCCAGTATTCTAACCTTGGACAGTGTTATCAAGCACACAACTCACAAGCAGTAGTTTTGCAAATGCCAGTATCCTAACCTTGGACAGTGTTATCAAGCACACAACTCACAAGCAGTAGTTTTGCAAATGCCAGTATTCTAACCTTGGACAGTGTTATCAAGCACACAACTCACAAGCAGTAGTTTTGCAAATGCCAGTATTCTAACCTTGGACAGTGTTATCAAGCACACAACTCACAAGCAGAAGTTTTGCAAACGCCAGTATTCTAACCTTGGACAGTGTTTTCAAGCACACAACTCACAAGCAGTAGTTTTGCAAATGCCAGTATTCTAACCTTGGACAGTGTTATCAAGCACACAACTCCCAACAAGCTGTAGTTTTGCAACTGCCAGTATTCTAACCTTGGACAGTGTTATCAAGCACACAACTCACAACAAGCTGTAGTTTTGCAAATGCCAGTATTCTAACCTTGGACAGTGTTATCAAGCACACAACTCACAACAAGCTGTAGTTTTGTAAATGCCAGTATTCTAACCTTGGACAGTGTTATCAAGCACACAACTTACAACAAGCTGTAGTTTTGTAAATGCCAGTATTCTAACCTTGGACAGTGTTATCAAGCACACAACTTACAACAAGCTGTAGCTTTGTAAATGCCTGTATTCTAACCTTGGACAGCGTTATCAAGCACACAACTTACAACAAGCTGTAGCTTTGTAAATGCCAGTATTCTAACCTTGGACAGTGTTATCAAGCACACAACTCACAACAAGCTGTAGTTTTGCAAATGCCAGTATTCTAACCTTGGACAGTGTTATCAAGCACACAACTCACAACAAGCTGTAGCTTTGTAAATGCCTGTATTCTAACCTTGGACAGTGTTATCAAGCACACAACTTACAACAAGCTGTAGCTTTGTAAATGCCTGTATTCTAACCTTGGACAGTGTTATCAAGCACACAACTTACAACAAGCTGTAGTTTTGTAAATGCCTGTATTCTAACCTTGGACAGCGTTTTCAAGCAAACAACTCACAAGCTGTAGTTTTGCAACTGCCAGTATTCTAACCTTGGACAGTGTTATCAAGCACACAACTCACAAGCAGTAGCTTTGCAAAAGCCAGTATATTAACCTTGGACAGGGTTATCAAGCACACAACTCACAACAAGCTGTAGTTTTGCAAATGCCAGTATTCTAAACTTGGACAGTGTTATCAAGCACACAACTCACAAGCTGTAACATTGCAAATGCCAGTATTCTAACCTTGGACAGTGTTATCAAGCACACAACTCACAAGCAGTAGCTTTGCAAATGCCAGTATTCTAACCTTGGACAGTGTTATCAAGCACGCAACTCACAAGCTGTAGTTTTGCAAATGCCAGTATTCTAACCTCGGACAGTGTTTCAAGCACACAACTCACAAGCTGTAGCATTGCAAATGCCAGTATTCTAACCTTGGACAGTGTTATCAAGCACACAACTCACAAGCTGTAACATTGCAAATGCCAGTATTCTAATCTTGGACAGTGTTATCAAGCACACAACTCACAAGCTGTAGCATTGCAAATGCCAGTATTCTAACCTTGGACAGTGTTATCAAGCACACAACTCACAAGCTGTAACATTGTAAATGACAGTATTCTAACCTTGGACAGTGTTATCAAGCACACAACTCACAACAAGCTGTAGCATTGCAAATGCCAGTATTCTAACCTTGGACAGTGTTATCAAGCACACAACTCACAACAAGCTGTAGCATTGCAAAAGCCAGTATTCTAACCTTGGACAGTGTTATCAAGCACACAACTCACAACAAGCAGTAGCCTTGCACATGCCAGTATTCTAACCTTGGACAGTGTGATCAAGCACAACACTCACAAGCAGAAGTTTTGCAAATGCCAGTATTCTAACCTTGGACAGTGTGATCAAGCACAACACTCACAAGCAGAAGTTTTGCAAATGCCAGTATTCTAACCTTGGACGGTGTTATCAAGCACACAACCCACAACAAGCTGTAGCTTTGCAAATACCAGTATTGTAACCTTGGATAGTGTTATCGAGCACACAACTCACAAGCTGTACCCTTGAAAATGCCAGTATTCTAACCTTGGACAGTGTTATCAAGCACACAACTCACAACAAGCTGTAGCTTTGCAAATGCCAGTATTCTAACTTTGGACAGTTTTATCAAGCACACAACTCACAAGCAGTAGCTTTGCAAATGCCAGTATACTAACCTTGGACAGTGTTATCAAGCACACAACTCACAACAAGCTGTAGCTTTGTAAATGCCTGTATTCTAACATTGGACAGCGTTATCAAGCACACAACTCACAAGCTGTAGTTTTGCAAATGCCAGTATTCTAACCTTGGACAGTGTTATCAAGCACACAACTCACAAGCTGTAGTTTTGCAAATGACAGTATTCTAACCTTGGACAGTGTTATCAAGCACACAACTCACAAGCTGTAGCATTGCAAATGCCAGTATTCTAACCTTGGACAGTGTTATCAAGCACACAACTCACAAGCAGTAGCTTTGCAAATGCCAGTATTCTAACCTTGGACAGTGTTATCAAGCACACAACTCACAACAAGCTGTAGCATTGCAAATGCCAGTATTCTAACCTTGGGCAGTGTTATCAAGCACACAACTCACAAGCAGTAGCTTTGCAAATGCCAGTATTCTAACCTTGGACGGTGTTATCAAGCACACAACTCACAAGCTGTAGCATTGCAAATGCCAGTATTCTAACCTTGGACAGCGTTATCAATCACACAACTCACAACAAGCTGTAGCTTTGTATATGCCTGTATTCTAACCTTGGACAGTGTTATGAAGCACACAACTCACAAGCAGTAGCTTTGCAAATGCCAGTATCCTAACCTTGGACAGTGTTATCAAGCATACAACTCACAAGCAGTAGCTTTGCAAATGCCAGTATTCTAACCTTGGACAGTGTTATCAAGCACACAACTCACAAGCAGTAGCATTGCAAATGCCAGTATTCTAACCTTGGACAGTGTTACCAAGCACACAACTAACAAGCTGTAACATTGCAAATGCCAGTATTCTAACCTTGGACAGTGTTATCAAGCACACAACTCACAACAAGCTGTAGCATTACAAATGCCAGTATTCTAACCTTGGACAGTGTTATCAAGCACACAACTCACAAGCAGTAGCTTTGCAAATGCCAGTATTCTAACCTTGGACAGTGTTATCAAGCACACAACTCACAAGGAGTAGTTTTGCAAATGCCAGTATTCTAACCTTGGACAGTGTTATCAAGCACACAACTCACAAGCAGTACATTTGCAAATGCCAGTATTGTAACCTTGGACAGTGTTATCAAGCACACAACTCACAAGCAGTAGTTTTGCAAATGCCAGTATTCTAACCTTGGACAGTGTTATCAAGCACACAACTCACAAGCAGTAGCTTTGCAAATGCCAGTATTCTAACCTTGGACAGTGTTATCAAGCACACAACTCACAAGCAGTACCTTTGCAAATGCCAGTATTCTAACCTTGGACAGTGTTATCAAGCACACAACTCACAAGCAGTAGCTTTGCAAATGCCAGTATTCTAACCTTGGACAGTGTTATCAAGCACACAACTAACAAGCAGTAGCTTTGCAAATGCCAGTATTCTAACCTTGGACAGTGTTATAGAGCACACAACTCACAAGCAGTACCTTTGCAAATGCCAGTATTCTAACCTTGGACAGTGTTATCAAGCACACAACTCACAAGCAGTAGCTTTGCAAATGCCAGTATTCTAACCTTGGACAATGTTATCAAGCACACAACTCACAAGCTGTAGCATTGCAAATGCCAGTATTCTAACCTTGGACAGTGTTATCAAGCACATAACTCACAACAATCTGTAGCTTTGTAAATGCCTGTATTCTAACCTTGGACAGTGTTATCAAGCACACAACTCACAAGCAGTAGCTTTTTCAAATGCCAGTATACTAACCTTGGACAGTGTTATCAAGCACACAACTCACAAGCAGTAGTTTTGAAAATGCCAGTATTCTAACCTTGGACAATGTTACTAAGCACACAACTCACAAGCAGTAGCTTTGCAAATGCCAGTATTCTAACCTTGGACAGTGTTATCAAGCACACAACTCACAAGCAGTAGCTTTGCAAATGCCAGTATACTAACCTTGGACAGTGTTATCAAGCACACAACTCACAACAAGCTGTAGCTTTGTAAATGCCTATATTCTAACCTTGGACAGCGTTATCAAGCAAACAACTCACAAGCTGTAGTTTTGCAAATGGCAGTATTCTAACCTTGGACAGTGTTATCAAGCACACAACTCACAAGCAGTAGCTTTGCAAATGCAAGTATTCTAACCTTGGAAAGTGTTATCAAGCACACAGGTCACAACAAGCTGTAGCATTGCAAATACCAGTATTCTAACCTTGGACAGTGTTATCAAGCACACAACTCACAAGCAGAAGTTTTGCAAATGCCAGTATTCTAACCTTGGACAGTGTTATCAAGCACACAACTCACAACAAGCTGTAGCATTGCAAATGCCAGTATTCTAACCTTGGACAGTGTTATCAAGCACACAACTCACAACAAGCTGTAGCTTTGCAAATGCCAGTATTCTAACCTTGGACAGTGTTATCAAGCACACAACTCACAGGCAGAAGTTTTGCAAATGCCAGTATTCTAACCTTGGACAGTGTTATCCAGCACACAACTCCCAACAAGCTGTAGTTTTGCAACTGCCAGTATTCTAACCTTGGACAGTGTTATCAAGCACACAACTCACAAGCTGTAACATTGCAAATACCAGTATTCTAACCTTGGACAGTGTTATCAAGCACACAACTCACAAGCTGTAGCATTGCAAATGACAGTATTCTAACCTTGGACAGTGTTATCAAGCACACAACTCACAACAAGCTGTAGTTTTGCAAATGCCAGTATTCTAACCTTGGACAGTGTTATCCAGCACACAACTCACAAGCTGTAACATTGCAAATGCCAGTATTCTAACCTTGGACAGTGTTATCAACACACAACTCACATCAAGCTGTAGTTTTGCAAATGCCAGTATTCTAACCTTGGACAGTGTTATCAAGCACACAACTCACAAGTTGTAACATTGCAAATGCCAGTATTCTAACCTTGGACAGTGTTATCAAGCACACAACTCACAAGCTGTAGCATTGCAAATGCCAGTATTCTAACCTTGGACAGTGTTTACAAGCACACAACTCACAACAAGCTGTAGTTTTGCAAATGCCTGTATTCTAACCTTGGACAGTGTTATCAAGCACACAACTCACAAGCAGAAGTTTTGCAAATGCCAGTATTCTAACCTTGGACAGTGTTCTCAAGCACACAACTCACAACAAGCTATAGTTTTGCAACTGCCAGTATTTACCCTTGGACAGTGTTATTAAGCACACAACTCACAAGCTGTAACATTGCAAATGCCAGTATTCTAATCTTGGACAGTGTTATCAAGCACACAACTCACAAGCTGTAGCATTGCAAATGCCAGTATTCTAATCTTGGACAGTGTTATCAAGCACACAACTCACAAGCTGTAGCATTGCAAATGCCAGTATTCTAACCTTGGACAGTGTTATCAAGCACACACCTCACAAGCTGTAACATTGCAAATGCCAGTATTTTAACCTTGGACAGTGTTATCAAGCACACAACTCACAAGCTGTAGCTTTGCAAATGCCAGTAATCTAACCATGGGCAGTGTTATCAAGCACACAACTCACAACCTGTAGCTTTGCAAGTGCCAGTATTCTAACCTTGGACAGTGTTATCAAGCACACAACTAACAAGCTGTAGTTTTGCAAATGCCAATATTCTAACCTTGGACAGTGTTATCAAGCATACAACTCACAAGCAGTAGCTTTGCAAATGCCAGTATTCTAACCATGGACAGTGTTATCAAGTACACAACTCACAAGCAGTAGCTTTGCAAATGCCAATATTCTAACCTTGGACAGTGTTATCAAGCATACAACTCACAAGCAGTAGCTTTGCAAATGCCAGTATTCTAACCATGGACAGTGTTATCAAGCACACAACTCACAAGCAGTAGCTTTGCAAATGCCAATATTCTAACCTTGGACAGTGTGATCAAGCACACAACTCACAAGCAGTAGCTTTGCAACTGCCAGTATTCTAACCTTGGACAGTGTTATCAAGCACACAACTCACAAGCAGTAGCTTTGCAAATGCCAGTATTCTAACCATGGACAGTGTTATCAAGCACACAACTCACAAGCAGTAGCTTTGCAAATGCCAGTATTCTAACCATGGACAGTGTTATCAAGCATACAACTCACAAGCAGTAGCTTTGCAACTGCCAGTATTCTAACCTTGGACAGTGTTATCAAGCACACAACTCACAAGCTGTAACATTGCAAATGCCAGTATTCTAACCTTGGACAGTGTTATCAAGCACACAACTCACAAGCAGTAGCTTTGCAAATGCCAGTATTCTAACCTTGGACAGTGTTATCAAGCACACAACTCACAAGCTGTAACATTGCAAATGCCAGTATTCTAAACTTGGACAGTGTTATCAAGCACACAACTCACAAGCAGTAGCTTTGCAGATGCCAGTATTCTAACCTTGGACAGTGTTATCAAGCACACAACTCACAAGCAGTAGCTTTGCAAATGCCAGTATACTAACCTTGGACAGTGTTATCAAGCACACAACTCACAACAAGCTGTAGCTTTGTAAATGCCTGTATTCTAACCTTGGACAGCGTTATCAAGCAAACAAGTCACAAGCTGTAGTTTTGCAAATGCCAGTATACTAACCTTGGACAGTGTTATCAAGCACACAACTCACAACAAGCTGTAGCATTGCAAATGCCAGTATTCTAACCTTGGACAGTGTTATCAACACACAACTCACATCAAGCTGTAGTTTTGCAAATGCCAGTATTCTAACCTTGGACAGTGTTATCAAGCACACAACTCACAAGTTGTAACATTGCAAATGCCAGTATTCTAACCTTGGACAGTGTTATCAAGCACACAACTCACAAGCTGTAGCATTGCAAATGCCAGTATTCTAACATTGGACAGTGTTTTCAAGCACACAACTCACAACAAGCTGTAGTTTTTTAAATGCCTGTATTCTAACCTTGGACAGTGTTATCAAGCACACAACTCACAAGCAGAAGTTTTGCAAATGCCAGTATTCCTACCTTGGACAGTGTTCTCAAGCACACAACTCACAACAAGCTATAGTTTTGCAACTGCCAGTATTCTAACCTTGGACAGTGTTATTAAGCACACAACTCACATGCTGTAACATTGCAAATGCCAGTATTCTAACCTTGGACAGTGTTATCAAGCACACAACTCACAAGCTGTAGCATTGCAAATGCCAGTATTCTAATCTTGGACAGTGTTATCAAGCACACAACTCACAAGCTGTAGCATTGCAAATGCCAGTATTCTAACCTTGGACAATGTTATCAAGCACACACCTCACAACAAGCTGTAACATTGCAAAAGCCAGTATTCTAACCTTGGACAGTGTTATCAAGCACACAACTCACAAGCTGTAGCTTTGCAAATGCCAGTAATCTAACCATGGGCAGTGTTATCAAGCACACAAGTCACAACCTGTAGCTTTGCAAGTGCCAGTATTCTAACCTTGGACAGTGTTATCAAGCACACAACTAACAAGCTGTAGTTTTACAAATGCCAATATTCTAACCTTGGTCAGTTTTATCAAGCATACAACTCACAAGCAGTAGCTTTGCAAATGCCAGTATTCTAACCATGGACAGTGTTACCAAGCACACAACTCACAAGCAGTAGCTTTGCAAATGCCAATATTCTAACCTTGGACAGTGTTATCAAGCATACAACTCACAAGCAGTAGCATTGCAAATGCCAGTATTCTAACCATGGACAGTGTTATCAGGCACACAACTCACAAGCAGTAGCTTTGCAAATGCCAATATTCTAACCTTGGACAGTGTTATCAAGCACACAACTCACAAGCAGTAGCTTTGCAAATGCCAGTATTCTAACCTTGGACAGTGTTATCAAGCACACAACTCACAAGCAGTAGCTTTGCAAATGCCAGTATTCTAACCATGGACAGTGTTATCAAGCACACAACTCACAAGCAGTAGCTTTGCAAATGCCAGTATTCTAACCTTGGACAGTGTTATCAAGCACACAACTCACAAGCAGTAGCTTTGCAAATGCCAGTATTCTAACCATGGACAGTGTTATCAAGCACACAACTCACAAGCAGTAGCTTTACAAATGCCAGTATTCTAACCATGGACAGTGTTATCAAGCATACAACTCACAAGCAGTAGCTATGCAAATGCCAGTATTCTAACCTGGGACACTGTTATCAAGCACACAACTCACAAGCTGTAACATTGCAAATGCCAGTATTCTAACCTTGGACAGTGTTATCAAGCACACAACTCACAAGCAGTGGCTTTGCAAATGCCAGTATTCTAACCTTGGACAGTGTTATCAAGCACACAACTCACAAGCTGTAACATTGCAAATGCCAGTATTCTAACCTTGGACAGTGTTATCAAGCACACAACTCACAAGCAGTAGCTTTGCAAATGCCAGTATTCTAACCTTGGACAGTGTTATCAAGCACACAACTCACAAGCAGTAGCTTTGCAAATGCCAGTATACTAACCTTGGACAGTGTTATCAAGCACACAACTCACAACAAGCTGTACCTTTGTAAATGCCTGAATTCTAACCTTGGACAGCGTTATTAAGCAAACAACTTACAAGCTGTAGTTTTGCAAATGCCAGTATACTAACCTTGGACAGTGTTATCAAGCACACAACTCACAACAAGCTGTAGTTTTGAAACTGCCAGTATTCTAACCTTGGACAGTGTTATCAAGCACACAACTCACAAGCTGTAACATTGCAAATGCCAGTATTCTAACCTTGGACAGTGTTATCAAGCACACAACTCACAACAAGCTGTAGTTTTGCAAATGCCAGTATTCTAACCTTGGACAGTGTTATCAAGCACACAACTCACAACAAGCTGTAGCTTTGTAAATGCCTGTATTCTAACCTTGGACAGTGTTATCAAGCACACAACTTACAACAACCTGTAGCTTTGTAAATGCCTGTATTCTAACCTTGGACAGCGTTATCAAGCACACAACTTACAACAAGCTGTAGTTTTGTAAATGCCAGTATTCTAACCTTGGACAGTGTTATCAAGCACACAACTTACAACAAGCTGTAGTTTTGTAAATGCCAGTATTCTAACCTTGGACAGGGTTATCAAGCACACAACTTACAACAAGCTGTAGCTTTGTAAATGCCTGTATTCTAACCTTGGACAGCGTTATCAAGCACACAACTTACAACAAGCTGTAGCTTTGTAAATGCCAGTATTCTAACCTTGGACAGTGTTATCAAGCACACAACTCACAACAAGCTGTAGTTTTGCAAATGCCAGTATTCTAACCTTGGACAGTGTTAACAAGCACACAACTCACAACAAGCTGTAGCTTTGTAAATGCCTGTATTCTAACCTTGGACAGTGTTATCAAGCACACAACTTACAACAAGCTGTAGTTTTGTAAATGCCTGTATTCTAACCTTGGACAGCGTTATCAAGCAAACAACTCACAAGCTGTAGTTTTGCAACTGCCAGTATTCTAACCTTGGACAGTGTTATCAAGCACACAACTCACAAGCAGTAGCTTTGCAAATGCCAGTATATTAACCTTGGACAGGGTTATCAAGCACACAACTCACAACAAGCTGTAGTTTTGCAAATGCCAGTATTCTAACCTTGGACAGTGTTATCAAGCACACAACTCACAAGCTGTAACATTGCAAATGCCAGTATTCTAACCTTGGACAGTGTTATCAAGCACACAACTCACAAGCAGTAGCTTTGCAAATGCCAGTATTCTAACCTTGGACAGTGTTATCAAGCACACAACTCACAAGCTGTAGTTTTGCAAATGCCAGTATTCTAACCTCGGACAGTGTTTCAAGCACACAACTCACAAGCTGTAGCATTGCAAATGCCAGTATTCTAACCTTGGACAGTGTTATCAAGCACACAACTCACAAGCTGTAACATTGCAAATGCCAGTATTCTAATCTTGGACAGTGTTATCAAGCACACAACTCACAAGCTGTAGCATTGCAAATGCCAGTATTCTAACCTTGGACAGTGTTATCAAGCACACAACTCACAAGCTGTAACATTGCAAATGACAGTATTCTAACCTTGGACAGTGTTATCAAGCACACAACTCACAACAAGCTGTAGCATTGCAAATGCCAGTATTCTAACCTTGGACAGTGTTATCAAGCACACAACTCACAACAAGCAGTAGCTTTGCAAATGCCAGTATTCTAACCTTGGACAGTGTTATCAAGCACACAACTCACAACAAGCTGTAGCATTGCAAAAGCCAGTATTCTAACCTTGGACAGTGTTATCAAGCTCACAACTCACAACAAGCAGTAGCTTTGCACATGCCAGTATTCTAACCTTGTACAGTGTTATCAAGCACACAACTCACAAGCAAAAGTTTTGCAAATGCCAGTATTCTAACCTTGGACAGAGTTACAACTCACAACAGGCTGTAGCATTGCAAATGCCAGTATTCTAACCTTGGACAGTGTTATCAAGCACAACACTCACAAGCAGAAGTTTTGCAAATGCCAGTATTCTAACCTTGGACAGTGTTATCAAGCACACAACTCACAACAAGCTGTAGCTTTGCAAATACCAGTATTGTAACCTTGGACAGCGTTATCAAGCACACAACTCATAAGCTGTAGCTTTGAAAATGCCAGTATACCAACCTTGGACAGTGTTATCAAGCACACAACTCACAACAAGCTGTAGCTTTGTAAATGCCTGTATTCTAACATTGGACAGCGTTATCAAGCACACAACTCACAAGCTGTAGTTTTGCAAATGCCAGTATTCTAACCTTGGATAGTGTTATCAAGCACACAACTCACAAGCTGTAGTTTTGCAAATGACAGTATTCTAACCTTGGACAGTGTTATCAAGCACACAACTCACAAGCTGTAGCATTGCAAATGCCAGTATTCTAACCTTGGACAGTGTTATCAAGCACACAACTCACAAGCAGTAGCTTTGCAAATGCCAGTATTATAACCTTGGACAGTGTTATCAAGCACACAACTCCCAACAAGCTGTAGCATTGCAAATGCCAGTATTCTAACCTTGGACAGTGTTATCAAGCACGCAACTCACAAGCAGTAGCTTTGCAAATGCCAGTATTCTAACCTTGGACAGTGTTATCAAGCACACAACTCACAAGCTGTAGCATTGCAAATGCCAGTATTCTAACCTTGGACAGCGTTATCAAGCACACAACTCACAACAAGCTGTAGCTGTGTATATGCCTGTATTCTAACCTTGGACAGTGTTATCAAGCACACAACTCACAAGCAGTAGCTTTGCAAATGCCAGTATACTAACCTTGTACAGTGTTATCAAGCACACAACTCACAAGCAGTAGTTTTGAAAATGCCAGTATTCTAACCTTGGACAATGTTATCAAGCACACAACTCACAAGCAGTAGCTTTGCAAATGCCAGTATTCTAACCTTGGACAGTGTTATCAAGCACACAACTCACAAGCAGTAGCTTTGCAAATGCCAGTATACTAACCTTGGACAGTGTTATCAAGCACACAACTCACAACAAGCTGTAGCTTTGTAAATGCCTGTATTCTAACCTTGGACAGCGTTATCAAGCAAACAACTCACAAGCTGTAGTTTTGCAAATGGCAGTATTCTAACCTTGGACAGTGTTATCAAACACACAACTCACAAGCAGTAGCTTTGCAAATGCCAGTATCCTAACCTTGGACAGTGTTATCAAGCATACAACTCACAAGCAGTAGCTTTGCAAATGCCAGTATTCTAACCTTGGACAGTGTTATCAAGCACACAACTCACAAGCAGTAGCATTGCAAATGCCAGTATTCTAACCTTGGACAGTGTTACCAAGCACACAACTAACAAGCTGTAACATTGCAAATGCCAGTATTCTAACCTTGGACAGTGTTATCAAGCACACAACTCACAACAAGCTGTAGCATTACAAATGCCAGTATTCTAACCTTGGACAGTGTTATCAAGCACACAACTCACAAGCAGTAGCTTTGCAAATGCCAGTATTCTAACCTTAGACAGTGTTATCAAGCACACAACTCACAAGCAGTACCTTTGCAAATGCCAGCATTCTAACCTTGGACAGTGTTATCAAGCACACAACTCACAAGGAGTAGTTTTGCAAATGCCAGTATTCTAACCTTGGACAGTGTTATCAAGCACACAACTCACAAGCAGTACCTTTGCAAATGCCAGTATTCTAACCTTGGACAGTGTTATCAAGCACACAACTCACAAGCAGTAGTTTTGCAAATGCCAGTATTCTAACCTTGGACAGTGTTATCAAGCACACAACTCACAAGCTGTAGCTTTGCAAATGCCAGTATTCTAACCTTGGACAGTGTTATCAAGCACACAACTCACAAGCAGTACCTTTGGAAATGCCAGTATTCTAACCTTGGACAGTGTTATCAAGCACACAACTCACAAGCAGTAGCTTTGCAAATGCCAGTATTCTAACCTTGGACAGTGTTATCAAGCACACAACTCACAAGCAGTAGCTTTGCAAATGCCAGTATTCTAACCTTGGACAGTGTTATCAAGCACACAACTCACAAGCAGTACCTTTGCAAATGCCAGTATTCTAACCTTGGACAGTGTTATCAAGCACACAACTCACAAGCAGTAGCTTTGCAAATGCCAGTATTCTAACCTTGGACAATGTTATCAAGCACACAACTCACAAGCTGTAGCATTGCAAATGCCAGTATTCTAACCTTGTACAGTGTTATCAAGCACACAACTCACAAGCAGTAGCATTGCAAATGCCAGTATACTAACCTTGGACAGTGTTATCAAGCACACAACTCACAACAAGCTGTAGCTTTGTAAATGCCTATATTCTAACCTTGGACAGCGTTATCAAGCAAACAACTCACAAGCTGTAGTTTTGCAAATGGCAGTATTCTAACCTTGGACAGTGTTACCAAGCACACAACTCACAAGCAGTAGCTTTGCAAATGCCAGTATTCTAACCTTGGACAGTGTTACCAAGCACACAACTCACAAGCAGTAGCTTTGCAAATGCAACTATTCTAACCTTGGACAGTGTTATCAAGCACACAAGTCACAACAAGCTGTAGCATTGCAAATGCCAGTATTCTAACATTGGACAGTGTTATCAAGCACACAACTCACAAGCAGAAGTTTTGAAAATGCCAGTATTCTAACCTTGGACAGTGTTATCAAGCACACAACTCACAACAAGCTGTAGCATTGCAAATGCCAGTATTGTAACCCTGGACAGTGTTATCAAGCACACAACTCACAACAAGCTGTAGCTTTGCAAATGCCAGTATTCTAACCTTGGACAGTGTTATCAAGCACACAACTCACAGGCAGAAGTTTTGCAAATGCCAGTATTCTAACCTTGGACAGTGTTATCCAGCACACAACTCCCAACAAGCTGTAGTTTTGCAACTGCCAGTATTCTAACCTTGGACAGTGTTATCAAGCACACAACTCACAAGCTGTAACATTGCAAATACCAGTATTCTAACCTTGGACAGTGTTATCAAGCACACAACTCACAAGCTGTAGCATTGCAAATGCCAGTATTCTAACCTTGGACAGTGTTATCAAGCACACAACTCACAACAAGCTGTAGTTTTGCAAATGCCAGTATTGTAACCTTGGACAGTGTTATCAAGCACACAACTCACAAGCTGTAACATTGCAAATGCCAGTAATCTATCCTTGGACAGTGTTATCAAGTACACAACTCACAACAAGCAGTAGCTTTGCAAATGCCAGTATTCTAACCCTGGACAGTGTTATCAAGCACAGAACTCACAAGCTGTAGCTTTGCAAATGCCAGTATTCTAATCTTGGACAGTGTTATCAAGCACACAACTGACAAGCTGTAGCATTGCAAATGCCAGTATTCTAACTTTGGACAGTGTTATCAAGCACACAACTCACAAGCTGTAGTTTTACAAATGCCAGTATTCTAACCTCGGACAGTGTTTCAAGCACACAACTCACAAGCTGTAGCATTGCAAATGCCAGTATTCTAACCTTGGACAGTGTTATCAAGCACACAACTCACAAGCTGTAACATTGCAAATGCCAGTATTCTAATCTTGGACATTGTTATCAAGCACACAACTCACAAGCTGTAACATTGCAAATGCCAGTATTCTAACCTTGGACAGTGTTATAGGGCACACAACTCACAAGTTGTAGCATTGCAAATGCCAGTATTCTACCCTTGGACAGTGTTATCAAAAACACAACTCACTAGCTGTAGCATTGCAATTCCAGTATTCTAACCTTGGACAGTGTTATCAAGCACACAACTCACAACAAGCTGTAGTTTTGCAAATGCCAGTATTCTAACCTTGGACAGTGTTATCAAGCACACAACTCACAAGCTGTAGCTTTGCAAATGCCAGTATTCTAACCTTGGACAGTGTTATCAAGCACACAACTCACAAGCTGTAGCATTGCAAATGCCAGTATTCTAACTTTGGACAGTGTTATCAAGCACACAACTTACAACAAGCTGTAGCATTGCAAATGCCAGTATTCTAACTTTGGACAGTGTTATCAAGCACACAACTTACAACAAGCTGTAGCATTGCAAATTCCAGTATTCTAACTTTGGGCAGTATTATCGAGCACACAACTCACAAGCTGTAGCTTTGCAAATGCCAGTAATCTATCCTTGGACAGTGTTATCAAGCACACAACTCACAAGCTGTAGCATTGCAAATGCCAGTATTCTAACCTTGGACAGTGTTATCAAGCACACAACTCACAAGTTGTAGCTTTGCAAATGCCAGTATTCTAACCCTGGACAGTGTTATCAAGCACACAACTCACAAGCTGTAGCTTCGCAAATGCCAGTATTCTAACCCTGGACAGTGTTATCAAACACACAACTCACAAGCTGTAGCTTTGCAAATGCCAGTAATCTATCCTTGAACAGTGTTATCAAGCACACAACTCACAAGCCTTAGCATTGCAAATGCCAGTATTCTAACCTTGGACAGTGTTATCAAGCACACAACTCACAAGGTGTAGCTTTGCAAATGCCAGTAATCTATACTTGGACAGTGTTATCAAGTACACAACTCACAACAAGCAGTAGCTTTGCAAATGCCAGTATTCTAACCCTGGACAGTGTTATCAAGCACAGAACTCACAAGCTGTAGCTTTGCAAATGCCAGTATTCTAATCTTGGACAGTGTTATCAAGCACACAACTGACAAGCTGTAGCATTGCAAATGCCAGTATTCTAACCTTGGACAGTGTTATCAAGCACACAACTCACAAGCTGTAGCTTTGCAAATGCCAATATTCTAACCTTGGACAGTGTTATCAAGCACACAACTCACAAGCTGTAGCTTTGCAAATGCCAGTATTCTAACCTTGGACAGTGTTATCAAGCACACAACTCACAACAAGCTGTAGTTTTGCAAATGCCAGTAATCTAACCTTGGACAGTGTTATCAAGCACACAACTCACAAGCTGTAGCTTTGCAAATGCCAGTAATCTATCCTTGGACAGTGTTATCAAGTACACAACTCACAACAAGCAGTAGCTTTGCAAATGCCAGTATTCTAACCTTGGACAGAGTTATCAAGCACACAACTCACAAGCTGTAACATTGCAAATGCCAGTATTGTAATCTTGGACAGTGTTATCAAGCACACAACTGACAAGCTGTAGCATTGCAAATGCCAGTATTCTAACCTTGGACAGTGTTATCAAGCACACAACTCACAAGCTGTAGCATTGCAAATGCCAGTATTCTAACCTTGGACAGTGTTATCAAGCACACAACTCACAACAAGCTGTAGCTTTGCAAATGCCAGTATTCTAACCTTGGACAGTGTTATCAAGCACACAACTCACAACAAGGTGTAGTTTTTCAAATGCCAGTATTCTAACCTTGGACAGTGTTATCAAGCACACAACTCACAAGCTGTAGCTTTGCAAATGCCAGTATTCTAACCTTGGACAGTGTTATCAAGCACACAACTCACAACAAGCTGTAGCTTTGCAAATGCCAGTATTCTAACCTTGGACAGTGTTATCAAGCACACAACTCACAACAAGCTGTAGTTTTGCAAATGCCAGTATTCTAACCTTGGACAGTGTTATCAAGCACACAACTCACAAGCTGTAGCTTTGCAAATGGCAGTATTCTAACCTTGGACAGTGTTATCAAGCACACAACTCACAAGCTGTAGCTTTGCAAATGCCAGTATTCTAACCTTGGACAGTGTTATCAAGCACACAACTCACAACAAGCTTTAGTTTTGCAAATGCCAGTAATCTAACCTTGGACAGTGTTATCAAGCACACAACTCACAAGCTGTAGCTTTGCAAATGCCAGTAATCTATCCTTGGACAGTGTTATCAAGTACACAACTCACAACAAGCAGTAGCTTTGCAAATGCCAGTATTCTAACCTTGGACAGAGTTATCAAGCACACAACTCACAAGCTGTAACATTGCAAATGCCAGTATTGTAATCTTGGACAGTGTTATCAAGCACACAACTGACAAGCTGTAGCATTGCAAATGCCAGTATTCTAACCTTGGACAGTGTTATCAAGCACACAACTCACAAGCTGTAGCATTGCAAATGCCAGTATTCAAACCTTGGACAGTGTTATCAAGCACACAACTCACAACAAGGTGTAGCTTTGCAAATGCCAGTATTCTAACCTTGGACAGTGTTATCAAGCACACAACTCACAACAAGGTGTAGTTTTTCAAATGCCAGTATTCTAACCTTGGACAGTGTTATCAAGCACACAACTCACAAGCTGTAGCTTTGCAAATGCCAGTATTCTAACCTTGGACAGTGTTATCAAGCACACAACTCACAACAAGCTGTAGCTTTGCAAATGCCAGTATTCTAACCTTGGACAGTGTTATCAAGCACACAACTCACAACAAGCTGTAGTTTTGCAAATGCCAGTATTCTAACCTTGGACAGTGTTATCAAGCACACAACTCACAAGCTGTAGCTTTGCAAATGGCAGTATTCTAACCTTGGACAGTGTTATCAAGCACACAACTCACAACAAGCTGTAGTTTTTCAAATGCCAGTATTCTAACCTTGGACACTGTTATCAAGCACACAACTCACAAGCTGTAGCTTTGCAAATGCCAGTATTCTAACCTTGGACAGTGTTATCAAGCACACAACTCACAACAAGCTGTAGTTTTGCAAATGCCAGTAATCTAACCTTGGACAGTGTTATCAAGCACACAACTCACAACAAGCAGTAGCTTTGCAAATGCCAGTATTCTAACCTTGGACAGTGTTATCAATCACACAACTCACAAGCTGTAGCTTTGCAAATGCCAGTAATCTATCCTTGGACAGTATACTGCCTTTTTCAAGTTGTAACACAAGTAAACTTTCTCTTCGGTTGCTCAAACTGGCCCTTACGTGCAAACACACTAAAATATTTTATTTTCCATTTTAAATAATGGGTGGTATGAATAAAAATGTGCTTATACTAAAGAGTATAAGCATTTTATTTAAGTTTAAACTCAGAAACATGCATAGCAGTAACATCAGAATTTATACTTCTTTACCAACTAACGTACTTTAAACTCACATAGTTGGCTACACAATTTTCTTTTATTTTGTGTGGAATACAATTGAAGACCGAAAGTGGGAAACGCTGTACATCCCAAAATAAACGTTACGGAAATACAAAAAACCTTATAAAAATTATATTACAGACAATTGCCTTTAATTAAATATAAATTCTGATACTTCACATCACTGTTAACTTTTCATTTAAACATTTTTACTTTCTCTACTACGTATAGTAAGTAGGGGAAGTATTGTATTCCACCCAAAAATTCGAAATCGAGATTTCACCGGAAATACATGTTTTGAGACCCCCTAAATAAAAAAAAAGCATTTTTGGAAACATGTCCGTGTGTGTGTGTGTGTGTGTGTGTGTGTGTCTGTGTGTCTATGAACAGAATAACTCAGAAACGAACAGTCAGATAAACACCAAACTTGGTATTTAGGTTCAGTATCTTCCAGAGATGCGACAGGAAGGTTTTCAAGAAAATTCCCCCACCCTAGACTATCCTTTACATGGAAGATTTTTCGAAAATTTTAAGTTTCTCAAAAATGGCTCTAACGATTTTGATTAAAATATCATATGTTTAAGATATTGTCATGACAAATGAAATGTATATCTCGAATTTTCTGGGAATGTCTCCAAAAGTATTCTTCATTGTGAACGACTTTTGCATAACTGGTAAACCATAAGAGATAGACAAACTTTTACTACACAAAAAATGTAGATCGCATTAAAATACACAATTTATGTCATATACATTTTTTTTTGTTGAGTGCACAGTTTTCCAGATATTGCTTGTTATTCCCTTAAATTTTCCAATACTTATACTTTTTCTCAAATTCGTTATTCATTTTTTTTATGTCCTGGACATGCAAAGAGAATGGAATGCGTCACATAGCAACCAGTGCTTAAAACATTTGACTATCGCTTAAAACCTACCAAATTCCCCTTGCATCTACAAGAAAATTAGCAACAAGATTGACATGTCGATTAACATGAAGTATATGGAGAATAAGCGTAGAGAAAGTGATGTGAGTGTAGCACGGCTACATTTGATATTGAGCAGCACAGACTGCCATGTGCCATGCGACTAAACCAACAAAATGCTGAATGTTCACCCAAGTTCTTGTAGTCTGACACAAGATTCATAAAATGCCCTGTATTTCACACCAAGCAAATAGATCCTTCTTTTTCTCTGCACTAATTTTGCTTGTCAGTGGAAGTTGAGGCACAGATCATTGAATTTCCACACTTTCTTGAAGAAGTTTTCATTACAAGCTTGCCTTTCTTGTCCGAACTGAAGCTTTCGTTCAGCTAAGGAAGCCAAGAAATCACCTTCACCCATGTTTACATTGTTTACTCTAGCTGTAGCCACCATTCTTCTTTCTTTTTTCTATGATACCAGACTCTCATGTAACTATGACCGGACACTAAAAACTTGATTTCAACACTTACATCACGTGCTGGTGGCTGCAACAGCTGTTCCTTTGTAAGTTGAATATGGCTTTCTTAGCTCTGAACATCTTTTTAAGTTCCCTTCCTTTCATTATGCACTACAACAGAGACAGGAAGTACTGCTGTTGGCACATACATCCTGGTACATCTATCGGATGTCTTATGCACAGCAAGGAAACCTGTATGGTACTTCCAACCTTTCACATGTTATTTGCCTTGGAACATTCAGCCCTTTCCATGAACACTCTGACATTACACAATTTTGGCTGAATAGAATGCAATGCTTTATTTACAAGTGTAGTTTTAACACAGTTTCTCCTGATAATTCTTTTGGAAATTTATAATACAATTTTATGACCATGACACATGCATTTTTCTCACAGTTGGATTATTACCTCTCTTTCTATAATAGTTACCCTTGTTTCTGGTATCCCAGTGATATGTTTTGTATAGGCTTGTCATTTTCCGTGGTCTAGGGGTACCTGTAGTCCCTGAGGTTATGGGTTCAAACCCGATGCAGGGCAATGGATATTTCCAGGCATAAAAATTCTTAGCATGGCTTCCTTTGGAACGGAAGTACACCCAATGGTCCCATGTCATAGATTTGCAGCATGTAAAAGCACCTCAAGCCCGAAACAGAAGCTGCTGAGCAAAATATCCTGACTTTCCCGCCCAATGTAGAATGATACGCTAAAAACCACAGCAATCAAGGAGCATTCATAAATAAAACTCAATTCAATTCTCATTACCACTACGCCTTTATTCTTGTTGTACTACTGCTTTCTCATGGATGCATTGGATTAGAGCAACAACCAGTGATACATTTAAATACATCGCATATTGAGTGAACTTAATCCAACACATCATGGTGTGGTTAAAAAACGTCTTGTGGTATTTTCCAAATCGCAAGCCCAGCCACAAGATAAGAAAAAAAAGCTATACTAAATAATACTCGCACACATTTGATCTCTTCCAATTTCAATAATCATGCAATCATCTAAGGCCAAGAGAAATCAATATTTATACCTACTATTAAAAGTAGATCTTAGGTAAATTGCTTCTGTTTACGAATTCATCCCAGTGATTTGATTGCGTTTTGATAGGAATGTACATGCAGTCCTGCTCACATATTACCAGGGCCAGCTTGTTTATGTATTCATCCAAGTGATTTGATGGCTTTCTGATGGGAATGTGCCTGCAGTCGCTCCTGGTCACATATTACCAGGGCCAGCTTGTTTATGTATTCATCCAAGTGATTTGATGGCTTACTGATAGGAATGTGCCTGCAGTCGCTCCTGGTCACATATTACCAGGGCCAGCTTGTTTATGTATTCATCCAAGTGATTTGATGGCTTACTGATAGGAATGTGCCTGCAGTCGCTCCTGGTCACATATTACCAGGGCCAGCTTGTTTATGTATTCATCCAAGTGATTTGATGGCTTTCTGATGGGAATGTGCCTGTAGTCGCTCCTGGTCACATATTACCAGGGCCAGCTTGTTTATGTATTCATCCAAGTGATTTGATGGCTTTCTGATGGGAATGTGCCTGCAGTCGCTCCTGGTCACATATTACCAGGGCCAACTTGTTTATGTATTCATCAAGTGATTTGATGGCTTTCTGATGGGAATGTGCCTGCAGTCGCTCCTGGTCACATATTACCAGGGCCAGCTTGTTTATGTATTCATCCAAGTGATTTGATGGCTTACTGATAGGAATGTGCCTGCAGTCGCTCCTGGTCACATATTACCAGGGCCAGCTTGTTTATGTATTCATCCAAGTGATTTGATGGCTTACTGATAGGAATGTGCCTGCAGTCGCTCCTGGTCACATATTACCAGGGCCAGCTTGTTTATGTATTCATCCAAGTGATTTGATGGCTTACTGATAGGAATGTGCCTGCAGTCGCTCCTGGTCACATATTACCAGGGCCAGCTTGTTTATGTATTCATCCAAGTGATTTGATGGCTTTCTGATGGGAATGTGCCTGCAGTCGCTCCTGGTCACATATTACCAGGGCCAGCTTGTTTATGTATTCATCCAAGTGATTTGATGGCTTTCTGATGGGAATGTGCCTGCAGTCGCTCCTGGTCACATATTACCAGGGCCAACTTGTTTATGTATTCATCCAAGTGATTTGATGGCTTACTGATAGGAATGTGCCTGCAGTCGGTCCTGGTCACATATTACCAGGGCCAGCTTGTTTATGTATTCATCCAAGTGATTTGATGGCTTACTGATAGGAATGTGCCTGCAGTCGTCCTGGTCAATCATTTCCAGGGCCCAGTTTGTTTATGTCTTCATCCATGTGATTTGATGGCTTTCTGATAGGAATGTGCCTGCAGTCAGTCCTGGTCGATTATTACCAGGGCCACTTTGTTTATGTATTCACATCCAAGTGATTTGATGGCTTTCTGATAGGAATGTGCCTGCAGTCGCTCCTGGTCAATTATTACCACGGGAGCTTGTATATGTATTCATCCAAATGATTTGATGGCTTTCTAATGGGAATGTGCCTGCAGTCAGTCCTGGTCAATTATTACCACGGGATCTTGTATATGTATTCATCCAAATGATTTGATGGCTTTCTAATGGGAATGTGCCTGCAGTCAGTCCTGGTCAATTATTACCACGGGAGCTTATATATGTATTTATCCAAATGATTTGATGGCTTTCTAATGGGAATGTGCCTGCAGTCACTCCTGGACAATTAATACCAGAGCCGGCATGTATATTTGTTCGTCCAAGTGATTTGATGGCTTTCTGATAGGAATGTGCCTGCTATCAGTCCTGGTCAATTAATACCAGGGCCAGCTTGTATATGTATTCGTCCAAGTGATTTGAGGGTTTCCTGATAGGAATGTGCCTACTGTCAGTCCTGGTCAATTATTACCAGGGCTAGCTTTGTTTATGTATTCATCCAAATGATTTGATGGCTTTCTGATGGGAATGTGCTTGCAGTCAGTCTCGGTCAATTATTACCAGGGGCAATTTGTTTACGTATTCATCCAGTTGATTTGATAGCATTCTGATTAGAATGTGCCTACAGTCTTCCCTGAGCACTTATTAGCAGGGCCAGTTTGTTTATGTATTCATCCAAGTGATTTGATGGCTTTCTGATGGGAATGTGCCTGCAGTCAGTCCAGTTCAATTGTTACCACGGGAGCTTGTATATGTATTCATCCAAGTGATTTGATGGCTTTCTAATGGAAATGTGCCTGCAGTCAGTCCTGGTCAATTATTACCACGGGAGCTTGTATATGTATTCATCCAAATGATTTGATGGCTTTCTAATGGGAATGTGCCTGCAGTCAGTCCTGGTCAATTATTACCACGGGATCTTGTATATGTATTCATCCAAGTGATTTGATGGCTTTCTGATGGGAATGTGCCTGCAGTCAGTCCTGGTCAATTATTACCACGGGAGCTTGTATATGTATTCATCCAAATGATTTGATGGCTTTCTAATGGGAATGTGCCTGCAGTCAGTCCTGGTCAATTATTACCACGGGATCTTGTATATGTATTCATCCAAATGATTTGATGGCTTTCTAATGGGAATGTGCCTGCAGTCAGTCCTGGTCAATTATTACCACGGGAGCTTATATATGTATTCATCCAAATGATTTGATGGCTTTCTAATGGGAATGTGCCTGCAGTCACTCCTGGACAATTAATACCAGAGCCGGCATGTATATTTATTCGTCCAAGTGATTTGATGGCTTTCTGATAGAAATGTGCCTGCTATCAGTCCTGGTCAATTAATACCAGGGCCAGCTTGTATATGTATTCGTCCAAGTGATTTGAGGGTTTCCTGATAGGAATGTGCCTACTGTCAGTCCTGGTCAATTATTACCAGGGCTAGCTTTGTTTATGTATTCATCCAAATGATTTGATGGCTTTCTGATGGGAATGTGCTTGCAGTCAGTCTCGGTCAATTATTACCAGGGCCGGTTTATGTATTCATCCATGTGATTTGATGGCTTTGTTGGGAATGTGCCTGCAGACAGTCCTGTTCAATTATTACCAAGGACAGTTTGTTTACGTATTCATCCAGTTGATTTGATGGCTTTCTGATAGGAATGTGCCTACAGTCATTCCTGAGCAATTATTACTAGGACCAGCTTGTTTATGTATTTACATCCAAGTGATTTGATGGCTTTCTGCTTAGATTGTGCCTACAGTCATCCCTGAGACTTATTAGCAGGGCCAGTTTGTTTATGTATTCATCCAAGTGATTTGATGGCTTTCTGATGGGAATGTGCCTCCAGTTAGTCCTGGTCAATTATATCCAGGACAGCTTGTATATGTATTCGTCCAACTGATTTGATGGTTTTCTGATAGAAATGTGCCTGCAGACAGTCCTGGTCTATTACCAGGGACGGTTTGTTTATGTATTCATCCAAGTAATTTGATGGCTTTCTAATGGGAATGTGCCTGCAATCAGTCCTAGTCAATTATTACCAGGGCCAGCTTGTATATGTATTCGTCCAACTGATTTGATGGTTTTCTGATAGAAATGTGCCTGCAGACAGTCCTGGTCTATTACCAGGAACTGTTTGTTTATGTATTCATCCAAGTAATTTGATGGCTTTCTAATGGGAATGTGCCTGCAATCAGTCCTAGTCAATTATTACCAGGGCCAGCTTGTATATGTATTCGTCCAACTGATTTGATGGTTTTCTGATAGAAATGTGCCTGCAAACAGTCCTGGTCTATTACCAGGGACGGTTTGTTTATGTATTCACCCAAGTGATTTGCTGGCTTTGTATGGGAATGTGCCATGCAGTCAGTCCTGTTCAATTATTAACAGGGAATTTGTTTATGTATTCATCTATGCCACTTGATGGCTTTATGATAGGAATCTGCCTGCAGTGAGTCCTGGGTACATATTACCAGGGCCTGCCTGTATATGTATTCATCCTACTAATTTGATGGCTTTCTGATGGGAATGTGCCTACAGTTAGTCCTGGTCAATTATTACCAGGGCCAGTTTGCTTATGTATTCATCAGAGTGATTTGATGGCTTTCTGATGGCAATGTGCCTATAGTCAGTCCTGGACAATTGTTAGCAGGGCCAGTTTGTTTATGTATTCATCCAAGTGATTTGATGGCTTTCTGATAGGAATGTGCCAGCAGGAAGAGGTGAGCAATTATTACCTGGGCGAGCTTGGTTATGTCTTCATCCAAGTGATTTGATGGCTTTCTGATGCGAAAGTTCCTGCAGGCAGTCATGGTCAATTATTACCAGGGCCAGTTTGTTTATGTATTCATCCAAGTGATTTGATGGCTTTCTGATGGAAATGTGCCTGCAGTTAGTCTAGTTCAATTGTTACCCGGGCCAGTTTGTTTATGTATTCAACCAAGTGTTTGATGGCTTTCTGATAGGTTTGTGCCTGCAGTCAGTCTAGTTCAATTGTTACCAGGGCCAGTTTGTTTATGTATTCATCCAAGTGTTTGATGGCTTTCTGATAGGTTTGTGCCTGCAGTCAGTCTAGTTCAATTGTTACCAGGGCCAGTTTGTTTATGTATTCAACCAAGTGATTTCATGGCTTTCTGATGGAAATGTTCCTGCAGTTAGGCCTGTTCAATTATTACCAGGGCCAGTTTATGTATTCATCTATGCAATTTAATGGCTTTCTGATAGGAATGTGCCTGCAGTCAGTCCAGTTCAATTGTTACCAGGCCAGTTTGTTTATGTATTCAACCAACTGATTTGATGGCTTTCTGATGGGAATGTGCCTGCAGTTAGGCTTGTTCAATTATTACCAGGGCCAGTTTATGTATTCATCTATGCAATTTGATGACTTTCTGATAGGAATATCCCTGTAGTGAGTCCTGGTTACATATTACCAGGGCCAGCGCGTATATGTAGTCATCCTAGCAATTTGATGGCTTTCTGATGGGAATGTGCCTGCTGTCAGTACTGGTAAATTATTACCAGGGTCAGCTTGTTTATGTATTCATCTATGCGATTTTATGACTTTCTGATAGGAAGGTGCCTGCAAACAGTGCAGTCACATATTACCAACGCCAGTTTGTTTATGTATTCATCTATGCGATTTGATGGCTTTCTGATAGGAATGTGCCTGCAGTCAGTCCTGGTCAATTACCAGGGAATGTTTGTTTATGTATTCATCCAAGTGACTGGATGGCTTTCTGATAGGAATGCGCCTGCAGTCAGTCCTGGTCTATTACCAGGGACAGTTTGTTTATGTATTCATCCATGTGTATTGTTGGCTTTGTGTGGAAATGTGCCATGCCGTCAGTCCTGTTCAATTATTAACAGGGCCAAATTGTTTATGTATTCAAGTATTCAATTTGATGGCTTTCTGATAGGAATCTGCCAGCAGTGAGTCCTGGTTACATATTACCAGGGCCAGCTTGTATATGTATTCATCCTAGCAGGTTGATGGCTTTCTGATGGGAATGTGCCTGCAGTCAGTCCTGGTCTATTACCAGGGCCAGCTTGTTTATGTATTCATCTATGCGATTTGATGGCTTCCTAATACGAAGGTGGCTGCAGTCAGTGCTGGTCACATATTACCAGGGCCAGTTTGTTTATGTATTCATTTATGCGATTTGATAGCTTTCTGATAGGAATGTGCCTACAGTCAGTCCTGGTCTATTACCAGGGCCACCTTGTTTATTTCTTCATCCAAGTTATTTGATGGCTTTTGGACAGGAATGTGCCTGCAGTCAGTCCTGAGCAATTTTTACCAGGGCCAGCTTGTTTATGTCTTCATCCAAGTTATTGGATAGTTTTCTGATGGGAATCTGCCTGCAGTCAGTCTTGTTCAATTATTACCAGAGCCAGCTTGTTTATGTCTTCATACAAGTGATTTGATGGCTTCCTGATGGGAATGTGCCTGCAGTCCGTCCTGTTCAATTATTACCAGGGCCAGTTTGTTTATGTTTTCAGCTAAGTGATTTTATGGCTTTCTGATAGGAATGTGCCTGCAGTCAGTCCTGAGCAATTAATACCAAGGGCCATCTTGGTTATGTCATCATCCAAGTGATTTGTTGGATTTCTGATGTGAATGTTCCTACAGTCAGTCATGGTCAATTATTACCAGGGCCAGTTTGTTTATGTATTCATCCAAGTGATTTGATGGCTTTCTGATAGGAATGTGCCTGCAATCAGTGCTGATGAATTATTACCAGGGCCAGTTTGTTTATGTCTTCATCCAAGTGGTTTGATGGGTTTCTGATGGGAATGTGCCTGCAGTCAGTCATGGTCAATTATTACCAGGACCAGTTTGTTTATGTATACATCCAGGTGATTTGATGGCTTTCTGATACGAATGTGCCTGCAGTCAGTCCAGGTCAATTACTACCAGGGCCAGTTTGTTTGTGTATTCATCCAATCGATTTGATGGCTTTCTGATAGGAATGTGACTAAAGTTAGTCCTGGTCAATTATTACCAGGGCCAGTATGTTTATGTATTCATCTACGCGATTTGATGGCTTTCTGATAGGAATGTGCCTGCAGTCAGTGCTGATGAATTATTACCAGGGCCAGTTTGTTTATGTCTTCATCCAAGTGGTTTGATAAGTTTCTGATGGGAATGTGCCTGCAGTCAGTCATGGTCAATTATTACCTTGACCAGTTTGTTTATGTATTCATCCAAGTGATTTGATGGCTTTCTGATAGGAAGGTGCCTGCAGTCACTCCAGTTCAATTGTTACCAGGGCCAGTTTGTCCATGTATTCATCCAAGTGATTTGACGGGTTTCTAAGTAGAATGTGCCTACAATCATACCTGAGTAATTATTACGAGGGCCAGCTTGCTTATGTATTCACATCCAAGTGATTTGATGGCTTTCTGCTTAGAATGTGCCTACAGTCATCGCTGAGACTTATTAGCAGGGCCAGTTTGTTTATGTATTCATCCAAGTGATTTGATGGCTTTCTGATGGGAATGTGCCTGCAGTCAGTCCTGGTCATGTTTTAGCAGGGCCAGCTTGTATATGTATTCACATCCAAGTGATTTGATGACTTTTTGTTTAGAATGTACATGCACTCAGTACTGGTCAATTATTACCAGGGGCAGCTCATTTACGTATTCGTCCAAGCGATTTGAAGGCTTTCTGATAGGAATGTGCCTGAAGTCATTCCTGGTCACATATTACCAGGGCCAGCTTGTATATGTATTCATCCTAGAATTATGGCTTTGCGATAGGAATGTGCCTGCAGTCAGTCCTGGTCTATTACCAGGGCCAGCTTGTTTATGCCCTTATCCAACTGATTTGATGGCTTTCTAATAGCAATATGCCTGCAGTCAGTCCTGGTCAATTATTACAAGGTCAGTCTGTTTGTGTATTCCTACAAGTGATTTGATGGCTTTCGGATAGGAATGTGCCTGCACTCAGTCCTGGTAAATTATTAGCAGGGCAAGTTAGTTCATGTATTCATCGATGCGATTTGATGGCTTTCTGATAGGAATGTGCCTGCAGTCAGTCCGGGTCACATATTACCAGGGCCAGTTTGTTTATGTATTCATACAAGTGATTTGATGGCTTTCTGATGGGAATGTGCCTGCAGTCAGTCATGGTCTATTACCAGGGCCAGCTTGTTTATGCCCTTATCCAACTGATTTGATGGCTTTCTAATAGGAATATGCCTGCAGTCAGTCCTGGTCAATTATTACAACGTCAGTCTGTTTGTGTATTCCTACAAGTGATTTGATGGCTTTCGGATAGGAATGTGCCTGCAGTCAGTCCTAGTCAATTATTACCAGGGCCAGTTTGTTTATGTCTTCATCCAAGTGATTTGATGGATTTGTGATGGGAATGTGCCTACAGTCAGTCCTGGTCAATTATTACCAGGGCCACTTTGTTTATGTATTCATCCAAGTGATTTGATAGCTTTCTGATTGGAATGTGCCTACAGTTAGTCCTGGACAATTGTTAGCAGGGCGAGTTTGTTTACGTATTCATCCAAGTGATTTGATGGCTTTCTGATGGGAATGTGCCTCCAGTCAGTCATGGTCAATAATTACCAGGGCAGTTTGTTTATGTATTCATCCAAGTGATTTGATGGCTTTCTGATAGGAAGGTGCCTGCAGTCAGTCCAGTTCAACTGTTACCAGGGCCAGTTTGTCTATATATTCATCCAAGTGATTTGATGGCTTTCTGATAGGAATGTGCCTGCAGTCAGTCCAGGTCAATTATTACCAGGGCCAGTTTCTTTATGTATTCATCCAAGTGATTTGATGGCTTTCTGATGGCAATGTGGCTACACTTAGTCCTGGTCAATTGTTAGCAGAGCCTGCTTGTATATGTAATCATCCTAGCAATTTGATGGCTTTCTGATGGGAATGTGCCTGCACTCAGTCCTGGTCTATTACCAGGTCCAGCTTGTTTATGTATTCATCTATGCGATTTGATGGCTTTCTGAAAGGCAGGTGGCTGCAGTCAGTGCAGGTCACATATTACAAGGGCCAGTTTGTTAATGAATTCATCTATGTGATTGGATGGCTTTCTAATAGGAATGTGCCTGCAGTCAGTCCTGGTCTATTACCAGGGCCAGCTTGTTTATGTCTTCATCCAAGTTATTTGATGGCTTTTGATAGGAATGTGCCTGCAGTCAGTCCTGAGCAATTATTACCAGGGCCAGCTTGTTTATGTCCTCATCCACGTTATTTGATGGCTTTTGGATAGGAATGTGCCTGCAGTCAGTCCTGGTCTATTAACAGGGCCAGCTTGTTTATGTCTTCATCCAAGTTATTTGATGGCTTTCTGATAGCAATGAATCTGCAGACAGTCCTGAGCAATTATTATCAGGGCCAGTTTGTTTATGTCTTCATCGAAGTGAATTGATGGCTTTGTGATAAGAATGTGCCTGCAGTCTGTCCTGTTCAACTATTACCAGGGCCAGTTTGTTTGTGTCTTCATACAAGTGATATGATGGCTTTCTGATGGGAATGTGCCTGCAGTCAGTCCTGTTCAATTATTTCAGGGCGAGTTTGTTTATGTCTTCATCCAAGTGATTTGATGCCTTTCTGATAGGAATGTGCCAGCAGTAAGAGGTGAGCAATTATTACCTGGGCGAGCTTGGTTATGTCTTCATCCAAGTGATTTGATGGCTTTCTGATGCGAAAGTTCCTGCAGGCAGTCATGGTCAATTATTAGCAGGGCCAGTTTGTTTATGTATTCATCCAAGTGTTTGATGGCTTTCTGATAGGATTGTGCCTGCAGTCAGTCTAGTTCAATTGTTACCAGGGCCAGTTTGCTTATGTATTCAACCAAGTGATTTGATGGCTTTCTGATGGAAATGTGCCTGCAGTTAGGCCTGTTCAATTATTACCAGGGCCAGTTTATGTATTCATCTATGCAATTTAATGGCTTTCTGATAGGAATGTGCCTGCAGTCAGTCCAGTTCAATTGTTACCTGCCAGTTTGTTTATGTGTTCAACCAACTGATTTGATGGCTTTCTGATGGGAATGTGCCTGCAGTTAGGTTGTTCAATTATTACCAGGGCCAGTTTATGTATTCATCTATGCAATTTGATGACTTTCTGATAGGAATATCCCTGTAGTGAGTCCTGGTTACATATTACCAGGGCCAGCGCGTATATGTATTCATCCTAGCAATTTGATGGCTTTCTGATAGGAAGGTGCCTGCAGTCAGTGCTGGTCACATATTACCAGGGCCAGTTTGTTTATGTATTCATTTATGCGATTTGATAGCTTTCTGATAGGAATGTGCCTGCAGTCAGTCCGGGTCACATATTACCAGGGCCAGTTTGTTTATGTATTCATCCAAGTAATTTGATGGCTTTCTGATAGGAATGTGCCTCCAGTCAGTCATTATCAATAATTACCAGGGCCAGTTTGTTTATGTATTCATCCAAGTGATTTGATGACTTTCTGATAGGAAGGTGCCTGCAAACAGTGCAGTCACATATTACCAACGCCAGTTTGTTTATGTATTCATCTATGCGATTTGATGGCTTTCTGATAGGAATGTGCCTGCAGTCAGTCCTGGTCTATTACCAGGGACAGTTTGTTTATGTATTCATCCAAGTGACTGGATGGCTTTCTGATAGGAATGCGCCTGCAGTCAGTCCTGGTCTATTACCAGGGACAGTTTGTTTATGTATTCATCCATGTGTATTGTTGGCTTTGTATGGAAATGTGCCATGCCGTCAGTCCTGTTCAATTATTAACAGGGCCAGTTTGTTTATGTATTCAAGTATTCAATTTGATGGCTTTCTGATAGGAATCTGCCAGCAGTGAGTCCTGGTTACATATTACCAGGGCCAGCTTGTATATGTATTCATCCTAGCAAGTTGATGGCTTTCTGATGGGAATGTGCCTGCAGTCAGTCCTGGTCTATTACCAGGGCCAGCTTGTTTATGTATTCATCTATGCGATTTGATGGCTTTCTGATAGGAAGGTGCCTGCAGTCAGTGCTGGTCACATATTACCAGGGCCAGTTTGTTTATGTATTCATTTATGCGTTTTGATAGCTTTCTGATAGGAATGTGCCTACAGTCAGTCCTGGTCTATTACCAGGGCCACCTTGTTTATTTATTTCATCCAAGTTGTTTGATGGCTTTTGGACAGGAATGTGCCTGCAGTCAGTCCTGAGCAATTTTTACCAGGGCCAGCTTGTTTATGTCTTCATCCAAGTTATTGGATAGTTTTCTGATGGGAATCTGCCTGCAGTCAGTCTTGTTCAATTATTACCAGGGCCAGCTTGTTTATGTGTTCATACAAGTGATTTGATGGCTTCCTGATGGGAATGTGCCTGCAGTCCGTCCTGTTCAATTATTACCAGGGCCAGTTTGTTTATGTCTTCAGCCAAGTGATTTTATGGCTTTCTGATAGGAATGTGCCTGCAGTCGGTCCTGAGCAATTAATACCAGGGCCAGCTTGGTTATGTCATCATCCAAGTGATTTGTTGGCATTCTGATGTGAATGTTCCTACAGTCAGCCATGGTCAATTATTACCAGGGCCAGTTTGTTTATGTATTCATCCAAGTGATTTGATGGCTTTCTGATAGGAATGTGCCTGCAGTCAGTGCTGATGAATTATTACCAGGGCCAGTTTGTTTATGCTTCATCCAAGTGGTTTGATGGGTTTCTGATGGGAATGTGCCTGCAGTCAGTCATGGTCAATTATTACCAGGACCAGTTTGTTTATGTATTCATCCAAGTGATTTGATGGCTTTCTGATAGGAAGGTGCCTGCAGTCAGTCCAGTTCAATTGTTACCAGGGCCAGTTTGTCCATGTATTCATCCAAGTGATTTGATGGCTTTCTGATAGGAATGTGCCTGCAGTCAGTCCAGGTCAATTACTACCAGGGCCAGTTTGTTTATGTATTCATCCAAGAGATTTGATGGCTTTCTGATAGGAATGTGACTAAAGTTAGTCCTGGTCAATTTTTACCAGGGCCAGTTTGTTTATGTATTCATCTAGGCGATTTGATGGCTTTCTGATAGGAATGTGCCTGCAGTCAGTGCTGATGAATTATTACCAGGGCCAGTTTGTTTATGTCTTCATACAAGTGGTTTGATGGCTTTCTGATGGGAATGTGCCTGCAGCCAGTCATGGTCAATTATTACCAGGACCAGTTTGTTTATGTATTCATCCAAGTGATTTGATGGCTTTCTGATAGGAAGGTGCCTGCAGTCAGTCCAGTTTAATTGTTACCAGGGCCAGTTTGTCCATGTATTCATCCAAGTGATTTGACGGGTTTCTAAGTAGAATGTGCCTACAACAATACCTGAGTAATTATTACGAGGGCCAATTTGCTTATGTATTCACATCCAAGTGATTTGATGGCTTTCTGCTTAGAATGTGCCTACAGTCATCGCCGAGACTTATTAGCAGGGCCAGTTTGTTTATGTATTCATCCAAGTGATTTGATGGCTTTCTGATGGGAATGTGCCTGCAGTCAGTCCTGGTCATGTTTTAGCAGGGCCAGCTTGTATATGTATTCACATCCAAGTGATTTTATGACTTTTTGTTTAGAATGTACATGCACTCAGTACTGGTCAATTATTACCAGGGGCAGCTAATTTACGTATTCGTCCAAGCGATTTGAAGGCTTTCTGATAGGAATGTGCCTGAAGTCATTCCTGGTCACATATTACCAGGGCCAGCTTGTATATGTATTCATCCTAGAATTATGGCTTTGCGATAGGAATGTGCCTGCAGTCAGTCCTGGTCTATTACCAGGGCCAGCTTGTTTATGCCCTTATCCAACTGATTTGATGGCTTTCTAATAGGAATATGCCTGCAATCAGTCCTGGTCAATTATTACAAGGTCAGTCTGTTTGTGTATTCCTACAAGTGATTTGATGGCTTTCGGATAGGAATGTGCCTGCAGTCAGTCCTGGTAAATTATTAGCAGGGCAAGTTAGTTCATGTATTCATCGATGCGATTTGATGGCTTTCTGATAGGAATGTGCCTGCAGTCAGTCCGGGTCACATATTACCAGGGCCAGTTTGTTTATGTATTCATCCAAGTGATTTGATGGCTTTCTGATGGGAATGTGCCTGCAGTCAGTCCTGGTCACTTATTACCAGGGCCAGTTTGTTTATGTATTCATCCAAGTAATTTGATGGCTTTCTGATAGGAATGTGCCTGCAGTCAGTCCTGGTCAATTATTACCAGGGCCAGTTTGTTTATGTATTCATCCATGTGATTTGATGGATTTGTGATGGGAATGTGCCTACAGTCAGTCCTGGTCAATTATTACCAGGGCCAGTTTGTTTATATATTCATCCAAGTGATTTGATAGCTTTCTGATTGGAATTTCCTACAGTTAGTCCTGGACAATTGTTAGCAGGGCGAGTTTGTTTATGTATTCATCCAAGTGATTTGATGGCTTTCTGATAGGAAGGTGCCTGCAGTCAGTCCAGTTCAATTGTTACCAGGGCCAGTTTGTCTATGTATTCATCCAAGTGATTTGATGGCTTTCTGATAGGAATGTGCCTGCAGTCATTCCAGGTCAATTATTATCAGGGCCAGTTTCTTTATGTATTCATCCAAGCGATTTGATGGCTTTCTGATAGCAATGTGCTTACAGTTAGTCCTGGTCAATTGTTAGCAGAGCCTGCTTGTATATGTAATCATCCTAGCAATTTGATGGCTTTCTGATGGGAATGTGCCTGCACTCAGTCCTGGTCTATTACCAGGTCCAGCTTGTTTATGTATTCATCTATGCGATTTGATGGCTTTCTGAAAGGCAGGTGGCTGCAGTCAGTGCAGGTCACATATTACAATGGCCAGTTTGTTAATGAATTCATCTATGTGATTGGATGGCTTTCTGATAGGAATGTGCCTGCAGTCAGTCCTGGTCTATTACCAGGACCAGCTTGTTTATGTCTTCATCCAAGTTATTTGATGGTTTTTGATAGGAATGTGCCTGCAGTCAGTCCTGAGCAATTATTACCAGGGCTAGCTTGTTTATGTCTTCATCCACGTTATTTGATGGCTTTTGGATAGGAATGTGCCTGCAGTCAGTCCTGGTCTATTAACAGGGCCAGCTTGTTTATGTCTTCATCCAAGTTATTTGATGGCTTTCTGATAGCAATGAATCTGCAGACAGTCCTGAGGATTTATTATCAGGGCCAGTTTGTTTGTCTTCATCCAAGTGAATTGATGGCTTTGTGATAAGAATGTGCCTGCAGTCTGTCCTGTTCAACTATTACCAGGGCCAGTTTGTTTGTGTCTTCATACAAGTGATATGATGGCTTTCTGATGGGAATGTGCCTCCAGTCAGTCCTGTTCAATTATTACAGGGCGAGTTTGTTTATATCTTCATCCAAGTGATTTGATGGCTTTCTGATAGGAATGTGCCAGCAGTAAGAGGTGAGCAATTATTACCTGGGCGAGCTTGGTTATGTCTTCATCCAAGTGATTTGATGGCTTTCTGATGCGAAAGTTCCTGCAGGCAGTCATGGTCAATTATTACCAGGGTCAGTTTGATTATGTATTCATCCAAGTGTTTGATGGCTTTCTGATAGGATTGTGCCTGCAGTCAGTCTAGTTCAATTGTTACCAGGGCCAGTTTGTTTATGTATTCAACCAAGTGATTTGATGGCTTTCTGATGGAAATGTGCCTGCAGTTAGGCCTGTTTAATTATTACCAGGGCCAGTTTATGTATTCATCTATGCAATTTAATGGCTATCTGATAGGAACGTGCCTGCAGTCACTCCAGTTCAATTGTTACCAGGTCAGTTTGTTTATGTATTCAACCAACTGATTTGATGGCTTTCTGATGGGAATGTGCTTGCAGTTAGGCTTGTTCAATTATTACCAGGGCCAGTTTATGTATTCATCTATGCAATTTGATGGCTTTCTGATAGGAATGTGCTAGTAGTCAGTCTCGGTCAATTATTACCGGGGCCAGTTTATGTATTCATCCAAGTGATTTGATGGCTTTGTATGGGAATGTGCCTGCAGTCAGTCGTGTTCAATTATTACCAAGGACAGTTTGTTTAGGTATTCATCCAGTTGATTTGATGGCTTTCTGATAGGAATGTGCCTACAGTCATTCCTGAGCAATTATTACTAGGGCTTGTTTATGTATTTACATGCAAGTGATTTGACGGGTTTCTAAGTAGAATGTGCCTACAATCATACCTGAGCAATTATTACCAGGGCCAGCTTGCTTATGTATTCACATCCAAGTGATTTGATGGCTTTCTGCTTAGATTGTGCCTACAGTCATCCCTGAGACTTATTAGCAGCGCCAGTTTGTTTATGTATTCATCCAAGTGATTTGATGGCTTTCTGATGGGAATGTGCCTGCAGTCAGTCCTAATCAATTATAACCAGGACAGCTTGTATATGTATTCATCCAAGTAATTTAATGGCTTTCTAATGGGAATATGCCTGCAGTCACTCCTGGACAATTAATACCAGAGCCGGCATGTATATGTGTTCGTCAAAGTGATTTGATGGCTTTCTGATAGGAATGTGCCTGCAATCAGTCCTAGTCAATTATTACCAGGGCCAGGTTGTATATGTATTCGTCCAAGTGATTTGATGGCTTGCAGATAGGAATGTGCCTGCAGTCAGTCCTGGACAATTATTACCAGGGCCAGTTTGTTTATGTATTCATCCAAGTGATTTGATGGCTTTCTGATAGGAATGTGCCTATAGTCAGTCCTGGTAAATTATTACCAGGGCCAGTTTGTTTATGTATTCATCCAAGTGATTTGATGGATTTGTGATGGGAATGTGCCTACAGTTAGTCCTGGACAATTGTTAGCAGGGTCAGTTTGTTTATGTATTCATCCAAGTGATTTGATGGCTTTCTGATGGGAATGTGCCTGCAGTCAGTCATGGTCAATTATTACCAGGGCCAGTTTGTTTATGTATTCATCCAAGTGATTTGATGGCTTTCTGATAGGAAGGTGCCTGCAGTCAGTCCAGTTCAATTGTTACCAGGGCCAGTTTGTCTATGTATTAATCCAAGTGATTTGATGGCTTTCTGAAAGGCAGGTGGCTGCAGTCAGTGCAGGTCACATATTACAAGGGCCAGTTTGTTAATGAATTCATCTATGTGATTGGATGGCTTTCTGATAGGAATGTACCAGCAGTCAGTCCTGGTCTATTACCAGGGCCAGCTTGTTTATGTCTTCATCCAAGTTATTTGACGGCTTTTGATAGGAATGTGCCTGCAGTCAGTCCTGAGCAATTATTACCAAGGCCAGCTTGTTTATGTCTTCATCCACGTTATTTGATGGCTTTTGGATAGGAATGTGCCTGCAGTCAGTCCTGGTCTATTAACAGGGCCAGCTTGTTTATGTCTTCATCCAAGTTATTTGATGGCTTTCTGATAGCAATGAATCTGCAGACAGTCCTGAGCAATTATTATCAGGGCCAGTTTGTTTAAGTCTTCATCTAAGTGAATTGATGGCTTTGTGATAAGAATGTGCCTGCAGTCTGTCCTGTTCAACTATTACCAGGGCCAGATTGTTTGTGTCTACATACAAGTGATATGATGGCTTTCTGATGGGAATGTGCCTGCAGTCAGTCCTGTTCAATTATTACAGGGCGAGTTTGTTTATGTCTTCATCCAAGTGATTTGATGGCTTTCTGATAGGAATGTGCCAGCAGTAAGAGGTGAGCAATTATTACCTGGGCGAGCTTGGTTATGTCTTCATCCAAGTGATTTGATGGCTTTCTGATGCGAAAGTTCCTGCAGGCAGTCATGGTCAATTATTACCAGGGCCAGTTTGTTTATGTATTCAACCAAGTGATTTGATGGCTTTCTGATGGAAATGTGCCTGCAGTTAGGCCTGTTCAATTATTACCAGGGCCAGTTTATGTATTCATCTATGCAATTTAATGGCTTTCTGATAGGAATGTGCCTGCAGTCAGGCCAGTTCAATTGTTACCAGGCCAGTTTGTTTATGTATTCAACCAACTGATTTGATGGCTTTCTGATGGGAATGTGCCTGCAGTTAGGCCTGTTCAATTATTACCAGGGCCAGTTTATGTATTCTTCTATGCAATTTGATGGCTTTCTGATAGGAATGTGCTTGCAGTCAGTCTCGGTCAATTATTACCAGGGCCAGTTTATGTATCCATTTTTTTTTTCGAGTTTGAGGAGAAAATGATTTAGTCACTGTCCTCAGTCCCGATGGGAGTCGAGACTGAGAGTGTGGGAATCACCGAATGATCGGCATACCCACTAAAAACTCCTCCACCGGAGAGGTAACAGTCAGGAGTGAGGCTGAGGCAGTACCGCATTAAGCACCTGCGGATTGAGGTGATAGGTTGTTTGGCAGGCGTAGCCTATGCCAGGTGAAGGAAGGTGCCAGGACGCAAGCATGACCGAGGCCCTACTTGCGCCCTTGGGAATTTAGGGTGAGAAATATGCTGGAAGTTAGGGTGAGGTTGGGTATGTCTGTGCTAGCGGCCAAATCGGCCACCGCGAGGTTTTGAAGCCGGAAGCTGGCTGGGTATCGGTGTTGGAAGTCTTTCGTCCAGCATCGTCTGAAGAGCTGCTACGTTCTCCTCGACGTACCTTCTGATAGTGGAGGTTATGAAGGCTACTTTGTCTGTCAGGATGTATGCGTTGACGAGCGGAAATCTAGGTTTATCTAGATCTGGATCGGGGTCGATGTCCAGACGGAACTCGGTGACACTCTCCTCCAGGATTGCAATTTTCTCCGAAAGTGTAGTAGTTCCGCCTGAATGTCCTCCAGCTTTTGGAGTATTTCAGGGGCAGCGTCGGTTGTGATGTTCGGAGCCGGAGCCTGGGGAGGCGGTGCGAAGTTCTGCGTTGGTGGTGCGAAGTTCTGCGTTTGTGGTGCGAGGTTCTGCGTGAGCAGAGCTCGGTGCGGATGAAGTGGGCACGCGGTCTGGCCGGTGAAATGCCCCTGGTCTCCACAAGAGGCGCAGAAGCGGCGGCGACGTGTGAGGTCGTGTGCCCTGCAGTCGGCGGTAAGTGTTGTATTCCCGCAGTAATGGCAGCGGGGAGCGGCATCACAGGCGGTGGCGAGATGCCCGTACTGGCAACAGCGTCGGCATGGCGTGTGACGAACACTCCGGCTAGCCTCAAGCGTTAGGTTTTGCCCTAATAAGGGCAGCCCCGCGCTCAAGGCAGTCGTGTAGTCGCCCTCCTCCAGGAATTCCAATCGCACCAGCGGTGTAGGCCCTCGTTCGTTCCTGATCCTAGTAGCCCTGGCCGCGGACGGCCAGAAGCGTTGCGCGGTGTTGAGGAGCAGGGTTGCCGGGAGTTGACGGTGCACACCCCGGACAACAGCGGAGAAGCGAAGCGGCGGTGTGCGGCAGGCTGTGCTGGTCGGTGAGTTAGCGCTGGTTGCTTCGGCTGGGGGCGGTGCAGTGGCGGGAAGATCTTGTGCGGCTGCGATGATCTCTTCCTTTCCCTTACGGGAAGTAAGCTTGACGGCTGCGGAGCTGGTGATCTTCTTCTTCCCCATGGTCACTCGACGAGAGCTCGAAGCGAAGTGGAGTCTGTATCCATCCAAGTGATTTGATGGCTTTGTATGGGAATGTGCCTGCAGTCAGTCGTGTTCAATTATTACCAAGGACAGTTTGTTTACGTATTTATCCAGTTGATTTGATGGCTTTCTGATAGGAATGTGCCTACAGTCATTCCTGAGCAATTATTACTAGGGCTTGTTTATGTATTTACATGCAAGTGATTTGACGGGTTTCTAAGTAGAATGTGCCTACAATCATACCTGAGCAATTACTACCAGGGCCAGCTTGCTTATGTATTCACATCCAAGTGATTTGATGGCTTTCTGATGGGAATGTGCCTGCAGTCAGTCCTAATCTATTATAACCAGGACAGCTTGTATATGTATTCATCCAAGTAATTTGATGGCTTTCTAATGGGAATATGCCTGCAGTCACTCCTGGACAATTAATACCAGAGCCGGCATGTATATGTGTTCGTCAAAGTGATTTGATGGCTTTCTGATAGGAATGTGCGTGCAATCAGTCCTAGTCAATTATTATCAGGGCCAGCTTGTATATGTATTCGTCCAAGTGATTTGATGGTTCTCTGATAGAAATGTGAGTGCAGACAGTCCTGGTCAATTATTACTAGGGCCAGTTTGTTTACGTATTCATCCAAGTGATTTGATGGCTTTCAGATAGGAATGTGCCTGCAGTCAGTCCTGGTCAATTATTACCAGGGCCAGTTTGTTTATGTATTCATCCAAGTGATTTGATAGCTTTCTGATTGGAATGTGATTACAGTTAGTCCTGGACAATTGTTAGCAGGGCCAGTTTGTTTATGTATTCATCCAAGTGATTTGATGGCTTTCTGATGGGAATGTGCCTGCAGTCAGTCATGGTCAATTATTACCAGGGCCAGTTTGTTTATGTATTCATCCAAGTGATTTGATGGCTTTCTGATAGGAATGTGCCTGCAGTCAGTCCAGGTCAATTATTACCAGGGCCAGTTTCTTTATGTATTCATTCAAGTGATTTGATGGCTTTCTGATGGGAATGTGCCTACAGTTAGTCCTGGTCAATTGTTAGCAGGGCCTGCTTGTATATGTATTCATCCTAGCAATTTGATGGCTTTCTGATGGGAATGTGCCTGCAGTCAGTCCTGGTCTATTACCAGGTCCAGCTTGTTTATGTATTCATCTATGCGATTTGATGGCTTTCTGAAAGGAAGGTGCCTGCAGTCAGTGCAGGTCACATATTACAAGGGCCAGTTTGTTAATGAATTCATCTATGTGATTGGATGGCTTTCTGATAGGAATGTGCCTGCAGTCAGTCCTGGCCTATTACCAGGGCCAGCTTGTGTATGTCTTCATCCAAGTTATTTGATGGCTTTTGGATAGGAATGTGCCTGCAGTCAGTCCTGAGCAATTATTACCAGGGCGAGCTTTGTTATGTCTTCAAGTGATTTAATGGCTTTCTGATGCGAATGTTCCTGCAGGCAGTCATGGTCAATTATTATTAGGGCCAGTTTGTTTATGTATTCATCCAAGTGTTTGATGGCTTTCTGATAGGAATGTGCCTGCAGTTAGGCCTGTTCAATTATTACCAGGGTCAGTTTATGTATTCATCTATGCAATTTGATGGCTTTCTGATAGGAATGTGCCTGCAGTCAGTCCAGTTCAATTGTTACCAGGCCAGTTTGTTTATGTATTTAACCAACTGATTTGATGGCTTTCTGATGGGAATGTGCCTGCAGTTAGGCCTGTTCAATTATTACCAGGGCCAGTTTATGTATTCATCTATGCAATTTGATGCCTTTCTGATAAGAATGTGCTTGCAGTCAGTCTCGGTCAATTATTACCAGGGCCAGTTTATGTATTCATCCAAGTGATTTGATGGCTTTGTATGGGAATGTGCCTCCAGTCAGTCGTGTTCAATTATTACCAAGGACAGTTTGTTTACGTATTAATCCAGTTGATTTGATGGCTTTCTGATAGGAATGTGCCTACAGTCATTCCTGAGCATTTATTACTAGGACCAGCTTGTTTATGTATATACATCCAAGTGATTTGACGGGTTTCTAATTAGAATGTGCGTACAATCATACCTGAGCAATTATTACCAGGGCAAGCTTGATTATGGATTCACATCCAAGTGATTTGATGGCTTTCTGCTTAGAATGTGGCTACAGTCATCCCTGAGACTTATTGGCAGGGCCAGTTTGTTTATGTATTCATCCGAGTGATTTGTTGGCTTTCTGATGGGAATGTGCCTGCAGTCACTCCTGGAAAATTAATACCAGAGCTGGAATGTACATGTATTCGTCAAAGTGATTTGATGGCTTACTGATAGGAATGTGCGTGCAATCAGTCCTAGTCAATTATTAGCAGGGCCAGCTTGTATATGTATTCGTCCAAGTGATTTGATGGTTTTCTGATAGAAATGTGCCTGCAGACAGTCCTGGTCAATTATTACCAGGGCCAGTTTGTTTACGTATTCATCCAAGTGATTTGATGGCTTTCAGATAGGAATGTGCCTACTGTTAATCCTGGTCAATTATTACTAGGGCCAGCTTTGTTTATGTATTCATCCCAGTAAATTGATGGCTTTCTGATAGGAATGCGCCTACAGTCAGTCCTGAAAAAATATTACCAGGGCCAGCTTGTTTCTGTATTCATTCAAGAGATTTGATAACTTTCTGATGGGAATGTGCCTGCAGTCAGTCCTGGTCAATTTTTACCAGAGCCAGTTTGTTTATGTATTCAGATTCAAGTGATTTGATGACTTTCTGATAGGAATGTCCCTGCAGTTAGTCCTGGTCAATTATTAGCAGAGCAAGGTTGTTTATGTATTCACATCCAAGTGATTTGTTGATTTTCTGATATAAATGTGCCTGCAGTCAGTCATGGTCAATAATTACCAGGGCCAGGTTGTTTATGTGTTCACATCCAAGTGATTTGGTGATGTCTGATTAGAATGTACATGCAGTCAGTAACAGTCAATTATTACCAGGGCCAGCGTGTATATGTATTCACATCCAAGTGATTTGATAGCCTTCTGATTACAATGTGCCTAAAGTCATTCCTGGTCAATTATTACCAGGGCAAGTTTGTTTGTGTATTCACATCCAAGTGATTTGATGACTTTCTGACAAGAATGTGCCTGTGTCAGTCCTGGTCATGTTTTAGCAGGGCCAGCTTGTATATGTATTCACATCCAAGTGGTTTAATGACTTTTTGATTAGAATGTACATGCAGTCAGTACTGGTCAATTATTACCAGGGGCAGCTTATTTACGTATTCATCCAAGCGATTTGAAGGCTTTCTGATAGGAATGTACCTGAAGTCATTCCTGGTCACATATTACCAGGGCAGCTTGTATATGTATTCATCCTAGAATTTGATGGCTTTGCGATAGGAATGTGCCTAGAGTCAGTCCTGGTCTATTACCATGGCCAGCTTGTTTATGTCCTTATCCAACTGATTTGATGGCTTTCGGATAGGAATGTGCCTGCAGTCAGTCCTGGTAAATTATTAGCAGGGCAAGTTAGTTCATGTATTCGTCGATGCGATTTGATGGCTTTCTGATAGGAATGTGCCTGCAGTCAGTCCGGGTCACATATTACCAGGGCCAGTTTGTTTATGTATTCATCCAGTGGATTTGATAACTTTCTGATGGGTATGTGCCTGCAGTCAGTTCTGGTCAATTATAACCATGGCCAGTTTGTTTATGTATTCATGCAAGTGATTTGATGGCTTTCTGATAGGAATGTGCCTGTAGTCACTCCTGGTCAATTATTACCAGGGCCAGTTTGTTTATGTATTCATCCAAGTGATTTGATGGCTTTCTGATGGGAATGTGCCTGCAGTCAGTCCTGGTCAATTATTACCAGGGCCAGTTTGTTTATGTATTCATCCAAGTGATTTGATGGCTTTCTGATTGGAATGTGCCTACAGTTAGTCCTGGTCAATTATTACTAGGGCCAGTTTGTTTATGTATTTATCCAAGTGATTTGATGGCTTTCTGATAGAAATGTGCCTACAGTCAGTCCTGGACAATTGTTAGCAGGGCCAGTGTGTTTATGTATTCATCCAATCGATTTGATGGCTTTCTGATAGGAATGTGCCTGAAGTTAGGCATGTTCAATTATAACCAGGGACAGAATATTTATGTTATCGTCCAAGCGATTTGATGCCTTCCGGATAGCAATGTGCCTGCAGTCAGTCCTGGTCACATATTACCAGGGCAAGTTTGTTTATGTATTAATCTAAGCGATTTGATAGCTTTATGATAGGAATGTGCCTGCAGTCAGTCATGGTCAATTATTACCAGGGCCAGTTTGTTTCTGTATTCATCCAAGTGATTTGATAACTTTATGATGGGAATGTGCCTGCAGTCAGTCGTGGCCAATTTTTACCAGAGCCAGGTTGTTTATGTATTCACATTCAAGTGATTTGATGACTTTCTGATAGGAATGTCCCTGCAGTCAGTCATGGTCAATAATTACCAGGGCCAGTTTGTTTATGTGTTCACATCCAAGTGATTTGATGATATCTGATTAGAATGTACATGCAGTCAGTAACAGTCAATTATTACCAGGGCCAGCTTGTATATGTATTCACATCCAAATGATTTGATAGCCTTCTGATTACAATGTGCCTACAGTCATTCCTGGTCAGTTATTACCAGGGCAAGTTTGTTTGTGTATTCACATCCAAGTGATTTGATGACTTTCTGATAAGAATGTGCCTGTGTCAGTCCTGGTCATGTTTTAGCAGGGCCAGCTTGTATATGTATTCACATCCAAGTGATTTGATGACTTTTTGTTTAGAATGTACATGCACTCAGTACTGGTCAATTATTACCAGGGGCAGCTCATTTACGTATTCGTCCAAGCGATTTGAAGGCTTTCTGATAGGAATGTGCCTGAAGTCATTCCTGGTCACATATTACCAGGGCCAGCTTGTATATGTATTCATCCTAGAATTATGGCTTTGCGATAGGAATGTGCCTGCAGTCAGTCCTGGTCTATTACCAGGGCCAGCTTGTTTATGCCCTTATCCAACTGATTTGATGGCTTTCTAATAGGAATATGCCTGCAGTCAGTCCTGGTCAATTATTACAACGTCAGTCTGTTTGTGTATTCCTACAAGTGATTTGATGGCTTTCGGATAGGAATGTGCCTGCAGTCAGTCCTGGTAAATTATTAGCAGGGCAAGTTAGTTCATGTATTCATCGATGCGATTTGATGGCTTTCTGATAGGAATGTGCCTGCAGTCAGTCCGGGTCGCATATTACCAGGGCCAGTTTGTTTATGTATTCATCCAAGTGATTTGATGGCTTTCTGATGGGAATGTGCCTGCAGTCAGTCCTGGTCACTTATTACCAGGGCAAGTTTGTTTATGTATTCATCCAAGTGATTTGATAGCTTTCTGATTGGAATGTGCCTACAGTTAGTCCTGGACAATTGTTAGCAGGGCGAGTTTGTTTATGTATTCATCCAAGTGATTTGATGGCTTTCTGATGGGAATATGCCTCCAGTCAGTCATGGTCAATAATTACCAGGGCCAGTTTGTTTATGTATTCATCCAAGTGATTTGAAGGCTTTCTGATAGGAAGGTGCCTGCAGTCAGTCCAGTTCAATTGTTACCAGGGCCAGTTTGTCTATGTATTAATCCAAGTGATTTGATGGCTTTCTGATAGGAATGTGCCTGCAGTCAGTCCAGGTCAATTATTACCAGGGCCAGTTTCTTTATGTATTCATCCAAGTGATTTGATGGCTTTCTGATGGCAATGTGCCTACAGTTAGTCCTGGTCAATTGTTAGTAGAGCCTGCTTGTATATGTAATAATCCTAGCAATTTGATGGCTTTCTGATGGGAATGTGCCTGCACTCAGTCCTGGACTATTACCAGGTCCAGCTTGTTTATGTATTCATCTATGCGATTTGATGGCTTTCTGAAAGGCAGGTGGCTGCAGTCAGTGCAGGTCACATATTACAAGGGCCAGTTTGTTAATGAATTCATCTATGTGATTGGATGGCTTTCTGATAGGAATGTACCTGCAGTCAGTCCTGGTCTATTACCAGGGCCACCTTGTTTATGTCTTCATCCAAGTTATTTGACGGCTTTTGATAGGAATGTGCCTGCAGTCAGTCCTGAGCAATTATTACCAGGGCCAGCTTGTTTATGTCTTCATCCACGTTATTTGATGGGTTTTGGATAGGAATGTGCCTGCAGTCAGTCCTGGTCTATTAACAGGGCCAGCTTGTTTATGTCTTCATCCAAGTTATTTGATGGCTTTCTGATAGCAATGAATCTGCAGACAGTCCTGAGCAATTATTATCAGGGCCAGTTTGTTTATGTCTTCATCCAAGTGAATTGATGGCTTTGTGATAAGAATGTGCCTGCAGTCTGTCCTGTTCAACTATTACCAGGGCCAGTTTGTTTGTGTCTTCATACAAGTGATATGATGGCTTTCTGATGGGAATGTGCCTGCAGTCAGTCCTGTTCAATTATTACAGGGCGAGTTTGTTTATGTCTTCATCCAAGTGATTTGATGGCTTTCTGATAGGAATGTGCCAGCAGTAAGAGGTGAGCAATTATTACCTGGGCGAGCTTGGTTATGTCTTCATCCAAGTGATTTGATGGCTTTCTGATGCGAAAGTTCCTGCAGGCAGTCATGGTCAATTATTACCAGGGCCAGTTTGTTTATGTATTCAACCAAGTGATTTGATGGCTTTCTGATGGAAATGTGCCTGCAGTTAGGCCTGTTCAATTATTACCAGGGCCAGTTTATGTATTCATCTATGCAATTTAATGGCTTTCTGATAGGAATGTGCCTGCAGTCAGGCCAGTTCAATTGTTACCAGGCCAGTTTGTTTATGTATTCAACCAACTGATTTGATGGCTTTCTGATGGGAATGTGCCTGCAGTTAGGCCTGTTCAATTATTACCAGGGCCAGTTTATGTATTCATCTATGCAATTTGATGGCTTTCTGATAGGAATGTGCTTGCAATCAGTCTCGGTCAATTATTACCAGGGCCAGTTTATGTATGCATTTTTTTTTCGAGTGGAGGAGAAAATGATTTAGTCACTGACCTCAGTCCCGATGGGAGTCGAGACTGAGAGTGTGGGAATCACCGAATGATCGGCATACCCACTAAAAACTCCTCCACCGGAGAGGGAACAGTCAGGAGTGAGGCTGAGGCAGTACCGCATTAAGCACCTGCGGATTGAGGTGATAGGTTGTTTGGCAGGGGTAGCCTATGCCAGGTGAAGGAAGGTGCCAGGACGCAAGCATGACCGAGGCCCTACTTGCGCCCTTGGGAATTTAGGGTGAGAAATATGCTGGAAGTTAGGGTGAGGTTGGGTATGTCTGTGCTAGCGGCCAAATCGGCCACCGCGAGGTTTTGAAGCCGGAAGCTGGCTGGGTATCGGTGTTGGAAGTCTTTCGTCCAGCATCGTCTGAAGAGCTGCTACGTTCTCCTCGACGTACCTTCTGATAGTGGAGGTTATGAAGGCTACTTTGTCTGTCAGGATGTATGTGTTGACGAGCGGAAATCTAGGTTTATCTGGATCTGGATCGGGGTCGATGTCCAGACGGAACTCGGTGACACTCTCCTCCAGGATTGCAATTTTCTCCGAAAGTGTAGTAGTTCCGCCTGAATGTCCTCCAGCTTTTGGAGTATTTCAGGGGCAGCGTCGGTTGTGATGTTCGGAGCCGGAGCCTGGGGAGGCGGTGCGAAGTTCTGCGTTGGTGGTGCGAAGTTCTGCGTTTGTGGTGCGAGGTTCTGCGTGAGCAGAGCTCGGTGCGGATGAAGTGGGCACGCGGTCTGGCCGGTGAAATGCCCCTGGCCTCCACAAGAGGCGCAGAAGCGGCGGCGACGTGTGAGGTCGTGTGCCCTGCAGTCGGCGGTAAGTGATGTATTCCCGCAGTAATGGCAGCGGGGAGCGGCATCACAGGCGGTGGCGAGATGCCCGTACTGGCAACAGCGTCGGCATGGCGTGTGACGAACACTCCGGCTAGCCTCAAGCGTTAGGTTTTGCCCTAATAAGGGCAGCCCCGCGCTCAAGGCATTCGTGTAGTCGCCCTCCTCCAGGAATTCTAATCGCACCAGCGGTGTAGGCCCTCGTTCGTTCCTGATCCTAGTAGCCCTGGCCGCGGACGGCCAAAAGCGTTGCGCGGTGTTGAGGAGCAGGGTTGCCGGGAGTTGACGGTGCACACCCCGGACAACAGCGGAGAAGCGAAGCGGCGGTGTGCGGCAGGCTGTGCTGGTCGGTGAGTTAGCGCTGGTTGCTTCGGCTGGGGGCGGTGCAGTGGCGGGAAGATCTTGTGCGGCTGCGATGATCTCTTCCTTTCCCTTACGGGAAGTAAGCTTGACGGCTGCGGAGCTGGTGATCTTCTTCTTCCCCATGGTCACTCGACGAGAGCTCGAAGCGAAGTGGAGTCTATCCATCCAAGTGATTTGATGGCTTTGTATGGGAATGTGCCTGCAGTCAGTCGTGTTCAATTATTACCAAGGACAGTTTGTTTACGTATTTATCCAGTTGATTTGATGGCTTTCTGATAGGAATGTGCCTACAGTCATTCCTGAGCAATTATTACTAGGGCTTGTTTATGTATTTACATGCAAGTGATTTGACGGGTTTCTAAGTAGAATGTGCCTACAATCATACCTGAGCAATTACTACCAGGGCCAGCTTGCTTATGTATTCACATCCAAGTGATTTGATGGCTTTCTGATGGGAATGTGCCTGCAGTCAGTCCTAATCTATTATAACCAGGACAGCTTGTATATGTATTCATCCAAGTAATTTGATGGCTTTCTAATGGGAATATGCCTGCAGTCACTCCTGGACAATTAATACCAGAGCCGGCATGTATATGTGTTCGTCAAAGTGATTTGATGGCTTTCTGATAGGAATGTGCGTGCAATCAGTCCTAGTCAATTATTATCAGGGCCAGCTTGTATATGTATTCGTCCAACTGATTTGATGGTTTTCTGATAGAAATGTGCGTGCAGACAGTCCTGGTCAATTATTACTAGGGCCAGTTTGTTTACGTATTCATCCAAGTGATTTGATGGCTTTCAGATAGGAATGTGCCTGCAGTCAGTCCTGGTCAATTATTACCAGGGCCAGTTTGTTTATGTATTCATCCAAGTGATTTGATAGCTTTCTGATTGGAATGTGCCTACAGTTAGTCCTGGACAATTGTTAGCAGGGCCAGTTTGTTTATGTATTCATCCAAGTGATTTGATGGCTTTCTGATGGGAATGTGCCTGCAGTCAGTCATGGTCAATTATTACCAGGGCCAGTTTGTTTATGTATTCATCCAAGTGATTTGATGGCTTTCTGATAGGAAGGTGCCTGCAGTCAGTCCAGTTCAATTGTTACCAGGGCCAGTTTGTCTATGTATTCATCCAAGTGATTTGATGGCTTTCTGATAGGAATGTGCCTGCAGTCAGTCCAGGTCAATTATTACCAGGGCCAGTTTCTTTATGTATTCATTCAAGTGATTTGATGGCTTTCTGATGGGAATGTGCCTACAGTTAGTCCTGGTCAATTGTTAGCAGGGCCTGCTTGTATATGTATTCATCCTAGCAATTTGATGGCTTTCTGATGGGAATGTGCCTGCAGTCAGTCCTGGTCTATTACCAGGTCCAGCTTGTGTATGTATTCATCTATGCGATTTGATGGCTTTCTGAAAGGAAGGTGCCTGCAGTCAGTGCAGGTCACATATTACAAGGGCCAGTTTGTTAATGAATTCATCTATGTGATTGGATGGCTTTCTGATAGGAATGTGCCTTCAGTCAGTCCTGGCCTATTACCAGGGCCAGCTTGTGTATGTCTTCATCCAAGTTATTTGATGGCTTTTGGATAGGAATGTGCCTGCAGTCAGTCCTGAGCAATTATTACCAGGGCGAGCTTTGTTATGTCTTCAAGTGATTTAATGGCTTTCTGATGCGAATGTTCCTGCAGGCAGTCATGGTCAATTATTATTAGGGCCAGTTTGTTTATGTATTCATCCAAGTGTTTGATGGCTTTCTGATAGGAATGTGCCTGCAGTTAGGCCTGTTCAATTATTACCAGGGTCAGTTTATGTATTCGTCTATGCAATTTGATGGCTTTCTGATAGGAATGTGCCTGCAGTCAGTCCAGTTCAATTGTTACCAGGCCAGTTTGTTTATGTATTTAACCAACTGATTTGATGGCTTTCTGATGGGAATGTGCCTGCAGTTAGGCCTGTTCAATTATTACCAGGGCCAGTTTATGTATTCATCTATGCAATTTGATGCCTTTCTGATAAGAATGTGCTTGCAGTCAGTCTCGGTCAATTATTACCAGGGCCAGTTTATGTATTCATCCAAGTGATTTGATGGCTTTGTATGGGAATGTGCCTCCAGTCAGTCGTGTTCAATTATTAGCAAGGACAGTTTGTTTACGTATTCATCCAGTTGATTTGATGGCTTTCTGATAGGAATGTGCCTACAGTCATTCCTGATCATTTATTACTAGGACCAGCTTGTTTATGTATATACATCCAAGTGATTTGACGGGTTTCTAATTAGAATGTGCGTACAATCATACCTGAGCAATTATTACCAGGGCAAGCTTGCTTATGGATTCACATCCAAGTGATTTGATGGCTTTCTGCTTAGAATGTGGCTACAGTCATCCCTGAGACTTATTGGCAGGGCCAGTTTGTTTATGTATTCATCCAAGTGATTTGTTGGCTTTCTGATGGGAATGTGCCTGCAGTCAGTCCTGGTCAATTATTACCAGGACAGCTTGTATATGTATTCATCCAAGTAATTTGATGGCTTTCTAATGGGAATATGCCTGCAGTCACTCCTGGAAAATTCATACCAGAGCTGGAATGTACATGTATTCGTCAAAGTGATTTGATGGCTTACTGATAGGAATGTGCGTGCAATCAGTCCTAGTCAATTATTAGCAGGGCCAGCTTGCATATGTATTCGTCCAAGTGATTTGATGGTTTTCTGATAGAAATGTGCCTGCAGACAGTCCTGGTCAATTATTACCAGGGCCAGTTTGTTTACGTATTCATCCAAGTGATTTGATGGCTTTCAGATAGGAATGTGCCTACTGTTAATCCTGGTCAATTATTACTAGGGCCAGCTTTGTTTATGTATTCATCCCAATAAATTGATGGCTTTCTGATAGGAATGCGCCTACAGTCAGTCCTGAAAAAATATTACCAGGGCCAGCTTGTTTCTGTATTCATTCAAGAGATTTGATAACTTTCTGATGGGAATGTGCCTGCAGTCAGTCCTGGTCAATTTTTACCAGAGCCAGTTTGTTTATGTATTCACATTCAAGTGATTTGATGACTTTCTGATAGGAATGTCCCTGCAGTTAGTCCTGGTCAATTATTAGCAGAGCAAGGTTGTTTATGTATTCACATCCAAGTGATTTGTTGATTTTCTGATATAAATGTGCCTGCAGTCAGTCATGGTCAATAATTACCAGGGCCAGGTTGTTTATGTGTTCACATCCAAGTGATTTGGTGATATCTGATTAGAATGTACATGCAGTCAGTAACAGTCAATTATTACCAGGGCCAGCGTGTATATGTATTCACATATAAGTGATTTGATAGCCTTCTGATTACAATGTGCGTAAAGTCATTCCTGGTCAATTTTTACCAGGGCAAGTTTGTTTGTGTATTCACATCCAAGTGATTTGATGACTTTCTGACAAGAATGTGCCTGTGTCAGTCCTGGTCATGTTTTAGCAGGGCCAGCTTGTATATGTATTCACATCCAAGTGGTTTAATGACTTTTTGATTAGAATGTACATGCAGTCAGTACTGGTCAATTATTACCAGGGGCAGCTTATTTACGTATTCATCCAAGCGATTTGAAGGCTTTCTGATAGGAATGTACCTGAAGTCATTCGTGGTCACATATTACCAGGGCTAGCTTGTATATGTATTCATCCTAGAATTTCATGGCTTTGCGATAGGAATGTGCCTAGAGTCAGTCCTGGTCTATTACCATGGCCAGCTTGTTTATGTCCTTATCCAACTGATTTGATGGCTTTCGGATAGGAATGTGCCTGCAGTCAGTCCTGGTAAATTATTAGCAGGGCAAGTTAGTTCATGTATTCGTCGATGCGATTTGATGGCTTTCTGATAGGAATGTGCCTGCAGTCAGTCCGGGTCACATATTACCAGGGCCAGTTTGTTTATGTATTCATCCAGTGGATTTGATAACTTTCTGATGGGTACGTGCCTGCAGTCAGTTCTGGTCAATTATAACCATGGCCAGTTTGTTTATGTATTCATGCAAGTGATTTGATGGCTTTCTGATAGGAATGTGCCTGTAGTCACTCCTGGTCAATTATTACCAGGGCCAGTTTGTTTATGTATTCATCCAAGTGATTTGATGGCTTTCTGATGGGAATGTGCCTGCAGTCAGTCCTGGTCAATTATAACCATGGCCAGGTTGTTTATGTATTCATCCAAGTGATTTGATGGCTTTCTGATAGGAATGTGCCTGTAGTCACTCCTGGTCAATTATTACCAGGGCCAGTTTGTTTATGTATTCATCCAAGTGATTTGATGGCTTTCTGATTGGAATGTGCCTACAGTTAGTCCTGGTCAATTATTACTAGGGCCAGTTTGTTTATGTATTCATCCAAGTGATTTGATGGCTTTCTGATAGAAATGTGCCTACAGTCAGTCCTGGACAATTGTTAGCAGGGCCAGTGTGTTTATGTATTCATCCAATCGATTTGATGGCTTTCTGATAGGAATGTGCCTGAAGTTAGGCATGTTCAATTATAACCAGGGACAGAATATTTATGTTATCGTCCAAGCGATTTGATGCCTTCCGGATAGCAATGTGCCTGCAGTCAGTCCTGGTCACATATTACCAGAGCAAGTTTGTTTATGTATTAATCTAAGCGATTTGATAGCTTTATGATAGGAATGTGCCTGCAGTCAGTCATGGTCAATTATTACCAGGGCCAGTTTGTTTTGTATTCATCCAAGTGATTTGATGGCTCTCTGATAGGAATGTGCCTCCAGTAAGCCCAGTTCATTTGTTACCAGGGCCAGTTTGTTTATGTATTCAACCAAGTGATTTGACGGCTTTCTGAGGAGAATTTGCCTGCATTTAGGCTTGTTAAATTATTACCAGGGCCAGTTTAAGTGTTCGTCTATGCGATTTGATGGCATTCTGATAGGAATGCACCTGCAGTCAGTTCTGGTCAATTATTACTAGGGTCACTTTGTTTATGTATTCATCCAAGTAATTTGATGGCTTTGTGATGGGAAAGTGTTTGTAGTCAGTCCTGGTCAATTATTACCAGGGGAGCTTGTATATGTATTCATCCAGTAATTTGATGGATTTATGATGGGAAGGTGCCTGCAGTCAGTCCTGGTCAATTATTACCAGGGCCGGCTTGTATATGTATTCGTCCAAGTGATTTAATGGCTTTCTGATAGGAATGTGCCTGCAAACAGTGTTGGTCAATTATTACCAGGGCCAGTTTGTTTACGTATTCATCCAAGTGATTTGATGGCTTTCTGATAAGAATGTGCCTAATGTACGTCCTGGTCAATTATTACCAGGGCCAGCTTTGTTTATGTTTTCATCCAAGTAAATTGATGGCTTTCTGATAGGAATACGCCTACAGTCAGTCCTGGTCACATATTACCATGGCCAGCTTTGTTTATGTATTCATTCCATTAAATTGATGGCTTTCTAATAGGAATGTGCCTACAGTCAGTCCTGGTCACATATTACCAGGGCCAGCTTGTTTATGTATTCATCCAAGCGATTTGACGGCTTTCTGATAGGAATGTAAGTAGTATAAGTCCCGGATGAGCCAATTGGATTAACGATAATCCTGCCGCTAGGGGCGCTAGTGTCGCCGCGGATTAAGAGCGACGGCGGTAGGTTTCAAAAGCGCCATGAGCGGAAGGATTATCGTTATTGCAATTGCCTATCCGGGACAAGATAAAAGAATTGAGGATTAGGGAAAGATGAACGAAAAACAGGAAGTGACGTGGAGTGTTTTGATTTGTAAAAATAAGACCAAATGCGATTGTTTCGTTAATTCTGGTGGAAGATGACGGAAGGAAGATGAAAGAGTATGGAGGAGAGGTGATGGAGAGGAGCGGAGCGGCGAGGTGTTGTCTGTGCGGAGGTCGGGACTGAAAGAGGGAAAAGATGGCGAACGAGGGATAAAAAGTATAACAGAAAGTGACGTGTGAAGTTGTGATTGGTGGGAATAAGAAGTGATGTTATTGGTGGAAAGGAACGAATGAAAGTTGTTGATCGGTAAGAATGAGAGAGATTATGATTGCTGGAAAGAAAAAGGTGTGAGAGTGGGGTATGTTGGAGGTGATGGGAAAGGTAAGTTTTCCTACCAACAAGATTTGCAAAAGCCTCTCCAGAACTCATCAGCAATTTTTGAACGTTGGATGGTAGTTTTCTTGAGTGGATAGAGATGGGGTGAAAATGGGAACTAAACAAGATGGCGGAGACAAGAGGTCTAAGGAAGAGGAAATTTTGAGGTTAGTGGTCAACATGGCGGACGCAAGAGGTGGGGGCAAGGAGACACTGTGGTGAGAATGGGAACTAAAAGAAGATGGCGGAAGCAAGAGCTTAGAAGAGCAGATTTTGAGGTTAAAATAGTAGGAACTAAAATTGGCGGAAGGTCGGCGACAAGGAGATGCGGTGGCCAACGTGTGAACTAAACAAGATGGCGGACGCAAGAGGATGGTAAGGAGATTTGAGGTTAAGATTTTTAGGTTAAAACAGGACGTAAGCATGGGAAAGAAATCCAAGATGGCGAAGGCAATGGTGTGGACGAGGAGATGTGAGGCGCGGTGGCGAAAATGGGAACTTAACAAGATGACGAAGACAAAAAGTTTAAGGACGACGAGATTTCGAGGTTAGTGGTGAACATGGCGGGCGAAAGAGGTGGGGGGGCGATGAGATTTGAGGTTAAGATTTTTAGGTTAAAACAGGACGTAAGAAGGGGAAATAAATCCAAGATGGCGGAGGCAAGGGTGGGACGAGGAGATGTGAGGCGCGGTGGTAAAAATGGGAACTAAACAAGATGGCGGAGGTAGGAAGTCCAGGTTAAAAAATATGAGGTAAACGTGGAGAACTTAAACCAAGATGGCGGAAGCGTAGTGGTGAAAATGGGAACTAAACAAGATGGCGGAGGCAAGAAGTCGAGGGACAAAGAGATTTGAGGTTATGGTCAACATGCGAGAGATGCCGAACGCGACAGATGGTGACGATGAGATTTGATGTTGTGAAAACTAAACAAGATGGCGGACGCGCGTGGTCAAGAAGATTTCACAAAAGAAAAAATAAATATCATACCTTGGACGAGAATGGAAGCAGCCAGGTAACTAACACGAAAGTTGAAAACACAAAAGAGCGCGGAAATATAATGCTTGTGTAAAAAGGAAGGGAGGAAGTGACGTGGCATGTTATGATTGGAGAAAATAAGACGATTTGTGATTGGTGAAAATAAAACGTGATTGGATTGGACAAAGGAATAAATAAGGCGAAGTGAAGGTGATTTGCGGCGGTATTGACGATAGCCGTGATCGTTAACGCATTTGTTGGGATTGAAACCCAGTACCAAAACCCAACACATTAAAAACTTACTCTTTGAACCTTCGTTTTGAATGTGACATCACAACTTCGAATTAAACGTAAACTTTAACGGTATTTTAAATAGGAATGTTGGTGGAATGTGGACTTCTTTTTTACTTTGGGACTCAAACCCGGTACCAGAACACTAAACCATGTATTTCTAACGCAACGCTATTTTAAAATGTGGTGGAATGTGGAGTTTGTAGTTTGGGACTCGAACCCAGTACCAAAACACCAAAGGATATATTCCTACGCCAAGCAGGCCCGAAAAATAATTATGCGTGTGGTACTTACCTCTTACTGGTGTTGATGCGTCACCAAAAGCGCAGCAGCTTCACGCAACGCGAAAAAATAAAAGCAAACTGTTTTTGAAAATGCTTAACCAGCTTTAAGATCAACCAACATCACTACGCACTGATATACCTAGGTTTTTTAAAGCGGTACAGACGCCCTTTGCACAGACGTAATTTAACTATACCAAAAACCTGGTACTGGACCATCGTAATGGTCGCTAGCGTACGTAGGAGCAGGGTTCTCATTGCCGGTCGAAAGCAGGTGTTCACAGTAGCTACTGTCCAAGTCAACCGTCGAGGTGTGAATGATTTGAGATCACCGCCATTTAGATAGTACATAGTAGGATCCACGGGGCCGGGGACACTGGGTTCCGCGGAACTTCCACCCGCCATGGTTTGAGTAGCCATGGAATGATCTACCTGGCCGTGCAGCGGCAGAAGTGGAGGGGATGGCAAAAGTTGGTTGGAAACTTCGCCCGGCGGCCATGTTGTTGTGTGGGAGGTGGCTTCCGTCATCTTAACCAGGCTTTTACCACCTACCATGTTGTTGCTGATGGTGCGGTTGGCGGCCATATTCGTCAGTTTATTGCAATGCGTGCAACAAGGGCACACAGCCACTTGTTGCTCGCGTCGAAAGTTTGTGCGTGATTTTTCTCAGATTTTATGCAGCGCACAACACAAAATCACTACACACGACACTGATAGTTTTAAATATTCGACACTGATGTTGAAGTTGAGGCGGGGCACTGTTTTTTAACTCCACACGCACTTAATAAATCACATAGCCGTGCGGAAATACTTAACTTTCCGCGAAAAGCGCTAGTGGGAGTGCAAGCTCAACCACTATTAGCAACATGTAGCAAGCGTTATAGTTCTGCTCGCGTTAGTCTTTCCTCCTACCATGTTGTTGTTGATGGTGCGGTTGGCGGCCATATTTGACAGTTTATTGCAATGCGTGCAACAAGGGCACACATCCACTTGTTGCTCGCGTCGAAAGTTTGTGCGTGATTTTTCTCAGATTTTGTGCACCGCACAACACAAAATCACTACACACGACACTGATAGTTTTAAATATTTGACACTGATGTTGAAGTTGAGGCATGGTACTGTTTTTAACTCCACACGCACTTAATAAATCACATAACCGTGCGGAAATACTTAACCTTCCGCGAAAAGCGCTAGTGGGAGTGCAAGCTCCACCACTATTAGCAACATGTAGCAAGCATTATAGTTCTGCTCACGTTAGTCTCGGAGAAAACAGTAAAAGAACGATTCTCATGCGCAGCGGAAGCAGCAGTACGTGAATGACCGTGTGCTGATGAAGCAGTCGATGTGCGTTACAATATGGCCGCCGCGGTTAAAGAGCTGCAAACTGCGCGATAACTTGAAAAATGACCGTGTGAACGGGTGCTGATAAAGCAGCCGCGTTTAAAGAGCTGCAAACTGCGCGATAAGTTTAAAAATGGCCGTGCGAACGGATGCTCGTCAGCGAGAAAATCTTTTAAATGCGGTTTTATGGTCGATGGTAGGGAAACGTGCAGCGGTGGATGGATGGATGGTGTGACCGGAAGTGCACCGGAAATGACTGCGATTACAACTTGGCAAGTTGTGGCGAAATAAGGCGTCAGTATTTTTAATGAGGCATTTAACTCGACGCGCATGCTGAAACTGCGGTTGCGATAAGCGAACTTATAAAAACCCAGTGCCAAGAGCAACCGGCCATAGTGAGAAACGGGAGCGATAATGGATTTTGCTGTAAAATCGTGCTATTTGACGTGATGTAAGTTTAGAGCAATACGCGCACATGTGCGGGTGTCTTCATCGATCGGTATTGACCATCGCCCTAGTGATAGCAGAACATACGCCGCAGCAGTTGTTCCCAGAGTGTTAAAGCCGAGAAAAATAGTTTAAAATAAAAACAAAATAGCAGCAGCACTTTGCAGGTAAAGAGCGATCGGTGTATTTGGACGATAAGATGGAGCCGCAACCCGGGGGAAGTCGCGATGACACCCTGCAGCCTACGTTCGAAATTATAGGGCACAAGTAGAGAATGCTGCCAAGGCTTTTTTCCGGCTTTACAGAGTCGCAAATTACCGTAAACCCGGTCCCCAGAGATGTTAACCCGGAGCAATGGGTATCGCATTTGTTTAACGATATTCTAAACTTTGCGAAAGAGAACCTGTTAGAAAACGAACCCCGATATTTAGGCATATCCATAACAGACGAAAAGGAGGCGTCTAAAGCCTTCAATATAAGCGTAAGGCGCGTAGAGCAATTGAATGCGGATGTCATTGTTCGAAGCATCGAAAATGTAATGCAAAGTAACCAACAATTCTTGCTAAGCGGGCCTCTTCATGTAACGTTTGTGTGGACCAAGGAGGTCTCGGGTTCGTGCCACCAACCTTGCGATGCCTGTAGGGACAATAAAGGCATTGTCGAAATAGCCAACAAAGACAACTTGTGTTTAGCAAGAGCCATTGTTGTAGTTAAAGCCAAAGTGGATCGCAACTTCAACTATAATACGATGACGCGCTCCGGCTATCTGCAAAAATCGAAGGCAGTAGCCTTGTGTGCAAGCATCGGTCAAGGTCATGACAGCTGTACGATAGATGACGTCAGACGCTTTGACGCTGCGTTAAAGGGCTACGCTGTGACGGTGTTTGGCGATCATACGGGGAAGCACGTGCTGTACGCGTCGGATAAGAAATGCGATAAATACATCGACGTCATGCTCCACGCCGGGCACTTTAATGCTATCGTGAACCTTCACAAGTGCTTTAAATGCAAATGGTATTGCCGCCAGTGTCATTATCCCTCGGCACACAAAAAAGAATTTCATAGGTGCGACGCCAGGTGTGCTAAATGCCATCAGCAGTGCGATGCGCGATTTTACGCCTACATACGCTGCGCCGGGTGCAACAGAGATTTTAAGGGACCGACATGCTTTGCAAACCACGCAAAGAAAGGCGTTTTTACCCAAAGGCGCTGTCGGTGTGCGATGCAGAAAAGGTGTGCACGTCTTGCAATAAGCTCGTGAATGCGAGGCACAGAAAAACCGCGCACGAGTGCGGGGAAAAGTACTGCTATCATTGCAAGACACACGTGAATTCTAACCACATGTGCTATATGCAGCCGTATGCCGCAAAGAACAAAAGAAACCGGTACGTGTTTGTTTATCGACTTTGAATGCACGTAAAACATTCCATATACCGACAAAAAGGACACATACGAGCATGTACCTAACTTGTGCGTGTTGTACCAAGGCTGCCCGCTCTGCATCGACGAACGCCACAAGACGGCATACTGTACCGAATGCGGATTCAAAGAATGAGTGTTTATGGACGAGCCCGTGAAGCAGCTTTTCGAGCACATCGCGCAGACGAGGTTCGAAGCCTGGGACGTCTACGTCGTGGCGCATAACCTCAGAGCTTACGACGGGCAGTTTTTATTAAAGTACATGGTGGTGCACTTAGACCGGGCGCTGGAGCTCATCATGAACGGGAGCAAGATCTACAGGATGAGGTACGGTGACGGCACATTTCTAGACTCGCTCAACTTCATACCCATGCCACTCTCCCGCTTTTCCAAGACCTTCGGATTGAAGGAATGCAAAGGTTATTTCCCGTACCTGTTTAACACGAAGGAAAACGAGCAGTACGTGGGTTCGATTCCCGACAAAAGGCATTACTGTCCGGAGGGCATGTCGGCGGAGGGTCGGAAAGCCTTCGAGCAGTGGCACGAAGAAAAGGCGTCCTCCGGGTACGTCTTCGACATGAGGGCGGAAATGGTGGCGTATTGCAAGATGGACGTATTTCTACTCAGTCAGGGAGTTTCCAAATTCAGAAGGGAATTCTTGGACGAGAACGGAATAGACCCGTTTAGAGAATGCGTCACCATCGCGGAGGCGTGCATGTGCGTGCATAGAAAGCGCTTCATGCCGCTTAAAAAAACTGCCCTCTTACCAGCGGGCGGGTATCGACTAGCGGACCGGCAGTCTCGCGCAGCATGCATATGGCTAACTTGGCTAGAGATGCAAAACCGCATCGTCATCCAGCACGCCATGCGAGGACGCGAAGTTAAAATCGTGGGACACAAGGTGGACGGGTACAGAGAGGCTGAAAAAACCGCGTACTTTTTCCACGGCTGCTTTTACCACGGATGCAGGCGGTGCTTTCACAATCGCCATGCGGTGATATACAACTCGGGACACGAAACCATGACCTCCAGGTTAGAGAGCACCGAGAATGTCACAGCCAAGATCAAGGCCGCCGGCTGCGCCGTGGTGGAAATGTGGGAGTGCGAGTTCAACGCCGCGATGGAGGCCAACCAGGACCTCGCGCGCTACGCAAGGGACTTTGCGGTACCGGAACCCCTGAACCCCAGAGACGCCTTCTACGGAGGTCGCACCAACTGCACCAAGACGTACTGCGAGGTGAAGGGGGATAGCAAGATCTACTACTACGACGTATGCAGCCTGTACCCGTACGTGAACAAGACGAAGCCCTACCCCGCGGGCCATCCCAAGATCCACGTGGATCGATTCCCGCGCTTGGAAGACGTGGGGGGCGGTTTGGTGAAGTGCGAGGTTCTACCGCCGCAACACCTGTACCACCCGGTGCTACCGGCGCGCATCGGCGGCAAGCTCATGTTCCCGCTATGCCGCGCTTGTGCGGAGGCGGAGATCCAAGACGAGTGCCACCACGGAGAGCGCGAGAGGGCGTTGTCGGGTACCTGGGTGGTCGACGAGATGAAGGTCGCCCTGGAGGAGGGGTACCGCCTCCTCCGGGTCCACGAGATCTGGGAGTACGACGTGGTGCGGCACGAACCGACCACCGGAGCCAAGGGTCTCTTCGAGGACTACGTGAATCAGTTCTTGAAGATCAAGACCGTAGCCTCCGGCTGGCCCTCGGATTGCGACGACCCTGCCGCAAAGCAGCAGTACGTGGAGCAATTCTTCGAGCACGAAGGCGTCGCCCTGGATCCCCAGGCCATCGCCACCAACCCCGGCAGGCGAGAGCTGGCCAAGCTGATGCTCAACAGCTTCTGGGGCAAACTGGGGTAGAGGGAAAACCTCCCCATGTGCGAGCTGGTGGACTGGTACGACCGCCTCCTGGAGCTGCTCAACGACCCTGGCGTGGAAGTGCAGACCTACGTACCCGTCACCGACCGGATCATGTACGCGGTGTGGAAGTACTGCGAGCAGCGCCGCAAGGTCAACCCCACCGCCAACGCCGTCCTGGCGGCCTACACCACGGCTCACGCGCGCCTGGTGCTCTACTCCTACCTCAAGAGGCTGGGAGAACGGGTCTGCTACGTCGACACCGATTCCGTCGTCGTCGCCGCCGCTCCGGGTGACTGGACGCCGTCCGTTGGACGCCTCCTGGGGGACATGACGGACGAGCTGGAGAAGTACGGGTGGGGCTCTTACATCGCCCGGTTCGCCTCCGCGGGGCCCAAGAGCTACTGCATGGAGATCGTTTGCCCCGAGACGGGCAAGACCTTCTCGGTGTGCAAGGTGAAGGGGATCACGCTCAATTCGGGCAACCTGGAGCTGGTGAACGCCGAGGTGATTCGCGACGTGGTGCTGAGGGACAACGACCGTGCGGTGAAGCTGGCGGGCACGCAGATTTCGCGGAAACCGTCTTGGACGGTCGTCACCGAACCCAGCTCGAAGACGTTTAGGATGGTGGTCAACAAGCGCGTTCTCTCCGGCGATCACGATTCCTATCCCTACGGGTTCAAGAGGAACGCATAAATGAGACGTCTAGAGCCGCGCCAAAGTCATTTCGAACCGGGCGCCCCTGAGGAGACGATGCCCGGTCCCCGAGACCTGGGGCGATTCGAGTTTCCCAGCACGATGCTCGTGGCGGGGCCGTCGCGCTGCGTGAAGTCGACCTTCGTGAAAAACCTGTTACGCCACGCGCACCGGATGTTCGACGTGCGCCCCAGGAGGGTGCTGTGGTGCCACCCTCCGGAGTATTCGCCGAGACTCGAACCCTCGGCTCTGCGTTGCGAGACCCACGCGGGCATACCCGAACTTGCTTCGGTGGGCGAGAACGACCTCGTCGTCCTCGACGATCTGATGCTGGAGGGGGCGGGAAGAACGTGTCCAATTTTTTCACCAGAGACTCCCATCACAAGCGCTTCGGCATCGTCTACATCCTGCAGAACGTGTTTCCGCAGGGTCAGAAATATCGCAACATCTCTCTGAATGCAAACTACGTCGTGGTCTTCAAGAACAACCGGGACAAGATGCAGATCGAGAGACTGTGCCAGCAGATCGAACCCAGGAACTCTAGGTTTCTCTTGGAGGCCTTCGAGAAGGCCACCGAACGCCCTCACGGGTATCTCGTGTTGGACTGCACTCAGTACACGCCCGCCCGATACAGGTATCGAACCGGCGTGCTGCCGGGGGAAAACCTCTCTTATTTCGTACCCAACTGAGAGCGCCGAGAGGACTCGGGTTCGTTTCGTTCTATATTATCCCGGCAGGGTCTTACCCAACTGAGGTCATTGATTTTAAATAAAAAGTACCGCTTTGGGAGCGAACGCCATTATCGCGCAAGCAAGGCTAGAGGTAGGTTAAGGCTTGCGACGCTGACCAGTCCTCGCATAGCGAGACAGCACGGTAATTTGACGGCTCTGGCCAAGGCGAAGGCCCCTCTGCGCAAAAAGTTGTTAAAAATGCCGATGGCGATCTGATCAAGGCCATTAGCGAATGTATGCTCAACGTGTGCAGAGGTCACGTGCAACTTCCCGCAGTGCTTGGGTCGCCTAAAGAAGCACAAGGCTTCTTGGAGGAAGTTGACGGATAAACGGGTTCCTCTGAAGAAGAAGAAGAGCATCTTGGGTCAAAAAGGAGTTTTTTTGCCGGCATTTCTCCTACCCATCTTGGCTTCGCTTGGCGGCGCGCTAGTGTCGAAATTAACAGGATGAAGTACGGCAAGCAGATCCTCGTTGCACCGCAACCAAAGACCGTCGATAAGCTTCACGCTATAGACCGCACCATATCCAGATTGGCTAAAGAAATTCAGAACCTGCAGAGCGCAAAGCTCTCTGCCGACGAAAAGTGGCGGCTCGTAAAATATAAATTGGACAACTACCTCGATCTCGTGGCACAAGTCAGAAAGCCCTTCCTCGGCGACGACGACGATTACGAAAACGTGTACGAACGCGTGCCGGTGAAGCAGGAGGTCGAACCCCGAACCATAAAGGTCAACCTCCTCTCGCCTCGCAAAAAGAAGAGGGCAAACCCTGCCACTCCGAAAAAGAAATCGAAATCGCCTTCCGCGTCGTACCATTTTCGCAAACCCGTCTGGCAAACCCTGTACAAGTAAAGCATGAAGGAATGGAAGGCGCTAAGGCGATACTATGCCAAACCGGAACAGTATGCCGGTTTGGGTACGGTCAAGCCCCTTCGAAAGGCCACGGGTGCGTCTAAGGCGAACATCGAGTCCTTCCTTCAAACCCAGGACAGTTACACTCTGCACAAACCGGTCAGAAAGCGGTTCGCCACCAGATATTATCACGTGACGAATATGGACGATCTTTGGGAGGCCGATCTAAACGTCATGAACAGCGTGAGGGAACATAACAAACCTTACGTGTACATTCTGACCGTTATCGACGTATTCTCCAAATATGCTTGGGCCGTACCCCTGAAATCGAAGCTGGGTACCGAGTTTGCGCAAGCGTTTCGCTCCATATTCTCCCAACGCGTCCCCAGGGTCCTCCAAACGGACAAGGGAACCGAGTTTACCAACTAGACTTTTCGCGACTTTCTGAAGAAACGCGACGTGAAACATTACAGAACCAAAAATAACGTTAAAGCCAGCGTCGTGGAGCGCTTCAACCGCACCTTAAAAACCAAGATGTGGAGGTATTTCACGCACAAAAACAGTTACAAATACCTGGAGGTCCTTCCGGCCTTACTCGAGTCGTACAATAGCTCGCATCACAGGTCCATAAAAATGGCTCCGAAGGACGTGAACGAATCTAACATTTTACGAGTGTACCGCAATCTCTACGGAAATAGGACCCTACCTCGCGCAGGGAAACCCAGATTTTCCGTGGGCAATCACGTGCGCATCTCTAAAGAAAAAATGAAATTCGACAAGGGCTACGAGCAGAATTGGACGGACGAAATATTTCGGATAGCCGAGGTGTTGCGCGGTCGGCCAGTGGTATATAAGTTGAAGGATCTGGCCGGAGAAGCCATAGACGGCATATTTTACACCGAGGAGCTACAAAAGGTCGCGCTACCTCGGACGTTTAAGATCGAACGCGTTTTACAGACCAAGGGCCGAGGGCGCAACAAGCAGGTCTTGGTAAAGTGGAAGGGGTATCCAGCAAAGTTTAACTCGTGGGTTCTGGCTTCGACCATCGATTCGACATGATTAAGACCAAGCCCTTCTCCATCACTTTCGTGAGCAACGCTTCCATGGAACACTTTACCGACAACACCACGGCCAGATTTTCTAACATCTTGCCCGAGAGAATCGTTCTGCAGGGAGAATGGGAGGTCGCCCTGCAAAAGGTCAGGTATCCGGTGAAATTTTATAACCTTTCGCGAGACGATGCCCGTCTGGTGGGCACCAAGTACACCATGACGCTCCTCCCCACGCATTCCAAATTCAGCCTGGAAATGCCGCAAGGCATCGTGCACAATCCCAAAGACTTGGTGAACCTCGTCAACGCCGTTCTACTCGAACACTTGCACGTGGAAAACTTCTTCCTCTTCGACGAGCGCAAGAAGACGGTGGGCGTGAATGCCGCCGTCGCCCATCCCGAACCACTACCCGACATTCCGTTCGACGGGTTTGTGGAAAATGTCGCGCGCACGGCCGTACCGTACGCGGTCGGCGAATACGAAGCTCTGAACGATGCGCCCCACCAGAGACCCAAGCCGAAACCGAAACCGAAGCCCCCGGCTTCGGGGCAGCAGAAACCCGCGGCGGCTCGTCCCGTCAGACCCGCGACATCTACCACAAAACCCAAACCAGACGTTTCAAAATCGGAGGACCCTCCGGGACCTCTACACCGCATCCACAGTTTGCTCTTAACGCCCGCTATGGCAAAAATGATGGGTTTCGAGCCCTACGTCAACGTCATTCTCGAAAAAGCTGCTAAACACCCCGTAGATCCTTATATGGGGTTTCCTTACGAAATGTTCATCTATTGTAATCTAGTGACCCCGCAAGTCGTGGGCGCCTTCGCCCAAGTCATAGAGAGCGCGGCCGTGGAATACGAAAGAAGCAACAACACTTACATGAGCGACGAAAAGACGCTTTTTCCCCAAAATTGGGTACCCGATTCAGCAAGACTTCAAGACGGTCAACATAGATTTAAGGAACGGTTACGGCGATCTCTTGCCATTCGCCGACGGATTTTCCTCTACTATTGTTCTCGCTTTTCGTCCGAAACAGACGTAATGGACGTGCACGCCGTGACGCGGTACTACCTCAATCAGGCCGGCGGCGCGTTCGACGATCGCGATTTCATTCTCTACAGGGGCAAGCGCTACCAAAGAGGCAGCGGTCTCTTTTCAGCCCTCGGAGGACTCTTCAGAAGGTTGCTACCGTTTTTAAAGAGCAGAGCAAAAGCAGTCGGAAAGGAGGCCTTAACGGCGGGCGCTCACGTTCTGTCCGATGTGGCTGTCGCGGGAGCAGCGCCAAAGGAAGCGCTCCAACGGAGGCTCAAGGAGTCCGGATACAATTTAAAGCGAAAAGCCGACGAAAATAGCGATGCCATGCTCGGTTCCGGCGCCAGGCGCCTCAAGAGAATAAAACCGAGCAAATCCAAAAAGAGCAAGCAGTCGAAGCTGAAACGCGGTAGGCGTAAGGTGCAAGACGTATTTTCGTAATGACGGACGCGGAGGTCCACATGAGTTCCGAACTGGACCTCTTTACAGAGGTGCCGGTTCAGATGAGCATCGAGGAGTCACGGTTCCTATACCTAAACCCTCAAAACACTTTAATGAAAAATGCCCCCATCACCTTTCATTATTCCGGAAATGCGGACGATTACCTAGACGTGACCTACGTCGTACTCGAACTCATGGTGCGCATTGTAGATGACAAAGGAGAGGCCTTAAACACTGACGCTAACGCCACTCTGGTCAACAACGCCTTAAATTCCCTGTTTCAACAGGTGGAGGTAACCCTCAATAACGTCATCGTCTCCATGCCGCAAGCCGGTTACCCCTATAGAACCTACCTCGAGACGCTTCTCAATTACTCCGAAGATGCCATGAACACCAAACTAGAATCCACCCTCTGGAGAAAGGACACGGCAGGCATCATGGACACTTTTATCGCCAATGCGGGGTTTCAGTGGCGTCAGGGGTTTACCAAAGGGAGCAACGTCGTACAGCTCATCGGTCCTCTGTCCAACGCTGTTTAGACAGGATAAGCTGCTTTTGAACAACGTTAGCATGACCGTCAAGCTCACTCCCGCCTCTCCCCAGTTTTATCTGTTTTCCGACGTAGATACCTTTAAGGGGTACGCCGACATCGTGTCTGCCACGCTGCGCTTAAAATCGGTGCGGCCCTCGCCGACCATAAAGCTCGCGCACCAGGCCGTGCTCGCAAAGGGCAACGCAAAGTACCATCTCAAGGACGTCAGCTTTCACGCTCTCAGCATCCCCAAGGAGTCCAGGGCAATGACGTTTAGCGACGTGTGCGTAGGGCAAGTTCCCAGGAGAGTGGTAGTAGCCATGGTCACCGACAAGGCCTATTCCGGCCATTTTAACTCAAATCCGTACAACTTGAAACATTTTAAAATGAACTTCTTTCAGCTCTACGTGAACGGGCAACCCGTTCCCTCCCAACCTCTGCAACCCGACTTTACAAAGGAACACTATTTGCAATGCTTTCAAACCCTGCAGGACGGCCTAGGCATTCATTTCAAGGACGAGGGACACTCCATCTCCAGAGAAACCTACCCGCAAGTGTATACGATAATGGTTTTCGATCTCACTGCAGACATGAGCGCTAACGAGTCTCACATCTCGGGTCAGCGCCACGGAACCGTCTCTATGAGCATCGGTTTTGCCGATAAATTGACAGAACCGGTCATACTTCTGCTGCTAGCGGAAATACATCGCACGGTCGCAATCGACGCCAACCGATCCATTTTGGTATCATGAACACCTTTCAAATTCAAACGTCACGTTCTCCCCATATAACCCTAAATAATGTCCGACGAAACCTAACCGTTCCCGTGGGGAACAATCTTAACCTACAACTCATTCTCAACGCAGCTTCACCTATCCGTATCCTTTGCATCTGCAACTCCTATTTCCGCAGCAGCAGAGTTGTCACCATCACACTCGACGTCCAAGGGGCTCACGCCGTCCACGTCAAATGCGTACCTACCAAAGTGCACCAGCATCAACAAGACGCACTATGCATCATATACCTCGGCAACAGCAACATTCCTGCTCTAACCAACAAAGTCACATCCACAGGATGCTTCTCAACCAGCCATTACAACGAATTTACCATCCCCATCTATATACCAACTTTCACAGAGTTCGTCAACGAAAGTTTCTCTCACCTGCTCGTCACCTGCATCACCAAACCTATCCACCAATTTACCGTCGATAGCAGCAGCAGCGATGACGAGGACTCAAAGTGCACCACGTACTTTAAAATCATTGTTGTGCGCGAAATCTGTGTGTCCTAGCGTCTCAACAAACTATGAATTTTAATGTGCTTTTTTTTCTCCTAATATTTCTTATATTGTTCATTTATTGTATTCATATGTTAATCTCCTGTAACCAAATAATCCATTATGTTATTCTCAAACCATTAATTCATATGTTAAGCAAATAATACATCATGTTAATCTCAACTATGTATTCATATCTTTATCCAATGTACTGTATTCAAATTATAAATAAAGAAAACAGTCCCGGATGAGCCAATTGCAATAACGATAATCCTTCCGCTCATGGCGCTTTTCAAACTTACCGCCGTCGCTCTTAATCTGCGGCGACACTAGCGACACTAGCGCCCCTAGCGGCAGGATTATCGTTAATACAATTGGCTCATTCGGGACTTATACTACTAATGTAACTGCAGTCAGTCCTGAGCAATTATTACCAGGGCCAGCTTGTTTCTGTATTCACATTCAAGTGATTTGATGACTTTCTGATAGCAATGTGTCTGCAGTTAGTCCTGGTCAATTATTACCAAGGCCAGTTTGTTTATGTATTCACATCCAAGTGATTTGATGACTATCTGATTAGAATGTACATGCAGTCAGTACCAGTCAATTATTACCAGGGCCAGCTTGTATATGTATTCACATCCAAGAGATTTGATGGCTTTGTGATTAGAATGTGCCTACAGTCATTCCTGGTCAATTATTACCAGGGCCAGTTTGTTTATGTATTCACATCCAAGTGATTTGATGACTATCTGATTAGAATGTACATGCAGTCAGTACCAGTCAATTACTAGGGCCAGCTTGTATATGTTTTCACATCCAAGAGATTTCATAGCTTTCTGATTAGAATCTGCCTACAGTCATTCTTGATCAATTATTACCAGGGCCAGTGTGTTTATGTATTCAAATCCAATTGATTTGATGTCTTTCTGATAAGAATGTGCCTGCTGTCAGTCCTGGTCAATTTTTAGCAGGGCCAGCTTGTATATGTATTCATCGATGCGACTTGATGGCTTTCTGATAGGAATGTGCCTGAGTCAGTCCGGGTCACATATTACCAGGGCCAGTTTGTTTATGCATTCATCCAATGGATTTGATAACTTTCTGATGGGAATATGCCTTCGGTCAGTCCTGATCAATTATATCCAGGGCCAGTTTGATTATGTATTCATCCAAGTGATTTGATGGCTTTCTGATAGGAATGTGCCTGCAGTCGATCCGGGTCACTTATTACCAGTGCCAGGTTGTTTATGTATTCATTCAAATGATTTGATGGCTTTCTGATAGGAATGTGCCTGCAGTCAGTCATGGTCACATATTACCAGGGCCAGTTATTTATGTATTCATCTAAGCAGTTTAATGGCTTTCTGATAGGAATGTGCCTGCAGTCAGTCATGGTCAATTATTACAAGGACCAGTTTGTTTATGTATTCATCCAAGTTATTTGATGGCTTTCTGATAGGAATGTGCCTGCAGTTAGGCCTGTTCAATTATTACCAGGGCCAGTTTGTTTGTGTCTTCATACAAGTGATTTGATGACTTTCTGATGGGAATGTGCCTGCAGTAAGACCTGAGCATTTATTACCAGGGCCAGCTTGGTTATGTCTTCATCCAACTGATTTGATGGCTTTCTGATAGGAATGTGTCTGCAGTCAGTCCTGGTAAATTATTAGCAGTGCCAGTGAGTTCATGTATTGATCGATGCGATTTGATGGCTTTCTGATAGGAATGTGCCTGCAGTCAGTCATGTTCTATTACCAGGGCCAGCTTGTTTATGTCCTCATCCAACTGATTTGATGGCTTTCTAATACGAATATGCCTGCAGTCAGTCCTGATCTATTACCAGGGCCAGCTTGTTTATGTCCTCATCCAAATAATTTGATGGCTTTCTAATAGGAATGTGCCTGCAGTCAGTCCTGGTCTATTACCAGGGACAGCTTGTTTATGTCCTCATCCAACTGATTCGATGGCTTTCTGATAGGAATGTGCCTGCAGTCAGTCCTGATCTATTACCAGGGCCAGCTTGTTTATGTCCTCATCCAACTGTTTTGATGGCTCTCTGATAGGAATGTTCCTCCAGTCAGTCCTGATCTATTAACAGGGCCAGCTTGTTTATGTCCTCATCCAACTGATTTGATGGCTTTCTGATAGGAATGTGTCTGCAATCAGTCCTGGTAAAATAATAGCACGGCCAGTTAGTTCATGTATTCATCGATGCGATTTATTGGCTTTCTGATAGGAATGTTCCTGCAGTCAGTCCTGATCTATTACCAGGGCTAGCTTGTATATGTCCTCATCCAACTGATTTGATGGCTTTCTAATAGGAATGTGCCTGCAGTCAGTCCTGGTCTATTACTAGGGCTAGCTTGTTTATGTTCTCATCCAACTGATTTAATGGCTTTCTAATAGGAATGTGCCTGCAGTCAGTCCTGGTCTATTACCAGGGCCAGCTTGTTTATGTCCTCATCCAACTGATTTGATGGCTTTCTGATAGGAATGTGTCTGCAGTCAGTCCTGGTAAAATAATAGCACGTCAGTTAGTTCATGTATTCATCGATGCGATTTGATGGCTTTCTGATAGGAATGTTCCTGCAGTCAGTCCTGGTCTATTACCAGGGCTAGCTTGTTTATGTTCTCATCCAACTGATTTGATGGCTTTCTAATAGGAATGTGCCTGCAGTCAGTCCTGGTCTATTACCAGGGCCAGCTTGTTTATGTCCTCATCCAACTGATTTGATGGCTTTCTAATAGGAATGTGCCTGCAGTCAGTACTGGTCTATTACCAGGGCCAGCTTGTTTATGTCCTCATCCAACTGATTTGATGGCTCTCTGATAGGAATGGTCCTGCAGTCAGTCCTGATCTATTAACCGGGCCAGCTTGTTTATGTCCTCATCCAACTGATTTGATGGCTTTCTGATAGGAATGTGTCTGCAGTCAGTCCTGGTAAAATAATAGCACGGTCAGTTAGTTCATGTATTCATCGATGCGATTTGATGGCTTTCTGATAGGAATGTTCCTGCAGTCAGTCCTGATCTATTACCAGGGCTAGCTTGTTTATGTCCTCATCCAACTGATTTGATGGCTTTCTAATAGGAATGTGCCTGCAGTCAGTCCTGGTCTATTACCAGGGCTAGCTTGTTTATGTTCTCATCCAACTGATTTAATGGCTTTCTAATAGGAATGTGCCTGCAGTCAGTCCTGGTCTATTACCAGGGCCAGCTTGTTTATGTCCTCATCCAACTGATTTGATGGCTTTCTAATAGGAATGTGCCTGCAGTCAGTCCTGGTCTCTCTACCAGCGCCAGCTTTTTTATGTCCTCATCCAACTGATTTGATGAGTTTCTTATAGGAATGTGCCTGCAGTCAGTCCTGGTCTATTACCAGGGCCAGCTTGTTTATGTCCTCATCCAACTGATTTGATGGCTTTCTAATAGGAATGTGCCTCCAGTCAGTCCTGGTCTATTACCAGGGCAGGCTTATTTATGTCCTCATCCAACTGATTTGATGGCTTTCTGATAGGAATGTGTCTGCAGTCAGTCCTGGTAAATTATTAGCAGGGCCAGTTAGTTCATGTATTCATCGATGCGATTTGATGTCTTTCTGATAGGAATGTGCCTGTAGTCGATCCGGGTCACTTATTACCAGTGCCAGTTTGTTTATGTATTCATCCAAATGATTTGATGGCTTTCTGATAGGAATGTGCCTGCAGTCACTCATGGTCACATATTACCAGGTCCAGTTATTTTATGTATTCATCTAAGCGATTTAATGGCTTTCTGATAGGAATGTGCCTGCAGGCAGTCATTGTCAATTATTACCAGGGCCAGTTTGTTTATGTATTCATCCAAGTGATTTGATGGCTTTCTGATAGGAATGTGTCTTCAATCAGTCCTGATGAATTATTACCAGGGCCTTTGTTTATGTCATCAACCAAGTGGTTTGATGGCTTTCTGATGGGAATGTTCCTGCAGTCAGTCATGGTCAATTATTAACAGGACCAGTTTGTTTATGTGTTTATGTTTCATCCAACTGATTTGATGGCTTTCTAATAGGAATATGCCTGTAGTCAGTCCTGGTCTATTACTAGGGCCAGCTTGTTTATGTCCTCATCCAACTGATTTGATGGCTTTCTAATAAGAATGTGACTGCAGTCAGTCCTGATCTATTACCAGGGCCAGCTTGTTTATGTCCTCATCAACTGATTTGATGGCTTTCTGATAGGAATGTTCGTGCAGTCAGTCCTGATCTATTACCAGGGCCAGCATGTTTATGTCCGCATCCAACTGATTTGATGGCTTTCTAATAGAAATATGCCTGCAGTCAGTCCTGGTCTATTACTAGGGCCAGCTTGTTTATGTCCTCATCAACTGATTTGATGAGTTTCTAATAGGAATGTGCCTGCAGTCAGTCCTGGTCTATTACCAGGGCTAGCTTGTTTATGTTCTCATCCAACTGATTTAATGGCTTTCTAATAGGAATGTGCCTGCAGTCAGTCCTGGTCTATTACCAGGGCCAGCTTGTTTATGTCCTCATCCAACTGATTTGATGGCTTTCTAATAGGAATGTGCCTGCAGTCAGTCCTGGTCTATTACCAGGGCTAGCTTGTTTATGTTCTCATCCAACTGATTTAATGGCTTTCTAATAGGAATGTGCCTGCAGTCAGTCCTGGTCTATTACCAGGGCCAGCTTGTTTATGTCCTCATCCAACTGATTTGATAGCTTTCTAATAGGAATGTGCCTGCAGTCAGTCCTGGTCTATTACCAGGGCCAGCTTGTTTATGTCCTCATCCAACTGATTTGATGGCTTTCTAATAGGATTGTGCCTGCAGTCAGTCCTGGTCTCTCTACCAGAGCCAGCTTTTTTTATGTCCTCATCCAACTGATTTGATGAGTTTCTTATAGGAATGTGCCTGCAGTCAGTCCTGGTCTATTACCAGGGCCAGCTTGTTTATGTCCTCATCCAACTGATTTGATGGCTTTCTAATAGGAATGTGCCTCCAGTCAGTCCTGGTCTATTACCAGGGCAGGCTTATTCATGCCCTCATCCAACTGATTTGATGGCTTTCTGATAGGAATGTGTCTGCAGTCAGTCCTGGTAAATTATTAGCAGGGCCAGTTAGTTTATGTATTCATCGATGCGATTTGATGTCTTTCTGATAGGAATGTGCCTGTAGTCAGTCCTGGTGTATTACCAGGGCCAGCTTGTTTATGTCCTCATCAACTGATTTGATGGCTTTCAGATAGGAATGTGTCTGCGGTCAGTCCTGGTAAAATAATAGCACGGCCAGTTAGTTCATGAATTCATCGATGCGATTTGATGGCTTTCTGATAGGAATGTTCCTGCAGTCAGTCCTGATCTATTACCAGGGCCAGCTTGTTTATGTCTTCATCCAACTGATTTGATGGCTTTCTAATAGGAATGTGCCTGCAGTCAGTCCTGGTCTATTAAAACGGCTAGCTTGTTTATGTCCTCATCCAACTGATTTAATGGCTTTCTAATAGGAATGTGCCTGCAGTCAGTCGTCTATTACCAGGGCCAGCTTGTTTATGTCCTCATCCAACTGATTTGATGCCTGTCTAATAGGAATTTGCCTGCAGTCAGTCCTGGTCTATTACCAGGGCCAGCTTGTATATGTCCTCATCTAACTGATTTGATGGCTTTCTAATAGGAATGTGCCTGATGTCAGTACTGGTCTATTACCAGGGCCAGCTTGTTTATGTCCTCATCCAACTGATTTGATGGCTCTCTGATAGGAATGGTCCTGCAGTCAGTCCTGATCTATTAACAGGGCCAGCTTGTTTATGTCCTCATCCAACTGATTTGATGGCTTTCTGATAGGAATGTGTCTGCAGTCAGTCCTGGTAAAATAATAGCACGGTCAGTTAGTTCATGTATTCATCGATGCGATTTGATGACTTTCTGATAGGAATGTTCCTGCAGTCAGTCCTGATCTATTACCAGGGCTAGCTTGTTTATGTCCTCATCCAACTGATTTGATGGCTTTCTAATAGGAATGCGCCTGCAGTCAGTCCTGGTCTATTACCAGGGCTAGCTTGTTTATGTTCTCATCCAACTGATTTAATGGCTTTCTAATAGGAATGTGCCTGCAGTCAGTCCTGGTCTATTACCAGGGCCAGCTTGTTTATGTCCTCATCCAACTTATTTGATGGCTTTCTAATAGGAATGTGCCTGCAGTCAGTCCTGGTCTATTACCAGGGCCAGCTTGTTTATGTCCTCATCCAACTGATTTGATGGCTTTCTAATAGGAATGTGCCTGCAGTCAGTCCTGGTCTCTCTACCAGAGCCAGCTTTTTTATGTCCTCATCCAACTGATTTGATGAGATTCTTATAGGAATGTGCCTGCAGTCAGTCCTGGTCTATTACCAGGGCCAGCTTGTTTATGTCCTCATCCAACTGATTTGATGACTTTCTGATAGGAATGTGCCTGCAGTCGATCCGGGTCACTTATTACCAGTGCCAGTTTGTTTATGTATTCATCCAAATGATTTGATGGCTTTCTGATAGGAATGTGCCTGCAGTCACTCATGGTCACATATTACCAGGGCCAGTTATTTTATGTATTCATCTAAGCGATTTAATGGCTTTCTGATTGGAATGTGCCTGCAGGCAGTCATTGTCAATTATTACCAGAGCCAGTTTGTTTATGTATTCATCCAAGTGATTTGATGGCTTTCTGATAGGAATGTGTCTTCAATCAGTCCTGATGAATTATTACCAGGGCGTTTGTTTATGTCTTCAACCAAGTGGTTTGATGGCTTTCTGATGGGAATGTTCCTGCAGTCAGTCATGGTCAATTATTAACAGGACCAGTTTGTTTATGTGTTTATGTTTCATCCAATTGATTTGATGGCTTTCTAATAGGAATATGCCTGCAGTCAGTCCTGGTCTATTACTAGGGCCAGCTTGTTTATGTCCTCATCCAACTGATTTGATGGCTTTCTAATAAGAATGTGACTGCAGTCAGTCCTGATCTATTACCAGGGCCAGCTTGTTTATCTCCTCATCAACTGATTTGATGGCTTTCTGATAGGAATGTTCGTGCAGTCAGTCCTGATCTATTACCAGGGCCAGCATGTTTATGTCCGCATCCAACTTATGTGATGGCTTTCTAATAGGAATGTGCCTGCAGTCAGTCCTGGTCTATTACCAGGGCCAGCTTGTTTATGTCCTCATCCAACTGATTTGATGGCTTTCTAATAGGAATGTGCCTGCAGTCAGTCCTGGTCTCTCTACCAGAGCCAGCTTTTTTATGTCCTCATCCAACTGATTTGATGAGTTTCTTATAGGAATGTGCCTGCAGTCAGTCCTGGTCTATTACCAGGGCCAGCTTGTTTATGTCCTCATCCAACTGATTTGATGGCTTTCTAATAGGAATGTGCCTCCAGTCAGTCCTGCTCTATTACCAGGGCAGGCTTATTCATGTCCTCATCCAACTGCTTTGATGGCTTTCTGATAGGAATGTGTCTGCAGTCAGTCCTGGTAAATTATTAGCAGGGCCAGTTAGTTCATGTATTCATCGATGCGATTTGATGTCTTTCTGATAGGAATGTGCCTGTAGTCAGTCCTGGTCTATTACCAGGGCCAGCTTGTTTATGTCCTCATCCAACTGATTTGATGGCTTTCTGATAGGAATGTGCCTGCAGTCGATCCGGGTCACTTATTACCAGTGCCAGTTTGTTTATGTATTCATCCAAATGATTTGATGGCTTTCTGATAGGAATGTGCCTGCAGTCACTCATGGTCACATATTACCAGGGCCAGTTATTTTATGTATTCATCTAAGCGATTAAATGGCTTTCTGATTGGAATGTGCCTGCAGGCAGTGATTGTCAATTATTACCAGAGCCAGTTTGTTTATGTATTCAACCAAGTGGTTTGATGGCTTTCTGATGGGAATGTTCCTGCAGTCAGTCATGGTCAATTATTAACAGGACCAGTTTGTTTATGTGTTTATGTTTCATCCAACTGATTTGATGGCTTTCTAATAGGAATATGCCTGCAGTCAGTCCTGGTCTATTACTAGGGCCAGCTTGTTTATGTCCTCATCCAACTGATTTGATGGCTTTCTAATAAGAATGTGACTGCAGTCAGTCCTGATCTATTACCAGGGCCAGCTTCTTTATGTCCTCATCAACTGATTTGATGGCTTTCTGATAGGAATGTTCGTGCAGTCAGTCCTGATCTATTACCAGGGCCAGCATGTTTATGTCCGCATCCAACTGATTTGATGGCTTTCTAATAGGAATATGCCTGCAGTCAGTCCTGGTCTATTACTAGGGCCAGCTTGTTTATGTCCTCATCCAACTGATTTAATGGCTTTCTAATAAGAATGTGACTGCAGTCAGTCCTGATCTATTACCAGGGCCAGCTTGTTTATGTCCTCATCAACTGATTTGATGGCTTTCTGATAGGAATGTTGCTGCAGTCAGTCCTGATCTATTACCAGGGCCAGCATGTTTATGTCCGCATCCAACTGATTTGATGGCTTTCTAATAGGAATGTGCCTGCAGTCAGTCCTGGTCTATTACCAGGGCCAGCTTGTTTATGTCCTCATCCAACTGATTTGATGGCTTTCTGATAGGAATGTGTCTGCAGTCAGTCCTGGTAAATTATTAGCAGGGCCAGTGAGTTCATGTATTCATCGATGCGATTTGATGGCGTTCTGTTAGGAATGTGCCTGCAGTCAGTCCTGGTCTATTACCAGAGCCAGCTTGTTTATGTCCTCATCCAACTGATTTGATGGCTTTCTGATAGGAATGTGTCTGCAGTCAGTCCTGGTCTATTACCAGACCCCGCTTGTTTATTGTTTCATCCAACTGATTTGATGGCTTTCTAATAGGAATGTGCCTGCAGTCAGTCCTGATGTATTACCAGGGCCAGCTTGTTAATGTCCTCATCCAACTGATTTGATGGCTTTCTAATAGGAATGCGCCTGCAGTCAGTCCTGGTCTATTACCAGGGCCAGCTTGTTCATGTCCTCATCAACTCATTTGAAGGCTTTCTAATAGGAATGTGCCTTCAGTCAGTCCTGGTCTATTACCAGGGCCCGCTTGTTTATGTCCTCATCCAGCTGATTTGATGGCTTTCTGATAGGAATGTGCCTGCAGTCAGTCCTGGTGTATTACCAGGGCCAGCTTGTTTATGTCCTCATCAACTGATTTGATGGCTTTCAGATAGGAATGTGTCTGCGGTCAGTCCTGGTAAAATAATAGCACGGCCAGTTAGTTCATGAATTCAACAATGCGATTTGATGGCTTTCTGATAGGAATGTTCCTGCAGTCAGTCCTGATCTATTACCAGGGCCAGCTTGTTTATGTCCTCATCCAACTGATTTGATGGCTTTCTAATAGGAATGTGCCTGCAGTCAGTCCTGGTCTATTACAACGGCTAGCTTGTTTATGTCCTCATCCAACTGATTTAATGGCTTTCTAATAGCAATGTGCCTGCAGTCAGTCGTTGTCTATTACCAGGGCCAGCTTGTTTATGTCCTCATCCAACTGATTTGATGCCTGTCTAATAGGAATGTGCCTGCAGTCAGTCCTGGTCTATTATCAGGGCCAGCTTGTTTATGTCCTCATACAACTGATTTGATGGCTTTCTGATGCGAATGTTACTGCAGGCAGTCATTCTCAATTATTACCAGGGCCATTTTGTTTATGTATTCATACAAGTGATTTGATTGCTTTCGGATAGGAATGTGTCTGCAGTCAGCCCTGATGAATTATTACCAGGGCCAGCTTGTTTATGTCTTCAACCAAGTGGTTTGATGGCTTTCTGATGGGAATGTTCCTGCAGTCAGTCATGGTCAATTATTAACAGGGCCAGTTTGTTTATGTGTTTATGTATTCATCCAACTGATTTGATGGCCTTCTAGTAGGAATGTGCCTGCAGTCAGTCCTGGTCTATCACCAGGGCCAGCTTGTTTATGTGTTTATGTATTCATCCAACTGATTTGATGGCTTTCTGATAGGAATGTTCCTACAGTCAGTCCTGATCTATAACCAGGGCCAGCTTGTTTATGTCCTCATCAACTGATTTGCTGGCTTTCTGATAGGAATGTTCCTGCAGTCAGTCCTGATCTATTACCAGGGCCAGCTTGTTTATGTGCTCATCCAACTGATTTGATGGATTTCTAATAGGAATATAACTGCAGTCAGTCCTTGTCTATTACCAGACCCAGCTTGTTTATGTATTCATCCAACTGATTTGATGGCTTTCTAATAGGAATGTGCTTGCAGTCAGTCCTGATCTATTCCCAGGGCCAGCTTCTTTATATCCTCATCCAACTGATTTGATGGCTTTCTAATAGGAATGTGCCTGCAGTCAGTCCTGGTCTATTACCACGGCCAGCTTGTTTATGTCCTCATCAACTGATTTGATGAGTTTCTAATAGGAATGTGCCTGTAGTCAGTCCTGGTCTATTACTAGGGCCAGCTTGTTTATGTCCTCATCCAACTGATTTGATGGCTTTCTGATAGGAATGTTCCTGCAGTCAGTCCTGATCTATTACCAGGGCCAGCTTGTTTATGTACTCATCAACTGATTTGATGGCTTTCTGATAGGAATGTGTCTGCAGTCAGTCCTGGTAAATTAATAGCACGGCCAGTTAGTTGATGTATTCATCGATGGGATTTGATGGCTTTCTGATAGGAATTATCCTGCAGTCAGTCCTCATCTATTACCAGGGCCAACTTGTTTATGTCCTCATCCAACTGATTTGATGGCTTTCTAATTGGAATGTTCCTGCAGTCAGTCCTGGTCTATTACCAGGGCTAGCTTGTTTATGTCCTCATCCAACTGATTTAATGGCTTTCTAATAGGAATTTGCCTGCAGTCAGTCCTGGTTTATTACCAGGTCCAGCTTGTTTATGTCCTAATCCAACTGACTTGATGGCTTTCTAATAGGAATGTGCCTGCAGTCAGTCCTGGTCTATTACCAGGGCCAGTTTGTTTATGTCCTCATCCAACTGATTTGCTGGCTTTCTTATAGGAATGTGCCTTCAGCAATCCTGCAGTCAATGTTCCTGCAGTCAGTCATGGTATATTATTAACAGGGCCAGTTTGTTTATGTGTTTATGTATTCATCCAACTGATTTGATGGCTTTCTAATAGGAATGTGCCTGCAGTCAGTCCTGGTCTATCACCAGGGCCAGCTTGTTTATGTGTTTATATATTCATCCAACTGATTTGATGGCTTTCTGATAGGAATGTTCCTACAGTCAGTCCTGGTCTATTACCAGACGCAGCTTGTTTATGTATTCATCCAACTGATTTGATGGCTTTCTAATAGGAATGTGCTTGCAGTCAGTCCTGGTCTATTACTAGGGCCAGCTTGTTTATGTCCTCATCCAACTGATTTGATGGCTTTCTGATAGGAATGTTCCTACAGTCAGTCCTGATCTATTACCAGGACCAGCTTGTTTATGTCCTCATCAACTGATTTGATGGCTTTCTGATAGGAATGTGCCTGCAGTCAGTCCTGGTCTATTACCAGGGCCAGCTGGTTTATGTCCTCATCCAATTGATTTGATGGCTTTCTAATAGGAATGTGCCCGCAGTCAGTCCTGATCTATTACCAGGGCCAGCTTGTTTATGTCCTCATCAAACTGATTTGATGGCTTTCTAATACGAATGTGCCTGCAGTCAGTCTTGGTCTATTACCAGGGCCAGCTTGTTTATGTGCTCATCCAACTGATTTGATGGCTTTCTGATAGAAATGTGTCTGCAGTCAGTCCTGGTCTATTACCAGGGCCAGCTTGTTTATGTCCTCATACAACTGATTTGATGGCTTTCTGATAGGAATGTGTCTGCAGTCAGTCCTGGTAAACTATTAGCAGGGCCAGTTAGTTCATGTATTCATCGATGCGATTTGATGTCTTTCTGACAGGAATGTGCCTGCAGTCAGTCCTGGTCTATTACCAGGGCCAGCTTGTTTATGTCCTCATCCAACTGATTTGATGGCTTTCTGATAGGAATGTGTGTGCAGTCAGTCCTGGTCTATTACCAGACCCAGCTTTCTTATGTCCTCATCCAACTGATTTGATGGCTTTCTGATAGGAATGTGTCTGCAGTCAGCCCTGGTAAATTATTAGCAGGGCCAGGTTGTTTATGTATTCATTCAAGTGATTTGAAGGCTTTTTGATGGGAATGTGCCTACAGTTGGTCCCGGTGATTTATTAGCAAGGCCAGTTTGTTTATGTATTCATCCAAGTGATTTGATGGCTTTCTGATAGGAATGTGCCTGATGTCAGTCCTGTTCAATTGTTAGCAGGGCCAGTTTGTTTATATATTCATCCAATCGATTTGATGGCTTTCTGATAGGAATGTGCCTGCAGTCAGTCATGGTCAATTATTACAAGGACCAGTTTGTTTATGTATTCATCAAAGCGATTTGTTGGCTTAATGATAGGAATGTGCTTGCAGTCAGTCCTGGTTACATATTACCAGGGCCAGTTATTTTATATATTCATCTAAGCGATTTAATGGCTTTCTGATAGGAATGTGCCTGTAGTCAGTCATGGACAATTATTACCAGGGCCAGTTTGTTTATGTATTCATCCAAGTGATTTGATGGCTTTCTGATAGGAATGTGCCTGCAGTCAGTCCTGTTCAATTATTACCAGGGCCAGTTTGTTTATGAATTCATTCAGTTGATTTGATGGCTTTCTGATAGGAATGTGGCTACAGTCATTCCTGGCCACTTATTATTAGGGCCAGCTTGTTTATGTATTTACATCCAAGTTATTTGGCGGCTTTATGATTAGAATGTACCTACAGTCATTCCTGAGCACTTTTTAGCAGGGCCAGTTTGTTTATGTATTAATCCAACTGATTTTATGGGTTTGTGATGTGAATGTGTCTGCAGTTAGTCCTGGTCAATTATTACCAGGGCCAGTTTATGTATTCATCCATGTGATCTGATAGCTTTGTAAGGGAATGTGCCTGCAGTCAGTCCTTTTTAATTATTACCAGGGACAGTTTGTTTATGTATTCACATCCAAGGGATTTGATGGCTTTCTGATTACAATGTGCCTAAAGTCATTCCTGGTCATTTATCACCAGGGCAAGTTTGTTTGTGTATTCACATCCAAGTGTTTTGATGACTTTCTGATAAGAATATGCCTGCTGTCAGTCCTGGTTAATTTTTAGCAGGACCAGCTTGTATATGTATTCATCGATGCGACTTGATGGCTTTCTGATAGGAATGTGCCTGCAGTCAGTCCGGGTCACATATTACCAGGGCCAGTTAGTTTATGTACTCATCCAATGGATTTGATAACTTTCTGATGGGAATGTGCCTTCAGTCAGTCCTGATCAATTACACCCAGGACCAGTTTGATTATGTATTTATCCAAGTGATTTGATGGCTTTCTGATAGGAATGTGCCTGTAGTCAGTCCTGGTCAATTTATAGCAGGACCAGCTTGTATATGTATTCATCGATGCGACTTGATGGCTTTCTGATAGGAATGTGCCTGCAGTAAGTCCGGGTCACATATTACCAGGGCCAGTTAGTTTATGTACTCATCCAATGGATTTGATAACTTTCTGATGGGAATGTGGCTTTAGTCAGTCCTGATCAATTACACCCAGGACCAGTTTGATTATGTATTTATCCAAGTGATTTGATGGCTTTCTGATAGTAATGTGCCTGCAGTCGATCCGGGTCACTTATTACCAGTGTCAGTTTGTTTATGTATTCATCCAAATGATTTGATGGCTTTCTGATAAGAATGTGCCTGCAGTCAGTCCTGATCTATTACCAGGACCAGCTTGTTTATGTCCTCATCAACTGATTTGATGGCTTTCTGATAGGAATGTGCCTGCAGTCAGTCCTGGTCTATTACCAGGGCCAGCTGGTTTATGTCCTCATCCAATTGATTTGATGGCTTTCTAATAGGAATGTGCCCGCAGTCAGTCCTGATCTATTACCAGGGCCAGCTTGTTTATGTCCTCATCAAACTGATTTGATGGCTTTCTAATACGAATGTGCCTGCAGTCAGTCTTGGTCTATTACCAGGGCCAGCTTGTTTATGTGCTCATCCAACTGATTTGATGGCTTTCTGATAGAAATGTGTCTGCAGTCAGTCCTGGTCTATTACCAGGGCCAGCTTGTTTATGTCCTCATACAACTGATTTGATGGCTTTCTGATAGGAATGTGTCTGCAGTCAGTCCTGGTAAACTATTAGCAGGGCCAGTTAGTTCATGTATTCATCGATGCGATTTGATGTCTTTCTGACAGGAATGTGCCTGCAGTCAGTCCTGGTCTATTACCAGGGCCAGCTTGTTTATGTCCTCATCCAACTGATTTGATGGCTTTCTGATAGGAATGTGTGTGCAGTCAGTCCTGGTCTATTACCAGACCCAGCTTTCTTATGTCCTCATCCAACTGATTTGATGGCTTTCTGATAGGAATGTGTCTGCAGTCAGCCCTGGTAAATTATTAGCAGGGCCAGGTTGTTTATGTATTCATTCAAGTGATTTGAAGGCTTTTTGATGGGAATGTGCCTACAGTTGGTCCCGGTGATTTATTAGCAAGGCCAGTTTGTTTATGTATTCATCCAAGTGATTTGATGGCTTTCTGATAGGAATGTGCCTGATGTCAGTCCTGTTCAATTGTTAGCAGGGCCAGTTTGTTTATATATTCATCCAATCGATTTGATGGCTTTCTGATAGGAATGTGCCTGCAGTCAGTCATGGTCAATTATTACAAGGACCAGTTTGTTTATGTATTCATCAAAGCGATTTGTTGGCTTAATGATAGGAATGTGCTTGCAGTCAGTCCTGGTTACATATTACCAGGGCCAGTTATTTTATATATTCATCTAAGCGATTTAATGGCTTTCTGATAGGAATGTGCCTGTAGTCAGTCATGGACAATTATTACCAGGGCCAGTTTGTTTATGTATTCATCCAAGTGATTTGATGGCTTTCTGATAGGAATGTGCCTGCAGTCAGTCCTGGTCTATTACCAGGGCTAGCTTGTTTATGTTCTCATCCAACTGATTTAATGGCTTTCTAATAGGAATGTGCCTGCAGTCAGTCCTGGTCTATTACCAGGGCCAGCTTGTTTATGTATTTACATCCAAGTTATTTGGCGGCTTTATGATTAGAATGTACCTACAGTCATTCCTGAGCACTTTTTAGCAGGGCCAGTTTGTTTATGTATTAATCCAACTGATTTTATGGGTTTGTGATGTGAATGTGTCTGCAGTTAGTCCTGGTCAATTATTACCAGGGCCAGTTTATGTATTCATCCATGTGATCTGATAGCTTTGTAAGGGAATGTGCCTGCAGTCAGTCCTTTTTAATTATTACCAGGGACAGTTTGTTTATGTATTCACATCCAAGGGATTTGATGGCTTTCTGATTACAATGTGCCTAAAGTCATTCCTGGTCATTTATCACCAGGGCAAGTTTGTTTGTGTATTCACATCCAAGTGTTTTGATGACTTTCTGATAAGAATATGCCTGCTGTCAGTCCTGGTTAATTTTTAGCAGGACCAGCTTGTATATGTATTCATCGATGCGACTTGATGGCTTTCTGATAGGAATGTGCCTGCAGTCAGTCCGGGTCACATATTACCAGGGCCAGTTAGTTTATGTACTCATCCAATGGATTTGATAACTTTCTGATGGGAATGTGCCTTCAGTCAGTCCTGATCAATTACACCCAGGACCAGTTTGATTATGTATTTATCCAAGTGATTTGATGGCTTTCTGATAGGAATGTGCCTGTAGTCAGTCCTGGTCAATTTATAGCAGGACCAGCTTGTATATGTATTCATCGATGCGACTTGATGGCTTTCTGATAGGAATGTGCCTGCAGTAAGTCCGGGTCACATATTACCAGGGCCAGTTAGTTTATGTACTCATCCAATGGATTTGATAACTTTCTGATGGGAATGTGGCTTTAGTCAGTCCTGATCAATTACACCCAGGACCAGTTTGATTATGTATTTATCCAAGTGATTTGATGGCTTTCTGATAGTAATGTGCCTGCAGTCGATCCGGGTCACTTATTACCAGTGTCAGTTTGTTTATGTATTCATCCAAATGATTTGATGGCTTTCTGATAAGAATGTGCCTGCAGTCAGTCCTGGTCACATATTACCAGGGCCAGTTATTTTATGTATTCATCTAAGCGATTTAATGGCTTTCTGATAGGAATGTGCCTGCAGTCAGTCATGGTCAATAATTACAAGGACCAGTTTGTTTATGTATTCATCCAAGTGATTTGATGGCTTTCTGATAGGATGTGCCTGCAGTCAGTCCAGTTCAATTATTACCAGGGCCAGTTTGTTTATGTATTCAACCAAGTGATTTGATGACTTTCTGATGGGAATGTGCCGGCAGTTAGGCCTGTTCAATTATTACAGGGCCAGCTTGGTAATGGCTTCAACCAAGTGATTTGATGGCTTTCTGATGCGAATGTTACTGCAGGCAGTCATTCTCAATTATTACCAGGGCCATTTTGTTTATGTATTCATACAAGTGATTTGATTGCTTTCGGATAGGAATGTGCCTGCAGTCAGTCCTGATGAATTATTACCAGGGCCAGCTTGTTTATGTCTTCAACCAAGTGGTTTGATGGCTTTCTGATGGGAATGTTCCTGCAGTCAGTCAAGGTCAATTATTAACAGGGCCAGTTTGTTTATGTGTTTATGTATTCATCCAACTGATTTGATGGCTTTCTAGTAGGAATGTGCCTGCAGTCAGTCCTGGTCTATCACCAGGGCCAGCTTGTTTATGTGTTTATGTATTCATCCAACTGATTTGATGGCTTTCTGATAGGAATGTTCCACAGTCAGTCCTGGACTATAACCAGGGCCAGTTTGTTTATGTGTTTATGTATTCATCCAACTGATTTGATGGCTTTCTGATAGGAATGTTCCTACAGTCAGTCCTGGTCTATAACCAGGGCCAGTTTGTTTATGTGTTTATGTATTCATCCAACTGATTTGATGGTTTCTGATAGGAATGTTCCTACAGTCAGTCCTGGTCTATAACCAGGGCCAGTTTGTTTATGTGTTTACGTATTCATCCAACTGATTTGATGGCTTTCTAGTAGGAATGTTCCTGCAGTCAGTCCTGGTCTATCACCAGGGCCAGCTTGTTTATGTGTTTATGTATTCATCCAACTGATTTGATGGCTTTCTGATAGGAATGTGCCTGCAGTCAGTCCTGATCTATAACCAGGGCCAGCTTGTTTATGTCCTCAACAACTGATTTGATGGCTTTCTAATAGGAATGCTCCTGCAGTCAGTCCTGATCTATTACCAGGGCCAGCTTGTTTATGTCCTCATCCAACTGATTTGATGGATTTCTAATAGGAATGTGCCTGCAGTCAGTCCTGGTAAATTATTAGCAGGGCCAGTTAGTTCATGTATTCATCGATGCGATTTGATGGCTTTCTGATAGGAATGTGCCTGTAGTCAGTCTTGGTCTATTACCAGGGCCAGCTGGTTTATGTCCTCATCCAATTGATTTGATGGCTTTCTAATAGGAATGTGCCCGCAGTCAGTCCTGATCTATTACCAGGGCCAGCTTGTTTATGTCCTCATCAAACTGATTTGATGGCTTTCTAATAGGAATGTGCCTGCAGTCAGTCCTGGTCTATTACCAGGGCCAGCTTGTTTATGTGCACATCCAACTGATTTGATGGCTTTCTGATAGCAATGTGTCTGCAGTCAGTCCTGGTCTATTACCAGACCCAGCTTGTTTATGTATTCATCCAACTGATTTGATGGCTTTCTAATAGCAATGTGTCTGCAGTCAGTCCTGGTCTATTACCAGACCCAGCTTGTTTATGTTCTCATCCAACTGATTTGATGGCTCTCTGATAGGAATGTGCCTGCAGTCAGTCCTGGTCTATTACCAGACCCAGCTTCTTTGTGTATTCATCCAACTGATTTGATGGCTTTCTAATAGGAATGTGCCTGCAGTCAGTCCTGATCTATTACCAGGTCCAGCTTCTTTATATCCTCATCCAACTGATTTGATGGCTTTCTATTAGGAATGTGCCTGCAGTCAGTCCTGGTCAATTACCACGGCCAGCTTGTTTATGTCCTCATCAACTGATTTGATGAGTTTCTAATAGGAATGTGCCTGCAGTCAGTCCTGGTCTATTACCAGGGCCAGCTTGTTTATGTCCTCATCCAACTGATTTGATGGCTTTTTTATAGGAATGTGCCTTCAGTCAATCCTGGTCTATTACCAGGGCCAGCTTGTTTATGTCCTCATCCAACTGATTTGATGGCTTTCTGATAGGAATGTGCCTGCAGTCAGTCCTGGTGTATTACCAGGGCCAGCTTGTTTATGTCCTCATCAAACTGATTTGATGGCTTTCAGATAGGAATGTGTCTGCGGTCAGTCCTGGTAAAATAATAGCACGGCCATTTACTTCATGAATTCATCGATGCGATTTGATGGCTTTCTGATAGGAATGTGCCTGCAGTCAGTCGTTGTCTATTACCAAGGCCAGCTTGTTTATGTCCTCATCCAACTGATTTGATGCATTTCTAATAGGAATGTGCCTGCAGTCAGTCCTGGTCTATTACCAGGGCCAGCTTGTTTATACCTCATCCAATGGATTTGATGGCTTTCTGATAGGAATGTTTCTGCAGTCAGTCCTGGTAAACTATTAGCTGGGCCAGTTAGTTCATGTATTCATCGATGCGATTTGATGTCTTTCTGATAGGAATGTGCCTGCAGTCAGTCCTGGTCTATTACCAGAGCCAGCTTGTTTATGTCCTCATCCAACTGATTTGATGGCTTTCTAATAGGAATGTGCCGGCAGTCAGTCCTGGTCTATTACCAGGGCCAGCTTGTTTATGTCCTCATCCAACTGATTTGATGGCTTTCTGATAGGAATGTGTGTGCAGTCAGTCCTGGTCTATTACCAGACCCAGCTTTCTTATGTCCTCATCCAACTGATTTGATGGCTTTCTGATAGGAATGTGCCTGCAGTCAGTCCTGGTCAATTATTACCAGGGCCAGGTTGTTTATGTATTCATTCAAGTGATTTGATGGCTTTCTGATAGGAATGTGCCTGCAGTCAGTCCTGTTCAATTATTACCAGGGCCAGTTTGTTTGTGTCTTCATACAAGTGATTTGATGGCTTTCTGATGGGAATGTGCCTGCAGTAAGACCTGAGCAATTATTACCAGGGCCAGCTTGGTTATGTCTTCATCCAAGTGATTTGATGGGTTTCTGATGCGAATGCTCCTGCAGGCAGTCATTGTCAATTATTACCAGGGCCAGTTAGGTTAGTTATTCATACAAGTGATTTGATTGCTTTCGGATAGGAATGTGCCTGCAGTCAGTCCTGATGAATTGTTACCAGGGTCAGCTTGTTTATGTCTTCAACCAAGTGGTTTGATGGCTTTCTGATGGGAATGTTCCTGCAGTCATTCATGGTATATTATTAACAGGGCCAGTTTGTTTATGTGTTTATGTATTCATTCAACTGATTTGATGGCTTTCTAATAGGAATGTGCCTGCAGTCAGTCCTGGTCTATCACCAGGGCCAGCTTGTTTATGTGTTTATGTATTCATCCAACTGATTTGATGGCTTTCTGATAGGAATGTTCCTACAGTCAGTCCTGATCTATTACCAGGGCCAGCTTGTTTATGTCTTCAACGAAGTGGTTTATGGCTTTCTGATGGGAATGTTCCTGCAGTCAGTCATGGTCAATTATTAACAGGGCCAGTTTGTTTATGTGTTTATGTATTCATTCAACTGATTTGATGGCTTTCTAATAGGAATGTGCCTGCAGTCAGTCCTGGTCTATCACCAGGGCCAGCTTGTTTATGTGTTTATGTATTCATCTAACTGATTTGATGGGTTTCTGATAGGAATGTTCCTACAGTCAGTCCTGATCTATTACCAGGGCCAGCTTGTTTATGTCCTCATCCAACTGATTTGATGCATTTCTAATAGGAATGTGCCTGCAGTCAGTCCTGGTCTATTACCAGGGCCAGCTTGTTTATACCTCATCCAATGGATTTGATGGCTTTCTGATAGGAATGTGTCTGCAGTCAGTCCTGGTAAACTATTAGCTGGGCCAGTTAGTTCATGTATTCATCGATGCGATTTGATGTCTTTCTAATAGGAATGTGCCGGCAGTCAGTCCTGGTCTATTACCAGGGCCAGCTTGTTTATGTCCTCATCCAACTGATTTGATGGCTTTCTGATAGGAATGTGTGTGCAGTCAGTCCTGGTCTATTACCAGACCCAGCTTTCTTATGTCCTCATCCAACTGATTTGATGGCTTTCTGATAGGAATGTGCCTGCAGTCAGTCCTGGTCAATTATTACCAGGGCCAGGTTGTTTATGTATTCATTCAAGTGATTTGATGGCTTTCTGATAGGAATGTGCCTGCAGTCAGTCCTGTTCAATTATTACCAGGGCCAGTTTGTTTATGTATTCAACCAAGTGATTTGATGGCTTTCTGATGGGAATGTGCCGGCAGTTAGGCCTGTTCAATTATTACCAGGGCCAGTTTGTTTGTGTCTTCATACAAGTGATTTGATGGCTTTCTGATGGGAATGTGCCTGCAGTAAGACCTGAGCAATTATTACCAGGGCCAGCTTGGTTATGTCTTCATCCAAGTGATTTGATGGGTTTCTGATGCGAATGCTCCTGCAGGCAGTCATTGTCAATTATTACCAGGGCCAGTTAGGTTATGTATTCATACAAGTGATTTGATTGCTTTCGGATAGGAATGTGCCTGCAGTCAGTCCTGATGAATTGTTACCAGGGTCAGCTTGTTTATGTCTTCAACCAAGTGGTTTGATGGCTTTCTGATGGGAATGTTCCTGCAGTCATTCATGGTATATTATTAACAGGGCCAGTTTGTTTATGTGTTTATGTATTCATTCAACTGATTTGATGGCTTTCTAATAGGAATGTGCCTGCAGTCAGTCCTGGTCTATCACCAGGGCCAGCTTGTTTATGTGTTTATGTATTCATCCAACTGATTTGATGGCTTTCTGATAGGAATGTTCCTACAGTCAGTCCTGATCTATTACCAGGGCCAGCTTGTTTATGTCTTCAACGAAGTGGTTTATGGCTTTCTGATGGGAATGTTCCTGCAGTCAGTCATGGTCAATTATTAACAGGGCCAGTTTGTTTATGTGTTTATGTATTCATTCAACTGATTTGATGGCTTTCTAATAGGAATGTGCCTGCAGTCAGTCCTGGTCTATTACCAGGGCCAGCTTGTTTATGTCCTCATCAACTGATTTGATGGCTTTCTGATAGGAATGTTCCTGCAGTCAGTCCTGATCTATTACCTGGGCCAGCTTGTTTATGTCCTCATCCAACTGATTTGATGGATTTCTAATAGGAATATAACTGCAGTCAGTCCTTGTCTATTACCAGGGCCAGCTTGTTTATGTCCTCATCCAACAGATGTGATGGCTTTCTGATAGGAATGTGTCTGCAGTCAGTCCTGGTAAATTATTAGTAGGGCCAGTTAGTTCATGTATTCATCAATGCGATTTGATGGCTTTCTGATAGGAATGTGCCTGCAGTCAGTCCTGGTCTATTACCAGGGCGAGCTGGTTTATGTCCTCATCCAATTGATTTGATGGCTTTCTAATAGGAATGTACCCGCAGTCAGTCCTGATCTATTACCAGGGCCAGCTTGTTTATGTCCTCATTCAAACTGATTTGATGGCTTTCTAATAGGAATGTGCCTGCACTCAGTCCTGGTCTATTACCAGGGCCAGCTTGTTTATGTGCTCATCCAACTGATTTGATGGCTTTCTGATAGCAATGTGTCTGCAGTCAGTCCTGGTTTATTACCAGGGCCAGCTTGTTTATGTTCTCATCCAACTGATTTGATGGCTCTCTGATAGGAATGTACCTGCAGTCAGTCCTGGTCTATTACACGACCCAGCTTGTTTATGTATTCATCCAACTGATTTGATGGCTTTCTAATAGGAATGTGCCTGCAGTTAGTCCTGATCTATTACCAGGGCCAGCTTGTTTATATCCTCATCCAACTGATTTGATGGCTTTCTACTAGGAATGTGCCTGCAGTCAGTCCTGTTCTATTACCAGGGCCAGCTTGTTTATGTCCTCATCCAACTGATTTGATGGCTTTCTGATAGGAATGTTCCTGCAGTCAGTCCTGATCTATTACCAGAGCCAGCTTGTTTATGTACTCATCAACTGATTTGATGGCTTTCTGATAGGAATGTGTCTGCAGTCAGTCCTGGTAAATTAATAGCACGGCCAGTTAGTTGATGTATTCATCGATGGGATTTGATGGCTTTCTGATAGGAATTATCCTGCAGTCAGTCCTCATCTATTACCAGGGCCAACTTGTTTATGTCCTCATCCAACTGATTTGATGGCTTTCTAATTGGAATGTTCCTGCAGTCAGTCCTGGTCTATTACCAGGGCTAGCTTGTTTATGTCCTCATCCAACTGATTTAATGGCTTTCTAATAGGAATTTGCCTGCAGTCTGTCCTGGTTTATTACCAGGTCCAGCTTGTTTATGTCCTAATCCAACTGACTTGATGGCTTTCTAATAGGAATGTGCCTGCAGTCAGTCCTGGTCTATTACCAGGGCCAGTTTGTTTATGTCCTCATCCAACTGATTTGATGGCTTTCTTATAGGAATGTGCCTTCAGTCAATCCTGCAGTCAATGTTCCTGCAGTCAGTCATGGTATATTATTAACAGGGCCAGTTTGTTTATGTGTTTATGTATTCATCCTACTGATTTGATGGCTTTCTAATAGGAATGTGCCTGCAGTCAGTCCTGGTCTATCACCAGGGCCAGCTTGTTTATGTGTTTATGTATTCATCCAACTGATTTGATGGCTTTCTGATAGGAATGTTCCTACAGTCAGTCCTGGTCTATTACCAGACGCAGCTTGTTTATGTTCTCATCCAACCGATTTGATGGCTCTCTGATAGGAATGTACCTGCAGTCAGTCCTGGTCTATTACACGACCCAGCTTGTTTATGTATTCATCCAACTGATTTGATGGTTTCTAATAGGAATGTGCCTGCAGTTAGTCCTGATCTATTACCAGGGCCAGCTTGTTTATATCCTCATCCAACTGATTTGATGGCTTTCTACTAGGAATGTGCCTGCAGTCAGTCCTGTTCTATTACCAGGGCCAGCTTGTTTATGTCCTCATCAACTGATTTGATGAGTTTCTAATAGGAATGTGCCTGCAGTCAGTCCTGGTCTATTACCAGGGCCAGCTTGTTTATGTCCTCATCCAACTGATTTGATGGCTTTCTGATAGGAATGTTCCTGCAGTCAGTCCTGATCTATTACCAGGGCCAGTTTGTTTATGTACTCATCAACTGATTTGATGGCTCTCTGATAGGAATGTGTCTGCAGTCAGTCCTGGTAAATTAATAGCACGGGCAGTTAGTTGATGTATTCATCGATGAGATTTGATGGCTTTCTAATCGGAATTATCCTGCAGTCAGTCCTCATCTATTACCAGGGCCAACTTGTTTATGTCCTCATCCAACTGATTTAATGGCTTTCTAATAGGAATGTGCCTGCAGTCAGTCCTGGTTTATTACCAGGGCCAGCTTGTTTATGTCCTCATCCAACTGATTTGATGGCTTTCTAATAGGAATGTGCCTGCAGTCAGTCCTGGTCTATTACCAGGACCAGCTTGTTTATGTCCTCATCCAACTGATCTGATGGCTTTCTAATAGGAATGTGCCTTCAGTCAGTCCTGGTCTATTACCAGGGCCAGCTTGTTTATGTCCTCATCCAACTGATTTGAGGGCTTTCTGATAGGAATGTGCCTGCAGTCAGTCCTGGTGTATTACCAGGGCCAGCTTGTTTATGTCCTCATCCAACTGATTTGATGGCTTTCAGATAGGAATGTGTCTGCGGTCAGTCCTGGTAAAATAATAGCACGGCCAGTTAGTTCATGAATTCATCGATGCGATTTGATGGCTTTCATATAGGAATGTTCCTGCAGTCAGTCCTGATCAATTACCAGGTCCAGCTTGTTTATGTTCTCATCCAACTGATTTGATGGCTTTCTAATAGGAATGTGCCTGCAGTCAGTCCTGGTCTATTACCAGGGCTAGCTTGTTTATGTCCTCATCCAACTGATTTAATGGCTTTCTAATAGGTAGGTGCCTGCAGTCAGTCGTTGTCTATTACCAAGGCCAGCTTGTTTATGTTCTCATCCAACTGATTTGATGGCTTTCTAATAGGAATGTGCCTGCAGTCAGTCCTGGTCTATTACCAGGGCCAGCTTGTTTATGTCCTCATCCAACTGATTTGATGGCTTTCTGATAGGAATGTCTCTGCAGTCAGTCCTGGTAAACTATTAGCTGGGCCAGTTAGTTCATGTATTCATCGATGCGATTTGATGTCTTTCTGATAGGAATGTGCCTGCAGTCAGTCCTGGTCTATTACCAGGGCCAGCTTGTTTATGTCCTCATCCAACTGATTTGATGGCTTTCTGATAGGAATGTGTGTGCAGTCAGTCCTGGTCTATTACCAGACCCAGCTTTCTTATGTCCTCATCCAACTGATTTCATGGCTTTCTGATAGGAATGTGTCTGCAGTCAGTCCTGGTAAATTATTAGCAGGGCCAGTTAGTTCATGTATTCATCGATGCGATTAATGGCTTTCTGATAGGAATGTGCCTGCAGTCAGTCCTGGTCAATTATTACCAGGGCCAGGTTGTTTATGTATTCATTCAAGTGATTTGTTGGCTTTCTGATAGGAATGTGCCTGCAGTCAGTCCTGTTCAATTATTACCAGGGCCAGTTTGTTTATGTATTCAACCAAGTGATTTGATGGCCTTCTGATGGGAATGTGCCGGCAGTTAGGCCTGTTCAATTATTACCAGGGCCAGCTTATTTATGTGCTCATACAACTGATTTGATGGCTTTCTAATAGGAATGTGCCTGCAGTCAGTTCTGGTCTATTACCAGACCCAGCTTATTTATGCCCTCATCCAACTTATTTCATGGCTTTCTGATAGGAATGTGCCTGCAGTCAGTCCTGGTCTATTCCAGCAATCCAGCAATCGAGAAGAGGTCGCCCAGGTTCACCTGGGCGGAATATAATCGCCACAGTACCTAGCCGCGTATGCGGCTTTACCTGTGCGATATAGAAGGATAACAAGAATGTACACAAGCTTTTGATTTTTGTCTGTCTTGGGCGGAGTTTAGCTTGCTGCGCTACCATTGGCTGGGTCTCGGTGTCCGCTCATGGGCGGACTAGCGACCACGTGGTGACCAAGCCCAATGCTGCTTAACGTGGGCGACCGCTTGTGTGGTCGTCAAGTTAAGCAGGCCGTCATGGCAGCAAAGCATGATGGGAATGTAGGTAATGGGATGGGGGTAATCAAGTTGGCGGCAGGGCGGATCGTTGCTAAATGGTCACTCATCCAGCCAGCGACCGGGCCCAATGCTGCTTAACTTGGGGAAGTTTGTGAAATGAGGGATTGGCAGACCTCAGCCTCGGGGGCCCAAGCCGTCTTTCGGGAGCCGGTAGCTCTTCCTCCGCCGCGGCGCCTTGTGGTCATAGCGGCCCAAAGAGTTTACCAGCTGGTTGGTATGGTAGGCGAGTTTCGTGTACATGGTCCGGGTTCTCTCCCGCACCACGTCCACGATGTATGGGGAGACCGGAATGGGTATGTAGGATATGTGGTGGGAATCTACGCCCGGTATCATAGATCATCCGAAGCGCCCTGTTCTGAACGGTTTGCAGTCTGCGGATGGTGGTCGCTGCCGCCGATCCCCAGACCTCGCAGCCGTACAGAATAAGGGGCGGGATAATCGCCTGATATAGGCGTAGTTTGAGGCGTATGGGCATTGTGGAGCGGAATACAGGGTACAGCTGCCTCAGCGCGGAGTGGCCGAGGCCGACCATTGCCCTGACATGTGGCGCGAAAGTGAGGCCGCGGTCGAGCGTGTCTCCGAGGTATTTGGCTAAGGTAACCCATCCTGGTCTATTACCAGGGCCAGCTTGTTTATGTGCTCATACAACTGATTTGATGGCTTTCTAATAGGAATGTGCCTGCAGTCAGTTCTGGTCAATTACCAGACCTAGCTTTTTTATGTCCTCATCCAACTGATTTGATGGCTTTCTGATAGGAATGTGCCTGCAGTCAGTCCTGGTCAATTATTACCAGGGCCAGGTTTTTTATGTATTCATTCAAGCGATTTGAAGGCTTTTTGATGGGAATGTGCCTACAGTTAGTCCTGGTGAATTATTAGCAGGGCCAGTTTGTTTATGTATACATCCAAGAGATTTGATGGCTTTCTGATAGGAATGTGCCTGCAGTCAGTCCTGTTCAATTGTTAGCAGGGCCAGTTTGTTTATGTATTCATCTAATCGATTTGATGGCTTTCTGATAGTTATGTGCCTGCAGTTAGGCCTGTTCAATTACTACCAGGGCCAGAATATTTATGTATTCATCCAAGCGATTTGATGGCTTTCTGATAGGAATGTGCCTGTAGTCAGTCCTGGTCACATATTACCAGGGCCAGTTATTTTATATATTCATCTAAGCGATTTAATGGCTTTCTGATAGGAATGTGCCTGCAGTCTGTCATGGTCAATTATTACCCGGGTCAGTTTGTTTATGTATTCATCCAAGTGATTTGATGGCTTTCTGATAGGAATGCGCCTGCAGTCAGACCAGTTCAATTGTTACCAGGGCCAGGTTGTGTATGTATTCATCCAAGTGATTTGATGGCTTTCTGATAGGCATGTGCCTGCAGTCAGCCGTGGTCAATAAATACCAGGGCCAATTTGTTTATGTATTCATCCAAGTGATTTGATGGCCTCCTGATGGGAATGTGCTTGCAGTCAGTATCGGTCAATTAAAACCAGGTCCAGTTTATGTATTCATCCATGAGATTTGATGGCTTTGTATGGGAATGTGCCTGCAGTCAGTCCTGTTCAATTATTACCAGACGCAGCTTGTTTATGTATTCATCCAACTGATTTGATGGCTTTCTAATAGGAATGTGCCTGCAGTCAGTCCTGATCTCTTACCAGGGCCAGCTTGTTTATGTCCTCATCAACTGATTTGATGGCTTTCTGATAGGAATGTGTCTGCAGTCAGTCCTGATCTATTACCAGGGCCAGCTTGTTTATGTCCTCTTCCAACTGATTTGATGGCTTGCTAACAGGAATGTGCCTGCAGTCAGTCCTGGTCTATTACCAGGACTAGCTTGTTTATGTCCTCATCCAACTGATTTAATGGCTTTCTAATAGGAATGTGCCTGCAGTCAGTCCTGGTCGATTACCAGGGCCAGCTTGTTTATGTCCTCATGCAACTGATTTGATGGCTTTCTAATAGGAATGTGCCTGCAGTCAGTCCTGGTCTATTACCAGGGCGAGCTTGTTTATGTCCTCATCCAACTGATTTGATGGCTTTCTGATAGGAATGTGTCTGCAGTCAGTCCTGGTAAACTATTAGCAGGGCCAGTTAGTTCATGTATTCATCGATGCGATTTGATGTCTTTCTGATAGGAATGTGCCTGCAGTCAGTTCTGGTCTATTACCAGACCCAGCTTTTTTATGTCCTCATCCAACTTATTTGATGGCTTTCTGATAGGAATGTGCCTGCAGTCAGTCCTGGTCTATTCCAGCAATCCAGCAATCGAGAACAGGTCGCCCAGGTTCACCGGGGCGGAATATAATCGCCACAGTACCTAGCCGCGTATGCGGCTTTACTTGTGCGATATAGAAGGATAAAAAGAATGTACACAAGCTTTTGATTTTTGTCTGTCTTGGGCGGAGTTTAGCTGGCTGCGCTACCATTGGCTGGGTCTCGTTGTCCCCTCATGGGCGGACTAGCGACCACGTGGTGACCAAGCCCAATGCTGCTTAACTTGGGCGACCGCTTGTGTGGTCGTCAAGTTAAGCAGGCCGGCATGGCAGCAAAGCATGATGGGAATGTAGGTAATGGGATGGGGGTACTCAAGTTGGCGGCAGGGCGGATCGTTGCTAAATGGTCACTCATCCAGCTAGCGACCGGGCCCAATGCTGCTTAACTTGGGGAAGTTTGTGAAATGAGGGATTGGCAGACCTCAGCCTCGGGGGCCCAAGCCGTCTTTCGGCAGCCGGTAGCTCTTCCTCCGCCGCGGCGCCTTGTGGTCATAGCGGCCCAAAGAGTTAACCAGCTGGTTGGTATGGAAGGCGAGTTTCGTGTACATGGTGCGGGTTCTCTCCCGCACCACGTCCACGATGTATGGGAGACCGGAATGGGTATGTAGGATATGTGATGGGAATCTACGCCCGGTATCATAGATCATCCGAAGCGCCCTGTTCTGAACGGTTTGCTGTCTGCGGATGGTGGTCGCTGCCGCCGATCCCCAGACCTCGCAGCCGTACAGAATAAGGGGCGGGATAATCGCCTGATATAGGCGTAGTTTGAGGAGTATGGGCATTGTGGAGCGGAATACAGGGTACAGCTGCCTCAGCGCGGAGTGGCCGAGGCCGACCTTTGCCCTGACATGTGGCGCGAAAGTGAGGCCGCGGTCGAGCGTGACTCCGAGGTATTTGGCTGAGGTAACCCATCCTGGTCTATTGAGGATCGATCACGACTTCGAGAATTCGCCGAGACAGAAGGACTACTAGAGAACTACTAGAGGCGCTCTTCCAGCCTATTTTGGCCTGAAGCAGAGCAGCCAGCTTCCGCTCTTCCAGCCTTGTTTGGCTGACGCAGACCAGACAGCCAGCGCAAGCCTCCAAGCGACCACCTCGGCGAGCCAGCCAGCAACCGCCGGCAACATCTACTACGAAGCGGCGGCCGTTCTCCACACGGTCCGCCACCTTTTGCTTTTTCACTTGGGCTAGCAAAAGCCCGATGCTTAACACGCGACAAAACGCAAATCCCACCCCTACACTACAATCAAACAATATCGTCAACCGACCAACAAAAAGCGAACACACTAGCCGATGCACTTCAGCAAACGCTAACACCGAACCCCACCCCATCGTGCCCACACTTCACTGTAGCAACGGAAACTGAAACCGTCAGCTACAAAGAACAGGTTACTCACAACCAACTGCGAAAAACCTGCCCAAGCGAAATCAAATGGCTAATTAGTCACCTCCCAAGACGAAAGGCCCCAGGGCCGGACAGCATCCCAACAGCAGTCCTCATGCATCTACCGGAAGATGCCATAAAATTACTCTCAAAAATATTCAATCAAGTGCTAACAAGCGGAAACTTCCCGGACAGATGGAAGCTGGCCACAGTGGCCCACTTTCCCAAAAAGGGGAAAAATCTGTCCAACCCGCACAACTACAGACCAATTAGTCTACTGAGCACATTAGGCAAACTCCTAGAAAAAGTAATTCTCAAGCGACTCAACACACAGCTAATCAAGCAAAACATCCTAATTCCGGAACAGTTTGGGTTCAGAGCCAAACATTCGACAACACTACAATTAAGTAGAGCAATCGAAAACATCACCTATGGTTTCAACATAAACAAATCAACAGGTGCACTAATGCTTGACGTCGAACGAGCATTCGATAGAGTATGGCACGCGGGCCTACTAAAGAAACTCAAAACTATAAACATACACGACTCGCTAATCAAACTTATAGCAAACTACTTAAACAACAGAAAATTCCAATCTAGAGTGAACAATCACCTCTCAACGGAGCGGCCAATCAAAGCAGGAGTCCCACAAGGAAGTCTGCTCGGGCCGACGCTATTTAATATATACATAAACGACATTCCGAAAACCGCGAACACAAACTTATACATTTATGCTGACGACACAGCAATAATGACGCAATCTGGCAAAACCGAATTTATACACCGAAGACTACAAAGCGCCCTCAATAATCTTGAGGATTGGCTTACAAAATGGCGCATTAAGGTAAATGCACCAAAAACACAAGCCATCATATTCACAAAGCGTATTAACCACAGATTTCCCAAACACCAGCTACCGCCGCTCACCATATTTGGAGACAACATTGAGTGGAATGACACGGTAACCTGGTTAGGGCTAAAAATGGACCAAGGCCTAACGTGGAAGAAGCATATACAGCAGATACGGGGAAAAGCCAATGCCCAACTGGGCAGGCTCTACCCACTCATCAACATTGATTCCCAATTAAATCTAAACATGGGACTTACGCTATATAAAACTTTAATAAGACCAATATTCACTTATGCTGCACCAGTTTGGGGATATGCCGCCTTAACCTACATCAAAAGATTACAAAGATTTCAAAACAAGATCCTGCGTATGATAGCCAAAGTACCGTACACAGCACCATCCGATCTACTCCATGAAGAGCTTAAAATGCACACAGTTGAAGAGTTCATTAAGAAACTAACATGCGACATGTACGACAAATTACACCGCCATCACAATCCACTAATATCAACATTAGGAACCTACGATACAGAAAATAACAAACACAACAGACCCCTATCACTATTCGATAGAACATTATCCATTGATTACACGGCAGAAATACAACACTTCCTCGACAATCTTATTCAAACATGACAAAGACACCAACAAAGGACTACTCCCCTCTAAACACCCAACATTAATCTTATTCTTCTTCTTCCTTGTTTCAGACCAGCCCGTTGCAGTGCCCCCAAGCCCTCAGCAACCGCTGAGGCGGCCCGGGAGGAGGGGCCTCCCAACGTGAACGACGTGGGCAGTGAAAGACGGGCCACTGCATTATGGAGTCGTTCACATAGTCGACATAGGCGACCATCAGGACAACGAGTACAACGAAGGACCTAGAAGGCCGGATGCAAAGACAGACGCCTGTGCGCCCCCATGACGAACAGGAACTCCCTGGAAAGGACAGCACAGGACGCAACTACTCAATCATTCAATAATGCATAGAATTAGCTCTATATACAACTAACTTAGCAGTAAGTTAAAGTTAAACCGCATGACACGCAGGTCTCCCTGCAAACAACACACAAATTAAACCTTAAGCATAAATTAAGCATATATAACAACATAAGATAAGACGCATATAACCCACTGGTATTGCTCAGGTTTCATGGGCAATACCAGGAAGTAACACTTAACGCGCTCGCATGCAATGCATGTCAGCTAAGTAGCTATTCACTTACTAACCGGGGTGCTATGCGGGACCCGACTAAAGCATGCAAGCATGAATGCACGATCATACACAGCATTACACGATTAACACGTGGTAGGGTTTTTTAGTGGGTATTCCGCTTCCGAGCGGCGAGCCCCACATATCCCCCTAGCCATTGCACACCGGCTGGGGGTTGAATGCAATAATGCATTTTTCCCCCCACGGAAAAAAAAAAAAAAAAAAAGCACCCAAAAGCTCCATCCTTGCCTCGTATCGTGACTTCTTCCAGCTCCTTACCTCTCCAGGCTTCCTATGAATCACACACCCATCCTAAATATCACTAACTGGAATGCCCGAGGAGTGCGCAGACGAAAGACCGAACTAAAAGACTTTCTCTCGCAACACAATACACACATAGCGCTAATTACCGAAACCCATCTCTGTGATCGCGACAGATTCAACCTAAAAGGATATACAATACACCGAAATGACAGGAACAGGCGCGGAGGAGGAACAGCAATAATAATAAAACAAAACATTGCTCACGATTTAGCACCACTACCTCAGCTAAGAACACTTGAAGCCACAAGTATATACACCACCATAGATAAAAATCGCGTATTAGTAACGGCGGCATATGCTCCACCAGGCACACTGGACACAGCAGACATAGATGCGCTCATGCAGCTAAACAACAGGGCAATAATTGCAGGCGACCTCAACGCAAAACACCAAATTTGGGATTGCAACGAGACCAACCGCGAAGGGTCGGCCCTCCTAAACCTAGAAAACAACTCGGACTATATAATTCACACACCAACCGAACAAACGTACATTCCTTTCAGCAGAAACCAGCGCCCAGAAATCCTGGACATAGCAATCACACGCAACGTAACGCGCAGAATAAACCTCCAGGTCAAAAATGAGCTATCCTCTGACCACTTACCGGTTATGATAACTCTGGAGGGTTCTATAACTCAAGAACCCCCTGCTCAGCGCCGCAACTACAACAAAGCGGACTGGGACAAGTTCGCAATGATTGTGAGCGAAAACCTCCCTACAGCAGAACCTAACACCATTGAAAATCTGAACATAGCTGTTGAACAACTAGAAAAAGCTATCCAAACCGCAACAACAGAAGCGGTACCGGTAACCAAACCGAAGTCAAATAACTCGCAACTTCCGCAAGACATACACATGTTAGCGCAAGAAAGAAACCGTGCCAGGCGCAAATGGCAGAAATCGAGGCATCTGGTAGACCAAGAATACTTCAGACACCTCAACGCACTCGTCAGGGAACGAACTACACAGTTCATATCCCAGCAATGGCAAAACACACTCGACAACCTCAACTATGAGAGAGACTCGGTGTGGCGAATAGCCCGTTATCTAACTCAAGATAAGGTCCACATTCCCCCATTACATCACAACCAAAAGATCGCATCAACTGACCAACAAAAAGCGAACACGCTGGCGGATGCGCTACAAGAAACACTAACTCCCAATCCCACTCCATCTTGCCCACTTTTCACGGCAGTCACGGAGGCAGAAACAGAAAACTACAAAGAACAAGAAACACATAACATGATACGTAAGACATGCCCAAGCGAAATTAAATGGCTAATCAGGCATCTCAAGAAGAGAAAAGCCCCTGGCCCAGACAGCATTCCCACCTCAGTGCTCATGAATTTGCCTGAGGATGCAATAAAACTACTCTCGAAAATCTTTAACTTCGTGCTAACAAGCGGGCACTTTCCAGACAGATGGAAACTGGCCACAGTGGCCCACTTCCCCAAGAAAGGGAAAGATCTGTCCAACCCGCACAACTACAGACCAATTAGTCTACTAAGCACAATAGGCAAACTACTAGAAAAAGTGATACTCAAACGCCTCAACATTCACTTAATTAAACAAAATACATTAATCCCAGAACAGTTTGGATTCCGCGCCAAACATTCAACTACCCTACAATTACTCAGGGCAACGGAAAATATCACATATGGATTCAATACAAGAAAATCCACAGGCGCACTGTTTCTTGACGTTGAACGTGCGTTCGACAGAGTATGGCACGCCGGGATATTAAAGAAACTTAAAACGCTTAACATTCATGACTCGCTGATCAAACTTATAGCGAATTATCTAAACAACAGAAAATTTCAATCGAAAGTTAACAACCATCTTTCCACAAAGCGACCAATCAGAGCAGGAGTCCCTCAAGGGAGTTTGCTCGGGCCGACACTGTTCAATATATATATCAACGACATTCCAAAAACAGCTAACACAAACTTATACATTTACGCGGACGACACAGCAATTATGACACAATCGGGCAAAACCGAACTTATTCACAGAAGACTCCAAAACAGCCTCAATGGTTTGGAGGACTGGTTCACAAACTGGCGCATTAAAGTAAACGCCCCCAAAACGCAAGCGATAATATTCACAAAACGAATCAACCACAGATTCCCGAAACACCAGCTTCCACCGCTTACCATATTCGGAGAAAACATAAAGTGGAAGGACACGGTAACCTGGCTTGGCCTCAAAATGGATCAAGGCCTAACGTGGAAGAAACACATCACGCAATTACGGGGAAAAGCAAACGCCCAATTAGGCAAGCTCTACCCGCTCATAAACATGGACACCCAGCTGAATCTCAACATGGGTCTCACGTTATATAAAACACTAATACGACCAATATTTACCTATGCTGCACCTGTCTGGGGGTATGCCGCCAAAACATACATCAAAAAGCTACAACAATTTCAAAACAAAACATTGCGCATGGTAGCTAAGGTACCGTACGTAGCGCCATCCGATCTACTCCACGAGGAACTTAAAATGCACACAGTAGAAGAATTCGTTAAAAAGCTAGCTTACGACATCTACAAAAGCTTACGCGTACACCACAATGATCTAGTCAAAGCATTAGGCAACTACGATTCCGTAAATTACAAGCATAACAGACCACTCTCGCTATTCGATAGAACGCTTTCCCGAGACGACACGCAAGAACAAATCCAACAGTTCTTAAACAATCTACTCCAAACATGACAAGGACACTGACCCAAGACTTCGTATTTCTATATCCCAGCACTAATCTTTCTCTTGCTTTCTACCCTTGTTTCAGCCCACGCCCGTCGCAGAGCCCTCAAGTCCTCAGCAACAGCTGAGGCGGCCCGGGAGAAGGGGCCTCCCAACGTGAACGACGTGCGCAGCGTAAGACGGGCCGCTGCATTATGGAGTCGTTCACACAGACGACAATGGCTACCATCAGGACAACGAGCTCAACGAAGGACCAAGAAGGCCGGATCTCAAGACTGACGCCTGTGCCCGATTGACTGCACAGGACACAATACAAAATTGTTCAATTTATATAAATCTAATATAACAATAATAGTACAACCTAGCAGTAAGTTAATGCTAAGTCATGTGACACGCAGGCACTCCCTGCAAACAACACACATTTTAGATCTTAGGCATTATTTAACACATACTAGCAATATAAGAAACATTCGCAAATAACCCACTGGTATTGCTCAGGTTCCATGGGCAATACCAGCAAGTAACATTTGACGCGCTCGCATGCAATGCATGCCAGCTAAGTAGCTATTCACATACTAACCGGGGTGCTATGCGGGACCCGACTAAAAGCATGCAAACAAATGCACGTTAACACTCAGCATTATACAATTAACTCGTGGTAGGGTTTTTTAGTGGGTATTCCGCTTCTGAGCGGCGAGCCCCACATATCCCCCCAGCCATTGCACACCGGCTGGGGGTCGAATGCAATAATGCATTTTTCCCCCCACGGAAAAAAAAAAAAAAAAAAAAAAAAAAAAGCACCCAACAGTCTAACTGGGTAGAAAAGCACGTCCGCTGCTAACAGTCTTTTGACTGGAATCTCGGCACCTTCGGGTAGGACCTCTGCTTTTCGGGCTTTTTAGCGCCCACCAGCTGTTCTTTCTCTTCCACTGTCCTATCTTTTCCTCTTTTTATAGTTTTTTAAGCCCCCTGTTAGGTAGCGTAAGCTTTTTCTACTCTTCCTTCTTACTACTTTTTCGTTCACATACTTGCTTACTTGTATTATCCTCCCATCTCTCTCCATGACCAAGCAGCGAAAGACCATGAAGGGCTCCCCTTCGGAGTTGCGGGTCACTAGGCAAGCGGTTGCCAAGACCCAGCTTCAGTTTGGTGCTTCTGCTGTTCCTTCTGCACCCACTCCTCGATCCTCTGCACCCACTCCTCGATCCTCTGCACCCACTCCTCGATCCTCTGCACCCACTTCTCGTTCCACTGCACCCACTCCTCGCTCCTCTGGACCCTCTCCTCGCTCCTCTGCTCCCACTCCTCGACCCTCCGCACCCACTCCTCGCTCCTCTGGACCCTCTCCTCGCTCCTCTGCTCCCACTCCTCGATCCTCCGCACCCACTCCTCGCTCCTCTGGTCCCTCTCCCCGCTCCTCCGCACCCACTCCTCGCTCTACCCCTAACCCCGCTGGTATGGATAGCAGCCCGGCTGTGATTCCATGCCTGTCCATCACCCCGGCTGCCCTCGACTCCCCACTCCCTGCTTCCCGCTCATCCTCGTCCTCATCCATCCGCTCCTGTGCGCCCCAACCCACCCCACCCCCTCGTCCTGTCTCCCCTATCCCTGTCCCGTCTTCTCCTATCCCTGCCCTTCTCGCCCACCCAGTCCCCCCTCCTCCTGGTTTCCTTCCTCTCTCAACCCACCTCCCCCCACAACCCGTCCCTCATCCCGTCTCCCGTCGCTCTGGCCCTAACTCCGCTTCCTTTTCTCCCCAACCCGGACCCTCATCCAGACCCGACCCTATCCCCATTCCTGCCAACCCCTACCCACTGCCCCCGAACCCTCCCGCTCCTATGCTGATGCCCTCAACGTCGTCCTTCAGCCTCCAATCTATGTCTCCCGTAATCTCTCTGCTTCTCTGTGCAGGTTAATGGAGGAGTTTGATGCTGCCTGCCCCAACGAGGGCTACGTCATCTCGAGGGCCCCGATATCTCGCGACTTCCTGGTGCGAACCAGGACAGTCGCAGATTACGGGCACTTGGTTGCGTTCCTTCGGGAAAGGCGGGTAGCCTTTCAGATCACCACAACGACGCAGAACCAGACGCACAGGGCGGTCGTGAAGAACGTCCTCTTCGACGGAGCTGAGGAAGCCCTGAAGAAGGAGCTGACGATGGCGCACCTGTCAGTCCTCCGAGTGGTCCAGCTCCGGAGATTCAACAGGGACCGGACACCTCTCCCAATGTACCTCGTCGACGTGGCGACCGCCGATGACCTTGACCGACTACGGAGACTCGAGTACGTCCTTCACTTCCGGGTGAAGATTGAGCCCTACCGCCGCCCTATCATCCCGGTCCAGTGCAACCGGTGCCAGCAGCTGCGGCACACGGCAGCGAGGTGCACGGTGTCAGCCCCTGTGTGCTCAAAGTGCACTGGGTCGCATGAGTCGGCCTCCTGCGATGTTCCCCCTCCTGAAAGAAAGTGTGCTCTATGCCGCGGACGGGGCCACGGGGCCCGCTACCGGGCATGTCCAGAGTACCAGCGGCAGGTTGCCCTGGTTCGCGAAATTCAGGAGGGCAAAACACGTAGCGGGGGATCGGCGAATGCGCACCCGGCACCGACGGCCGTCAAGGTGGCTCGACCCAGAGCTGCGGCTCCACAAGCTAGCCGTGTGCGGGCTGTAGGTGGCCCGGTGCCTGATCGGGAGAATAGGAGCCGGCCCAGGACCAGGAAGGAACAGCCGCAACCACCCAGGGACGGAAGGAGACCACCTCCTCAACCACTGACGAAAACGACAGAAGACCCAAGACGAAGCTACCAGAGGGAGATGTACCAGGAGGTACTACAACGCGGGATGACTGATGAGGACCTGATGGAGACTTGCACCCACGTGCTCCGTCATCTCATCGAGAAGCCGTCGGAGACCCGATCTATCCTCTCTACCTACGCCGACTTTTTCCAACTCCTCACCACTCCTGGCTTCCTTAATGGCCCTTAAACCCATCCTCAAAGTACTTACTTGGAATGCTAGAGGCTTACGAAGACGAAAAACAGAACTTTCAGACTTCCTAAATACAAATAATATACAAATAGCACTTATCACCGAAACACATTTAGACAACAACATTAGATTCAATATACCGGGTTACATCTCACACAGGAAGGATAGGAACAATCGCGGTGGAGGCACAGCCATAATCATAAAACAAAACGTAGCACATGATGTAGCCTTACTCCCACAATTTGCGACCCTAGAAGCAATAGGCACATTCATCACTATTGAAAATTCTCGAACACTACTAGTAGCGGCGTACAACCCACCAGGACCATTAGACACGGGGGAAATTGACCAAATTCTACAAATAAACAACAGAGTACTAATCGCAGGAGATCTCAATGCCAAACACCAAATTTGGAACTGCAGGCACACCAATGCAGCCGGAAATGCATTACTCCAGCACGAGAATAACTCCGACTACATAATTCATGCTCCCAACGAACCCACCTACATCCCATTCGCAAGAAATCAAAGCTCAGACATCCTGGACATAGCAATCGCCAGGCATATTAACCAAAGAATAACCCTACAAGTCAGAAACGAACTCTCATCTGACCACCTCCCAGTAATAATCTCTTTAGAAGACCCGATTCTGATGTCACAGCCATCACCAAGGTACAATTACACAAAAGCAAACTGGGAAATTTTTGAACGCACAATTAGCGAAAACCTCCCCGAGGAACAACTCAACTCCCAAGCGGAGCTCGACGAGGCCGTAACGCAGTTCGAACATGCCATCAAGCTGGCAACAATTACGGCAGTCCCAGTACACGTACCAAAGGCACCCGACACCAAACTTCCAGCAGACCTCAAAGAGCTGGCTGCGGAACGAAATCGAGCAAGACGTAGATGGCAGAAAACTCGCCACATAGTCGATCTCGAAGCCTTCCACTACCTCAACAACTTGGTTAGGCAACGAAACTCAAATTACACTGCCCAACAATGGCAGAACACGCTAGAAAATCTTGATCACGAAACCAACTCAGTATGGCGCATTGCGAGATGCTTGACCCGAGATGAAGTACTCATACCCCCACTTCACCACAACGGAAAAATAGCTACCACCGACCAAGAAAAAGCCGACACACTGGCAGATGCCCTTCAAGATACTCTTACCCCGAATGAAACTCCATCTTGTCCACAATTCACAGCAGACACAGAGATGGAAACCCGCGGCTTCCACCAACAACAATTGCACAACTTAGTTCGTAAAACCTGCCCATCCGAAATTAAATGGTTAATCAAACATCTATCCCAACGAAAAGCCCCGGGCCCAGACAAAATACCTAACATAGCTCTTAAACACCTACCCGATGATGCGGTACAACTATTAGCAAAGATATTCAACTTCGTACTAACACGAGGGCTCTTCCCCGAAAGGTGGAAAATTGCCCACGTACTTCACTTCCCGAAAAAGCGAAAGAATCTTTCCAATCCAAATAACTATCGCCCTATTAGCCTACTGAACACATTAGGCAAGCTGCTAGAAAAAGTAATACTAAAAAGACTCAACGCAGCAATCATTAAGCGCGACATCCTCATCCCGGAACAGTTCGGTTTCCGAGCGAAACACTCAACGTCTCTACAACTTTTAAGAGCAACTGAGTACATCACTTACGGTTTCAACATAAGAAAGTCCACAGGAGCTTTACTCCTCGACGTGGAACGAGCTTTTGATAAAGTATGGCACGCGGGAATTCTGAAAAAGCTAGCCTCATTAGGTATTCAGGACTCGCTAGTAAAACTAATGTCCAACTACCTCAAGGACAGAAAGTTCCAATCTACAGTGAACAACAGCCGGTCCTCCATTAGACCTATCAAAGCGGGCGTCCCTCAAGGAAGCATACTCGGGCCCACACTGTTCAACTTATACATTAACGACATCCCGAAAACTGCAAACACCACCCTCTACATATACGCGGACGATACAACAATAATGGCGCAATCGTTTCAACCACAAGCCATACACACCCGTCTCCAAAATGCTCTCCGAGAGCTGGAGAGTTGGCTCACGAACTGGCGAATCAAAGTAAATGCCCCAAAAACCCAAGCAATAATCTTCACGAAACGAACAAATCACAGATTACCAAGACACAGTTTACAACCACTCACACTCTTTGGTGAGAACATAAACTGGACATCGAATGTAACATGGCTAGGGCTTAAAATGGACCAAGGATTAACCTGGAAACCACACATAAATCAAGTCAGGGGAAAAGCAAATGCCCAATTGGGCAAATTATACCCTCTAATAAACCTAAATAATCAACTAAACCTTAAATTAGGACTAACCCTCTACAAAACATTAATTCGCCCCATTCTAACCTATGCGGCGCCTGTGTGGGGATACGCCGCTAAAACACACATCAAACGAATACAAAATTGCCAAAACAAAATCTTACGTCTAGTATCAAAAGTACCAAGGATAGCTCCAGCTGACATACTACACAATGAATTAAAAATGCACACAATCGAGGAATTTATTAAGAAACTCACGTTTGACACATACAAAAAGCTTCCTACACATCACAACGCTCATGTTCACAACTTAGGCAACTACACGACAGAAGCGAATAAACATAGGCGTCCTCTTTCAATTTTCGATCGAACATTGTTCCACTACGAGATAGAGCCTAACATCCAAGAATTCCTAGAGAACCTCCTAAGACTCCCCTAAATACCACAAAACGGACTAAAACTAATATCACTTCATGACCTTCTCACTGTTACAGAGTTCCAGTCCATGCAGAAGCCTTCAAGTCCTTGCGCTACCCAGCCAAGGCGGCTCCGGGAGAAGAAGGCCTCCCCACGTGACACACTCGTGCAGCTGCGCCGAGATGGGTTGGCTGCTTATCTGTGTGGGCACAACGACGAACGGCTTCATCCAAGGACCAAGAGAAGACGAGCAAGACAGCCTTGCAAATCGGACGACCCAGGACATCCTCCTGGCTGAAATGCTTGACGACCCTCCCAAGGGAAGGAACTCAGAAGCACACATGACAACAGGCTATGCCCATAGCCTAAGAGTATTTCCACACAACGTTTTGCTCTAACATAGATTAGACATACAATAATAACGATTGCACTAATCTGCAAGAAAGTAAACACTAGTAATACCATAGAATGTATCAAATTAGTATAACATCACAATTACCTAGTATAATGCACGATTAATCACCCGGGGTTACTCAGGGCATTTGTCATGTGTAATTCCGTGTAACTAACTATTGACGCGCTCGCATGCATTGCATGCCAGCTACACACCTTTCATTGACTAACCGGGGTGCTATGCGGGACCCGACTAAAAATTGCACGAAATTACTTCTAGCTTTCATAGATTAACACGTGGTGGGGTTTTTTAGTGGGTATTCCGCGCTTTGAGCGGCGAGCCCCACATATCCCCTCAGCCATTGCACACCGGCTGGGGGTCGAATGCAGCAATGCATTTTTCCCCCCACGGGGAAAAAAAAAAAAAAAAAAAACTGGTCTATTACCAGGGCCAGCTTGTTTATGTGCTCATCCAACTGATTTGATGGCTTTCTAATAGGAATGGCCCTGCAATCAGTCCTGATCTATTACCAGGGCCAGCTTGTTTATATCCTCATCCAACTGATTTGATGGCTTTCTAATAGGAATGTGCCTGCAGTCAGTCCTGATGTATTACCAGGGCCACCTTGTTTATGTCATCAACTGATTTGATGAGTTTCTAATAGGAATGTGCCTGCAGTCAGTCCTGGTCTATTACCAGGGCCAGCTTGTTTATGTCCTCATCCAACTGATTTGATGGCTTTCTGATAGGAATGTTCCTGCAGTCAGTCCTGGTAAATTAATAGCACGGCCAGTTAGTTGATGTATTCATCGATGCGATTTGAAGGCTTTCTGATAGGAATTATCCCGCAGTCAGTCCTCATCTATTACCAGGGCCAACTTGTTTATGTCCTCATCCAACTGATTTGATGGCGTTCTAATAGGAATGTGCCTGCAGTCAGTCCTGGTTTATTACCAGGGCCAGCTTGTTTATGTCCTCATCCAACTGATTTGATGGCTTTCTAATAGGAATGTGCCTGCAGTCAGTCCTGGTTTATTACCAGGGCCAGCTTGTTTATGTGCTCATCCAACTGATTTGATGGCTTTCTGATAGGAATGTGTGTGCAGTCAGTCCTGGTCTATTACCAGACCCAGCTTTCTTATGTCCTCATCCAACTGATTTCATGGCTTTCTGATAGGAATGTGCCTCCAGTCAGTCCTGGTCTATTACCAGGGCCAGCTTGTTTATGTCCTCATCCAACTGATTTGATGGCTTTCTAATAGGAATGTGCCTGCAGTCAGTCCTGGTCTATTACCAGGGCCAGCTTGTTTATGTCCTCATCCAACTGATTTGATGGCTTTCTGATAGGAATGTGTCTGCAGTCAGTCCTGGTCTATTACCAGGGCCAGCTTGTTTATATCCTCATCCAACTGATTTGATGGCTTTCTGATAGGAATGTGTCTGCAGTCAGTCCTGGTAAATTATTAGCAGGGCCAGTTAGTTCATGTATTCATCGATGCGATTTGATGGCTTTCTAATAGCAATGTGCCTGCAGTCAGTCCTGGTCTATTACCAGGGCCAGCTGGTTTATGTCCTCATCCAAGTAATTTGATGGATTTCTAATAGGGATGTGCCTGCAGTCAGTCCTGGTCTAATACCAGGGCCACCTGGTTTATGTCCTCATCCAACTGATTTGATAGCTTTCTTATAGGAATGTGTCTGCAGTCAGTCCTGGTAAATTATTAGCAGGGACAGTTAGTTCATGTATTCATCGATGCGATTTGATGTCTTTCTGATAGGAATGTGCCTGCAGTCAATCCTGGTAAATTAATAGCAGGCGCAGTTAGTTCATGTATTCATGGATGCCATTTGATGGCTTTCTGATAGGAATGTGCCTGCAGTCAGTCCTGGTCTATTACTAGGGCCAGCTTGTTTATGTGCTCATACAACTGATTTGATGGCTTTCTAAAAGGAATGTGTCTGCAGTCAGTTCTGGTCTATTACCAGACCCAGCTTTTTTATGTCCTCATCCAACTGATTTGATGGCTTTCTGATAGGAATGTGCCTGCAGTCAGTCCTGGTCTATTACCAGACCTAGCTTTTTTATGTCCTCATCCAACTGATTTGATGGCTTTCTGATAGGAATGTGCCTGCAGTCAGTCCTGGTCTATTCCAGCAATCCAGCAATCGAGAAGAGGTCGCCCAGGTTCACCTGGGCGGAATATAATCGCCACAGTACCTAGCCGCGTATGCGGCTTTACCTGTGCGATATAGAAGGATAAAAAGAATGTACACAAGCTTTTGATTTTTGTCTGTCTTGGGCAGAGTTTAGCTTGCTGCGCTACCATTGGCTGGGTCTCGGTGTCCCCTCATGGGCGGACTAGCGACCACGTGGTGACCAAGCCCAATGCTGCTTAACTTGGGCGACCGCTTGTGTGGTCGTCAAGTTAAGCAGGCCGGCAAGGCAGCAAAGCATGATGGGAATGTAGGTAATGGGATGGGGGTACTCAAGTTGGCGGCAGGGCGGACCGGCTTACCCTTCTGTATCGGCTTCGCCTTAGCAGACTGCTTCGGCATGCCGTGCAGCGTCAACACCTCAACCAGAATATCATCCTCAACAAAGTGCCAATTCCCGGAGGTAACAGGCCCGGGATTGGAGCCTGCATCTCCTGTTAATTCGCCACCGTTACAGGTCCCTGTCAGGGCCATCGCAATGGCAGATACCTGACCTCCACAGCGGAGAAATCCGCCAACTTAGTAGTCACCCACAAACAGCGGGTTTGCTTCGGCGGTACCAGCCATCATGTTCACCACGATGCCCCAAATAAATTGTGCCATCACAGCATCACATCCTTCTTTTCCTCCTCCTTTTCCTTTCTATACCTATACTCATACTCTTGCTTTCCTTAAGACCATGTTCCTGTTTTCCCAAAAAAAAAATCGTTGCTAAATGGTCACTCATCCAGCTAGCGACCGGGACCAATGCTGCTTAACTTGGGGAAGTTTGTGAAATGAAGGATTGGCAGACCTCAGCATCGGGGGCCCAAGCCGTCTTTCGGCAGCCGGTAGCTCTTCCTCCGCCGCGGCGCCTTGTGGTCATAGCGGCCCAAAGAGTTAACCAGCTGTTGGTATGGTAGGCGAGTTTCGTGTACATGGTGCGGGTTCTCTGTCGCACCACGTCCACGATGTATGGGGAGACCGGAATGGGTATGTAGGATATGTGATGGGAATCTACGCCCGGTATCATAGATCATCCGAAGCGCACTGTTCTGAACGGTTTGCAGTCTGCGAATGGTGGTCGCTGCCGCCGATCCCCAGACCTCGCAGCCGTACAGAATAAGGGGCGGGATAATCGCCTGATATAGGCGTAGTTTGAGGCGTATGGGCATTGTGGAGCGGAATACAGGGTACAGCTGCCTCAGCGCGGAGTGGCCGAAGCCGACCTTTGCCCTGACATGTGGCGCGAAAGTGAGGCCGCGGTTGAGCGTGACTCCGAGGTATTTGGCTGAGGTAACCCATCCTGGTCTATTACCAGGGCCAGCTTGTTTATGTGCTCATACAAGTGATTTGATGGCTTTCTAATAGGAATGTGCCTGCAGTCAGTTCTGGTCTACTACCAGACCCGGCTTTTTTATGTCCTCATCCAACTGATTTGATCGCTTTCTGATAGGAATGTGCCTGCAGTCAGTCCTGGTCTATTACCAGACCTAGCTTTTTTATGTCCTCATCCAACTGATTTGATGGCTTTCTGATAGGAATGTGCCTGCAGTCAGTCCTAGTCAATTATTACCAGGGACAGGTTTTTTATGTATTCATTCAAGTGATTTGAAGGCTTTTTGATGGGAATGTGCCTACAGTTAGTCCTGGTGAATTATTAGCAGCGCCAGTTTGTTTATGTATACATCCAAGAGATTTGATGGCTTTCTGATAGGAATGTGCCTGCAGTCAGTCCTGTTCAATTGTTAGCAGGGCCAGTTTGTTTATGTATTCATCCAATCGATTTGATGGCTTTCTGATAGTTATGTGCCTGCAGTTAGGCCTGTTCAATTATTACCAGGGGCAGAATATTTATGTATTCATCCAAGCGATTTGATGGCCTTCTGATAGGAATGTGCCTGTAGTCAGTCCTGGTCACATATTACCAGGGCCAGTTATTTTATATATTCATCTAAGCGATTTAATGGCTTTCTGATAGCAATGTGCCTGCAGTCTGTCATGGTCAATTATTACCCGGGTCAGTTTGTTTATGTATTCATCCAAGTGATTTGATGGCTTTCTGATAGGAATGTGCCTGCAGTCAGACCAGTTCAATTGTTACCAGGGCCAGGTTGTGTATGTATTCATCCAAGTGATTTGATGGCTTTCTGATAGGAATGTGCCTGCAGTCAGCCGTGGTCAATAATTACCAGGGCCAATTTGTTTATGTATTCATCCAAGTGATTTGATGGCCTCCTGATGGGAATGTGCTTGCAGTCAGTCTCGGTCAATTAAAACCAGGTCCAGTTTATGTATTCATGCATGAGATTTGATGGCTTTGTATGGGAATGTGCCTGCAGTCAGTCCTGTTCAATTATTACCAGACGCAGCTTGTTTATGTATTCATCCAACTGATTTGATGGCTTTCTAATAGGAATGTGCCTGCAGTCAGTCCTGATCTCTTACCAGGGCCAGCTTGTTTATGTCCTCATCAACTGATTTGATGGCTTTCTGATAGGAATGTGTCTGCAGTCAGTCCTGATCTATTACCAGGGCCAGCTTGTTTATGTCCTCTTCCAACTGATTTGATGGCTTGCTAACAGGAATGTGCCTGCAGTCAGTCCTGGTCTATTACCAGGACTAGCTTGTTTATGTCCTCATCCAACTGATTTAATGGCTTTCTAATAGGAATGTGCCTGCAGTCAGTCCTGGTCTATTACCAGGGCCAGCTTGTTTATGTCCTCATGCAACTGATTTGATGGCTTTCTAATAGGAATGTGCCTGCAGTCAGTCCTGGTCTATTACCAGGGCCAGCTTGTTTATGTCCTCATTTAACTGATTTGATGGCTTTCTAATAGGAATGTGCCTGCAGTCAGTCCTGGTCTATTACCAGGGCCAGCTTGTTTATGTCCTCATCCAACTGATTTAATGGCTTTCTGATAGGAATGTGTCTGCAGTCAGTCCTGGTAAACTATTAGCAGGGCCAGTTAGTTCATGTATTCATCGATGCGATTTGATGTCTTTCTGATAGGAATGTGCCTGCAGTAAGTGCTGGTCTATTACCAGGGCCAGCTTGTTTATGTCCTCATCCAACTGATTTGATGGCTTTCAGATAGGAATGTGTCTGCAGTCAGTGCTGGTAAATTAATAGCAGGCCCAGTTAGTTTATGTATTCATCGATGCGATTAGATGGCTTTCTGATAGGAATGTGCCTGTAGTCAGTCCTGGTCTATTACCAGACCCAGCTTTCTTATGTCCTCATCCAACTGATTTGATGGTTTTCTGATAGGAATGTGCCTGCAGTCAGTCCTGGTCTATTACCAGACCCAGCTTTCTTATGTCCTCATCCAACAGATTTGATGGCTTTCTGATAGGAATGTGCCTGCAGTCAGTCCTGGTCTATTACCAGGGCTAGCTTGTTTATGTCCTCATCCAACTGATTTGATGGCTTTCTAATAGGAATGTGCCTGCAGTCAGTCCTGGTCTATTACCAGGGCCAGCTTGTTTATGTCCTCATCCAACTGATTTGATGGCTTTCTGATAGGAATGTGTCTGCAGTCAGTCCTGGTAAATTATTAGCAGGGCCAGTTAGTTCATGTATTCATCGATGCGATTAATGGCTTTCTGATAGGAATGTGCCTGCAGTCAGTCCTGGTCAATTATTACCAGGGCCAGGTTGTTTATGTATTCATTCAAGTGATTTGAAGGCTTTTTGATGGGAATGTGCCTACAGTTAGTCCCGGTGAAGTATTAGCAGGGCCAGTTTGTTTATGTTCTCATCCAACTGATTTGATGGCTTTCTGATAGGAATGTGCCTGCAGTCAGTCCTGTTCAATTGTTAGCAGGGCCAGTTTGTTTATATATTCATCCAATCCTTTCGATGGCTTTCTGATAGGAATGTGCCTGCAGTTAGGCCTTTTCAATTATTACCTGGGCAAGAATATTTATGTATTCGTCCAAGCGATTTGTTGGCTTTCTGATAGGAATGTGCCTGCAGTCAGTCCTGGTTACATATTACCAGGGCCAGTTATTTTATATATTCATCTAAGCGATTTAATGGCTTTCTGATAGGAATGTGCCTGCAGTCAGTCATGGTCAATTATTACAAGGGCCAGTTTCTCTATGTGTTCATCCAAGTGATTTGATGGCTTTCTGATAGGAATGTGCCTGCAGTCAGTCCAGTTCAGTTGTTACCAGGGCCAGTTTGTTTATGTATTCAACCAAGCGATTTGATGGCTTTTTGATGGGAATATGCCTGCAGTTAGGCCTGTTCAATCATAACCAGGGCCAGTTTAAGTATTCCTCTATGTGATTTAATGGCTTTCTGATAGGAGTGTGTCTGAGGTCAGTCCTGGTCAATTATTACCAGGGCCAATTTGTTTATGTATTCATCCAAGTGATTTGATGGCCTTCTGATGGGAATGTGCTTGCAGTCAGTCTCGGTCAATTAAAACCAGGGCCAGATTATGTATTCATCCGTGTGATTTAATGGCTTTGTTTGGAATGTGCCTGCAGTCAGTCCTGTTCAATTATTACCAGGGCCAGTGTTTATGAATTCATTCAGTTGATTTGATAGCTTTCGGATAGGAATGTGGCTACAGTCATTCCTGACCACTTATTATTAGGGCCAGCTTGTTTATGTATTTACATCCAAGTTATTTGACGGCTTTCTGATTAGAATGTGCCTACAGTCATCCCTGAGCACTTATTAGCAGGGCCAGTTTGTTTATGTATTCAGCCAACTGATTTTATGGCCTTGTGATGTGAATGTGTCTGCAGTCAGTCCTGGTCAATTGTTACCAGGGCGAGTTTGTTTGTGTTTTCACATCCAAGTGGTTTGATGACTTTCTAATAAGAATGTGCCTGCTGTCAGTCCTGGTCAATTTTTAGCAGGGCCAGCTTGTATATGTATTCATCGATGCGACTTGATGGTTTTCTGATAGGAATGTGCCTGCAGTCAGTCCGGGTCACATATTACCAGGGCCAGTTTGTATATGTATTCATCCAATGGATTTGATAACTTTCTGATAGGAATGTGCCTGCAGTTAGGCCTGTTCAATTATTACCAGGGCCAGTTTATGTATTCATCTATGCAATTTGATGGCTTTCTGATAGCAATGCGCCTGCTGTCAGTCCTGGTCAATTATTACCAGGGCCAATTTGTTTATGTATTCATTCAAGTGATTTGATGGCTTTGTGATGGGAACCTGTCAGTCCAGGTCGATTATTACCAGGGCCACTTTGTTTATGTATTCACATCCAAGTGATTTGATGGCTCTCTGATGGGAATGTGCCTGCAGTCAGTCCTGGTCAATTATTAACAGGGCCAATTTGTTTATGTATTCATCCAAGTGATTTGATGGCTTTCTGATGGGAATGTGCTTGCAGTCAGTCTCGGTCAATGATTACCACGGCCAGTTTATATATTCATCCATGTGATTTGATGGCTTTGTATGGGAACGTGCCTGCAGTCAGTCATGTTCAATTATTACCAAGGATAGTTTGTTTACATATTCATCCAGTTGATTTGATGGCTTTCCGACAGGAATGTGCCTACAGTCATTCCTGAGCAACTATTACTAGGGCCAGCTTGTTTATGTATTTACATCCCAGTGATTTGACGGGTTTCAGATTAAAATGTGCCTACAGTCATTCCCGAGCAATTATTACCGGGGCCAGCTTGTTTATGTATTCACATCCAAGTGATTTAATGACTTTCTGATAAGAATGTGCCTGCTGTCAGTCCTGGTCAATTTGTAGTAGTGCCAGCTTGTATATGTATTCATCGATGCGACTTGATGGCTTTCTGATAGGAATGTGCCTGCAGTCAGTCCGGGTCACATATTACCAGGGACAGTTTGTTCATGTATTCATCCAATGGATTTGATAACTTTCTGATGGGAATGTGCCTTCAGTCAGTCCTGATCAATTATATCCAGTGCCAGTTTGATTATGTATCCATCCAAGTGATTTGATGGCTTTCTGATAGGAATGTGCCTGCAGTCAGTCCTAGTCAATTGCTACCAGGGCTAGGTTGTTTATGTATTCATCTATGTGATTTGATGGCACTCTGATAGGAATGTGCTTGCAGTCAGTCTCGGTCAATTATTACCACGGCCAGTTTATGTATTCATCCAATGGATTTGATAACTTTCAGATGGGAATGTGCCTGCAGTCAGTCCTGGTCAATTATAACCAGGGCCAATTTGTTTATGTATTCATTCAAGCGAATTGATGGCTTTCTGATGGGAATGTGCCGGCAGTTAGGCCTGTTCAATTATTTCAGGGCCAGCTTGGTTATGGCTTCATACAAGTGATTTGATGGCTTTCTGATGCGAATGTTCCTGCAGGCAGTCATTGTCAATTATTACCAGGGCCAGTTAGTTTATGTATTCATCCAAGTGATTTGATGGCTTTCGGATAGGAATGTGCTGCAGTCAGTCCTGATGAATTATTACCAGGGCCAGTTTGTTTATGTCTTTAACCAAGTGCTTTGATGGCTTTCTGATGGGAATGTTCCTGCAGTCAGTCATGGTCAATTCTTAACAGGGCCAGTTTGTTTATGTGTTTATGTATTCATCCATCTGATTTGATGGGTTTCTAATAGGAATGTGCCTGCAGTCAGTCCTGGTCTATCAACAGGGCCAGCTTGTTTAAATGTTTATGTATTCATCCTACTGATTTGATGGCTTTCTGATAGGAATGTTCCTGCAGTCAGTCCTGATCTATTACCAGGGCCAGCTTGTTTATGTCCTCATCAACAGATTTGATGGCTTTTTGATAGGAATGTTCCTGCTGTCAGTCCTGATCTATGACCAGGGCCAGCTTGTTTATGTCCTCATCCAACTGATTTGATGGATTTCTAATAGGAATGTGCCTGCAGTCAGTCCTCGTCTATTACCAGGGCCAGCTTGTTTATGTCCTCTACCTACAGATTTGATGGCTTTCTGATAGGAATGTGTCTGCAGTCAGTCCTGGTAAATTATTAACAGGGCCAGTAGGTTCATGTATTCATCGATGTGATTTGATGGCTTTCTGATAGGAATGTGCCTGTAGTCAGTCCTGGTCTATTACCAGGGTCAGCTGGTTTATGTCCTCATCCAACTGATTTGATGGCTTTCTAATAGGAATGTGCCTGCAGTCAGTCCTGATCTATTACCAGGGCCAGCTTGTTTATGTGCTCATCCTACTGATTTGTTGGCTTTCTGATAGGAATGTGCCTACAGTCAGTCCTGTGCAATTGTTAGCAGGCCCAGTTTGTTTATGTATTCATCCAATAGATTTGATGGCATTCTGATAGGAATGTGCCTGTAGTTAGGCCTGTTCAATTATTACCAGGGCCAGAATATTTATGTATTCATCCAAGCGATTTGATGGCTTTCTGATAGGAATGTGCCTGCAGTCAGTCCTGGTCACATATTACCAGGGCCAGTTATTTTAAATATTCATCTAAGCGATTTAATGGCTTTCTGATAGGAATGTGCCTGCAGTCTGTCATGGTCAATTACTACCTGGGCCAGTTTGTTTATGTATTCATCCAAGTGATTTGATGGCTTTCTGATAGGAATGTGCCTGCAGTCTGTCATGGTCAATTACTACCTGGGCCAGTTTGTTTATGTATTCATCCAAGTGATTTGATGGCTTTCTGATAGGAATGTGCCTACAGTCATTCCAGTTCAATTGTTACCAGGGCCAGGTTGTGTATGTATTCATCCAGGTGATTTGATGGCTTTCTTATAGGAATGTGCCTGCAGTCAGCCCTGATGAATTATTACCGGGGCCAGTTTGTTTATGTATTCATCCAGGTGATTTGATGGCTTTCTTATAGGAATGTGCCTGCAGTCAGCCCTGATGAATTATTACCGGGGCCAGTTTGTTTATGTCTTCAACCAAGTGGTTTGATGGCTTTCTGATGAGAATGTTCTTGCAGTCAGTCATGCTCAATTATTAACAGGGCCAGTTTGTTTATGTGTTTATGTATTCATCCAAGTGATTTGATGGCTTTCTGATAGGAATGTGCCTGCAGTCAGTCCAGTTCAATTGTTACCAGGGCCAGTTTGTTTATGTATTCAACCAAGTGATTTGATGGCTTTCTGATGGGAATGTGCCTGCAGTTAGGCCTGTTCAATTATTACCAGGGCCAATTTATGTATTCATCTATGCAATTAGATGGCTTTCGGATAGGAATGTGCCTGCTGTCAGTCCAGGTCGATTATTACCAGGGTCACTTTGTTTATGTATTCACATCCAAGTGATTTGATGGCTCTCTGATGGGAATGTGCCGGCAGTCAGTCCTAGTCAATTGCTACCAGGGCTAGGTAGTTTATGTATTCATCTTTGTGATTTGATGGCTCTCTGATAGGAATGTGCCTGCTGTCAGTCCTGGTCAATTATTACCAGGGCCAATTTGTTTATGTATTCAACCAAGTGATTTGATGGCTTTCTGATGGGAATATGCTTGCAGTCAGTCTCGGTCAATTATTACCACGGCCAGTTTATGTATTCATCCATGCGATTTGATGGCTTTGTATGGGAACGTGCCTGCTGTCAGTCATGTTCAATTATTAACAAGGACAGTTTGTTTACATATTCATCCAGTTGATATGATGGCTCTCTGATAGGAATGTGCTTACAGTCATTCCTGAGCAATTATTACTAGGGCCAGCTTGTTTATGTATTTACATCCAAGTGATTTGACGGGTTTCTGATTAGAATGTGCCTACAGTCATTCCTGAGCAATTATTACCAGGGCCAGCTTGCTTATGTATTCACATCCAAGTGATTTGATGGCTCTCTGATTAGAATGTGCCTACAGTCATCCCTGAGCACTTATTAGCAGGGCCAGTTTGTTTATGTATTCATCCAAGTGATTTGATGGCTTTCTGATGGGAATGTGCCTGCAGTCAGTCCTGGACAATTAATACCAGGGCCGGCATGTATATGTATTCGTCCAAGTGATTTGATGGCTTTCAGATAGGAATATGCCTGCAATCAGTCCTGGTCAATTATTACCAGGGCCAGCTTGTATATGTATTCGTCCTAGTGATTTGATGGCTTTCTGATAGGAATGTGCCTACTGTCAGTCCTGGTCAATTATTAGCAGGGCCAACTTTGTTTATGTATTCATCCCAGTAAATTGATGGCTTTCTGATAGGAATGCGCCTACAGTCAGTCCTGAGCAATTATTACCAGGGCCAGCTTGTTTATGTATTCACATTCAAGTGATTTGATGGCTTTGTGATGGCAATGTGCCTGCAGTCAGTCCTGGACAATTAATACCAGGGCCGGCGTGTATATGTATTCGTCCAAGTGATTTGATGGCTTTCTGATAGGAATATGCCTGCAATCAGTCCTGGTCAATTTTTACCAGAGCCAGTTTGTTTATGTATTCACATTCAAGTGATTTGATGACTTTCTGATAGGAATGTCCCTGTTGTTAGTCCTGGTCAATTATTAGCAGGGCCAGTTTGTTTATGTATTCACATCCAAGTGATTTGATGGCTTTCTGATAGGAATGTCCCTGTTGTTAGTCCTGGTCAATTATTACCAGAGCCAGTTTGTTTATGTATTCACATCCAAGTGATTTGATGGCTTTCTGATAGGAATGTGCCTGCAGTCAGTCCAGTTCAATTGTTACCAGGGCCAGTTTGTTTATGTATTCAACCAAGTGATTTGATGGCTTTCTGATAGTAATTTCCCTAAAGTCAGTGCTGAGCAATTATTACCAGGTTCAGCTTGTTTATGTATTCATCCAAGTGATTTGATGGCTTTCTGATAGGAATGTGCCTAAAGTCAGTGCTGAGCAATTACTACCAGGTTCAGCTTGTTTATGTATTGATCTATGCGATTTGATGGCTTTCTGATAGGATTGTGCCTGCAGTCAGTCCTGGTCAGTTTGTTTATGTATTCATCCAAGTGATTTGATGGCTTTCTGATAGGAATGTGCGTAAAGTCAGTGCTGAGCAATTACTACCAAGTTCAGCTTGTTTATGTATTGATCTATGCGATTTGATGGCTTTCTGATAGGAATGTGCTTGCAGTCAGTCCAGGTCACGGATTATTAGTGCCAGCTCGTTTTGGTGTTTATTTTTAAAAAGTTTAATGAAAATATATAAAATGTCGTAGCTATAGTTTAAAACATGTTAGAAATGTTTAATATCATAGGCAATGGTTCAAACTGCCGCAGCTGCAGCATGATGTTTTTGAAATTTGGCGGGTGACAAACTTTCAGTCATTGTTGATAACGTACACTGGTTATGGTCACATTTCCGTTCAGTTTTTGTTGTTTCAATACAACCAATTTTGTTTTTTATTGTAAAAATAAAGATTTTTGCAGAAGTGATCCATGTTAGCCATAAACCGGTCACATTTGAGCATGGTCCCTGTGCATTGCACATTTCCAAGAGCCTTGCTCGGCTCTTACCTCTAGCAATGATACTGAAATGTTCAACACGAATCTGAAATGCTGGGTCACCCACATACCTCAGAAACAATGTGTAGATTAAAGGGCTCTTTTCCAAATTGTTCTGCCAATCACCTAACGCTCTCTCTTTCTCATAATTACGTCATTTTTATCGAGTGAACTGGATGCACTTTTCTAGTATGCAGCACTCGTGAGGCTGAGTCTGCTCATTCTAAGAGAAGTAAAAACTCACCACCAAAAGTACATGCTCTTTTTTATTCATACAATTTTCTGAGTTCATACTCCAGAGTTAACTTTGTACTCATATAATTCGTAGTATAAACTTGGGTAAGAGCACATACACACTTTTATTGATACCACCCACTGTTTTCTCTGGAACTACAATAGACTCGGATAAACAGAAAACTGAGTTACTAGCTCCTCAATCCCTACCAAATTATACCGCTTCAACGGAATTTTGGATAATTGATACTACGACCTCCCCTCATTACAAGTTTCATACATTATGTGTGTTGTACTGTGCAATGGCACGACTGCTTACTCTGCTCCATCACTCACAATATGCTGCCGGAACATGTTCTCAAGCGGCAAATTGGCCACCACTGCACACAACACTTTCAGATCCCGAAGAAAATAGAGGCAAGCGATTCACTCAGTGAAGAAGAAGTGCAGGATTCGCTGTTTCAATGGTTCCAACACAGCAAATCTCAGACCCATGCTTCAAACGAAATTTCTGGATTTGCAGTTCTGAGGGCTTGCTAGGCGTTTTTAAAATCAGTGCTATCAGTGTCTCTGGAGAGGCAGAGTTTTTTGCTAACTTTCGACATCGGTTCTACGATCTGGAACATCAAGGACGCTGACTGGTTACGGCTGCAACAGAACTACAAGAAACAGGTCCACATTGGAATGTATCTGACACCATAACTACCGATGATGTGCAGACAACCTCCCTCTTCTACCATCAACATGGAAGACAACACCTGTCTGCAACGAGAATGATAATTTTTTCGGAGAACATCCACCCTGCACTGAAGTTGCAGCTGCAATTCCTGTTGCTGCCACTTGTGATCTCTCCATGGCATCTTCAGAAAGTGCAATAATACAGTCCATCAAACAACAATTGATGATTTTTTTCTAATTATAGAATTAACATGTGTGTGGATAAAATATGTTCTGATTAAAAGTTAATTTTTAAAGAACAGTACATTAAAGTGTTTTATTGTTTGTTGTATTACATGATGCACTAATTCAATGGGCACAATACTGTTCCAAAATTGTAGTGTTTTAACAAATTATGACAAGCATTTGACAGTACGCTTTCTCCATTTAACAAATGCCAGATATACTGTATACACTAGTTATTTTTATTTTTTGTTAGAGGTTACCCTCGATTGCTTGTTGGTATGTACAACAAGAGAAAAAATGAACTCAACAGTCATATTTTTCCACTTCAGATAACAGACTACTTTCACAAAACCTTGTTAATTCAAACTTCGTTAAACCGAAATGGCTATTTTTTGGTCTCTTGAAATTTGGTTAAATGAGGGTTTACTATACAACTAAAATTTTAAACACACAAAGACAACATCACAGTCATGAAATATACACACTTTCAGTGTATTACTTTGGCCACAAGAAATATAAATGAATTTACTTATAAATATTATATCTTTAATCTGTAAAAATTTGAAAATTATATCTTCAGCTGATAAAATATTGGTGGTATGGAACCCTTATATCATCCACTTGAGTGACAAGTTGACATTTTTTAGGTGTAGAAAGTTCCAACATAAAAAACAAGATTTGTAATCCAGTTTCTCACCAACATTCAGTTTTCATAATTCTGAATATTCAAACATTATATAGCAAAGAAAAATCTGAACACACAACTTTCTCTACTCATTCTTCAACAAGCTATTCCTACAAAAGCTTATTCTTAATTGAGATAAACATATGCAGAAATTTTATTTAAATAATATTTTAACTACATCACTCTGTTTCCCATTAATTGTTATGTTAAAATATGCAGAAATTTTATCCTTGTGGGTACAATGGATTCAGCAATAGTCAAATCTTTCAAGAGCACATAGCTATGTCATGGCTTTGAAATTCCGTTCCCTTTACACGACCATGGAAAAAAAAAAAAAATGAATGACTTAAGTATCCGAAAACTCAGAAATAACGAGGAATATCTTGAAATAGTTAACACCATAAAAAAAAATCTAATGTGTTGTACTCACATGACTTGCTCTACTCTTGTACAAACTATGTTTACAAATGCTTATTCTCCATCTACTTCATGTTAATCTTATTGCTAATTTTCTTGTAGATGCTGCAAGGGGAATGTGGAAGGCTGTAAGCAACAGTGAAATCTTTTAAGAGCTGGTTGCTAAAAAAAACAAGCACCACCACCACCACCCATGAATAATGAATTCCCATTTGAGAAAAAGTATAAGAATTGGAAAATTCAAAGAAATAACAAGGAATATCTCGGAAATGGTTCAGTCAGAAAAAAAAAAGTATATGACAAATTGTGTGTTTTAATGAGATCTACATTTTTTGTGTAGTATATCTCTTATGGTTTACCAGTTATGCAAAAGTCACTCAGAATGAAGAGGACTTTTGGGGACATTCCCAGAAAATTCAAGATATACATTTCACTTCTCCTGAAAATATAATAAACATATGATATTTTAATCAAAATTGTTAGCCATTTTTTAAGAAAATCAAAATTTTTTAAAAATGTTCCTTGTAAATGGTAGTTTAAGGTGGGAGGATTTTCTTGAAAACCTTCATGTCGCATCCTTGGATAATACTAAACTCAAGTACCAACTTTGGTATTTATTTGACTTTCTGTTTTTGGGTTATGCTATTCACAGACTGACAAGACACACACAAATGCTTTATTTGGATTCAGGGCACCTCAAAGCATATATTTCTGGCAAAATCTCAGTATAAAATTTTTGGGTGGAATGCAATACTTCCCCTACTGTCATAAACTGAAGTATCTCTTATGGTCATATTCTCAGAATAACAGCATTATGTCTGTAATCGAGCTAAAGAACATTAACGTTCTCTTTTAATGCTAGGGTGCTGCTTGGGGCACAAGCGTCATTTATTGGCATACATAAGTTTCCACAGAAGCTCCATAAGCACAAGATGACCCCACTACTACATGCACTATCTCCACATTTATCTAAAGCTTTGCCAGGACTTGTGCAAGGTCTGTAACATATCCTGGATCGGTAAAGTAGCACAGTCACCACATCTAACTTCACACTCTTGTGTATAAGACGCCAGTGAAGAGGAGCTAATGGCCAAGGTCTTTATACCATTTGGGTAGTTTTGAAACAACTCAGCAATCACTATGACGACACTGTCAACTATGCTCCGAAGTCAACACTTGTAATGTTTATTAGCTATTCAAAACTCTCCCAATTCCTTGTAGCAAAAGATGCATGCTGACCTGTTTTAAACTGATGCAATGTTTCAAAATTGTTTATGTCCTCTAGCTCAATAACAAGATGTTTATGGGCATACATTCCCGAAAACAAAACACTCCAACCCTATATCGCGCCTTAAAATTATTCTGAGTCACCCTGTATATTTTGCCATGTAAATATCATTAAAGTATGGAATTATAATCCAAATAATAAGCCATTTTTCAAAAAATAAAAAATTCTCTATGTAAGTGGATGGGAATGTACCTGCACACACATACACACACTAAAAATACTTTTCTTTTGGATTTAGGAGGGCCTCAAAACATGCATTTGTGGTGAAGTTTCAATATTGAATTTTTGGGTGGAACGTGATACCTTTTCTACCTACTATGTATGTGGTAGAGAAAGCAAAAATACTCTCAACTCAAAATCCATTGTAACTTGTGAACTTTTGTGTAAGTCTATATTCACATCTATTAGCTGCACATACAAAGGTGACGACAGCTGAAAGCTTTTTTAAACAAGTCTCACCAATCATCTGATGGAGATTAAGAAATTGAGCAATATAAATTTTTCCAATAGTTCCTACCCATTTCCTTGATTTAATGGCATTGGATTCATGAAATTACAATTATACATAAGGGATTCACCAGAATAATATGGGGGAGTCAAAGCTACAAACCTTTTCCATTGCAAGATTGCGCTGCTCTGAGAACCTTGATCGGCAAGTGGGGCAGGTTGCTAGTTTAGGTTTACAATGTGAACATATGAGGTGTCCTCTGCGACATTGGTTTATGGGTGGCCCCATGTACTCCATACAGACAGGACACTCCAGCAGCCCAATGATTCCTTGATTGAGCAGTTCATCCTCCTCATTCCTCTTCGCACTCCTTCCAGCTTCATGTTCCTCACAACTAAAATAGAATTAAACTTGCTTTGACACCAACTATATGCTAAATATATCAATTAATAAAACCCAGCTTATGCATCACTCGATTAAACATTCAGTTCATTAACCAATATCTATCTCTGTCTCTCGTTTTTATTTTAACATTTATAACATTTTGCAACAACTGATTCATTCAGAAAAAAAATATACATGACATGTCCTGGATATATGTCAGCTGTGTGAGACTGTTTATACATCAACAGATTCTGAAAACTCTCAAATAACAATGTTTGGTTTAAAAATAATGCAAAACAAGTCTATGTTGTGTGGCAAGTACAACAAAAATATGTACACATCTTGTAGTATATCAACAGATAGATTCAGTATTCTGAAAACTCTCAAGTAACAATGTTCACTTTAAAAATAATGCAAAACAAGTCTATGTTGTGTGGCAAGTACAACAAAAATATGTACACATCTTGTAGTATATCAACAGATAGCTTCAGTATTCTGAAAACTCTCAAGTAACAATGTTCACTTTAAAAATAATGCAAAACAAGTCTATGTTGTGTGGCAAGTACAACAAAAATATGTACACATCTTGTAGTATATCAACAGATAGCTTCAGTATTCTGAAAACTCTCAAGTAACAATGTTCACTTTAAAAATAATGCAAAACAAGTCTATGTTGTGTGGCAAGTACAACAAAAATATGTACACATCTTGTAGTATATCAACAGATAGCTTCAGTATTCTGAAAACTCTCTAGTAACAATGTTCACTTTAAAAATAATATAACAAAGGTCTATGTTGTGTGGCAAGTACAACAACAATATGTACTCATCATGTAGTATACCAACAGATAGCTTCAGCATTCTGAAAACTCTCAAGTAACAATTTTCAGTTTAAAAATAATATAACACAGGTCTATGTTGTATTGCAAGTTCAACAACAATATGTACCCGTCTTGTAGTATATCAACAGATAGCTTCAGTATTCTGAAAACTCTCAAGTAACAATGTTCACTTTAAAAATAATGCAAAACAAGTCTAAGTTGTGTGGCAAGTACAACAACAATATGTACTCATCATGTAGTATATCAACACATAGCTTCAGTATTTTGAAACCTCTCAAGTAACAATGTTCAGTTTAAAAATAATATAACACATGTGTATGTTGTGTGGCAAGTACAACAACAATATGTACTCATCATGTAGTATATCAACAAACAGCTTCAGTATTCTCAAAACTCTCAAGTAAAAATGTTCACATTAAAAATAATACAACACAGGTCTATGTTGTGTTGCAAGTACAACAAAAATATGTACACGTCATGTACTATATCAACAGATGGCTTCAGTATTCTGAAAACTCTCAAGTAACACTGTTAACTTTAAAAATAATACAACAGAAGTCTATGTTGTGTTGCAAGTACTATAACAATATATAGTCGTCTTGTAATATATCAATAGATAGCTTCAGTATTCTGAAAACTCTCAAGTTACAATGTTCACATTAAAAATAATACAACACAGGTCTATGTTGTGTTGCAAGTACAACAATATGTACACATCATGTAGTATATCAACAGATAGCTTAATCATAACACCCTCAACCCTAGGCTACACTTTGTGACATAATACCTTCAACCCTAGGCTACACTTTGTGGCATAATACCCTCTACACTAGGCTACACTTTGTGACATAATGCCCTCAACCCCAGGCTACGCTTTCTGGCTTTAGATCCCCAACTCCAGGCTACGCTTTATGGTATAATAGTCTCAATTCCAGGCCTCAATTTCTGGATTTAGATGCTTAACTCCAGGCTACACTTTGTGACATACCACTCTCAAACCTGGGCTACGCTTTCTGGCTTTATATCCTCAGCCCCAAGCTAAACTTTGTGGCTTAATATCCTCAGCCCCAGGCTACACTTTCTGGCTTTATATCCTCAACCCCAGGCTACACTTTGTGACATAATACCCTCAATCCTAGGCTATACTTTGTGGCTTTAGATACTGAACTGTGTGCTACACTTTGTGCCAAAATACCCTCAACCCCAGGCTACACTTTGTGGCCTAATACCCTCAACCCCAGGCTACACTTTCTGGCTTTAGATCCTAAACCCCAGGCTACACTTTGTGGATAATACCGTCAACCCTGGGCTGTGTTTTCTGGCTTTAGATCCTCAACCCCAGGCTACACTTTGTGGAATAATATCCTCAACCATGGGCTACACTTTGTGGAATAATATCCTCAACCATGGGCTACACTTTGTGGACGCATTCTGGCTTAAGATACTCAACCGCAGACTACACTTTCTGGCTTTAGATCCCCAAACCCAGGCTACACTTTCTGGATTTATATACTCAAAACCAGGCTACACTTTGTAGCTTTAGATCCTCATCCCCAGGCTACACTTTCTGGATTTAGATACTCAACCCTAGGCTACACTTTGTGGGTTTAGATACTCAAACCCAGGCTGCACGTTCTGGCTTTATATCCTCAGCCCCAGGCTACACTTTCTGGCATTAGATACTCAACCCCAGGATAAACTTTCTGCGCTAGATACTTAACCCCAGGCTACACTTTCTGGCCTTAGATCCTCAACCCCAGGCTACACTTTCTGGCTTTAGATATGCAACCTCAGGCTACACGTTCTGGGTTTTGATCCTCAACAGCAGGCTACACTTTCTGGCTTTAGATACCCAACCTCAGGCTACACTTTCTGGGTTTTGATCCTCAAACCCAGGCTACACTTTGTGGCTTTACATACTCAACATCAGGCTTCACTTGTGGCATAATATCCTTAAACCTGGGCTACAGTTTCTGGCTTTATATCTTCAAACCTAGGCTACACTTTCTGGCTTTAGATACTCAAACCTAGGCTACACTTTCTGGCTTTAGATACTCAAACCTAGGCTACACTTTGTGGCATAGTAGCCTTAACCCTGGGCTACACTTTCTGACTTTATATCCGCAACCCTAGGCTACACTTTGTGACATAATACCCTCATCCCTAGGCTACACTTTGTGACATACTACCCTCAACCCCAGGCTACGCTTTCTGGCTTTACATCCTACTCTCCAGGCTACGCTTTGTAGTATAATACCCTCAATTCTAGGCCTCACTTTCTGGGATTAGATGCTCAACTCCAGGCTACATTTTGTGGCATAATACTCTCAAACCTGGGCTACGTTTTCTGGCTTTATAACCTCAGCCCCAAGCTACACATTCTGGCCTTATATCCTCAACCCCCGGCTACACTTTGTGACATAATACCCTAAACTCTAGGCTCCCCCTTGTGACATTATACCCTCAATCCTAGACCACATTTTCTGACATAATACTCTCAAACCTAGGCTACCTTTTGTGACATAATACCTTTAAACCTAGGCTATATTTGTGACATAATATGCTCAACCCAAGGCTACACTTTGACATAATACCCTCAACCCTGGGCTACAGTTTGTGGTATAATACCTCCAACCCTGGGTACAGTTTGTGTCAAAATACCCTCAACCCTAAGCTACACTTTGTGGCACAATACCCTCAAAGCTGCGACGCACTTTGTGGCATAATACCCTGAACCCTGGGCAAGACTTTGTGGCATAATACCCTCAACCCTGGGTTACAGTTCGTGGAAAATACCCTCAACCCGGGGTTACACGTTTTGGCATATCCTTAACGCTGGGCTACGGTTTGTGGCATGATACCCTCAATCCTGGGCTACATTTTGTGGCATAATAACCTCAAACCTGGGCTACACCGTGTGGCATAATACTCTCACCCTGGGCTACACAATGTGGCATAATACCCTCAACGCTGGGTTACAGTTTGTGGCAAAATACCCTCAACCCGGGGATACACTTTTTGGCATAATACCCTCAACCCGGGGTTACACTTTTTGGCATAATATCCTCAAGCCTGGGTTACACTTTGGGCCTTCAGATCCTTACCCCTGGGCTACACTTTTTGGCATAATACCCTAACCCTGGAATTCTCTTTGTGGCTTTAGATACTCAATCCTGGGCTACACTTTGTGGCATAATACCCTAAACCTGGGCCATACTTTGTAGCATAATAGCCTCAACCCTGGGCTACACTTTGTGGCATAATACCCTCAAACCTGGGTACACTTTGTAGCTTTATATCCTCAACTCTAGGCTACACTTTGTGGCATAATACCCAAAAACTATAGGCTACACTTTGTGGCATAATACCCTCAACCCTGAGCTACACTTTGCGGCATATCCTCAACCTTGGGCTACACTTTATGGCATAATATCCTCAACCATTGGCTACGCTTTGTGGCTTTAGATCCTCAACCCTGGGCTACACTTTGTGGCATATCCTCAACCCCAGGCTACACTCTGTGGATAATACTCTCAACCCTGTGCTACACTATCTGGCTTTAGATCCTGAACCGTGGGCTACACTTTGTGGCATAATACCCTCAACCTGAGGCTAACTTTGTGCTTTAGATCCTGAACCTCAGGATACACGTTGTGGCATCATACCCTCAACCCCAGGCTACACTTTCTGGCTATAGATTCTCAACCCCAAGCTACACTTTGTGGCTTTAGATATTCAAACCCAGGCTACACTTTCTGGCTTTATGTCCTCAACCCCAGGCTAAACGTTCTGGCTTTAGATCCTCAACCACAGGATACACTTTCTGGCTATAGATACTCAACCCGAGTCTAGACTTTCTGGCTTTAGATAATTTAACCCAGGCTACTCTTTCTGGCTTTAGATACCCAACTTAAGGGTACACGCTCTGGCTTTAGATCCTCAACCCCAGGCTACACTTTCTGGGTTTAGATACTCCATCCCAGACTACACTTTGTGGTTTAGATACTAAACCAATGGCTACACTTTCTGGCTTTATATCCTCAACCCCAGGCTACACTTTCTGGCTTTAGTTACTCAACCCCGGGCTACAGGTTCTGGCTTTAGATACTCAACCCTAGGCTACACTTTGTGGCATAATAGCCTTAACCCTGGGCTACACGTTCTGGCTTTATATCCTCAACCCTAGGCTACACTTTTGGCATAATACCCTCAACCCTAAACTACACTTTGTGACATAAAACCCTCAACCCTCGGCTACCCTATGCGACATAATAACCTCAACCCTAGGCTACACTTTGTGACATAATACACTCTACCCCAGGCTACACTTGGTGGCATAATACTCTCTACCCTAGGCTACACTTTGTGAAATAATACCCACAACACCAGGCTACGGTTTCTGGCTTTAGATGTTCAACCCCAGGCTACGCTTTGTGGTACAATACCCTCAATTCCAGGCCTCACTTTCGGGGTAAAGATGCTCAACTCCAGGTTAAACTTCATGGCATAATACTCTCAGCCCCAAGCTACACTTTCTGCTTTATAACATCAACCCCATTCTACACTTTGTGTCATAATACCCTAAACCCTAGGCTACACTTTGTGTCATAATACCCTAAACCCTAGGCTACACTTTGTGACATAATACCCTGAATCCTAGGCTACACTTTGTGACATAATACCCTAAACCCTAGGCTACACTTTGTGACATAATACCCTGAATCCTAGGCTACACTTTGTGACATAATACTCTCAACCCCAGGCTACACTTTGTGGCATAATTCCCTCAACCCTGGGCTACAGTTGTGGCATAATACCCCCAACCGTGGGCTATACTTTGTGACATAATACCCTAAACCCTAGGCTACACTTTGTGACATAATACCCTCAATCCTAGGCTACACTTTGCGACATAATACTCTCAAACATAGGATATATTTGTGACAATACGCTCAACCCTAGGCTTCACTTTGTGACATAATACCCGCAACCCTGGGCTACACTTTGTGGCTTTAGATCCCCAACCCTAGGTTACACTTTGTGGCATAATACCCTCAACCGTGGGCTACAGTGATGGCATAATACCCCCAACCCTCGGCTACAGTTTGTGGCATAATACCGTCAACCCTAAGCTACACTTTGTGGCATTATACCCTCAAACCTGCGATACACTTTGTGGCATAACACCCTCAATCCTAGGCTACAATTTGTGACATAATACTCTCAACCGCAGGCTACACTTTTTGACATAATACCCTTAACCCTAGGCTATATTTGTGACATAATACACTCAACCCTAGGCTAGACTTTCTGACATAATACCCTCAACCCTGGGCTACACTTTCTGGCTTAAGATCCTCAATCCTAGGCTACACTTTATGGCATAATACCCTTAAACCTGCGCAACAGTTTGTAGCATAATACCCTCAACCCGGAGTTACACTTTGTGGCATAATACCCTCAACCCTGGGCTACACCTTGTGGCATAATACCTTCAACCCTGGGTTACACTTTTTGGCATAATATCCTCAACCTTGGGCTACACTTTGTTGCATAATACCCTCAAACCTGGGTCACACTTTGTGCCATAATTTCCTCAACCCTGGACTATTCTTTGTGGCTTTAGATACTCAATCCTGAGCTACACTTTGTGGCATAATACCCTAAACCTGGACCACAGTTTGTGGCATAACACGCTCAAGCCAGAGCTACACTTTGTGGCATAATACCCACAAACCTGGGTAGACTTTGTAGCTTTAGATCCTGAACCCTGGGCTACACTTTGTGGTATAATACCCAAAACGCTAGGCTACATTTTGTGGCATAATATCCTCAACCCTGAGCTACACCTTGTGGCATAATACCTTCAACCCTGGGTAACACTTTTTGGCATAATATCCTCAACCTTGGGCTACATTTTGTTGCATAATACCCTCGAACCTGGGTCACACTTTGTGCCATAATTTCCTCAACCCTGGACTATTCTTTGTGGCTTTAGATACTCAATCCTGGGCTACACTTTGTGGCATAATACCCTAAACCTGGACCACAGTTTGTGGCATAACACGCTCAAGCCAGAGCTACACTTTGTGGCATAATACCTTCAACCCTGGGTTACACTTTTTGGCATAATATCCTCAACCTTGGGCTACACTTTGTTGCATAATACCCTCAACCCTGGGTCACACTTTGTGCCATAATACCCTAAACCTGGACCACAGTTTGTGGCATAACACGCTCAAGCCAGAGCTACACTTTGTGGCATAATACCCACAAACCTGGGTAGACTTTGTAGCTTTAGATCCTCAACCCTGGGCTACACTTTATGGTATAATATCCTCAACCTTGGGCTGCACTTTGTGGCTTAATACCCTCAACCCTGGGTTACACTTCGTGGGTTAAGATCCTTAAACTTAGGTTACACTTTGTGGCCTAATAGCTTCATCCCTGGGCAACACTTTCTGGTTTTAGATCGTCAACCCTGGGCTACACTTAGTGGCATAATATCCCCAAACATGGCCTACGCTTTCTGGCATTAGATCCTCAACGCTGGGCTACACATTGTGGTATAATATCCTTAACCATGGGTTACGATTTCTAGCTCTATATCCTCAATCCCAGGCTACTCTTTGGGGCTTTAGATCCTCAGCTACAAGCTACAATTTGTGGATAATACTCTCAACGCTGGGCTACAATTTGTGGGTTTAGATCACTAACCCTGGTTTACACTTTGTGGCATAATACCCTCAACCCTGGGTTACACTTTGTGGCATAATACCCTCAACCCTAGGCTACACTTTGTGGCATAATACCCTCAACCCTGGGTTACACTTTGTGGCATAATACCCTCAACCCTAGGTTACACTTTGTGGCATAATACCCTCAACCCTGGGTTACACTTTGTGGCATAATACCCTCAACCCTGGGTTACACTTCGTGGGTTTAGATCACTAATCCCTGGACTACACTTTGTGGCATAATACCCTCAACCCTCGGTTACACTTCGTGGGTTTAGATCACAAACCCTGGGCTACACTTTGTGGCATAATATCCTCAACCTTGGGCTACACGTTGTGGCATAATACCCTCAACCCTGGGTTACACTTTGTGGCATAATACCCTCAACCCTGGGTTACACTTTGTGGCATAATACCCTCAACCCTGGGTTACACTTTGTGGCATAATACCCTCAACCCTGGGTTACACTTTGTGGCATAATACCCTCAACCCTAGGCTACACTTTGTGGCATAATACCCTCAACCCTGGTTTACACTTTGTGGCATAATACCCTCAACCCTGGGTTACACTTCGTGGGTTTAGATCACTAATCCCTGGACTACACTTTGTGGCATAATACCCTCAACCCTGGGTTACACTTTGTGGCATAATACCCTCAACCCTGGGCTACACTTTGTGGCATAATACCCTCAACCCTGGGTTACACTTTGTGGCATAATACCCTCAACCCTGGGTTACACTTTGTGGCATAATACCCTCAACCCTGGGTTACACTTTGTGGCATAATACCCTCAACCCTGGGCTACACTTTGTGGCATAATACCCTCAACCCTGGGTTACACTTTGTGGCATAATACCCTCAACCCTGGGTTACACTTTGTGGCATAATACCCTCAACCCTGGGTTACACTTTGTGGCATAATACCCTCAACCCTGGGCTACACTTTGTGGCATAATACCCTCCACCCTAGGTTACACTTTGTGGCATAATACCCTCAACCCTGGGTTACACTTTGTGGCATAATACCCTCCACCCTGGGCTACACTTTGTGGCATAATACCCTCAACCCTGGGTTACATTTTGTGGCATAATACCCTCAACCCTGGGTTACACTTTGTGGCATAATACCCTCCACCCTGGGTTCACTTCGTGGGTTTAGATCACAAACCCTGGGCTACATTTTGTGGCATAATACCCTCAAACCTGGGCTACACTTTGTGGCATAATATCCTCCACCCTGGGTTACACTTTGTGGCATAATACCCTCAACCCTAGGTTACACTTTGTGGCATAATACCCTCAACCCTGGGTTACACTTTGTGGCATAATACCCTCAACCCTGGGTTACACTTCGTGGGTTTAGATCACTAATCCCTGGACTACACTTTGTGGCATAATACCCTCAACCCTGGGTTACACTTTGTGGCATAATACCCTCAAACCTGGGCTACACGTTGTGGCATAATACCCTCAACCCTGGGTTACACTTTGTGGCATAATACCCTCAACCCTGGGTTACACTTTGTGGCATAATACCCTCAACCCTGGGTTACACTTTGTGGCATAATACCCTCAACCCTGGGCTACACTTTGTGGCATAATACCTTCAACCCTGGGTTACACTTTGTGGCATAATACCCTCAACCCTGGGTTACACTTTGTGGCATAATACCCTCAACCCTGGGTTACACTTTGTGGCATAATACCCTCAACCCTGGGCTACACTTTGTGGCATAATACCCTCCACCCTGGGTTACACTTTGTGGCATAATACCCTCAACCCTGGGTTACACTTTGTGGCATAATACCCTCCACCCTGGGCTACACTTTGTGGCATAATACCCTCAACCCTGGGTTACATTTTGTGGCATAATACCCTCAACCCTGGGTTACACTTTGTGGCATAATACCCTCCACCCTGGGTTCACTTCGTGGGTTTAGATCACAAACCCTGGGCTACATTTTGTGGCATAATACCCTCAAACCTGGGCTACACTTTGTGGCATAATATCCTCCACCCTGGGTTCACTTCGTGGGTTTAGATCACAAACCCTGGGCTTCACTTTGTGGCATAATACCCTCAACCCTGGGTTACACTTCGTGGGTTTAGATCACTAACCCTGGACTACACTTTGTGGCATAATACCCTCAACCCTGGGTTACACTTCGTGGGTTTAGATCACAAACCCTGGGCTTCACTTTGTGGCATAATACCCTCAACCCTGGGTTACACTTCGTGGGTTTAGATCACAAACCCTGGGCTTCACTTTGTGGCATAATACCCTCAACCCTGGGTTACACTTCGTGGGTTTAGATCACAAACCCTGGGCTTCACTTTGTGGCATAATACCCTCAACCCTGGGTTACACTTCGTGGGTTTAGATCACTAACCCTGGACTACACTTTGTGGCATAATACCCTCAACCCTGGGTTACACTTCGTGGGTTTAGATCACAAACCCTGGGCTACACTTTGTGGCATAATACCCTAAACCCTGGGTTACACTTCGTGGGTTTAGATCACTAACCCTGGACTACACTTTGTGGCATAATACCCTCAACCTTGGGTTACACTTCGTGGGTTTAGATCACAAACCCTGGGCTTCACTTTGTGGCATAATACCCTCAACCCTGGGTTACACTTCGTGGGTTTAGATCACTAACCCTGGACTACACTTTGTGGCATAATATCCTCAACCCTGGGTTACACTTCGTGGGTTTAGATCACTAACCCTGGACTACACTTTGTGGCATAATATCCTCAACCCTGGGTTACACTTCGTGGGTTTAGATCACTAACCCTGGACTACACTTTGTGGCATAATATCCTCAACCCTGGGTTACACTTCGTGGGTTTAGATCACTAACCCTGGACTACATTTTGTGGCATAATACCCTCAACCTTGGGTTACACTTCGTGGGTTTAGATCACAAACCCTGGGCTACACTTTGTGGCATAATACCCTCAACCCTGGGTTACACTTCGTAGGTTTAGATCACAAACCCTGGGCTACACTTTGTGGCATAATACCCTCAACCCTGGGTTACACTTCGTGGGTTTAGATCACAAACCCTGGGCTTCACTTTGTGGCATAATACCCTCAACCCTGGGTTACACTTCGTGGGTTTAGATCACTAACCCTGGACTACACTTTGTGGCACAATACCCTCAACCTTGGGCTACTCTTTATGGCATAATACCCTAAACCCTGGGCTACACTTTTTGGTATAATATTGTGGCGTATGCACAGATAATAAGTTACACTACTCTCTGGGCACCAAGATCCGAGACGGCAGTTTGTCTGTGAGTAGGGGAACTAGGTGTTAGGCGAACTTAGTATTAGAGGAAGGGATAGCGTCAGTGACGCTTGGGGTGTTAGCGTGTGCTGAGGGAGAGTCAGCAAGTAAGACCCGAATAGGTAAGACGTAGAACTGCTCTCTCGTGCTTTGGCGCGATGGCCTCGTCAACAGACAATGGGAAAAGAATGTAAGTAAAGTAATTAGTCTTTATCTCAGTAAACCCTTATCCATCTACTCTTGAAGTGTCTTAATTATGGTAGCGTAGCATCCTTCCTCTCCCTTAAAGCCAGGTATTATTCTGATTAGTATTGTTTTCGTGTTTTCTTTAGCTTCTTTAGCTGCGTTCCCCCCGTCGTAGCCCCGCCATTTGAAGTTCTTGTTTAATTTGCCCGTACCTCTTGCAAGCGAGTAGCTCCCCTGTCTGTTATTGAGAAGTATTTAAAGAGAGGCTACGACAGTTGGTGGAGGGCCAGGCATAATTTAAATTTTTTGTGAGATTTTCAAGTGTAAGATTTTTTTTCCCCTCTGAAATGTAACGGTTTGTGGTCCTCCATGTGGTCGCGAAAAATCTAAATTTGTTTCTGGCTTAAGGGTAAGGATTTTGATGGTGTAATTTGTGATTCTCATATTCTAAATTTTGTTACTATAATTTCTAAAAGTCTCGTTTCTAAATTTTAATTTTGAGTTCATTTTTGCATTTTTCCATTGTCTGTCGGCGTGACGCTAAAACTTCTGACTCCATTTTCCTCCTATTTTGGCTTCATTTCCATTAAATTGTATTGCTGTGCTAAGTGGTTCGTGCTGGTTATTTTCAAATGTATTTTTGTGAAAGTTGAGTGAGATAACGAGTGAGATATTTGCAACTTTGAAAATGTGCTCGTCACTCGTTGGCCATCTAGGTGAAAATATTGTTTTCTGTGCTTATTAGCAGTGGTTTTGGAAGCTTGTAACTTTATATTCCATTGATTGTGATTTCCAGCTGTTTACTATACTTTTGTGGGACATTTTTCGTGTAACTTTTATGTACGCACGTGTGTTATGTAATTCCCGCGTGGTCATGCATTTCAGCACTAATTCTAGCTTGTGAAACCAGTCTTCATCAGCACGTGTTTTGGCACGTTTATTTGCGTGTGTATAACAGGTCAGATACATTTGTTTTAAAGGAAAAAAAAAAGAGAAGGAATTTTTTTTTGTGTGTGCTACGTACAAATTGCAAGTCTGTATTCTGCTCTTTTTGAGATAATGTTAGCGGTGGTCACAGTAGGTGTGACGTGGTTTTTTTAACTTCCAGTTCGAGGTTTCTCACTGAAGATATCATTTTGGTCTCTCTTCCATGTGTTCATTCTATTTAAAAATCTTGGTACTGTGTCCAAGTGGCTTGCGTGTCATGCTTGTGTAGAGCGTATGTTGGTATAATTTTCTGATATTTCGCCGTGGGCGCTTAATTGTAATACTTCTGGTACTGTTTTATTTGGCTATGTTCTGATCTTGCTACTTACATTCATGAGATGCTATAAGTGTTTAGTTTGGTGTAATCTGTATCGCTTTGTCATACTGTTTATTTACTGGTTGTGTTATCTTTTGTGCTACAATTATGCCTAAGCGACGTACTACGCAGAAATCTGATATGGCAATTGCCCCAGTTAGCGAGCATAGTGAAGAGGAATCTAAGTCCAGTATTAGTACGCCTGTTGTTACTCAGTTATCAGTGGTGCCTAATCCGCCTGTCGTGGCCAGTACAATGCAGTCAGCTGTGTGTCGCCCGGTCATTGACCCCTCTTACTTTGAGAATTCCAGCAGGTTGTCCGCGCATGAATTTCTGCAGAACTTTGAAATGGTCGCTGCTGCTAATGGCTGGTCAGAAGAAATGAAATTGAAATGCTTTCCATGCTATTTACGAGATACTGCTGCATCATGGTTTCAAACTTTTCGCCATCGGCATCCTCACCATGGATTTTCTTGTCTACACAATTTTTAAATGCATTTCAGATAACAAACCAGAGTGATATTCTGGAAATGAAATTCAGACAGCGGGTACAGTTGGATGATGAACCTGTTATTAGTTACATTTATGACGTGCTATCTTTATGTGACCAAGTCAACCCAGCTATGTTGCAGTTGGAACAAATTAAACACTTGCTTAAAGGTCTCAGACCTCTGTAAGTACAATCTTTATTGCCATTAAATCCTCAAACTGTTGATGAGGTAATACAAATCATTCGACGAGTGGACAAAGCACAGTTTTATATGCAGAACCGTGAACATCTAGTGTCTGCTCAATCTCAGGCTGCAGTGGTTACGCCACCCTCTGTTCTATTTAATAATGCACCTGTTCCTGCTGTTACTTCACCAACTTCTCAGCCTTCTCAGGCTTCTTCTCTTGTGGACGTACCTATCGATCCTATGCATCAGCTGATTGATCGTGTGGAACAGTTATGTAACAGAGTTAACCAGTTTCACTTACCATCTCCGGAGAGAACTTCACAGCATTCACAGCTTCCACGGTCATCTGACTTCAACCGGAGGGATCCACCCGTCACCTGCTATAGATGCAACAGGCAGGGCCACCTGGCTCGCTTTTGCCGGAGCCGCCTCCCGCAGTCAAAAAACGACTGGCGCAGAGCCTCATACGAGACGTAGCAGCACCACCACCGCCCACCAGCATGGCTGCACCTCAACGGGACATAGCTACACCTCAACGGGATGTGTCTGCATTATCAGGTCAGATATTGCAAGTTACTGGTCGTATTGCCCAGACAGAGCTCTCCATCTTGCTCGATACAGGAAGCGCAGTGAGTATTGTGAATGCTGTACATGTTCTTGACCATTCTACATTAAAACCTATAGAGATGATGCTCCGCACTGCAGGAAACAAGTTACTTGATGCGCCTTACCACACTGTGTTAGATTTCTATATTAATGATGTTCTTTTTCAGGAGGATGTACTAGTTGTGAAAGATTTGTCCCATGATTTAATTTTAGGCAATGACTTTTTGCAGACCCATGATGTTATAATTGATTATGCACTTAATCTGATAACCCTGAAATCTTCTAAGAATGATGCGTTCAGTATACCAATAACCCTAACACCTTTGTTGATATGGCAGTAAACCCTCTCCAAGATAATGATTGTGCAGATTCTGGTGTTAAAATGGCAGTTATGAATGATGTTAAAATTCCACCTCTGTCTACATGCTATATATCAGTTAAGCCTTTGTCAGCCATTAGCAATGAGGTTATGTTTGAACCCACTCTTAACATAATGCAAAAGAAGAACCTTTCCATTCCACCGTTGTTGTGTCATTCTGCCTCTGAACTTACTACTCCAGTGCACAATAATACTTCAGTTCCACAAACATTGTTTGCAAATACAGTCTTAGCCAAAGCTTATGATGTTGCACTCGTTCAGAGTAATTCTGTTTTATCATCCGATGTTACTCCTCTGCCAGCTCCAAATTGTAAATTTAATGTCAATGGTAAACTCCTGGAAACCCAAAAGGCTGACTTACATGCTTTATTATTGAAATATAGTGATCTTTTTGCCACAACATTACAAGAACTTGGTACTATGGATGTTGCAGAATTTGATATCAAAGTAAATGACCCTAAACCAATTAAGCAAAGACCATATAGAGTTCCTCATAAACAAAAGGAAATTATTGCTGAGCAAGTTAAAGAGATGCAAGATGCTGGAATTATCAAGGAATCACAGTCCTCCTGGGCTTCTTCTGCTGTAGTACTTGTCAAAAAGAAAGATGGCTCCATGAGATTTTGTGTCGACTATAGAAAATTGAATGCTGTTACAGAGACCACCTCTTTCCCTTTACCATTGATAGATGATTTGTTAAGTTATTTGGGGGAGGCTAAATGGTTTGTCTCATTAGATTTGCTGTCAGCATACTTTCAGGTACCTATTGCAGAGGATAGCCAGAAATACACCTCTTTTGTTACTTTTCAGGGTCAATATCAATTTACACGCTTGAGTTTTGGGTGGGCAAATGCCCCTAGGTTTTTCAGTTACATCGCAGACAAGTTGTTAGGCGATTTGAATATTAAAAAGGCTATTGCATATTTGGATGACATTGTTGTTTTTGCTAAAACCTTTGAGGAGTTGTTACAAAATCTTGAGGCTGTTTTTCAACGTCTGGATCACCACAAGTTTAAACTTAAACCAGAAAAATGTTTCTTCGCCATGCAAAAGATCAAGCTCTTAGGCTTTGAAGTTTCTAAAGATGGTATTTCCCCTGATTCTGATAAAGTTGTTTCCATTCAAAATTTGCCTCGTCCTAAAAATGTTCGAGATGTGAGAAAAGTTTTGGGATTGTTTAATTTTTACAGGAAATTCATCAAGGACCATGCTAATATTGCTCAACCACTAATCCAGTTGACTAGAAAGAATCAAAGTTTTATTTGGGGATCTGATCAGCAAACTGCATTTCAAAATTTGAAGGACTTATTAGTTTCGGCCCCTGTCTTAGCTCACTATACTCCTGGTGCTTATACTGAACTACACTCTGATGCCAGTGGACTAGGGGTTGCCTCAGTGTTGTATCAAAAGATAGATGTGTTGAAACCAGTGGGCTATGCTTCGAGGACACTATCTAAATGTGAACGTAATTACAGTGTTCCTGAGTTGGAATTGTTGGCCATCCTGTTTGGACTTACCCATTTTCGCAGTTTTGTTTATGGCTACAAGGTTCATATTGTATCTGATCATCACTCCCTTTGTTATTTAAATAATTTGAAAGATTTGACTGGGCGTTTGGCACGATGGAGTTTGAAATTGCAAGAGTTTGATTACACCATTTCCTATAAATCGGGCAAGAAACATCATGATGCTGATACTCTATCGAGATTTCCTGTGTTACAACCTACAGAAAGTGATCTTGAACAGCTTGAAGAACTTCCCACATGTTTACTGTCATCAGTTGAAGTTGCTGACCACCAGAAGAAAGATACTGGGTTACTTGAGCTTATTAATGCTCTCCATGATCCTCCGTCGACCCCTGCTAAGCTTCAGAGACAAGTTTCCAACTATATGCTCAAATCAGGGGTTCTTTATCGTAAAAATGCTAGCTCCACTGGCCCTCTCCATCTGCTGGTTATTCCAGAAGCTCTAAAACATGAAATTCTTTCTTCATGTCACGATGATCCTCTTTCAGGCCACTTAGGGTTCTCAAAAACATTTGCCAAAATTCACTCCAGATATTACTGGATTGGTATGAAGAAAGATATTGAACATTTTGTCCGAACCTGTCCCAGCTGTCAAACAAGAAAAGGACCGAAGAATCAGAAACCAGCAGGCTTATTACAACCAATTCCGGTTACATCTGTAGGCGAGCGGTGGGGTATTGATTTGCTTGGGCCTCTCCCACGCTCAAATTCTGGACACAAATATGTTGTCGTTGCGACCGAGTATGCTTCTCGCTGGGTCGAGTCTGCGTCGCTTTCTTCAGCAACAATCCCTCAAGTTGCTAAATTTATTTTGCATAACATCATCTGTAAGCATGGAGCCCCTGCTGCCTTGTTATCTGATCGTGGCTCAGTTTTCTTAAGTGAGGTGACACAAGAATTGTTGAGATCTTTATCAGTGTCCTCCAATTTCACCAGTGCTTATCATCCAGCTTGCAACGGACTTACTGAAAGATTTAACCAAACCCTCTTAAATATGCTCAGCCATTTTGTGGACAATAATCAGAAGAATTGGGACTCAATTTTGCCCTATGTCATCTTTTCGTATAACTCAAGTGTCCAAGAGTCTACTAAATTTTCACCCTTTTTCTTGATATATGGTCGAGAACCTTCTTTACCTAACCAGGTTCAACTACAAGCTACGTCTAATGACCTTTTTGTAAGACAAACATTGCAAGAGATTCAGAAGACACGGGAGGTTGCTGTTGCTAACATTACAAAGCAGCAGGTGAAGCAAAAAGAAGCATTTGATGCTAAACACAGAGATGTGGTTTATAATGTAGGTCAATTAGTTAAAGTTTTCACTCCTATTAGGAAGAAAGGTAAATGTACAAAGTTGCTACATAGATATTTTGGCCCTTTTGAAATTATCCGACAGATCACTCCTGTTACCTACCTTGTTGGTCGACCTCATGCTCCCCGTACCAAACATTAGAGTGTTCATGTGTCACGCCTTTACCCTTACTATGATCCTGTGGGTCCTTATAGACTGTAAAGTCTGAGTTTGTGATGCTTAATTAAGCTTTGCTTTTCAGGAATAACATGTGCTATGAATGTCTCTGCTAAATTAAAAGTGTATTATTATTATTATTATTATTATTATTATTATTATTATTATTATTATTATTATTATTATTATTATTATTATTATTATTATTATTATTATTATTATTATTATTTTGGGTGTAACTTAAATTTTAAATTATGTTTTGGGGATTGCAAATTATTTGTTTTATTGTGTTATGCTGCAGGAATGTGTTTTATGTATACTATGTGCTTAATTGAGCTTCCATTTTCAGGAATGTTATATGACAGTATTCTTTTCTGTAATGATGTGATGTTGTTTTGTTGCATTCGATTTGATATGATTTGATTTGACTTGATGTGATTTTGGGTTTCATAATGATGCTGTGATCTTTATTTGCAGAAAATTGTTGCATGAATAGTGTGTGTATGTATGTGTGTATTTGAGGTTATGTGAGAAATATGAGTTGAGATTTGCCTCGGTGGATGTGCGTAAGAGTAACCCCGACGGTGCTAATGTGAGAGATGAGACGATGTCAGCTTCGGTGGAAGTGCCAGAGTAACCCCGATAGTTGAAGTGTATGAATGTGTTGATTTTTCAGGAGGGCTACAGGTACCTGGAAAGTTGATGTGATGATTTCAGAGATTTTGCTTATTGGTGTTGCTGTAACGTGCCCAGTATAGCGTGTGTGATGAATTCACACGAGAGATTAAATGTATGGAAGTGACTGTAATGTGAATAATTTTTTTTCTGTTTATGCAACAAGTTTATTACCATCTTAGATAGCAAATTTTAATACCAACTGTTTTCCAGCTTAATTTTGATTCGGAGGATGTGGATGCAACAGTATTATATCATGTTATTTGTGTTATTCCTGAAATGTTAATGTGATTTCTTCAAGGTTATGCCTATGTTAGATATTTTTGACTTTGCAGCATGGTAAATGAGACACGTCAGTGAAGATGTTTTGTTTTCCAAGAGAAAATTGAAAGTTGAGATAAAGATGATGACTGAAGTAATGATGCTGATTGAAATACTGATGATGATGATGATGATGATTATGATTGAGTTGATGATAATGAGATGAGGAAGATAGTAATGTGGAGGAGAAATTGTATTAGTGACAAGAGTATAATTGTAGTTGAAAGCATGTCACGTGGTGTAGTTTGGAGATGTATTGTGGATGTATTTTGTAGTTTGTAGTAATGCATACAGTAGTTTGAGTAGCTAGTTAAGTGAGTGTTGTGTGTAATTTGGGCCATGGTCAGTGTGAATGAGTTCATTTCATTGTCATGTGTGATTGTCTTGTAAGTGCACTTATTTTCTTTTGTTAGTGATACCAGCTGGTCATTAAGATTTAATAGTGGGATCCCAAATAAGGTTATGTTTTTCTGTCATGTTATTGTATGAAAAAGTCACTGTTCTTGATATAATGTTAATGTATTCTGAGTCTGTTTTAATGTTTTATTTGGATTCTGAAGCATTGTGAGTTAAATTTTGGATGGCAACTCTCGATAAAATTTAGTTCTTATGCCAATTTGTACTTATTTTTTTTCTCTTTCTTTGCCCATGTCAAAAGAATTTTTAGTGCAAACTTTTCAACCTTTCAAATATTTAATTGTACATGACATACCGTTTTTTTATGTGTGATTGTTTGTTAGAGCACCCTTTTTATTGTTTGGTGGTTTTGTTGTAGTATTTTGCTGTGGCGGAGCTCGAAAGCATAAGGGAGTATTCCCACGTGGCACACCAGAAGTCAAGAAACACCACAAGGAAGCTATCGGGCAGCCACTACACTGCCGTGGCATAAGGAGCCACCATGTCGGGGGGCAGTCCAAGCCAGCGACTGCCCACCCCGTTATCATCGCCAAAGACCAGCAGTAATAACCATTCTACAACAGGACAAATCGTCGTTGTGGGCACATTATAAATATACCCACAAACATTTCCAGCAGACCATCAATATCTTGCGCAGTGTAGTGTGCGTGTGAACTGAGGCAGCGTGGTGTGTGTGCGTGTGCGGGGTGCTCGAGCATAATTGCTCTAACAACATTATCCGAAAATCGAGACTCCACAACGCCCAGTAACATTGTGTCGTCGTCTGGGTGCTTATCACACATGTATATTATTCTGTTATATTTTGGATCATCACACATGTTTAATTCTTTTTATTATGTATGTCATTTTTGTTATTTTAATGTCTCTTATTTTGTTGGTTTGCCTTGTGTCGACGAGGGCGTCGATCTCGGTGGCCAGGGGGAGATGTGGCGTATGCACAGTTAATAAGTTACACTACTCTCTGGGCACCAAGATCCGAGACGGCAGTTTGTCTGTGAGTAGGGGAACTAGGTGTTAGGGGTACTAAAAGTTAGAGGAAGGGATAGTGTCAGTGACGCTTGGGGTGTTAGCGTGTGTTGAGGGAGAGTCAGCAAGTAAGACCCGAATAGGTAAGACGTAGAACTGCTCTCTCGTGCTGTGGCGCGATGGCCTCGTCAAAAGACAATGGGAAAAGAATGTAAGTAAAGTAATTAGTCTTTATCTCAGTAAACCCTTATCCATCTACTCTTGAAGTGTCTTAATTATGGTAGTGTAGCATCCTTCCTCTCCCTTAAAGCCAGGTATTATTCTGACTAGTGTTGTTTTCGTGTTTTCTTTAGCTTCTTTAGCTGCCTTCCCCCGGTCGTAGCCTCGCCATTTGAAGTTCTTGTTTAATTTGCCCGTACCTCTTGCAAGCGAGTAGCTCCCCTGTCTGTTATTGAGAAGTATTTAAAGAGAGGCTACAACAATATCCTCAACCTTGGGCTACACTTTGTGGCACAATACCCTCAACCCTGTGCTACACTTTGTGGCATAATACCCTCAACCCTGGGTTACACTTCGTGGGTTTAGATCACTAACCCTGGACTACACTTTGTGGCATAATACCCTCAACCCTCGGCTACACCTTGTGGCATAATATCCTCAACCTTGGGCTACTCTTTGTGGCATAATACCCTAAACCCAGGGCTACACTTTTTGTTATAATATCCTCAACCTTGGGCTGCACTTTGTGACATAATACCCAAAACCCTGGGCTACACTTTGTGGAATAATACCCTCAAACCTGGGTTACACTTCGTGGGTTTAGATCACTAACCCTGCGCTACACTTTGTGGCATAATACCCCCCACCCTGGGCTACACATTGTGGCATATAATCCTCAACCTTGGGCTTCAACTTGTGGCATAATAACCTCAACCTTGGGTTACACTTTGTGGCATAATATCCTCAACCTTGGGCTACACATTGTGGCATAATACCCTCAACCTTGGGCTACACATTGTGGCATAATAACCTCAACCTTGGGCTACACATTGTGGCATAATACCCTCAACCTTGGGCTACACATTGTGGCATAATAACCTCAACCTTGGGCTACACATTGTGGCATAATAACCTCAAACTTGGACTACACATTGTGGCATAATAACCTCAACCTTGGGCTACACATTCTGGCATAATAACCTCAACCTTGGGCTACACATTGTGGCATAATACCCTCAACCTTGGGCTACACATTGTGGCATAATAACCTCAAAATTGGGCTACACATTGTGGCATAATAACCTCAAACTTGGACTACACATTGTGGCATAATAACCTCAAACTTGGACTACACATTGTGGCATAATAACCTCAAACTTGGACTACACATTGTGGCATAATAACCTCAAACTTGGACTACACATTGTGGCATAATAACCTCAAACTTGGACTACACATTGTGGCATAATAACCTCAAACTTGGGCTACACATTGTGGCATAATAACCTCAAACTTGGACTACACATTGTGGCATAATAACCTCAACCTTGGGCTACACATTGTGGCATAATAACCTCAAACTTGGACTACACATTGTGGCATAATAACCTCAAACTTGGACTACACATTGTGGCATAATAACCTCAAACTTGGACTACACATTGTGGCATAATAACCTCAACCTTGGGCTACACATTGTGGCATAATACCCTCAACCTTGGGCTACACATTGTGGCATAATAACCTCAACCCTGGGCTACACATTGTGGCATAATAACCTCAGCCTTGGGCTACACATTGTGGCATAATAACCTCAACCCTGGGCTACACATTGTGGCATAATAACCTCAAACCTGGGCTACACATTGTGGCATAACATACTCAACCTTGGGCTGCACATTGTGGCATAATAACCTCAACCCTGGGCTACACATTGTGGCATAACATACTCAACCTTGGGCTACACATTGTGGCATAATAACCTCAACCCTGGGCTACACATTGTGGCATAATACCCTCAACCTTGGGCTACACATTGTGGCATAATAACCTCAACCTTGGGCTACACATTGTGGCATAATAACCTCAGCCTTGGGCTACACATTGTGGCATAACATCCTCAACCTTGGGCTACACATTGTGGCATAATAACCTCAACCCTGGGCTACACATTGTGGCATAATAACCTCAACCCTGGGCTACACATTGTGGCATAATACCCTCAACCTTGGGCTACACATTGTGGCATAATAACCTCAACCTTGGGCTACACATTGTGGCATAATAACCTCAGCCTTGGGCTACACATTGTGGCATAACATCCTCAACCTTGGGCTACACATTGTGGCATAACATACTCAACCTTGGGCTACACATTGTGGCATAATACCCTCAACCCTGGGTTACACTTCGTGAGTCTAGATCACTAAACCTGGGCTACACTTTGTCGCATAATACCCTCAACCCTGGGCTACACTTTCTGGCATAATATCCTCAACCCTGAGCTACACTTTGTGGGTTTGCATCACCAACCCGGGGCTTTACTTTGTGGATAAATACCCCCAACCTTGGGTTACACCTTGTGACATAATACCCTCAACCCTGGGCTACACTTTGTGGCATAATACCCTCAACCCTGGGTTGCACTTCCTGGGTTTATATCACTAAACCTGGGCTACACTTTGTGGCATAATACCTTCAACCCTGGGCTACACTTTGCTACATAATACCCTCAACCCTGGCTTACACTTCATGGGTTTAGATCACTAACGCTGGGCTACACTTTGTGGCATAATACCCTCAACCCTGGGCTGCACTTTGTGGCATAATACCCACAACCCTGAGCTACACTTTGTGGCATAATACCCTGAAACCTGGGTTACACTTCGTGGGTTTAGATCACTAACCCTGCGCTACACTTTGTGGCATAATACCCTCAACCCTGGGCTACACATTGTGGCATAATATCCTCAACGTTGGGCTACACTTTGTGGCATAACACACAACTTAAGGGTACACGATCTGGCTTTATATCCTCAACCCCAGGATACACTTTGTGGCTTTAGTTACTCAACCCCAGGCTAACCTTTCTGGCTTTAGATACTCATCCCCGGGCTTAAGGTTCTGGCTTTATATCCTCAACCCCAGGATACACTTTCTGGCTTTAGATCCTCAACCAGAGGCTACACTTAGTGCCTCTAGATACTCAGCCCCAGGCTACACTTTGTGGCTTTAGATACTCAAACCCAGGCTACACTTTCTGGCTTTAGTTTCTCAACTCCGGGCTAAAGGTTCTGGCTTTAGTTACTCAACCCCGGGCTACAGGTTCTGGCTTTAGATACTCAACCCTAAGCTACACTTTGTGGCATAATAGCCTTAACCCTGGGCTACAATTTCTGTCTTTATCTCCTAAACCCTAGGGTACACTTTCTGGCTTTAGATACTCAAACCTAGGCTACACTTTGTGGCATAATAGCCTTAAACCTGGGCTATACTTTCTGGCATTATATACTCAACCCTAGGCTACACTTTGTGGCATAGTAGCCTTAACCCTGGGCTATACTTTCTGGCATTATATACTCAACCTTAGGCTACACTTTGTGGCATAACAGCCTTAACCCTGGGCTATACTTTCTGGCATTATATACTCAACCCTAGGCTACACTTTGTGGCATAATAGCCTTAAACCTGGGTTATTCTTTCCGGCATTATATACTCAACCCTAGGCTACACTTTGTGGCATAATAGCCTTAACCCTGGGTTATTCTTTCCGGCATTATATACTCAACCCTAGGCTACACTTCGTGGCAAAATAGCCTTAACCCTGGGCTATACTTTCCGGCATTATATACTCAACCCTAGGCTACACTTCGTGGCAAAATAGCCTTAACCCTGGGCTATACTTTCTGGCATTATATACTCAACCCTAGGCTACACTTTGTGGCATAATAGCCTTAACCCTGGGTTATTCTTTCCGGCATTATATACTCAACCCTAGGCTACACTTTGTGGCATAATAGCCTTAACCCTGGGCTATACTTTCTGGCATTATATACTCAACCCTAGGCTACACTTTGTGGCAAAATAGCCTTAACCCTGGGTTATTCTTTCCGGCATTATATACTCAACCCTAGGCTACACTTTGTGGCATAATAGCCTTAACCCTGGGCTATAATTTCTGGCATTATATACTCAACCCTAGGCTACACTTCGTGGCATAATAGCCGTAACCCTCGGCTATTCTTTCTGACATCATATACTCAACCCTAGGCTACACTTTGTGGCATAATAGCCTTAATCCTGGGCTATACTTTCTGGCATTATATACTCAACCGTAGACTACACTTTGTTGCATAATAGCCTTAACCCTGGGCTATTCTTTCTGGCATTATAAACTCAACCCTAGGCTACACTTTGTGGCCTTAGATACTCAACCCTAAGCTACACTTTGTGGCATAATAGCCTTAACCCTGGGCTATTCTTTCTGGCATTATAAACTCAACCCTAGGCTACACTTTGTGGCCTTAGATACTCAACCCTAAGCTACACTTGTAGCTTTAGATACTCAACCCTAGGGTACACTTTGTGGCTTTAGATACTCAACCCTAGGCTACATTTTGTGGCATAATAGCCTTAACCCTGGGCTATTCTTTCTGGCATTATAAACTCAACCCTACGCTACACTTTGTGGCCTTAGATACTCAACCCTAAGCTACACTTGTAGCTTTAGATACTCAACCCTAGGGTACACTTTGTGGCTTTAGATACTCAACCCTAGGCTACACTTTGTGGCTTTAGATACTCAACCCTAGGCTAAACTTTGTGATATAATAGCCTTAACCCTGGGCTATACTTTTTGGCATTATATACTCAACCTTAGGCTACACTTTGTGGCATAATAGCCTTAACCCTGGGCTTTACTCTCTGGCATTATATCCTCAACCCTAGGCTACACTTTGTGGTATAGTAGCCTTAAAACTGGGCTACACTTTCTCGCATTACATACTCAACCCTAAGCTACACTTTGTGGCATAATAGCCTTAACCCTTGGGTATACTTTCTGGCATTAAATACTCAACCCTAGGCTACACTTTGTGGCATAATAGCCTTATCCCTGGGGTATACTCTCTGGCATTATTTACTCAACCCTAGGCTACACTTTGTGACATAATATCCTTAACCCTGGGCTATACTTTCTGGCATTATATACTCAACCCTAGGCTACACTTTGTGACATAATATCCTTAACCCTGGGCTATACTTTCTGGCATTATATACTCAACCCTAGGCTACACTTTGTAGCATAATAGCCTTAACCCAGGGCTATACTTTCTGGCCTTATATACTCAACCCTAGGCTACACTTTGTGGCATAATAGCCTTAACCCAGGGCTATACTTTCTGGCATTATATACTCAACCCTAGGCTACACTTTGTGGCATAATAGCCTTAACCCTGGGCTCTACTTTCTGGCTTTTTATACTCAACCCTAGGCTACACTTTGTGGCATAATAGCCCTAATCCTTGGCTATACTTTCTGGCATTATATACTCAACCCTAGGCTACATTTTGTGGCATAATAGCCTTAACCCTGGGCTATACTTTCTGGCATTATATACTCAACCCTAGGTTACACGTTGTGGCATAATAGCCTTAATCCTAGACTACACTTTCTGGCATTATATACTCAACCCTAGGCTACACTTTGTAGCATCATAGCCTTAACCCTGGGCTATACTTTCTGGCTTTATATCCTCCACCCTAGGCTACACTTTGTGGCTTTAGATACTCAACCCTAGGCTACACTTTGTGGCTTTAGATACCCAACCGTAGGCTACACTTTGTGGTATATTAGCCTTAACCCTGGGCTACACTTTCTCGCTTTACATCCTCAGTCCTAGGCTACAGTTTTTGACATATTAACCTCATCTCTAGGTTACACATTGTAACATAATACCCTGAACCCTAGTCTACACTTTGTGACATAATACTCTCAACCCCAGGCTATGCTTTCTGGCTTTAGTTCCTCAACTCCAGGCTACGCTTTATGGTATAATACTGTCAATTCCAGGCTTCACTTTCGGGTTTAAGATGCTTAACTCCAGGCTACACTTTGTGGCATAATACTCTCAACCCTTGGCTACACTTTCTGGCTTTATATCCTCAATCCCAGGATACACTTTGGTTACATAATACCCTAAACCCTAGGCTACACTTAGTGACATAATACCCTAAATCCTAGGCTACACTTTGTGACATAATACCCTACATCCTAGACTACACTTCGTGACATAATACCCTAAATCCTAGGCTACACTTAGTAACATAATACCCTCAACCCTAAACTATATTTGTGATATAATACGCACAACACTGGGCTACACTGTGTGACATAATACCCTCAACCCTGGGCTAAACCTTCTGGCTGTAGATCCTTAAAACTAGGCTACACTTTGTGGCATAATACCCCCAACTCTGGGCTACAGTTAGTGGCATAATACCCCCAACCCTGGGCTACAGTTTGTGGCATAATAGCCCAACCCTGGGCTACAGTTTGGGGCATAATACCCTCAACCCTAAGCTACACTTTGTGGCATAATACCCTCTAAACTGCGATATACTTTGTGGCATAATAACGTCAACCCTGGGCTAGTTTGTGGCCTAATACCCCAATACCTGGGATACAGTTTGTGGCATAATACCCTCAACCCTAAGGTACACTTTGTGGCATAATACTTTCAAACCTTGGCTACGCTTTCTGGCTTTATATCCTCAGCCCCAGGCTACACTTTGTGGCTTAATATCCTCAGCCCCAGGCTACACTTTCTGGCTTTATATCCTCAACCCCAGGCTACACTTTGTTACATAATACCCTAAACCCTAGGCTACACGTTGTGACATAATACCCTAAATCCTAGGCTACACTTTGTGACATAATACCCTAAGTCCTAGGCTACACTTTGTGACATAATACACTCAACCGTAGGCTACGCTTTGTGACGTAATACCCTCAACCCTGGGCTAAACCTTCTGGCTTTAGATCCTCAAACATAGGCTACACTTTGTGGCATAATACCCTCAACCCTGGGCTGCTACAGTTTGTGGCAAAATACCCCCAACCCTGGGCTACAGTTTGTGGCATAATACCCTCAACCCTAAGCTACACTTTGTGGCATAATACCCTCAAACCTGCGATACACTTTGTGGCATAATACCCTCAACCCTGGGCTACACCTTGTGGCATAATACCCTCAAACCTGGGTTAAATCTTTTGGCAAAATACCCCCAATCCCGGTGTTACAGTTTGTGGAAAAAAACCCTCACACGGGGTTCCACTTTATGGCATAATATCCTGGACCCTGGGCAACAGTTTGTGGCACAATACCCTCAACCCCGAGCTACACTTTCTGGCTTTAGATCGTTAAGCCTGGACTACACTTTATGGCATAATATCCTCAACCATGGGCTACGCTTTCTGGATTTAGATCCTCAACCCTGGGCTACACTTTGTGGCATATCCTCAACCATGGGTTACGATTTCTGGCTTTATATCGTCAATCCCAAGCTACACCTTGTGACATAATATCTTGAACCCCAGGCTACACTCTGTGGATAATACTCTCAACCCTGTGCTATACTATCTGGCTTTAGATCCCGAACCGTGGGCTACACTTTGTGGCATAATACCCTCAACCTGAGGCTACACTTTGTGGCTTTAGATCCTGAACCTCAGGATACACGTTGTGGCATAATACCCTCAACCCCAGGCTACACTTTCTGGCTATAGATTCTCAACCCCAAGCTACACTTTGTGGCTTTAGATACTCAACCCCAGGCTAAACGTTCTGGATTTAGATCCTCAACCCCAGGATACACTTTCTGGCTTTAGATACTCAACCCGAGTCTAGACTTTCTGGCTTTAGGTAATTTACCCCAGGCTACTCTTTCTGACTTTAGATACCCAACTTAAGGGTACACGTTCTGGCTTTAGATCCTCAACCCCAGGCCACACTTTCTGGGTTTAGATACTCCATTCCAGACTACACTTTGTGGCTTTAAATACTAAACCCATGGCTACACTTTCTGGCTTTATATCCTCAACCCAAGGATACACTTTGTGGATTTAGATCCTCAACCAGAGGCTACACTTAATGGCTCTAGATACTCAACCCCATGCTACACTTTGTGGCTTTAGATACTCAATCCCAGGCTAACCTTTCTGGCTTTAGATACTCAACCCCGGGCTTAAGGTTCTGGCTTTATATCCTCAACCCAAAGATACACTTTGTGGCTTTAGATCCTCAACCAGAGGCTACACTTAGTGGCTCTAGATACTCAACCCCAGGTTACACTTTGTGGCTTTAGGTACTCAACCCCAGGCTACACTTTCTGGCTTTAGTTACTCAACCCCGGGCTACAGCTTCTGGCTTTAGTTACTCAACCCCGGGCTAACGGTTCTGGCTTTAGATACTAAACCCTAGGCTACACTTTGTGGCATAATAGCCTTAACCCTGGGCTACACTTTCTGTCTTTATCTCCTCAAACCTAGGGTAAACTTTCTGGCTTTAGATACTCAACCCTAGGCTACACTTTGTGGCATAATAGCCTTAACCCTGGGCTATACTTTCTGGCATTATATACTCAACCCTAGGCTACACTATGTGGCATACTAGCCTTAACCCTGGGCTATTTTTCTGGCATTATATACTCAACCCTAGGCTACACTTTGTGGCATAATAGCCTTAACCCTGGGCTATACTTTCTGGCATTATATACTCAACCCTAGGCTACACTTTGTGGCATAATAGCCTTAACCCTGGGCTATACTTTCTGGCATTATATACTCAACCCTAGGCTACACTTTGTGGCATAATAGCCTTAACCCTGGGCTATTCTTTCTGGCATTATATACTCAACCCTACGCTACACTTTGTGGCTTTAGATACTCAACCCTAAGCTACACTTTGTGGCTTTAGATACTCAACCCTAGGCTACACTTTGTGGCTTTAGATACTCAACCCTAGCCTACACTTTGTGGCTTTAGATACTCAACCGTAGGCTACACTTTGTGGTATAAAAACCTTAACCCTGGGCTACACTTTCTGGCATTATATACTCAACCCTAAGCTACACTTTGTGGCATAATAGCCTTAACCCTGGGCTATACTTTCTGGCATTAGATACTCAACCCTAGGCTACACTTTGTGGTATAATAGCCTTAACCCTGGGCTATACTTTCTGGCACTTTATACTCAAACCTAGGCTACACTTTGTGGCATAATAGCCTTAACCCTGGGCTATACTTTCTGGCATTATATACTCAACCCTAGGCTACACTTTGTGGCTTTAGATACTCAACCCTAAGCTACACTTTGTGGCATTAGATACTCAACCCTAGGCTACACATTGTGGCTTTAGATACTCAACCCTAGGCTACACTTTGTGGCTTTAGATTCTCAACCCTAGGCTAAACTTTGTGGCATAATAGCCTTAACCCTGGGCTATAATTTTGGCAATATATACTCAACCCTAGGCTACACCTTGTGGCATAATAGCCTTAACCCTGGGCTATAATTTCTGGCATTATATACTCAACCCTAAACTACACTTTGTTACATAATAGCCTTAACCCTGGGCTATACTTTCTAGCATTATATACTCAACCCTAGGCTACACTTTGTGGCATAATAGCCTTAACCCTGGGCTATATTTTCTGGAATTATATACTCAACCCTAGGCTACACTTTAAGGTAAATAGCCTTAACCCTGGGCTAAACTTTCTGGCTTTATATACTCAACCCTGGACTACACTTTGTGGCATAATAGCCTTAACCTGGGCTATACTTTCTGGCATTATATACTCAACCCTAGGCTACACTTTGTGGCATGATAGCCATAACCCTGGGCTATACTTTCTGGCATTATATACTCCACCCTAGGCTACACTTTGTAGCATAAAAGCCTTAACCCTGGGCTATACTTTCTGGCATTATATACTCAACCCTAGGCTACACTGTGTGGCATAATAGCCTTAACCCTGGGCTATTCTTTCTGGCATTATATACTCATCCCTAGGCTACACTTTGTGGCATAATAGCCTTAACCGTGGGCTATACCTTCTGGCATTATATACTCAAACCTAGGCTACACTTTGTGGCATAAAAGCCAATACACTGGGCTATACTTTCTGGCATTATATACTCAACCCTAGGCTACACTTTGTGGCATAATAACCCTTAACCCTGGGCTATAGTTTCTGGCATTATATACTCAAACCTAGGCTACACTTTGTGCCATAATAGCCTTAACCCTGGGCTATACTTTCTGGCATTATATACTCAACCCTAGGCTACACTTTGTGGCATAATAGCCTTAACCCTGGGCTATATATTCTGGCATTATATACTCAACCCTAGGCTACACTTTGAGGTAAATAGCCTTAACCCTGGGCTATACTTTCTGGCTTTATATACTCAACCCTAGGCTACACTTTGTGGCATAAAAGCCTTAACCTGGGCTATACTTCCTGGCATTATATACTCAACCCTAGGCTACACTTTGTGGCATAATAGCCATAACCCTGGGCTATACTTTCTGGCATTATATACTCCACCCTAGGCTACACTTTGTGGCAAAATAGCCTTAACCCTGGGCTATTCTTTCTGGCATTATATACTCATCCCTAGGCTACACTTTGTGGCATAATAGCCTTAACCCTGGGCTATACCTTCTGGCATTATATACTCAAACCTGGGCTACACTTTGTGGCATAATAGCCATAACCCTAGGCTATACGTTCCGGCATTATATACTCAATCCTAGGCTAAACTTTGGGGCATAATAACCTTAACCCTGGGCTATAGTTTCTGGCTTTATATACTCAAACCTAGGCTACACTTTGTGGTATAATAGCCTTAACCCTGGGCTATAGTTTCTGGCATTATATACTCAACCCTAGGCTACACTTTGTGGCATAATAGCCTTAACCCTGGGCTATTCTTTCTGGCATTATATACTCAACTCTAGGCTACACTTTGTGGCTTTAGATACTCAACTCTAAGCTACACTTTGTTGCTTTAGATACTCAACCTTAGGCTACACTTTGTGGCTTTAGATACTCAACCCTAGGCTACACTTTGTGGCTGTAGATACACAACCCTAGGCTAAACTTTGTGGCATAATAGCCATAACCCTGGGCTATACTTTTTGGCATTATATACTCAACCCTAGGCTACACTTTGTGGCATAATAGCCTTAACCCTGAGCTATACTCCCTTGCATTATAACCTCAACCCTAGGCTACACTTTGTGACTTTAGATACTCAACCGTAGGCTACACTTTGTGGTATAGTAGCCTTAACCCTGGGCTACACTTTCTGGCACTATATCCTTAACCCAGGGCTATACTTTCTGGCATTATATGCTCAAACATGGACTACACTTTGTGGCATAATAGCTTTAACCCTGGGCTATACCTTCTGGCTTTATATACTCAACCCTAGGCTACACTTTGTTCCATAATAGCCTTAACCCTGGGCTATAATTTCTGGCATTATATACTCAACCCTAAGCTACACTTTGTGGCATAATAGCCTTAACCCTGGGCTATAGTTTCTGGCATTATATACTCAACCCTAGGCTACACTTTGTGGCATAATAGCCTTAACCCTGGGCTATACTTTGTGGCATTATATACTCAACCCTAGGCTAAACTTTGTGGTAAATAGCCTTAACCCTGGGCTATACTTTCTGGCTTTATATACTCAACCCTAAGCTACACTTTGTGGCATAATAGCCTTAACCCTGGGCTATAGTTTCTGGCATTATATACTCAACCCTAGGCTACACTTTGTGGCATAATAGCCTTAACCCTGGGCTCTACTTTCTGGCATTATATACTCAACCCTAGGATACACTTTGTAGCATAATAGCCTTAACCCTGGGCTATACTTTCTGGCATTATATACTCAACCCTAGGCTACACTTTGTGGCTTTAGATACTCAACCCTAGGCTACACTTTGTGGTATAAAAACCTTAACCCTGGGCTACACTTTCTGGAATTATATACTCAACCCTAAGCTACACTTCGTGGCATAATAGCCTTAACCCTGGGCTATACTTTCTGGCATTAGATACTCAACCCTAGGCTACACTTTGTGGCTTTAGATACTCAACCCTAGGCTAAACTTTGTGATATAATAGCCTTAACCCTGGGCTATACTTTTTGGCATTATATACTCAACCTTAGGCTACACTTTGTGGCATAATAGCCTTAACCCTGGGCTTTACTCTCTGGCATTATATCCTCAACCCTAGGCTACACTTTGTGGTATAGTAGCCTTAAAACTGGGCTACACTTTCTCGCATTACATACTCAACCCTAAGCTACACTTTGTGGCATAATAGCCTTAACCCTTGGGTATACTTTCTGGCATTAAATACTCAACCCTAGGCTACACTTTGTGGCATAATAGCCTTATCCCTGGGGTATACTCTCTGGCATTATTTACTCAACCCTAGGCTACACTTTGTGACATAATATCCTTAACCCTGGGCTATACTTTCTGGCATTATATACTCAACCCTAGGCTACACTTTGTGACATAATATCCTTAACCCTGGGCTATACTTTCTGGCATTATATACTCAACCCTAGGCTACACTTTGTAGCATAATAGCCTTAACCCAGGGCTATACTTTCTGGCCTTATATACTCAACCCTAGGCTACACTTTGTGGCATAATAGCCTTAACCCAGGGCTATACTTTCTGGCATTATATACTCAACCCTAGGCTACACTTTGTGGCATAATAGCCTTAACCCTGGGCTCTACTTTCTGGCTTTTTATACTCAACCCTAGGCTACACTTTGTGGCATAATAGCCCTAATCCTGGGCTATACTTTCTGGCATTATATACTCAACCCTAGGCTACATTTTGTGGCATAATAGCCTTAACCCTGGGCTATACTTTCTGGCATTATATACTCAACCCTAGGTTACACGTTGTGGCATAATAGCCTTAATCCTAGACTACACTTTCTGGCATTATATACTCAACCCTAGGCTACACTTTGTAGCATCATAGCCTTAACCCTGGGCTATACTTTCTGGCTTTATATCCTCCACCCTAGGCTACACTTTGTGGCTTTAGATACTCAACCCTAGGCTACACTTTGTGGCTTTAGATACCCAACCGTAGGCTACACTTTGTGGTATATTAGCCTTAACCCTGGGCTACACTTTCTCGCTTTACATCCTCAGTCCTAGGCTACAGTTTTTGACATATTAACCTCATCTCTAGGCTACACATTGTAACATAATACCCTGAACCCTAGTCTACACTTTGTGACATAATACTCTCAACCCCAGGCTATGCTTTCTGGCTTTAGTTCCTCAACTCCAGGCTACGCTTTATGGTATAATACTGTCAATTCCAGGCTTCACTTTCGGGTTTAAGATGCTTAACTCCAGGCTACACTTTGTGGCATAATACTCTCAACCCTTGGCTACACTTTCTGGCTTTATATCCTCAATCCCAGGATACACTTTGGTTACATAATACCCTAAACCCTAGGCTACACTTAGTGACATAATACCCTAAATCCTAGGCTACACTTTGTGACATAATACCCTACATCCTAGACTACACTTCGTGACATAATACCCTAAATCCTAGGCTACACTTAGTAACATAATACCCTCAACCCTAAACTATATTTGTGATATAATACGCACAACACTGGGGCTACACTGTGTGACATAATACCCTCAACCCTGGGCTAAACCTTCTGGCTGTAGATCCTTAAAACTAGGCTACACTTTGTGGCATAATACCCCCAACTCTGGGCTACAGTTAGTGGCATAATACCCCCAACCCTGGGCTACAGTTTGTGGCATAATAGCCCAACCCTGGGCTACAGTTTGGGGCATAATACCCTCAACCCTAAGCTACACTTTGTGGCATAATACCCTCTAAACTGCGATATACTTTGTGGCATAATAACGTCAACCCTGGGCTAGTTTGTGGCCTAATACCCCAATACCTGGGATACAGTTTGTGGCATAATACCCTCAACCCTAAGGTACACTTTGTGGCATAATACTTTCAAACCTTGGCTACGCTTTCTGGCTTTATATCCTCAGCCCCAGGCTACACTTTGTGGCTTAATATCCTCAGCCCCAGGCTACACTTTCTGGCTTTATATCCTCAACCCCAGGCTACACTTTGTTACATAATACCCTAAACCCTAGGCTACACGTTGTGACATAATACCCTAAATCCTAGGCTACACTTTGTGACATAATACCCTAAGTCCTAGGCTACACTTTGTGACATAATACACTCAACCGTAGGCTACGCTTTGTGACGTAATACCCTCAACCCTGGGCTAAACCTTCTGGCTTTAGATCCTCAAACCTAGGCTACACTTTGTGGCATAATACCCTCAACCCTGGGCTGCTACAGTTTGTGGCAAAATACCCCCAACCCTGGGCTACAGTTTGTGGCATAATACCCTCAACCCTAAGCTACACTTTGTGGCATAATACCCTCAAACCTGCGATACACTTTGTGGCATAATACCCTCAACCCTGGGCTACACCTTGTGGCATAATACCCTCAAACCTGGGTTAAATCTTTTGGCAAAATACCCCCAATCCCGGTGTTACAGTTTGTGGAAAAAAACCCTCACACGGGGTTCCACTTTATGGCATAATATCCTGGACCCTGGGCAACAGTTTGTGGCACAATACCCTCAACCCCGAGCTACACTTTCTGGCTTTAGATCGTTAAGCCTGGACTACACTTTATGGCATAATATCCTCAACCATGGGCTACGCTTTCTGGATTTAGATCCTCAACCCTGGGCTACACTTTGTGGCATATCCTCAACCATGGGTTACGATTTCTGGCTTTATATCGTCAATCCCAAGCTACACCTTGTGACATAATATCTTGAACCCCAGGCTACACTCTGTGGATAATACTCTCAACCCTGTGCTATACTATCTGGCTTTAGATCCCGAACCGTGGGCTACACTTTGTGGCATAATACCCTCAACCTGAGGCTACACTTTGTGGCTTTAGATCCTGAACCTCAGGATACACGTTGTGGCATAATACCCTCAACCCCAGGCTACACTTTCTGGCTATAGATTCTCAACCCCAAGCTACACTTTGTGGCTTTAGATACTCAACCCCAGGCTAAACGTTCTGGATTTAGATCCTCAACCCCAGGATACACTTTCTGGCTTTAGATACTCAACCCGAGTCTAGACTTTCTGGCTTTAGGTAATTTACCCCAGGCTACTCTTTCTGACTTTAGATACCCAACTTAAGGGTACACGTTCTGGCTTTAGATCCTCAACCCCAGGCCACACTTTCTGGGTTTAGATACTCCATTCCAGACTACACTTTGTGGCTTTAAATACTAAACCCATGGCTACACTTTCTGGCTTTATATCCTCAACCCAAGGATACACTTTGTGGATTTAGATCCTCAACCAGAGGCTACACTTAATGGCTCTAGATACTCAACCCCATGCTACACTTTGTGGCTTTAGATACTCAATCCCAGGCTAACCTTTCTGGCTTTAGATACTCAACCCCGGGCTTAAGGTTCTGGCTTTATATCCTCAACCCAAAGATACACTTTGTGGCTTTAGATCCTCAACCAGAGGCTACACTTAGTGGCTCTAGATACTCAACCCCAGGTTACACTTTGTGGCTTTAGGTACTCAACCCCAGGCTACACTTTCTGGCTTTAGTTACTCAACCCCGGGCTACAGCTTCTGGCTTTAGTTACTCAACCCCGGGCTAACGGTTCTGGCTTTAGATACTAAACCCTAGGCTACACTTTGTGGCATAATAGCCTTAACCCTGGGCTACACTTTCTGTCTTTATCTCCTCAAACCTAGGGTAAACTTTCTGGCTTTAGATACTCAACCCTAGGCTACACTTTGTGGCATAATAGCCTTAACCCTGGGCTATACTTTCTGGCATTATATACTCAACCCTAGGCTACACTATGTGGCATACTAGCCTTAACCCTGGGCTATTTTTCTGGCATTATATACTCAACCCTAGGCTACACTTTGTGGCATAATAGCCTTAACCCTGGGCTATACTTTCTGGCATTATATACTCAACCCTAGGCTACACTTTGTGGCATAATAGCCTTAACCCTGGGCTATACTTTCTGGCATTATATACTCAACCCTAGGCTACACTTTGTGGCATAATAGCCTTAACCCTGGGCTATTCTTTCTGGCATTATATACTCAACCCTACGCTACACTTTGTGGCTTTAGATACTCAACCCTAAGCTACACTTTGTGGCTTTAGATACTCAACCCTAGGCTACACTTTGTGGCTTTAGATACTCAACCCTAGCCTACACTTTGTGGCTTTAGATACTCAACCGTAGGCTACAGTTTGTGGTATAAAAACCTTAACCCTGGGCTACACTTTCTGGCATTATATACTCAACCCTAAGCTACACTTTGTGGCATAATAGCCTTAACCCTGGGCTATCCTTTCTGGCATTAGATACTCAACCCTAGGCTACACTTTGTGGTATAATAGCCTTAACCCTGGGCTATACTTTCTGGCACTTTATACTCAAACCTAGGCTACACTTTGTGGCATAATAGCCTTAACCCTGGGCTATACTTTCTGGCATTATATACTCAACCCTAGGCTACACTTTGTGGCTTTAGATACTCAACCCTAAGCTACACTTTGTGGCATTAGATACTCAACCCTAGGCTACACATTGTGGCTTTAGATACTCAACCCTAGGCTACACTTTGTGGCTTTAGATTCTCAACCCTAGGCTAAACTTTGTGGCATAATAGCCTTAACCCTGGGCTATAATTTTGGCAATATATACTCAACCCTAGGCTACACCTTGTGGCATAATAGCCTTAACCCTGGGCTATAATTTCTGGCATTATATACTCAACCCTAAACTACACTTTGTTACATAATAGCCTTAACCCTGGGCTATACTTTCTAGCATTATATACTCAACCCTAGGCTACACTTTGTGGCATAATAGCCTTAACCCTGGGCTATATTTTCTGGAATTATATACTCAACCCTAGGCTACACTTTAAGGTAAATAGCCTTAACCCTGGGCTAAACTTTCTGGCTTTATATACTCAACCCTAGACTACACTTTGTGGCATAATAGCCTTAACCTGGGCTATACTTTCTGGCATTATATACTCAACCCTAGGCTACACTTTGTGGCATGATAGCCATAACCCTGGGCTATACTTTCTGGCATTATATACTCCACCCTAGGCTACACTTTGTAGCATAAAAGCCTTAACCCTGGGCTATACTTTCTGGCATTATATACTCAACCCTAGGCTACACTGTGTGGCATAATAGCCTTAACCCTGGGCTATTCTTTCTGGCAATATATACTCATCCCTAGGCTACACTTTGTGGCATAATAGCCTTAACCGTGGGCTATACCTTCTGGCATTATATACTCAAACCTAGGCTACACTTTGTGGCATAAAAGCCAATACACTGGGCTATACTTTCTGGCATTATATACTCAACCCTAGGCTACACTTTGTGGCATAATAACCCTTAACCCTGGGCTATAGTTTCTGGCATTATATACTCAAACCTAGGCTACACTTTGTGCCATAATAGCCTTAACCCTGGGCTATACTTTCTGGCATTATATACTCAACCCTAGGCTACACTTTGTGGCATAATAGCCTTAACCCTGGGCTATATATTCTGACATTATATACTCAACCCTAGGCTACACTTTGAGGTAAATAGCCTTAACCCTGGGCTATACTTTCTGGCTTTATATACTCAACCCTAGGCTACACTTTGTGGCATAAAAGCCTTAACCTGGGCTATACTTCCTGGCATTATATACTAACCCTAGGGTACACTTTGTGGCATAATAGCCATAACCCTGGGCTATACTTTCTGGCATTATATACTCCACCCTAGGCTACACTTTGTGGCATAATAGCCTTAACCCTGGGCTATTCTTTCTGGCATTATATACTCATCCCTAGGCTACACTTTGTGGCATAATAGCCTTAACCCTGGGCTATACCTTCTGGCATTATATACTCAAACCTGGGCTACACTTTGTGGCATAATAGCCATAACCCTAGGCTATACTTTCCGGCATTATATACTCAACCCTAGGCTAAACTTTGGGGCATAATAACCTTAACCCTGGGCTATAGTTTCTGGCTTTATATACTCAAACCTAGGCTACACTTTGTGGTATAATAGCCTTAACCCTGGGCTATAGTTTCTGGCATTATATACTCAACCCTAGGCTACACTTTGTGGCATAATAGCCTTAACCCTGGGCTATTCTTTCTGGCATTATATACTCAACTCTAGGCTACACTTTGTGGCTTTAGATACTCAACTCTAAGCTACACTTTGTTGCTTTAGATACTCAACCTTAGGCTACACTTTGTGGCTTTAGATACTCAACCCTAGGCTACACTTTGTGGCTGTAGATACACAACCCTAGGCTACACTTTGTGGCATAATAGCCATAACCCTGGGCTATACTTTTTGGCATTATATACTCAACCCTAGGCTACACTTTGTGGCATAATAGCCTTAACCCTGAGCTATACTCCCTGGCATTATAACCTCAACCCTAGGCTACACTTTGTGACTTTAGATACTCAACCGTAGGCTACACTTTGTGGTATAGTAGCCTTAACCCTGGGCTACACTTTCTGGCACTATATCCTTTACCCAGGGCTATACTTTCTGGCATTATATGCTCAAACATGGACTACACTTTGTGGCATAATAGCTTTAACCCTGGGCTATACCTTCTGGCTTTATATACTCAACCCTAGGCTACACTTTGTTCCATAATAGCCTTAACCCTGGGCTATAATTTCTGGCATTATATACTCAACCCTAGGCTACACTTTGTGGCATAATAGCCTTAACCCTGGGCTATAGTTTCTGGCATTATATACTCAACCCTAGGCTACACTTTGTGGCATAATAGCCTTAACCCTGGGCTATACTTTGTGGCATTATATACTCAACCCTAGGCTAAACTTTGTGGTAAATAGCCTTAACCCTGGGCTATACTTTCTGGCTTTATATACTCAACCCTAAGCTACACTTTGTGGCATAATAGCCTTAACCCTGGGCTATACTTTCTGGCATTATATACTCAACCCTAGGCTACACTTTGTGGCATAATAGCCTTAACCCTGGGCTCTACTTTCTGGCATTATATACTCAACCCTAGGATACACTTTGTAGCATAATAGCCTTAACCCTGGGCTATACTTTCTGGCATTATATACTCAACCCTAGGCTACACTTTGTGGCTTTAGATACTCAACCCTAGGCTACACTTTGTGGTATAAAAACCTTAACCCTGGGCTACACTTTCTGGAATTATATACTCAACCCTAAGCTACACTTCGTGGCATAATAGCCTTAACCCTGGGCTATACTTTCTGGCATTAGATACTCAACCCTAGGCTACACTTTGTGGCTATAGATACTCAAACCTAGGCTACACTTTGTGGCATAGTAGCCTTAACGCTGGGCTATACTCCCTGGCATTATATCCTCAACCCTAGGCTACACTTTGTGGCTTTAGATACTCAACCGTAGGCTACATTTTGTGGTATAGTAGCCTTAACCCTGGGCTACACTTTCTGGCACTATAGCCTTAACCCTGGGCTATACTTTCTGGCATTATATATTCAAACCTAGACTACACTTTGTGGCATAATGGCCTTAACCCTAGGCTATACTTTCTGGCTTTATATACTCAACCCTAGGCTACACTTTGGTGCATAATAGCCTTAACCCTGGGCTATAATTTCTGGCATTATATACTCAAACCTAGGCTACACTTTGTGGCATAATAGCCTTAACCCTGGGCTATACTTTCTGGCATTATATACTCAACCCTAGGCTACACTTTGTGGCATAATAGCCTTAACCCTGGGCTATACATTTTGTGGCATTATATACTCAACCCTAGGCTAAACTTTGTGGTAAATAGCCTTAACCCTGGGCTATACTTTCTGGCTTTATATACTCAACCCTAGGCTACACTTTGTGGCATAATAGCCTTAAACCTGGGCTATACTTTCTGGCATTATATACTCAACCCTAGGCTACACTTTGTGGCATTATAGCCTTAAACCTGGGCTCTACTTTCTGGCATTATATACTTAACCCTAGGCTACACTTTGTAGCATAATAGCCTTAACCCTGGGCTATACTTTCTGGCATTATATACTCAACCCTAGGCTACACTTTGTGGCATAATAGCCTTAACCCTGGGCTCTACTTTCTGGCTTTATATACTCAAACCTAGGCTAAACTTTGTGGCATAATAACCTTAATCCTGGGCTATACTTTCTGTCAATATATACTCAACCCTAGGCTACACTTTGTGGTAAATAGCCTTAACCCTGGGCTATACTTTCTGGCTTTATATACTCAACCCTAGGCTACACTTTGTGGCATAATAGACTTAACCCTGGGCTATACTTTCTGGCATTAGATACTCAACCCTAGGCTACACTTTGTGGCATAATAGCCTTAACCCTGGGCTTTACTTTCTGGCACTATATACTCAAACCTAGTCTACACTTTTTGGCATAATAGCCTTAACCCTGGGCTATACTTTCTGGCTTTATATACCTAACCCAAGGCTACACTTTGTGGCATAATAGCCATAACCCTGGGCTATACTTTCTGGCATTATATATTCCACCCTAGGCTACACTTTGTAGCATAATAGCCTTAACCCTGGGCTAAACTTTCTGGCATTATATACTCAAACCTAGGCTACACTTTGTGGCATAATAGCCTTAACCCTGGGCTATTCTTTCTGGTATTATATACTCATCCCTAGGCTACACTTTGTGGCATAATAACCTTAACCCTGGGCTGTAGTTTCTGGCATTATATACTCAACCCTAGGCTACACTTTGTGGCATAATAGCCTTAACCCTGGGCTCTACTTTCTGGCATTATATACTCAACCCTAAACTACACTTTGTTGCATAATAGCCTTAACCCTGGGCTATACTTTCTGGCATTATATACTCAACCCTAGGCTACACTTTGTGGCATAATAGCTTTAACCCTGGGCTATATTTTTTGGCATTATATACTCAACCCTAGGCTACACTTTGAGGTAAATAGCCTTAACCCTGGGCTATACTTTCTGACTTTATATACTCAACCCTAGGCTACACTTTGTGGCATAATAGCCCTAACCTGGGCTATACTTTCTGGCATTATATACTCAACCCCAGGCTACACTTTGTGGCATAATAGCCATAACACTGGGCTATACTTTCTGGCATTATATACTCCACCCTAGGCTACACTTTGTAGCATAAGAGCCTTAACCCTGGGCTATACTTTCTGGCATTATATACTCAACCTTAGGCTACAGTTTGTGGCACAATAGCCTTAACCCTGGGCTATTCTTTCTGGCATTATATAATCATCCCTAGGCTACACTTTGTGGCATAATAGCCTTAACCCTGGGCTATACCTTCTGGCATTATATACTCAAACCTAGGCTACACTTTGTGGCATAATAGCCATAACCCTGGGCTATACCTTCTGGCATTATATACTCAACCCTAGGCTACACTTTGTGGCATAATAACCTTAACCCTGGGCTATAGTTTCTGGCTTTATATACTCAAACCTAGGCTACACTTTGTGGCGTAATAGCCTTAACCCTGGGCTATAGTTTCTGGCATTATATACTCAACCCTAGGCTACACTTTGTGGCATAATAGCCTTAACCCTGGGCTATTCTTTCTGGCATTATATACTCAACTCTAGGCTACACTTTGTGGCTTTAGATACTCAACCCTAAGATACACTTTGTGGCTTTAGACACTCAACCTTAGGCTACACTTTGTGGCTTTAGATACTCAACCCTAGGCTACACTTTGTGGCTGTAGATACTCAACCCTAGGCTAAACTTTGTGGCATAATAGCCTTAACCCTGGGCTATACTTTTTGGCATTATATACTCAACCCTAGGCTACACTTTGTGGCATAATAGCCTTAACCCTGGGCTATACTCCCTGGCATTATATCCTCAACCCTAGACTACACTTTGTGGCTTTAGATACTCAACCGTAGGCTACACTTTGTGGTATAGTAGCCTTAGCCCTGGGCTACACTTTATGGCTCTATAGCCTTAACCCAGGGCTATACTTTCTGGCATTATATACTCAAACCTAGGCTACACTTTGTGGCATAATAGCCTTAACCCTGGGCTCTACTTTCTGGCATTATATACTCAACCCTAGGCTACATCTTTGTAGCATAATAGCCTTAAACCTGGGCTATACTTTCTGGCATTATATACTCAACCCTAGGCTACACTTTGTGGCATAATAGCCTAAACCCTGGGCTACACTTTGTGGCATAATAGCCTTAACCCTGGGGTATACTTTCTGGCATTATATACTCAACCCTAGGCTACAGTTTGTGGCATAATAGCCTTAACCCTGGGCTATACTTTCTGGCATTATATACTCAACCCTAGGCTACACTTTGTGGCATAATAGCCTTAACCCTGGGATATTCTTTCTGGCATTATATACTCAACCCTAGGCTACCCTTTGTGGCTTCAGATACTCAACCCTAAGCTACACTTTGTGGCTTTAGATACTCAACCCTAGGCTACACTTTGTGGCTTTAGATACTCAACCCTAGGCTACACTTTGTGGCTTTAGATACTCAACCCTAGGGTAAACTTTGTGGCATAATAGCCTTAACCCTGGGCTATACTTTTTGGCATTATATACTCAATCCTAGGCTACACTTTGTGGCATAATAGCCTTAACCCTGCGCTATACTCTATGGCATTATATCCTCAACCCTAGGCTACACTTTGTGGCTTTAGATACTCAACCGTAGGCTACACTTTGTGGTATAAAAACCTTAACCCTGGGCTACACTTTCTGGCATTATATACTCAACCCTAAGCTACACTTTGTGGCATAATAGCCTTAACCCTGGGCTATACTTTCTGACATTAGATACTCAACCCTAGGCTACACTTTGTGGCATAATAGCATTAACCCTGGGCTATACTTTCTGGCGCTATATACTCAAACCTAGGCTACACTTTGTGGCATAATAGCCTTAACCCTGGGCTATACACTCTGGCATTATATAATCAACCCTAGGCTAAACTTTGTGGCTTTAGATACTCAACCCTAAGCTACACTTTGTGGCTTTAGATACTTAACCCTAGGCTACAGTTTGTGGCTTTAGATACTCAACCCTAGGCTACACTTTGTGGGTTTAGATACTCAACCCTAGGCTAAACGTTGTGGCATAATAGCCTCAACCCTGGGCTTTACTTTTTGGCAATATATACTCAACCTTAGGCTACACCTTGTGGCATAATAGCCTTAACCCTGGGCTATACTTTCTGGCATTATATACTCAACCCTGGGCTACACTTTGTGGCATAATAGCCTTAACCCTGGGCTATACTTTCTGGCATTATATACTCAAGCCTAAACTACACTTTGTTACATAATAGCCTTAACCCTGGGCTATACTTTCTGGCATTATATACTCAACCCTAGGCTACACTTTGTGGCATAATAGCCTTAACCCTGGGCTATATTTTCTGGCATTATATACTCCACCCTAGGCTACACTTTGTAGCATAATAGCCTTAACCCTGGGCTATACTTTCTGGCATTATATACTCAACCCTAGGCTACACTTTGTGGCATAATAGCCTTAACCCTGGGCTATTCGTTCTGGCATTATATACTCATCCCTAGGCTACACTTTGTGGCATAAGAGCCTTAACCCTGGGCCATACCTTCTGGCATTATATACTCAAACCTAGGCTACACTTTGTGGCATAATAGCCATAACCCTGGGCTATACTTTCTGGCATTATATACTCAACCCTAGGCTACACTTTGTGGCATAATAGCCTTAACCCTGGGCTATACTTTCTGGCATTATATACTCAACCCTAAACTACACTTTGTTGCATAATAGCCTTAACCCTGGGCTATACTTTCTGGCATTATATACTCCAACCTAGGCTACACTTTGTGGCATAATAGCCTTAACCCTGGGCTATACTTTCTGGCAGTATATACACAACCCTAGGCTACACTTTGTGGCATAATATCCTTAACCCTGGGCTATACTTTCTGGCATTATATACTCAACCCTAGGCTACACTTTGTAGCATAATAGCCTTAACCCAGGGCTATACTGGCATTATATACTCAACCCTAGGCTACACTTTGTGGCATAATAGCCTTAACCCTGGGCTCTACTTTCTGGCTTTTTATACTCAACCCTAGGCTACACTTTGTGGCATAATAGCCTTAACCCTGGGCTACACTTTCTGGCTTTATATACTCAACCCTAGGCTACACTTTGTGGCATAATAGCCTTAACCCTGGGCTATACTTTCTGGCATTATATACTCAACCCTAGGCTACACTTTGTGGCATAATAGCCTTAACCCTAGACAACACTTTCTGGCATTATATACTCAACCCTAGGCTACACTTTGTAGCATAATAGCCTTAACCCTGGGCTATACTTTCTGGCATTATATACTCAACCGTAGGCTAAACGTTGTGGCATAATAGCCTTAATCCTAGACTACACTTTTTGGCATTATATACTCAACCCTAGGCTACACTTTGTAGCATAATAGCCTTAACCCTGGGCTATACTTTCTGGCTTTATATCCTCCACCCTAGGCTACACTTTGTGGCTCTAGATACTCAACCGTAGGCTACACTTTGTGGTATAGTAGCCTTAACCCTGGGCTACACTTTCTCGCTTTACATCCTCAGTCCTAGGCTACAGTTTTTGACATATTAACCTCATCTCTAGGCTACACTTTGTAGTATAATACCCTGAACCTAGTCTACACTTTGTGACATAATACTACGCTTTCTGGCTTTAGTTCCTCAACTCCAGGCTACGCTTTATGGTATAATACTGTCAATTCCAGGCTCCACTTTCGGGTTTAAGATGCTTAACTCCAGGCTACACTTTGTGGCATAATACTCTCAACCCTTGGCTACGCTTTCTGGCTTTATATCCTCAGCCCCAGGCTACACTTTGTGGCTTAATATCGTCAGCCCCAGGCTACACTTTCTGGCTTCATATCCTCAATCCCAGGATACACTTTGGTTACATAAAACCCTAAACCCTAGGCTACACTTTGTGACATAATACCCTAAATCCTAGGCTACACTTTGTGACATAATACCCTAAATCCTAGGCTACACTTAGTAACATAATACCCTCAACCCTAGGCTATATTTGTGACATAATACGCACAACACTAGGCTACGCTTTGTGACATAATACCCTCAACCCTGGGCTAAACCTTCTGCCTTTAGATACTTAAACCTAGGCTACACTTTGTGGCATAATACCCCCAACCCTGGGCTACAGTTAGTGGCATAATACCCCCAACCCTGGGCTACAGTTTGTGGCATGATACCCCAACCCTGGGCTACAGTTTGTGGCATAATACCCTCAACCCTAAGCTACACTTTGTGGCATAATACCCTCAAGCCTGCGATACACATTGTGGCATAATACCGTCAACCCTGGGCTACAGTTTGTGGCATAATACCGCAATACCAGGGATACAGTTTGTGGCATAATACCCTCAACCCTAAGGTACACTTTGTGGCATAATACTCTCAAACCTTGGCTACGCTTTCTGGCTTTATATCCTCAGCCTCAGGCTACACTTTGTGGCTTAATATCCTCAGCCCCAGGCTTCACTTTCTGGCTTTATATCCTCAACCCCAGGCTACACTTTGTTACATAATACCCTAAACCCTAGGCTACACGTTGTGACATAATACCTTAAATCCTAGGCTACACTTTGTGACATAATACCCTAAATCTTAGGCTACACTTTGTGACATAACACACTCAACCGTAGGCTACGCTTTGTGACATAATACCCTCAACCCTGGGCTAAACCCTCTGGCTTTAGATCCTCAAACCTAGGCTACACTTTGTGGCATAATACCCTCAACCCTGGGCTACAGTTTGTGGCATAATACCCCCAACCCTGGGCTACAGTTTGTGGCATAATACCCTCAAACCTGCGATATACTTTGTGGCATAATACCCTCAACCCTGGGCTACACCTTGTGGCATTATAGCCTTAAACCTGGGCTCTACTTTCTGGCATTATATACTTAACCCTAGGCTACACTTTGTGGCATAATAGCCTTAACCCTGGGCTATTCTTTCTGGCATTATATACTCAACCCTAGGCTACACTTTGTGGCTTTAGATACTCAACCCTAAGATACAGTTTGTGGCTTTAGACACTCAACCTTAGGCTACACTTTGTGGCTTTAGATACTCAACCCTAGGCTACACTTTGTGGCTGTAGATACTCAACCCTAGGGTAAACGTTGTGGCATAATAGCCTTAACCCTGGGCTATACATTCTGGCATTATATACTCAACCCTAGGCTACAGTTTGTGGCATAATAGCCTTAAACCTGGGCTATACTTTCTGGCATTATATACTCAACCCTAGGCTACACTTTGTGGCATAATAGCCTTAACTCTGAACTATTCTTTCTGGCATTATATACTCAACCCTAGGCCACACTTTGTGGCTTTAGATACTCAACCCTAAGCTACACTTTGTGGCTTTAGATACTCAACCCTAGGCTACACTTTGTGGCTTTAGATACTCAACCCTAGGCTACTTTTTGCGGCTTTAGATACTCAACCCTAGGCTAAACTTTGTGGCATAATAGCCTTAACCCTGGGCTATACTTTTTGGCATTATATACTCAACCCTAGGCTACACTTTGTGGCATAATAGCCTTAACCCTGCGCTATACTTTCTGGCACTATACTCTCAACTCTAGGCTACACTTTGTGGCATAATAGCCTTAACCCTGGGCTATAATTTCTGGCATTATATACTCAACCCTAGGCTACACCTTGTGGCATAATAGCCTTAACCCTGGGCTATAAATTCTGGCATTATATACTCAACCCTAGGCTACACTTTGTGGCATAATAGCCTTAACCCTGGGCTATACTTTCTGGCATTATATACTCAACCCTAAACTACACTTTGTTACATAATAGCCTTAAGCCTGGGCTATACTTTCTGGCATTATATACTCAACCCTAGGCTACACTTTGTGGCATAATAGCCTTAACCCTGGGCTATATTTTCTGGCATTATATACTCAACCCTAGGCTACACTTTAAGGTAAATAGCCTTAACCCTGGGCTATACTTTCTGGCTTTATATACTCAACCCTAGACTACACTTTGTGGCATAATAGCCTTAACCTGGGCTATACTTTCTGGCATTATATACTCAACCCTAGGCAACACTTTGTGGCATAATAGCCATAACCCTGGCCTATACTTTCTGGCATTATATACTCCACCCTAGGCTACACTTTGTAGCATAAAAGCCTTAACCCTGGGCTATACTTTCTGGAATTATATACTCAACCCTAGGCTACACTGTGTGGCATAATAGCCTTAACCCTGAGCTATTCTTTCTGGCATTATATACTCATCCCTAGGCTACACTTTGTGGCATAATAGCCTTAACCCTGGGCTATACCTTCTGGCATTATATACTCAAACCTAGGCTACACTTTGTGGCATAATAGCCATAACCCTGGGCTATACTTTCTGGCATTATATACTCAACCCTAGGCTACACTTTGTGGCATAATAACCTTAACCCTGGGCTATAGTTTCTGGCATTATATACTGAACCCTAGGCTACACTTTGTGCCATAATAGCCTTAACCCTGGGCTATACTTTCTGGCATTATATACTCAACCCTAGGCTACACTTTGTGGCATAATAGCCTTAACCCTGGGCTATATATTCTGGCATTATATATTCAACCCTAGGCTACACTTTGAGGTAAATAGCCTTAACCCTGGGCTATACTTTCTGGCTTTATATACTCAACCCTAGGCTACACTTTGTGGCATAAAAGCCTTAACCTGGGCTATACTTCCTGGCATTATATACTCAACCCTAGGCTACACTTTGTGGCATAATAGCCATAACCCTGGGCTATACTTTCTGGCATTATATACTCCACCCTAGGCTACACTTTGTGGCGTAATAGCCTTAACCCTGGGCTATTCTTTCTGGCATTATATACTCATCCCTAGGCTACACTTTGTGGCATAATAGCCTTAACCCTGGGCTATACCTTCTGGCATTATACTCAAACCTGGGCTACACTTTGTGGCATAATAGCCATAACCCTAGGCTATACTTTCTGGCATTATATACTCAACCCTAGGCTACACTTTGTGGCATAATAACCTTAACCGTGGGCTATAGTTTCTGGCTTTATATACTCAAACCTAGCCTACACTTTGTGGCATAATAGCCTTAATCCTGGGCTATAGTTTCTGGCATTATATACTCAACCCTAGGCTACACTTTGTGGCATAATAGCCTTAACCCTGGGCTATTCTTTCTGGCATTATATACTCAACCCTAGGCTACACTTTGTGGCTTTAGATACTCAACTCTAAGCTACACTTTGTGGCTTTAGATACTCAACCTTAGGCTACACTTTGTGGCTTTAGATACTCAACCCTAGGCTACACTTTGTGGCTGTAGATACTCAACCGTAGGCTAAACTTTGTGGCATAATAGCCATAACCCTGGGCTATACTTTTTGGCATTATAACCTCAACCCTAGGCTACACTTTGTGGCTTTAGATACTCAACCGTAGGCTACACTTTGTGGTATAGTAGCCTTAACCCTGGGCTACACTTTCTGGCACTATAGCCTTAACCCAGGGCTATACTTTTGTGGCATTATATACTCAAACATAGACTACACTTTGTGGCATAATAGCTTTAACCCTGGGCTATACTTTCTGGCTTTATATACTCAACCCTAGGCTACACTTTGTTCCATAATAGCCTTAACCCTGGGCTATAATTTCTGGCATTATATACTCAACCCTAGGCTACACTTTGTGACATAATACCCTAAATCCTAGGCTACACTTTGTGACATAATACCCTAAATCCTAGGCTACACTTAGTAACATAATACCCTCAACCCTTGGCTATATTTGTGACATAATACGCACAACACTAGGCTACGCTTTGTGACATAATACCCTCAACCCTGTGCTAAACCTTCTGGCTTTAGATCCTTAAACCTAGGCTACACTTTGTGGCATAATACCCCCAACCCTGGGCTACAGTTAGTGGCATAATACCCTCAAGCCTGCGATACACATTGTGGCATAATACCGTCAACCCTGGGCTAGTTTGTGGCATAATACCCTCAACCCTAAGGTACACTTTGTGGCATAATACTCTCAAACCTTGGCTACGCTTTCTGGCTTTATATCCTCAGCCCCAGGCTACACTTTGTGGCTTAATATCCTCAGCCCCAGGCTACACTTTCTGGCTTTATATCCTCAACCCCAGGCTACACTTTGTTACATAATACCCTAAACCCTAGGCTACAAGTTGTGACATAATACCCTAAATCCTAGGCTACACTTTGTGACATAATACCCTCAATCCTAGGCTACACTTTGTGACATAACAGACTCAATCGTACGCTACGCTTTGTGACATAATACCCTCAACCCTGGGCTAAACCTTCTGGCTTTAGATCCTCAAACCTAGGCTACACTTTGTGGCATAATACCCTCAACCCTGGGCTACAGTTTGTGGCATAATACCCCCAACCCTGGGCTACAAATTGTGGCATAATACCCTCAAACCTGCGGTACACTTTGTGGCATAATACCCTCAACCCTGGGCTACACCTTGTGGCATAATACCCTCAAACCTGGGTTAAGTTTTTTGGCAAAATACCCTCAACCCGGGGTTACACTTTGTGGCTTTACATACTCAAGCCCAGGCTACACTTTCTGGCTTTAGTTACTCAACCCCGGGCTACAGGTTCTGGCTTTAGTTACTCAAGCACGGTCTAACGGTTCTGGCTTTAGATACTCAACCGTAGGCTACACATTATGGCATAATAGCCTTAACCCTGGGCTACACTTTCTGTCTTTATCTCCTCAAACCTAGGGTAACCTTTCTGGCTTTAGATACTCAACCCTAGGCTACACTTTGTGGCATAATAGCCTTAACCCTGGGCTATACTTTCTGGCATTATATACTCAACCCTAGGCTACACTATGTGGCATAGTAGCCTTAACCCTGGGCTATTTTTCTGGCATTATGTACTCAACCTTAGGCTACACGTTGTGGCATAATAGCCTTAACCCAGGGCTATACTCTCTGGCATTATATACTCAACCCTAGGCTACACTTTGTGGCATAATAGCCTTAAACCTGGGCTATACTCTCTGGCATTATATACTCAACCTTAGGCTACACGTTGTGGCATAATAGACTTAACCCTGGGCTATACTTTCTGGCATTATATACTCAACCCTAGGCTACACTTTGTGGCATAATAGCCTTAACCCTAGACAACACTTTCTGGCATTAAATACTCAACCCTAGGCTACACGTTGTGGCATAATAGCCTTAATCCTGGGCTATACTTTCTGGCTTTATATCCTCCACCCTAGGCTACACTTTGGGGCTTTAGATACTCAACCGTAGGCTACACTTTGTGGTATAGTAGCCTTAACCCTGGGCTACACTTTCTCGCTTTACATCCTCAGTCCTAGGCTACAGTTTTTGACATATTAACCTCATCTCTAGGCTACACTTTGTAACATAATACCCTGAACCCTAGTCTACACTTTGTGACATAATACTACGCTTTCTGGCTTTAGTTCCTCAAATCCAGTCTACGCTTAATGGTATAATACTGTCAATTCCAGGCTTCACTTTCGGGTTTAAGATGCTTAACTCCAGGCTACACTTTGTGGCATAATACTCTCAACCCTTGGTTACGCTTTCTGGCTTTATATCCTCAGCCCCAGGCTACACTTTGTGGCTTAATATCGTCAGCCCCAGGCTACACTTTCTGGCTTTATATCCTCAATCCCAGGATACACTTTGGTTACATAATACCCTAAACCCTAGGCTACACTTTGTGACATAATACCCTAAATCCTAGGCTACACTTTGTGACATAATACCCTAAATCCTAGGCTATACTTTGTGACATAATACCCTAAATCCTAGGCTAGACTTAGTAACATAATACCCTCAACCCTAGGCTATATTTGTGACATAATACGCACAACACTAGGCTACGCTTTGTGACATAATACCCTCAACCCTGGGCTAAACCTTCTGGCTTTAGATCCTTAAACCTAGGCTACACTTTGTGGCATAATACCCCCAACCCTGAGCTACAGTTAGTGGCATAATACCCCCAACCCTGGGCTACAGTTTGTGGCATAATACCCCAACCGTGGGCTAAAGTTTGTGGCATAATACCCTCAACCCTAAGCTACACTTTGTGGCATAATACCCTCAAGCCTGCGATACACATTGTGGCATAATACCGTCAACCCTGGGCTACAGTTTATGGCATAATACCCCAATACCTGGGATACAGTTTGTGGCATAATTCCCTCAACCCTAAGGTACACTTTGTGGCATAATACTCTCAAACCTTGGCTACGCTTTCTGGCTTTATATCCTCAGCCCCAGGCTACACTTTGTGGCTTAATATCCTCAGACCCAGGCTACACTTTCTGGCTTTATATCCTCAACCCCAGGCTACACTTTGTTACATAATACCCTAAACCCTAGGCTACACGATGTGACATAATACCCTAAATCCTAGGCTACACTTTGTGACATAATACCCTAAATCCTAGGCTACACTTTGTGACATAACACACTCAACCGTAGGCTACGCTTTGTGACATAATACCCTCAACCCTGGGCTAAACCTTATGGCTTTAGATCCTCAAACCTAGGCTACACTTTGTGGCATAATACCCCCAACCCTGGGCTACAAATTGTGGCATAATACCCTCAAACCTGCGATACACCTTGTGGCATAATACCCTCAACCCTGGGCTACACCTTGTGGCATAATACCCTCAAACCTGGGTTAAATTTTTTGGCAAAATACTCTCAACCCGGGGTTACAGTTTGTGGAAAAAAAGCCTCACACGGGGTTCCACGTTTTGGCATAATATCCTGGACCCTGGGCAACAGTTTGTGGCATAATCCCCTCAACCCCGGGCTACACTTTCTGGCTTTAGATCGTTAAGCCTAGACCACACTTTATGGCATAATATCTTCAACCATGGGCTCCGCTTTCTGGCTTTAGATCCTCAACCCTGGGCTACACTTTGTGGCATATCCTCAACCATGGGTTACGATTTCTGGCTTTATATCGTCAATCCCAATCTACACCTTGTGACATAATATCTTGAACCCCAGGCTACACTCTGTGGATAATACTCTCAACCCTGTGCTACACTATCTGGCTTTAGATCCTGAACCGTGGGCTACACTTTGTGGCATAATACCCTCAACCTGAGGCTACACTTTGTGGCTTTAGATCCAGCACCTCAGGATACACGTTGTGGCATAATACCCTCAACCCCAGGCTACACTTTCTGGCTATAGATTCTCAACCCCAAGCTACACTTTGTGGCTTTAGATACTCAACCCCAGGCTAAACGTTCTGGATTTAGATCCTCAACCCCAGGATACACTTTCTGGCTTTAGATACTCAACCCGAGTCTAGACTTTCTGGCTTTAGATAATTTAACCCAGGCTACTCTTTCTAACTTTAGATACCCAACTTAAAGGTACACGTTCTGGCTTTAGATCCTCAATCCCAGGCCACACTTTCTGGGTTTAGATACTCCATTCCAGACTACACTTTGTGGCTTTAGATACTAAACCCATGGCTACACTTTCTGGCTTTATATCCTCAAGCCAAGGATACACTTTGTGGCTTTAGATCCTCAACCAGAGGCTACACTTAATGGCTCTAGATACTCAACCCCATGCTACACTTTGTGGCTTTAGATACTCAACCCCAGGCTAACCTTTCTGGGTTTAGATACTCAACCCCGGGCTTAAGGTTCTGGCTTTATATCCTCAACCCAAAGATACACTTTGTGGCTTTAGATCCTCAACCAGAGGCTACACTTAGTGGCTCCAGATACTCAACCCCAGGTTACACTTTGTGGCTTTAGATACTCAACCCCAGGCTACACTTTCTGGCTTTAGTTACGCAACCACGGGCTACAGGTTCTGACTTTAGTTACTAAAGCACGGGCTAACGGTTCTGGCTTTAGATACTCAACCGTAGGCTACACTTTGTGGCATAATAGCCTTAACCCTGGGCTACACTTTCTGTCTTTATCTCCTCAAACCTAGGGTAAACTTTCTGGCTTTAGATACTCAACCCTAGGCTACACTTTGTGGCATAATAGCCTTAACCCTGGGCTATACTTTCTGGCATTATATACTCAACCCTAGGCTACACTATGTGGCATAGTAGACTTAACCCTGGGCTATTTTTCTGGCATTATATACTCAACCCTAGGCTACACTTTGTGGCATAATAGCCTTAACCCTGGGCTATACGTTCTGGCATTATATACTCAACCTTAGGCTACACGTTGTGGCATAATAACCTTAACCCTGGGCTATTCTTTCTGGCATTATATACTCAACCCTAGGCTACACGTTGTGGCATAATAGCCTTAACCCTGGGCTATACTTTCTGCCATTATATACTCAACCCTAGGCTACAGTTTGTGGCATAATAGCCTTAACCCTGGGCTATACTTTCTGGCATTATATACTCAACCCTAGGCTACACTTTGTGGCATAATAGCCTTAACCCTGGGATATTCTTTCTGGCATTATATACTCAACCCTAGGCTACACTTTGTGGCTTTAGATACTCAACCCTAAGCTACACTTTGTGGCTTTAGATACTCAACCCTAGGCTACACTTTGTGGCTTTAGATACTCAACCCTGGGCTACACGTTGTGGCAAAATAGCCTTAACCCTGGGGTATTCTTTCTGGCATAATATACTCAACCCTAGGCTACACTTTGTGGCATAATAGCCTTAACCCTGGGCTATACTTTCTGGCATTATATACTCAACCCTAGGCTACAGTTTGTGGCATAATAGCCTTAACCCTGGGCTATACTTTCTGGCATTATATACTCAACCCTAGGCTAAACTTTGTGGCATAATAGCCTTAACCCTGGGCTATACTTTTTGGCATTATATACTCAACCGTAGGCTACACTTTGTGGCATAATAGCCTTAACCCTGCGCTATACTCTATGGCATTATATCCTCAACCCTAGGCTACACTTTGTGGCTTTAGATACTCAACCGTAGGCTACACTTTGTGGTATAAAAACTTTAACCCTGGGCTATACTTTCTGGCTTTATATACTCAACCCTAGGCTACACTTTGTGGCATAATAGCCTTAACCCTGGGCTATACTTTCTGTCATTATATACTAACCCTAGGCTACACTTGTGGCTTTAGATACTCAACCGTAGGCTCCACTTTGTGGTATAAAAACCTAAACCCCGGGCTACACTTTCTGGCATTATATACTCAACCTAAGCTACACTTTGTGGTAAATAGCCTTAATCCTGGGCTATACTTTCTGGCTTTATATACTCAACCCTAGGCTACACTTTGTGGCATAATAGACTTAACCCTGGGCTATAATTTCTGGCATTAGATACTCAACACTAGGCTACACTTTGTGGCATAATAGCCTTAACCCTGGGCTATACTTTCTGGCACTATATACTCAAACCTAGGCTACACTTTGTGGCATAATAGCCTTAACCCTGGGCTATACTTTCTGGCTTTATATACCTAACCCAAGGCTACACTTTGTGGCATAATAGCCATAAACCTGGGCTATACTTTCTGGCATTATATATTCCAACCTAGGCTACACTTTGTAGCATAATAGCCTTAACCCTGGGCTATACTTTATGGCATTATATACTCAACCCTAGGCTACACTTTGTGGCATAATAGCCTTAACCCTGGGCTATTCTTTGTGGTATTATATACTCATCCCTAGGCTACACTTTGTGGCATAATAACCTTAATCCTGGGCTGTAGTTTCTGGCATTATATACTCAACCCTAGGCTACACTTTGTGGCATAATAGCCTTAACCCTGGGCTATACTTTCTGGCATTATATACTCAACCCTAAACTACACTTTGTTGCATAATAGCCTTAACCCTGGGCTATACTTTCTGGCATTATATACTCAACCCTAGGCTACACTTTGTGGCATAATAGCTTTAACCCTGGGCTATATTTTTTGGCAATATATACTCAACCCTAGGCTACACTTTGAGGTAAATAGCCTTAACCCTGGGCTATACTTTCTGGCTTTATATACTCAACCCTAGGCTACACTTTGTGGCATAATAGCCTTAACCTGGGCTATACTTTCTGGCATTATATACTCAACCCTAGGCTACACTTTGTGGCATAATAGCCATAACCCTGGGCTATACTTTCTGGCATTATATACTCCACCCTAGGCTACACTTTGTAGCATAATAGCCTTAACCCTGGGCTATACTTTCTGGCATTATATACTCAACCTTGGGCTACAGTTTGTGGCACAATAGCCTTAACCCTGGGCTATTCTTTCTGGCATTATATAATCATCCCTAGGCTACACTTTGTGGCATAATAGCCTTAACCCTGGGCTATACCTTCTGGCATTATATACTCAAACCTAGGCTACACTTTGTGGCATAATAGCCTTAACCCTGGGCTATACTTTCTGGCATTATATACTCAACCCTAGGCTACACATTGTGGCATAATAACCTTAACCCTGGGCTATAGTTTCTGGCTTTATATACTCAACCCTAGGCTACACTTTGTGGCATAATAACCTTAACCCTGGGCTATAGTTTCTGGCTTTATATACTCAAACCTAGGCTACACTTTGTGGCGTAATAGCCTTAACCCTGGGCTATAGTTTCTGGCATTATATACTCAACCCTAGGCTACACTTTGTGGCATAATAGCCTTAATCCTGGGCGATTCTTTCTGGCATTATACACTCAACCCTAGGCTACACTTTGTGGCTTTAGATACTCAACCCTAAGCTACACTTTGTGGCTTTAGACACTCAACCTTAGGCTACACTTTGTGGCATTAGATACTCAACCCTAGGCTACACTTTGTGGCTGTAGATACTCAACCCTAGGCTAAACTTTGTGGCATAATAGCCTTAACCCTGGGCTATACTTTTTGGCATCATATACTCAACCCTAGGCTACACTTTGTGGCATAATAGCCTTAACCCTGGGCTATACTCCCTGGCATTATATCCTCAACCCTAGGCTACACTTTGTGGCTTTAGATATTCAACCGTAGGCTACACTTTGTGGTATAATAGCCTTAGACCTGGGCTACACTTTCTGGCACTATAGCCTTAACCCAGGGCTATACTTTCTGGCATTATATACTCAAACCTAGGCTACACTTTGTGGCATAATAGCCTTAACCCTGGGCTTTACTTTCTGGCATTATATACTCAACCCTAGGCTACATTTTGTAGCATAATAGCCTTAACCCTGGGCTATACTTTCTGGCATTATATACTCAACCATAGGCTACACTTTGTGCAATAATAGCCTTAACCCTGGGCTCTACTTTCTGGCTTTATATACTCAACCCTAGGCTAAACTTTGTGGCATAATAGCCTTAATCCTGGGCTATACTTTCTGTCATTATATACTCAACCCTAGGCTACACTTTGTGGCATAATAGCCTTAACCCTGGGATATTCTTTCTGGCATTATATACTCAACCCTAGGCTACACTTTGTGGCTTTAGATACTCAACCCTAAGCTACACTTTGTGGCTTTAGATACTCAACCCTAGGCTACACTTTGTGGCTTTAGATACTCAACCGTAGGCTACGCTTTGTGACATAATACCCTCAACCCTGGGCTAAACCTTCTGGCTTTAGATCCTCAAACCTAGGCTACACTTTGTGGCATAATACCCTCAACCCTGGGCTACAGTTTGTGGCATAATACCCCCAACCCTGGGCTACAAATTGTGGCATAATACCCTCAAAACTGCGATACACTTTGTGGCATAATACCCTCAACCCTGGGCTACACCTTGTGGCATAATACCCTCAAACCTGGGTTAAGTTTTTTGGCAAAATACCCTCAACCCGGGGTTACACTTTTTGGCTTTAGATCGTTAAGCCTAGACTACACTTTATGGCATAATATCCTCAACCATGGGCTACGCTTTCTGGCTTTAGATCCTCAACCCTGGGCTAGACTTTGTGGCATATCCTCAACCATGGGTTACGATTTCTGGTTTCATATCGTCAATCCCAATCTACACCTTGTGACATAATATCTTGAACCCCAGGCTACACTCTGTGAATAATACTCTCAACCCTGTGCTACACTATCTGGCTTTAGATCCTGAACCGTGGGCTACACTTTGTGGCATAATACCCTCAACCTGAGGCTACACTTTGTGGCTTTAGATCCTGAACCTCAGGATACACGTTGTGGCATAATACCCTCAACCCCAGGCTACAGTTACTGGCTATAGATTCTCAACCCCAAGCTACACTTTGTGGCTTTAGATACTCAACCCCAGGCTAAACGTTCTGGATTTAGATCCTCAACCCCAGGATACACTTTCTGGCTTTAGATACTCTAACCCGAGTCTAGACTTTCTGGCTTTAGATAATTTAACCCAGGCTACTCTTTCTAACTTTAGATACCCAACTTAAGGGTACACGTTCTGGCTTTGGATCCTCAACCCCAGGCCACACTTTCTGGGTTTAGATACTCCATTCCAGACTACACTTTGTGGCTTTAGATACTAAACCCATGGCTACACTTTCTGGCTTTATATCCTCAAGCCAAGGATACACTTTGTGGCTTTAGATCCTCAACCAGAGGTTACACTTAATGGCTCTAGATACTCAACCCCATGCTACACTTTGTGGCTTTAGATACTCAACCCCAGGCTAACCTTTCTGGCTTTAGATACTCAACCCCGGGCTTAAGGTTCTGGCTTTATATCCTCAACCCAAAGATACACTTTGTGGCTTTAGATCCTCAACCAGAGGCTACACTTAGTGGCTCCAGATACTCAACCCCAGGTTACACTTTGTGGCTTTAGCTACTCAAGCCCAGGCTACACTTTCTGGCTTTAGTTACTCAACCCCGGGCTACAGGTTCTGGCTTTAGTTACTCAAGCACGGGCTAACGGTTCTGGCTTTAGATACTCAACCGTAGGCTGAACATTGTGGCATAATAGCCTTAACCCTGGGCTACACTTTCTGTCTTTATCTCCTCAAACCTAGGGTAAACTTTCTGGCTTAAGATACTCAACCCTAGGCTACACTTTGTGGCATAATAGCCTTAACCCTGGGCTATACTTTCTGGCATTATATACTCAACCCTAGGCTACACTTTGTGGCATAATAGACTTAACCCTGGGCTATAATTTCTGGCATTATATACTCAACCCTAGGCTACACGTTGTGGCATAATAGCCTTAATCCTGGGCTATACTTTCTGGCTTTATATCCTCCACCCTAGGCTACACTTTGGGGCTTTAGATACTCAACCGTAGGCTACACTTTGTGGTATAGTAGCCTTAACCCTGGGCTACACTTTCTCGCTTTACATCCTCAGTCCTAGGCTACAGTTTTTGACATATTAACCTCATCTCTAGGCTACACTTTGTAACATAATACCCTGAACCCTAGTCTACACTTTGTGACATAATACTACGCTTTCTGGCTTTAGTTCCTCAAATCCAGTCTACGCTTTATGGTATAATACTGTCAATTCCAGGCTTCACTTTCGGGTTTAAGATGCTTAACTCCAGGCTACACTTTGTGGCATAATACTCTCAACCCTTGGTTACGCTTTCTGGCTTTATATCCTCAGCCCCAGGCTACACTTTGTGGCTTAATATCGTCAGCCCCAGGCTACACTTTCTGGCTTTATATCCTCAATCCCAGGATACACTTTGGTTACATAATACCCTAAACCCTAGGCTACACATTGTGACATAATACCCTAAATCCTAGGCTACACTTTGTGACATAATACCCTAAATCCTAGGCTACACTTTGTGACATAATACCCTAAATCCTAGGCTACACTTTGTGACATAATACCCTAAATCCTAAGCTAGACTTAGTAACATAATACCCTCAACCCTAGGCTATATTTGTGACATAATACGCACAACACTAGGCTACGCTTTGTGACATAATACCCTCAACCCTGGGCTAAACCTTCTGGCTTTAGATCCTTAAACCTAGGCTACACTTTGTGGCATAATACCCCCAACCCTGAGCTACAGTTAGTGGCATAATACCCCCAACCCTGGGCTACAGTTTGTGGCATAATACCCCAACCGTGGGCTAATGTTTGTGGCATAATACCCTCAACCCTAAGCTACACTTTGTGGCATAATACCCTCAAGCCTGCGATACACATTGTGGCATAATACCGTCAACCCTGGGTTACAGTTTGTGGCATAATACCCCAATACCTGGGATACAGTTTGTGGCATAATTCCCTCAACCCTAAGGTACACTTTGTGGCATAATACTCTCAAACCTTGGCTACGCTTTCTGGCTTTATATCCTCAGCCCCAGGCTACACTTTGTGGCTTAATATCCTCAGACCCAGGCTACACTTTCTGGCTTTATATCCTCAACCCCAGGCTACACTTTGTTACATAATACCCTAAACCCTAGGCTACACGTTGTGACATAATACCCTAAATCCTAGGCTACACTTTGTGACATAATACCCTAAATCCTAGGCTACACTTTCTGACATAACACACTCAACCGTAGGCTACGCTTTGTGACATAATACCCTCAACCCTGGGCTACACTTTGTGGCATATCCTCAACCATGGGTTACGATTTCTGGCTTTATATCGTCAATCCCAATCTACACCTTGTGACATAATATCTTGAACCCCAGGCTACACTCTGTGGATAATACTCTCAACCCTGTGCTACACTATCTGGCTTAGATCCTGAACCGTGTGCTACACTTTGTGGCATAATACCCTCAACCTGAGGCTACACTTTGTGGCTTTAGATCCTGAACCTCAGGATACACGTTGTGGCATAATACCCTCAACCCCAGGCTACACTTTCTGGCTATAGATTCTCAACCCCAAGCTACACTTTGTGGCTTTAGATACTCAATCCCAGGCTAAACGTTCTGGATTTAGATCCTCAACCCCAGGATACACTTTCTGGCTTTAGATACTCAACCCGAGTCTAGACTTTCTGGCTTTAGATAATTTAACCCAGGCTACTCTTTCTAACTTTAGATACCCAACCTAAGGGTACACGTTCTGGCTTTAGATCCTCAACCCCAGGCCACACTTTCTGGGTTTAGATACTCCATTCCAGACTACACTTTGTGGCTTTAGATACTAAACCCATGGCTGCGCTTTCTGGCTTTATATCCTCAAGCCAAGGATACACTTTGTGGCTTTAGATCCTCAACCAGAGGCTACACTTAATGGCTCTAGACTCTCAACCCCATGCTACACTTTGTGGCTTTAGATACTCAACCCCAGGCTAACCTTTCTGGGTTTAGATACTCAACCCCGGGCTTAAGGTTCTGGCTTTATATCCTCAACCCAAAGATACACTTTGTGGCTTTAGATCCTCAACCAGAGGCTACACTTAGTGGCTCCAGATACTCAACCCCAGGTTACACTTTGTGGCTTTAGATACTCAACCCCAGGCTACACTTTCTGGCTTTAGTTACGCAACCACGGGCTACAGGTTCTGACTTTAGTTACTAAAGCACGGGCTAACGGTTCTGGCTTTAGATACTCAACCGTAGGCTACACTTTGTGGCATAATAGCCTTAACCCTGGGCTACACTTTCTGTCTTTATCTCCTCAAACCTAGGGTAAACTTTCTGGCTTTAGATACTCAACCCTAGGCTACACTTTGTGGCATAATAGCCTTAACCCTGGGCTATACTTTCTGGCATTATATACTCAACCCTAGGCTACACTATGTGGCATAGTAGACTTAACCCTGGGCTATTTTTCTGGCATTATATACTCAACCCTAGGCTACACTTTGTGGCATAATAGCCTTAACCCTGGGCTATACGTTCTGGCATTATATACTCAACCTTAGGCTACACGTTGTGGCATAATAACCTTAACCCTGGGCTATTCTTTCTGGCATTATATACTCAACCCTAGGCTACACCTTGTGGCATAATAGCCTTAACCCTGGGCTATACTTTCTGCCATTATATACTCAACCCTAGGCTACAGTTTGTGGCATAATAGCCTTAACCCTGGGCTATACTTTCTGGCATTATATACTCAACCCTAGGCTACACTTTGTGGCATAATAGCCTTAACCCTGGGATATTCTTTCTGGCATTATATACTCAACCCTAGGCTACACTTTGTGGCTTTAGATACTCAACCCTAAGCTACACTTTGTGGCTTTAGATACTCAACCCTAGGCTACACTTTGTGGCTTTAGATACTCAACCCTGGGCTACACGTTGTGGCAAAATAGCCTTAACCCTGGGGTATTCTTTCTGGCATAATATACTCAACCCTAGGCTACACTTTGTGGCATAATAGCCTTAACCCTGGGCTATACTTTCTGGCATTATATACTGAACCCTAGGCTACAGTTTGTGGCATAATAGCCTTAACCCTGGGCTATACTTTCTGGCATTATATACTCAACCCTAGGCTAAACTTTGTGGCATAATAGCCTTAACCCTGGGCTATACTTTTTGGCATTATATACTCAACCCTAGGCTACACTTTGTGGCATAATAGCCTTAACCCTGCGCTATACTCTATGGCATTATATCCTCAACCCTAGGCTACACTTTGTGGCTTTAGATACTCAACCGTAGGCTACACTTTGTGGTATAAAAACTTTAACCCTGGGCTATACTTTCTGGCTTTATATACTCAACCCTAGGCTACACTTTGTGGCATAATAGCCTTAACCCTGGGCTATACTTTCTGTCATTATATACTAACCCTAGGCTACACTTGTGGCTTTAGATACTCAACCGTAGGCTCCACTTTGTGGTATAAAAACCTAAACCCCGGGCTACACTTTCTGGCATTATATACTCAACCTAAGCTACACTTTGTGGTAAATAGCCTTAATCCTGGGCTATACTTTCTGGCTTTATATACTCAACCCTAGGCTACACTTTGTGGCATAATAGACTTAACCCTGGGCTATAATTTCTGGCATTAGATACTCAACACTAGGCTACACTTTGTGGCATAATAGCCTTAACCCTGGGCTATACTTTCTGGCACTATATACTCAAACCTAGGCTACACTTTGTGGCATAATAGCCTTAACCCTGGGCTATACTTTCTGGCTTTATATACCTAACCCAAGGCTACACTTTGTGGCATAATAGCCATAAACCTGGGCTATACTTTCTGGCATTATATATTCCAACCTAGGCTACACTTTGTAGCATAATAGCCTTAACCCTGGGCTATACTTTATGGCATTATATACTCAACCCTAGGCTACACTTTGTGGCATAATAGCCTTAACCCTGGGCTATTCTTTGTGGTATTATATACTCATCCCTAGGCTACACTTTGTGGCATAATAACCTTAACCCTGGGCTGTAGTTTCTGGCATTATATACTCAACCCTAGGCTACACTTTGTGGCATAATAGCCTTAACCCTGGGCTATACTTTCTGGCATTATATACTCAACCCTAAACTACACTTTGTTGCATAATAGCCTTAACCCTGGGCTATACTTTCTGGCATTATATACTCAACCCTAGGCTACACTTTGTGGCATAATAGCTTTAACCCTGGGCTATATTTTTTGGCAATATATACTCAACCCTAGGCTACACTTTGAGGTAAATAGCCTTAACCCTGGGCTATACTTTCTGGCTTTATATACTCAACCCTAGGCTACACTTTGTGGCATAATAGCCTTAACCTGGGCTATACTTTCTGGCATTATATACTCAACCCTAGGCTACACTTTGTGGCATAATAGCCATAACCCTGGGCTATACTTTCTGGCATTATATACTCCACCCTAGGCTACACTTTGTAGCATAATAGCCTTAACCCTGGGCTATACTTTCTGGCATTATATACTCAACCTTGGGCTACAGTTTGTGGCACAATAGCCTTAACCCTGGGCTATTCTTTCTGGCATTATATAATCATCCCTAGGCTACACTTTGTGGCATAATAGCCTTAACCCTGGGCTATACCTTCTGGCATTATATACTCAAACCTAGGCTACACTTTGTGGCATAATAGCCTTAACCCTGGGCTATACTTTCTGGCATTATATACTCAACCCTAGGCTACACATTGTGGCATAATAACCTTAACCCTGGGCTATAGTTTCTGGCTTTATATACTCAACCCTAGGCTACACTTTGTGGCATAATAACCTTAACCCTGGGCTATAGTTTCTGGCTTTATATACTCAAACCTAGGCTACACTTTGTGGCGTAATAGCCTTAACCCTGGGCTATAGTTTCTGGCATTATATACTCAACCCTAGGCTACACTTTGTGGCATAATAGCCTTAATCCTGGGCGATTCTTTCTGGCATTATATACTCAACCCTAGGCTACACTTTGTGGCTTTAGATACTCAACCCTAAGCTACACTTTGTGGCTTTAGACACTCAACCTTAGGCTACACTTTGTGGCATTAGATACTCAACCCTAGGCTACACTTTGTGGCTGTAGATACTCAACCCTAGGCTAAACTTTGTGGCATAATAGCCTTAACCCTGGGCTATACTTTTTGGCATCATATACTCAACCCTAGGCTACACTTTGTGGCATAATAGCCTTAACCCTGGGCTATACTCCCTGGCATTATATCCTCAACCCTAGGCTACACTTTGTGGCTTTAGATATTCAACCGTAGGCTCCACTTTGTGGTATAATAGCCTTAGACCTGGGCTACACTTTCTGGCACTATAGCCTTAACCCAGGGCTATACTTTCTGGCATTATATACTCAAACCTAGGCTACACTTTGTGGCATAATAGCCTTAACCCTGGGCTTTACTTTCTGGCATTATATACTCAACCCTAGGCTACATTTTGTAGCATAATAGCCTTAACCCTGGGCTATACTTTCTGGCATTATATACTCAACCATAGGCTACACTTTGTGCAATAATAGCCTTAACCCTGGGCTCTACTTTCTGGCTTTATATACTCAACCCTAGGCTAAACTTTGTGGCATAATAGCCTTAATCCTGGGCTATACTTTCTGTCATTATATACTCAACCCTAGGCTACACTTTGTGGCATAATAGCCTTAACCCTGGGATATTCTTTCTGGCATTATATACTCAACCCTAGGCTACACTTTGTGGCTTTAGATACTCAACCCTAAGCTACACTTTGTGGCTTTAGATACTCAACCCTAGGCTACACTTTGTGGCTTTAGATACTCAACCGTAGGCTACGCTTTGTGACATAATACCCTCAACCCTGGGCTAAACCTTCTGGCTTTAGATCCTCAAACCTAGGCTACACTTTGTGGCATAATACCCTCAACCCTGGGCTACAGTTTGTGGCATAATACCCCCAACCCTGGGCTACAAATTGTGGCATAATACCCTCAAAACTGCGATACACTTTGTGGCATAATACCCTCAACCCTGGGCTACACCTTGTGGCATAATACCCTCAAACCTGGGTTAAGTTTTTTGGCAAAATACCCTCAACCCGGGGTTACACTTTTTGGCTTTAGATCGTTAAGCCTAGACTACACTTTATGGCATAATATCCTCAACCATGGGCTACGCTTTCTGGCTTTAGATCCTCAACCCTGGGCTAGACTTTGTGGCATATCCTCAACCATGGGTTACGATTTCTGGTTTCATATCGTCAATCCCAATCTACACCTTGTGACATAATATCTTGAACCCCAGGCTACACTCTGTGAATAATACTCTCAACCCTGTGCTACACTATCTGGCTTTAGATCCTGAACCGTGGGCTACACTTTGTGGCATAATACCCTCAACCTGAGGCTACACTTTGTGGCTTTAGATCCTGAACCTCAGGATACACGTTGTGGCATAATACCCTCAACCCCAGGCTACAGTTACTGGCTATAGATTCTCAACCCCAAGCTACACTTTGTGGCTTTAGATACTCAACCCCAGGCTAAACGTTCTGGATTTAGATCCTCAACCCCAGGATACACTTTCTGGCTTTAGATACTCTAACCCGAGTCTAGACTTTCTGGCTTTAGATAATTTAACCCAGGCTACTCTTTCTAACTTTAGATACCCAACTTAAGGGTACACGTTCTGGCTTTGGATCCTCAACCCCAGGCCACACTTTCTGGGTTTAGATACTCCATTCCAGACTACACTTTGTGGCTTTAGATACTAAACCCATGGCTACACTTTCTGGCTTTATATCCTCAAGCCAAGGATACACTTTGTGGCTTTAGATCCTCAACCAGAGGTTACACTTAATGGCTCTAGATACTCAACCCCATGCTACACTTTGTGGCTTTAGATACTCAACCCCAGGCTAACCGTTCTGGCTTTAGATACTCAACCCCGGGCTTAAGGTTCTGGCTTTATATCCTCAACCCAAAGATACACTTTGTGGCTTTAGATCCTCAACCAGAGGCTACACTTAGTGGCTCCAGATACTCAACCCCAGGTTACACTTTGTGGCTTTAGCTACTCAAGCCCAGGCTACACTTTCTGGCTTTAGTTACTCAACCCCGGGCTACAGGTTCTGGCTTTAGTTACTCAAGCACGGGCTAACGGTTCTGGCTTTAGATACTCAACCGTAGGCTGAACATTGTGGCATAATAGCCTTAACCCTGGGCTACACTTTCTGTCTTTATCTCCTCAAACCTAGGGTAAACTTTCTGGCTTAAGATACTCAACCCTAGGCTACACTTTGTGGCATAATAGCCTTAACCCTGGGCTATACTTTCTGGCATTATATACTCAACCCTAGGCTACACTATGTGGCATAGTAGCCTTAACCCTGGGCTATTTTTCTGGCATTATGTACTCAACCTTAGGCTACACGTTGTGGCATAATAGCCTTAACCCTGGGCTATACTCTCTGGCATTATATACTCAAACCTAGGATACACTTTGTGGCATAATAGCCTTAAACCTGGGCTATACTCTCTGGCATTATATACTCAACCTTAGGCTACACGTTGTGGCATAATAGACTTAACCCTGGGCTATACTTTCTGGCATTATATACCCAACCCTAGGCTACACTTTGTGGCATAATAGCCTTAACCCTAGACAACACTTTCTGGCATTATATACTCAACCCTAGGCTACAGTTTGTAGCATAATAGCCTTAACCCTGGGCTATACTTTCTGGCATTATATACTCAACCCTAGGCTACACGTTGTGGCATAATAGCCTTAATCCTGGGCTATACTTTCTGGCTTTATATCCTCCACCCTAGGCTACACTTTGGGGCTTTAGATACTCAACCGTAGGCTACACTTTGTGGTATAGTAGCCTTAACCCTGGGCTACACTTTCTCGCTTTACATCCTCAGTCCTAGGCTACAGTTTTTGACATATTAACCTCATCTCTAGGCTACACTTTGTAACATAATACCCTGAACCCTAGTCTACACTTTGTGACATAATACTACGCTTTCTGGCTTTAGTTCCTCAAATCCAGTCTACGCTTTATGGTATAATACTGTCAATTCCAGGCTTCACTTTCGGGTTTAAGATGCTTAACTCCAGGCTACACTTTGTGGCATAATACTCTCAACCCTTGGTTACGCTTTCTGGCTTTATATCCTCAGCCCCAGGCTACACTTTGTGGCTTAATATCGTCAGCCCCAGGCTACACTTTCTGGCTTTATATCCTCAATCCCAGGATACACTTTGGTTACATAATACCCTAAACCCTAGGCTACACATTGTGACATAATACCCTAAATCCTAGGCTACACTTTGTGACATAATACCCTAAATCCTAGGCTACACTTTGTGACATAATACCCTAAATCCTAGGCTACACTTTGTGACATAATACCCTAAATCCTAAGCTAGACTTAGTAACATAATACCCTCAACCCTAGGCTATATTTGTGACATAATACGCACAACACTAGGCTACGCTTTGTGACATAATACCCTCAACCCTGGGCTAAACCTTCTGGCTTTAGATCCTTAAACCTAGGCTACACTTTGTGGCATAATACCCCCAACCCTGAGCTACAGTTAGTGGCATAATACCCCCAACCCTGGGCTACAGTTTGTGGCATAATACCCCAACCGTGGGCTAATGTTTGTGGCATAATACCCTCAACCCTAAGCTACACTTTGTGGCATAATACCCTCAAGCCTGCGATACACATTGTGGCATAATACCGTCAACCCTGGGTTACAGTTTGTGGCATAATACCCCAATACCTGGGATACAGTTTGTGGCATAATTCCCTCAACCCTAAGGTACACTTTGTGGCATAATACTCTCAAACCTTGGCTACGCTTTCTGGCTTTATATCCTCAGCCCCAGGCTACACTTTGTGGCTTAATATCCTCAGACCCAGGCTACACTTTCTGGCTTTATATCCTCAACCCCAGGCTACACTTTGTTACATAATACCCTAAACCCTAGGCTACACGTTGTGACATAATACCCTAAATCCTAGGCTACACTTTGTGACATAATACCCTAAATCCTAGGCTACACTTTCTGACATAACACACTCAACCGTAGGCTACGCTTTGTGACATAATACCCTCAACCCTGGGCTACACTTTGTGGCATATCCTCAACCATGGGTTACGATTTCTGGCTTTATATCGTCAATCCCAATCTACACCTTGTGACATAATATCTTGAACCCCAGGCTACACTCTGTGGATAATACTCTCAACCCTGTGCTACACTATCTGGCTTAGATCCTGAACCGTGTGCTACACTTTGTGGCATAATACCCTCAACCTGAGGCTACACTTTGTGGCTTTAGATCCTGAACCTCAGGATACACGTTGTGGCATAATACCCTCAACCCCAGGCTACACTTTCTGGCTATAGATTCTCAACCCCAAGCTACACTTTGTGGCTTTAGATACTCAACCCCAGGCTAAACGTTCTGGATTTAGATCCTCAACCCCAGGATACACTTTCTGGCTTTAGATACTCAACCCGAGTCTAGACTTTCTGGCTTTAGATAATTTAACCCAGGCTACTCTTTCTAACTTTAGATACCCAACCTAAGGGTACACGTTCTGGCTTTAGATCCTCAACCCCAGGCCACACTTTCTGGGTTTAGATACTCCATTCCAGACTACACTTTGTGGCTTTAGATACTAAACCCATGGCTACGCTTTCTGGCTTTTAATCCTCAAGCCAAGGATACACTTTGTGGCTTTAGATCCTCAACCAGAGGCTACACTTAATGGCTCTAGACTCTCAACCCCATGCTACACTTTGTGGCTTTAGATACTCAACCCCAGGCTAACCTTTCTGGGTTTAGATACCCAACCCCGGGCTTAAGGTTCTGGCTTTATATCCTCAACCCAAAGATACACTTTGTGGCTTTAGATCCTCAACCAGAGGCTACACTTAGTGGCTCCAGATATTCAACCCCAGGTTACACTTTGTGGCTTTAGATACTCAACCCCAGGCTACACTTTCTGGCTTTAGTTACTCAACCACGGGCTACAGGTTCTGACTTTAGTTACTAAAGCACGGGCTAACGGTTCTGGCTTTAGATACTCAACCGTAGGCTACACTTTGTGGCATAATAGCCTTAACCCTGGGCTACACTTTCTGTCTTTATCTCCTCAAACCTAGGGTAAACTTTCTGGCTTTAGATACTCAACCCTAGGCTACACTTTGTGGCATAATAGCCTTAACCCTGGGCTATACTTTCTGGCAGTATATACTCAACCCTAGGCTACACTATGTGGCATAGTAGACTTAACCCTGGGCTATTTTTCTGGCATTATATACTCAACCCTAGGCTACACTTTGTGGCATAATAGCCTTAACCCTGGGCTATACGTTCTGGCATTATATACTCAACCTTAGGCTACACGTTGTGGCATAATAGCCTTAACCCTGGGCTATTCTTTCTGGCATTATATACTCAACCCTAGGCTACACTTTGTGGCATAATAGCCTTAACCCTGGGCTATACTTTCTGGCATTATATACTCAACCCTAGGCTACAGTTTGTGGCATAATAGCCTTAACCCTGGGCTATACTTTCTGGCATTATATACTCAACCCTAGGCTACACTTTGTGGCATAATAGCCTTAACCCTGGGATATTCTTTCTGGCATTATATACTCAACCCTAGGCTACACTTTGTGGCTTTAGATACTCAACCCTAAGCTACACTTTGTGGCTTTAGATACTCAACCCTAGGCTACACTTTGTGGCTTTAGATACTCAACCCTGGGCTACACGTTGTGGCATAATAGCCTTAACCCTGGGCTATTCTTTCTGGCATAATATACTCAACCCTAGGCTACACTTTGTGGCATAATAGCCTTAACCCTGGGCTATACTTTCTGGCATTATATACTCAACCCTAGGCTACAGTTTGTGGCATAATAGCCTTAACCCTGGGCTATACTTTCTGGGATTATATACTCAACCCTAGGCTAAACTTTGTGGCATAATAGCCTTAACCCTGGGCTATACTTTTTGGCATTATATACTCAACCCTAGGCTACACTTTGTGGCATAATAGCCTTAACCCTGCGCTATACTCTATGGCATTATATCCTCAAACCTAGGCTACACTTTGTGGCTTTAGATACTCAACCGTAGGCTACACTTTGTGGTATAAAAACTTTAACCCTGGGCTATACTTTCTGGCTTTATATACTCAACCCTAGGCTACACTTTGTGGTGGTAGTGGTAGTGGTGGTATTTATTAAGTATTTAGTATTACATTAATTGCATAACACAGTCGCATGGGTCATAAGACCGTACATGCTCTCTAGATAAATACCTTGTCTGTATACGTGACTTGCAGTATCAACCAGAAAACAACTATTTTTTTACAATCACCGCACTATATACATACATACATATAAAATTGAAAAAAAAAAAAAAAACACACTGAATCACACACTCAAACACACACACACACACACACACACAGTCGCGCACATGTACTCAAGCACCACATATGTTTAAAGAAAAATTACATAAACACCTTATCTCTTAGTACACGTACTTCCATTAAGTATGTGCCCAAGCTTGGCCAGTTTTGGCTGTTTAGAATCATGTCCCAGCATGCTGTCCTCCGTCTGTTGGAAGCCAAAAATACTTCCGGTAATAGTTTTTTCCTAATACCCTCCGTCTGCACGCATGCTGCCAAAATATGCGTCCAGTCTTCTTGTTCCCCGCATAATGGGCAAATCCTCCTGCCATCGTTATCAACAATCTTGCGAGCTTTCCACCCTCCCAACCTAAGCCATGCTATTCCAGTCCTCTGTTTTATACTCAATTCCAAAATATATGTTTCCTTACCCCACCTAGTTTTTATTTCATTTTGTAGCTCCAATGTTGATCTTTGTCTACATTCAGATTCGATTTTCTGCCTGTTTATATCGCATAGTCGTCTTTTGACCTTTCTTACAGCACTGTGTGTATTTTCATTACCCCTTTGCCAGATATCATTTAAGCCAATTTTTGATAATTCGCGTTGCAACCCCGCTGCCCACCATTTTGGTTGCCCTATGTTGTTTATTTGATGACGATAACATATTGCTCTCAGAGTTGTTTGATCGCCTTTAATTATTCGCAGCCAGTACCTAACTACATTTAGTTTAGCAAATACAGCATCTTCCCAGCATCCTACCTCCCGAAGAACTCCGTAGTTTGAAGTACCTCTCCCCAACCCTAGAATGCGCTTCCAGAAATTGCATTGTATTTTATTTACATTATCCACCCTCTCCCATCCCCACACTTCACTGCCGTATAGTAATGAGGACCTAACCATTGCTTCATACATGGTCTGTAATGTTTTTACTGGCATATCTGGTACCCGTGTCAATATCCTTAATACTTCAGAAAGTTGTCCAATCCCTTTGTGTTTTATAAACTCCATGTTCTTGTTCCATTTTCCGCCCATATCAAACCTTACTCCTAAGTAATCGAAGTGTTTAACATTTTGAATTTCTTCCTCCCCATAGGTCCACTTTTCATGTTGGCCGTACACATATCCATTTTTAAAGGTGACTGTTTTAGTTTTAAGAATATTTACCTCCATACCCCATTGCCTACAGTATTGTCGAAGAGCGTTTAAACCAGACTGTAAACCTTTTATCGTTTTAGAAAGAACTACAATGTCATCCGCGTACAAAAGAATTGGTATTTTTTGGTCTGCGATTGTCGGTGCATCTATGTCTTCCTCCGTCATCACGCTAACAACATCATCAATAAACAAATTAAAAAGTAACGGAGATAGTATACAACCCTGTTTAACCCCTCTCTGCGCTATGTTACATTCTGATGTATTGTGCTGATCGGTCTTGATAACAAACTTAACTTCTTTATACATTGCCCTAAGTGCTCTAATCATTTTCCCCGAAAGTCCTTTACGTGTTAATTTCTCCCAGAGAGCACTGCGTTCTACAGTATCAAATGCCATTTTAAAATCTACAAATACAGTATATACCTTACCACCTTTATTTCTCAAATTGTCATCAATTATTGTTTTCAGAACAAAGACATTGTCAATAGTCGAGAAACCTTCCCTAAATCCTGCCTGAAATTTAGAAATCCTATGATGTGTCTCGGCCCAACACTTAATTCTTTCATATAAGATTCTACTGTAAATTTTTCCAAATATAGAGAGCAGCGAGATACCCCTGTAATTTCCTGGAATGCTGTAACTCCCTTTGCCCTTGTAAAGAGGTTGGATAATGGCGGTTTTCCATGCTTCCGGATATTCTCCGCCTTCAAATATTTTATTGAAGCTTTTTCTATAGACATCTACCATTTTATTAACTTCTAGCGAGATCTTGAAAAACTCAGCTGACAATCCCTCTATACCAGCTGCCTTCCCGTTTTTTAAACATTTTATTGCACGAACAACCTCTGCTGTGCTAATTTCATAATCAAGCATTTGCACAATTGGAGCCCCCGTCATCCCTTCAGCGGCCAAAGTATTTAATTGTATTCTAAACTCCCCTCCTTCATAGACTGTTTTAAAGTGCTTTATCCATTCTCCAGCCGGGATAGTTACCTGAATGGACCTTCGCCTTCGAATCTGTCTAATAACTTTCCACATGTCACCAATTTCCCCATTTTCGACTACTTGACGTACCTCTTCTGCCTTTGCGTCCTGCCAAGCTGTTTTGCTCTGCTTTAGGACTTCCCTATATGACTTTCTTAGATTTGCAAAAGAAATTCTACGTTCTTCACCCCCCTCTCTTCTGTATGTGATAAGTGCAGATTCCGCTGCTTTCTTCGCTGTTTTACACTGATCGTTATACCAACTATTTAATGTTAAGCTGTTTGGTGCATTACCCCTTCCTGTTAGCATGTGCGCACTTGCTTTCTGTATAATATTAGTTATGTTCTGTATACTTTCAGTTCCTTTGTGTTGATCTACGTCAAAAGATATAATTTCGTTTTCTAAAGTGTTAATAAAAATCTCCTTTCCTGCCTCCCTCCATCTATATTTAAACAATGGCGTCAATGTTTCGCATGCGCTTTCATCCCTTGTATAAGATACTAGTCGAGATACTTTTAAAGTCATTATCAGTGGAAAATGATGAGAGTCAATGCTGTTTTCAACTTTAAAATTTTGAACTAACGGCAATACGTCCTGTGAACACAGAATGTAGTCAATGACACTACTCCCATTCGTGTGCACAAATGTTACTTCCCCTGACAGGTCCGAACCGTATTTTCCGTTCATTATTTCTAACTCGTAGGCGTCACAAAAGAACAATAACTCTTTTCCTCTTGCATTCAGGATTGAGTCCTTGCTGTTTCTGCCGGGTTTTCTGTTATCTAAGTCCCCTTTTTTAATTGTAATATTTTCTTGCCCTATCCTAGCATTCAGATCACCCATTATTATTAGCTTTACATCCTGATATTCGTCCCTGATTTCTACAATTGTTTCCCCTAAATCTGTAAAGAATTCTGGCTCAGCATACTGGGACGTAACCGGCTGGCGATATACAGTTATAACAACAATATTAATATCAGCTATATTACAATATATACAGGTTGCTCCCCTGAGATGACTCTGTATTTCCTTAATAGACTGTACATAATTACTCTTAAAGAAAGTAGCAACGCCCCCAGGATATCTCCCCCTTCTACCTCTCAATTCTGAACCACTAAAGACACCTTGGAATTCACTTATGTCCACAGTTTCATTGTTTTTTAGCCAAGTCTCTGCTAACCCAATTATGTCCAAGTTATTTACAAAGTTCAAAAATTGACCACTAGCCAGTTTTCCCCTCAAACCTTCCACATTCCAAAACCCCACTGACAGCTGGGCATCTTCATTTTATCTGTTTGTTGTTATCTTACCTCCTACTCCTAGTGTGCTGGTTCTCCCTGTCCTTTGTGACCTGCGGGCTGGTTGCACTGACACCCTCCCCCCTGCTGACGTTGCCATTGTTTTTGTCATCTGGCCGTCTTGGACCCTGCTACCTGCTGTCCCTTCCGGTAGAGGTGTAACCATACTGCCTTCTGGGGCTCGATGCTCTGCAGAAATGCCAACCTCCTCTCCTTGAATTTCTGCTATCTTCTTGTCGATTTCTTCCAGCTCTGCTTTGGTTCTTATTCGCCCGTTTATTAAAAGTTTGTCAAATTTGATTACTGCATGACAACCCTGTGATTTTGCATTTATCATATGGCGATGAAGAAATTCTCGTTCTCGCCGGATTTTTTCACTGAAATCCTCTCTTATAAACACACCTGTACCTTTAAGATACTTACTATCTCGGAGAATGGCGGATTTGCACTTATATGACAGGAGCTTACATACAATTGGCCGCCTGTTGCCTGCTTTACCGACACGGTGCGCTCTTTCAATGTCGTCAGGCCTGAGATGAACTCCAATCTGGGCCACAACTTCTAGCACCTTGTTCTCCGTGATGTCCCAGCTTTCATTCTCTTCTTCCGTTAATCCATATATAACAATATTATTTCTTCTTGTCTGATTTTCTAAATAGTCCACCTTGCCCTCCAACCACTCACATCTTGCCTCCAACTCCTTCACCCGTGTCTCAGACTTCTCCAGGGATTCCATCATGGAGTTAATAATTCCTAATAGCTCGCTGTGACGAACTTTACTTTCCGCGAAACCACTTTTCACTTCACTCCTCAACTTGTCCAACAGACCTTCAATATTCGCCATATTTGCACAACACTTCTTGAGATTACTACTACTCACAGAGCGGACCGGAAACGCGTCTACACCCGACCGCTGCTCGAACAAGACTCCCTACACTTTGTGGCATTATAGCCTTAACCCTGGGCTATACATTCTGGCATTATATACTCAACCCTAGGCTAAACTTTGTGGCTTTAGATACTCAACCCTAAGCTACACTTTGTGGCTTTAGATACTCAACCCTAGGCTACACTTTGTGGCTTTAGATACTCAACCCTAGGCTACACTTTGTGGGTTTAGATACTCAACCCTAGGCTAAACGTTGGGGCATAATAGCCTCAACCCTGGGCTATACTTTTTGGCAATATATACTCAACCCTAGGCTACACCTTGTGGCATAATAGCCTTAACCCTGGGCTATACTTTCTGGCATTATATACTCAACCCTGGGCTACACTTTGTGGCATAATAGCCTTAACCCTGGGCTATACTTTCTGGCATTATATACTCAACCCTAAACCACACTTTGTTACATAATAGCCTTAACCCTGGGCTATACTTTCTGGCATTATATACTCAACCCTAGGCTACACTTTGTGGCATAATAGCCTTAACCCTGGGCTATATTTTCTGGTATTATATACTCCACCCTAGGCTACACTTTGTAGCATAATAGCCTTAACCCTGGGCTATACTTTCTGGCATTATATACTCAACCCTAGGCTACACTTTGTGGCATAATAGCCTTAACCCTGGGCTATTCTTTCTGGCATTATATACTCAACCCTAGGCTACACTTTGTGGCATAATAGCCTTAACCCTGGGCTATACTTTCTGGCATTATATACTCAACCCTAGGCTACACTTTGTGGCATAATATCCTTAACCCTGGGCTATACTTTCTGGCATTATATACTCATCCCTAGACTACACTTTGTGGCCTTAGATACTCAACCCTAGGCTAAACTTTGTGGCATAATAGCCTTAACCCTGCGCTATACTTTTTAGCATTATATACTCAACCCTATGCTACACTTTGTGGCATAATAGCCATAACCCTGGGCTATACTCTATGGCATTATATCCTCAACCCTAGGCTACACTTTGTGGCTTTAGATACTCAACCGTAGGCTACACTTTGTGGTATAGTAGCCTTAACCCTGGGCTACACTTTCTGGCGTTATATACTCAACCCTGAGCTACACTTTGTGGCATAATAGCCTTAACCCTGGGCTATACTTTCTGGCATTAGATACTTAACCCTAGGATACACTTTGTGGCATAATAGCCTTAACCCTGGGCTATACTTTCTGGCATTATATACTCAACCCTAGGCTACACTTTGTGGCATAATAGCCTTAACCCTGGGCTATACTTTCTGGCACTATATACTGAACCCTAGGCTACACTTTGTGGCTTTAGATACTCAACCCTAAGCTACACTTTGTGGCTTTCGATACTCAACCCTAGGCTACACTTTGTGTCTTTAGATACTCAACCCTAGGCTACACTTTGTGGCTTTAGATACTCAACCCTAGGCTAAACTTTGTGGCATAATAGCCTTAACCCTGGGCCATACTTTTTGGCAATATATACTCAACCCTAGGCTACACCTTGTGGCATAATAGCCTTAACCCTGGGCTATACTTTCTGGCATTATATACTCAACCCTAGGCTACACTTTGTGGCATAATAGCCTTTACCCTGGGCTATATTTTCTGGCATTATATACTCAACCCTAGGCTACACTTTGTGGTAAATAGCCTTAACCGTGGGGTATACTTTCTGGCTTTATATACTCAACCCTAGGCTACACTTTGTGGCATAATAGCCTTAACCTGGCCTATACTTTCTGGTAGTATATACTCAACCCTAGGCTACACTTTGTGGCATAATAGCCTTAACCCTGGGCTATACTTTCTAGCATTATATACTCCACCCTAGGCTACACTTTGTGGCATAATAGCCTTAACCCTGGGCTATTCTTTCTGGCATTATATACTCAACCCTAGGCTACACTTTGTAGCATAATAGCCTTAACCCAGGGCTATACTTTCTGGCATTATATACTCAACCCTAGGGTACACTTTGTGGCATAATAGCCTTAACCCTGGGCTCTACTTTCTGGCTTTTTATACTCAACCCTAGGCTACACTTTGTGGCATAATAGCCTTAACCCTGGGCTACACTTTCTGGCTTTATATACTCAACCCTAGGCTACACTTTGTGGCATAATAGCCTTAACCCTGGGCTATACTTTCTGGAATTATATACTCAACCCTAGGCTACACTTTGTGGCATAATAGCCTTAACCCTAGACAACACTTTCTGCTATTATATACTCAACCCTAGGCTACACTTTGTAGCATAATAGCCTTAACCCTGGGCTATACTTTCTGGCTTTATATACTCAACCCTAGGCTACACGTTGTGGCATAATAGCCTTAATCCTGGGCTATACTTTCTGGCTTTATATCCTCCACCCTAGGCTACACTTTGGGGCTTTAGATACTCAACCGTAGGCTACACTTTGTGGTATAGTAGCCTTAACTCTGGGCTACACTTTCTCGCTTTACATCCTCAGTCCTAGGCTACAGTTTTTGACATATTAACCTCATCTCTAGGCTACACTTTGTAACATAATACCCTGAACCCTAGTCTGCACTTTGTGACATAATACTACGCTTTCTGGCTTTAGTTCCTCAACTCCAGTCTACGCTTTATGGTATAATACTGTCAATTGCAGGCTTCACTTTCGGGTTTAAGATGCTTAACTCCAGGCTACACTTTGTTGCATAATACTCTCAACCCTTGGTTACGCTTTCTGGCTTTATATCCTCAGCCCCAGGCTACACTTTGTGGCTTAATATCGTCAGCCCCAGGCTACACTTTCTGGCTTTATATCCTCAATCCCAGGATACACTTTGGTTACATAATACCCTAAACCCTAGGCTACACTTTGTACATAATACCCTAAATCCTAGGCTACACTTTGTGACATAATACCCTAAATCCTAGGCTACACTTTGTGACATAATACCCTAAATCCTAGGCTACACTTAGTAACATAATACCCTCAACCCTAGGCTATATTTGTGACATAATACGCACAACACTAGGCTACGCTTTGTGACATAATACCCTCAACCCTGGGCTAAACCTTCTGGCTTTAGATCCTTAAACCTAGGCTACACTTTGTGGCATAATACCCCCCACCCTGGGCTACAGTTAGTGACATAATACCCCCAACCCTGGGCTACAGTTTGTGGCATAATACCCCAACCCTGGGCTACAGTTTGTGGCATAATACCCTTAACCCTAAGCTACACTTTGTGGCATAATAGCCTCAAGCCTGCGATACACATTGTGGCATAATACCGTCAACCCTGGGCTACAGTTTGTGGCATAATACCGCAATACCTGGGATACAGTTTGTGGAATAATACCCTCAACCCTAAGGTACACTTTGTGGCATAATACTCTCAAACCTTGGCTACGCTTTCTGGCTTTATATCCTCAGCCCCAGGCTACACTTTGTGGCTTAATATCCTATGCCCCAGGCTACACTTTCTGGCTTTATATCCTCAACCCCAGGCTACACTTTGTTACATAATACCCTAAACCCTAGGCTACACGTTGTGACATAATACCCTAAATCCTAGGCTACACTTTGTGACATAATACCCTAAATCCTCGGCTACACTTTGTGACATAACACACTCAACCGTAGGCTACGCTTTGTGACATAATACCCTCAACCCTGGGCTAAACCTTCTGGCTTTAGATCCTCAAACCTAGGCTACACTTTGTGGCATAATACCCTCAACCCTGGGCTACAGTTTGTGGCATAATACCCCCAAACCTGGGCTACAGTTTGTGGCATAATACCCTCAAACCTGCGATACACTTTGTGGCATAATACCCTCAACCCTGGGCTACACCTTTTGGCATAATACCCTCAAACCTGGGTTAAATTTTTTGGCAAAATACCCTCAACCCGGGGTTACAGTTTGTGGAAAAAACCCTCACACGGGGTTCCACTTTTTGGCATAATATCCTGGACCCTGGGCAACAGTTTGTGGCATAATATCCTCAACCCAGGGCTACACTTTCTGGCTTTAGATCGTTAAGCCTGGACTACACTTTATGGCATAATATCCTCAACCATGGGCTACGCTTTCTGGCTTTAGATCCTCAACCCTTGGCTACACTTTGTGGCATATCCTCAACCATGGGTTACGATTTCTGGCTTTATATCGTCAATCCCAAGCTACACCTTGTGACATAATATCTTGAACCCCAGGCTACACTCTGTGGATAATACTCTCAACCCTGTGCTACACTATCTGGCTTTAGATCCTGAACCGTGGGCTACACTTTGTGGCATAATACCCTCAACCTGAGGCTACACTTTGTGGCTTTAGATCCTGAACCTCAGGATACACGTTGTGGCATAATACCCTCAACCCCAGGCTACACTTTCTGGCTATAGATTCTCAACCCCAAGCTACACTTTGTGGCTTTAGATACTCAACCCCAGGCTAAACGTTCTGGATTTAGATCCTCAACCCCAGGATACACTTTCTGGCTTTAGATACTCAACCCGAGTCTAGACTTTCTGGCTTTAGGTAATTTACCCCAGGCTACTCTTTCTGACTTTAGATACCCAACTTAAGGGTACACGTTCTGGCTTTAGATCCTCAACCCCAGGCCACACTTTCTGGGTTTAGATACTCCATTCCAGGCTACACTTTGTGGCTTTAGACACTAAACCCATGGCTACACTTTCCGGCTTTATATCCTCAACCCAAGGATACACCTTGTGGCTTTAGATCCTCAACCAGAGGCTACACTTAATGGCTCTAGATACTCAACCCCATGCTACACTTTGTGGCTTTAGATACTCAACCCCAGGCTAACCTTTCTGGCTTTAGATACTCAACCCCGGGCGTAAGGTTCTGGCTTTATATCCTCAACCCAAAGATACACTTTGTGGCTTTAGATCCTCAACCAGAGGCTACACTTAGTGGCTCCAGATACTCAACCCCAGGTTACACTTTGTGGCTTTAGATACTCAACCCCAGGCTACACTTTCTGGCTTTAGTTACTCAACCCCGGGCTACAGGTTCTGGCTTTAGTTACTCAAGCACGGGCTAACGGTTCTGGCTTTAGATACTCAACCGTAGGCTAAACTTTGTGGCATAATAGCCTTAACCCTGGGCTATACTTTCTGGCATTATATACTCAACCCTAGGCTACACTATGTGGCATAGTAGCCTTAACCCTGGGCTATACTTTCTGACATTATATACTCAACCCTAGGCTACACGTTGTGGCATAATAGCCTTAACCCTGGGCTATACTTTCTGGCATTATATACTCAACCCTAGGCTACACTTTGTGGCATAATAGCCTTAACCCTGGGCTATTCTTTCTGGCATTATATACTCAACCCTAGGCTACACTTTGTGGCATAATAGCCTTAACCCTTGGGTTATTCTTTCTGGCATTATATACTCAACCCTAGCCTACACTTTGTGGCATAATAGCCTTAACCCTGGGCTATACTTTCTGGCATTATATACTCATCCCTAGGCTAAACTTTGTGGCATAATAGCCTTAACCCTGGGCTATACTTTCTGGCATTATATACTCAACCCTAGGCTACACTTTGTGGCATAATAGCCTTAACCCTGGGCTATACTTTCTGGCATTATACACTCAACCCTAGGCTACACTTTGTGGCATAATAGCCTTAACCCTGGGCTATACTTTCTGGCATTATATACTCATCCCTAGGCTACACTTTGTGGCATAATAGCCTTAACCCTGGGCTATACTTTCTGGCATTATATACTCAACCCTAGGCTACACTTTGTGGCATAATAGCCTTAACCCTGGGCTATACTTTCTGGCATTATATACTCATCCCTAGACTACACTTTGTGGCCTTAGATACTCAACCCTAGGCCAAACTTTGTGGCATAATAGCCTTAACCCTGCGCTATAGTTTTTAGCATTATATGCTCAACCCTAGGCTACATTTTGTGGCATAATAGCCTTAACCCTGGGCTATACTTTCTGGCATTATATACTCAACCCTAGGCTACACTTTGTGGCATAATAGCCTTAACCCTGGGCTATACTTTCTGGCATTATATACTCATCCCTAGACTACACTTTTTGGCCTTAGATACTCAACCCTAGGCTAAACTTTGTGGCATAATAGCCTTAACCCTGCGCTATACTTTTTAGCATTATATACTCAACCCTAGGCTACACTTTGTGGCATAATAGCCATAACCCTGGGCTATACTCTATGGCATTATATCCTCAACCCTAGGCTACACTTTGTGGCTTTAGATACTCAACCGTAGGCTACACTGTGTGGTATAGTAGCCTTAACCCTGGGCTACACTTTCTGGCATTATATACTCAACCCTAAGCTACACTTTGTGGCATAATAGCCTTAACCCTGGGCTATACTTTCTGGCATTATATACTTAACCCTGAGCTACACTTTGTGGCATAATAGCCTTAACTCTGGGCTACACTTTCTGGCTTTATATACTCAGCCCTAGGCTACACTTTGTGGCATAATAGCCTTAACCCTGGGCTATACTTTCTGGCATTATATACTCAACCCTAGGCTACACTTTGTGGCATAATAGCCTTAACCCTAGACAACACTTTCTGGCATTATATACTCAACCCTAGGCTACACTTTGTAGCATAATAGCCTTAACCCTGGGCTATACTTTCTGGCATTATATACTCAACCCTAGGCTACACGTTGTGGCATAATAGCCTTAATCGTGGGCTATACTTTCTGGCTTTATATCCTCCACCCTAGGCTACACTTTGGGGCTTTAGATACTCAACCGTAGGCTACACTTTGTGGTATAGTAGCCTTAACCCTGGGCTACACTTTCTCGCTTTACATCCTCAGTCCTAGGCTACAGTTTTTGACATATTAACCTCATCTCTAGGCTACACTTTGTAACATAATACCCTGAACCCTAGTCTACACTTTGTGACATAATACTACGCTTTCTGGCTTTAGTTCCTCAACTCCAGTCTACGCTTTATGGTATAATACTGTCAATTCCAGGCTTCACTTTCGGGTTTAAGATGCTTAACTTCAGGCTTAACTTTGTGGCATAATACTCTCAACCCTTGGTTACGCTTTCTGGCTTTATATCCTCAGCCCCAGGCTACACTTTGTGGCTTAATATCGTCAGCCCCAGGCTACACTTTCTGGCTTTATATCCTCAATCCCAGGATACACTTTGGTTACATAATACCCTAAACCCTAGGCTACACTTTGTGACATAATACCCTAAATCCTAGGCTACACTTTGTGACATAATACCCTAAATCCTAGGCTAGACTTAGTAACATAATACCCTCAACCCTAGGCTATATTTGTGACATAATACGCACAACACTAGGCTACGCTTTGTGACATAATACCCTCAACCCTGCGCTAAACCTTCTGGCTTTAGATCCATAAACCTAGGCTACACTTTGTGGCATAATACCCCCAACCCTGAGCTACAGTTAGTGGCATAATACCCCCAACCCTGGGCTACAGTTTGTGGCATAATACCCCAACCCTGGGCTAAAGTTTGTGGCATAATACCCTCAACCCTAAGCTACACTTTGTGGCATAATACCCTCAAGCCTGCGATACACATTGTGGCATAATACCGTCAACCCTGGGCTACAGTATGTGGCATAATACCCCAATACCTGGGATACAGTTTGTGGCATAATTCCCTCAACCCTAAGGTACACTTTGTGGCATAATACTCTCAAACCTTGGCTACGCTTTCTGGCTTTATATCCTCAGCCCCAGGCTACACTTTGTGGCTTAATATCCTCAGACCCAGGCTACACTTTCTGGCTTTATATCCTCAACCCCAGGCTACACTTTGTTACATAATACCCTAAACCCTAGGCTACACGTTGTGACATAATACCCTAAATCCTAGGCTACACTTTGTGACATAATACCCTAAATCCTAGGCTACACTTTGTGACATAACACACTCAACCGTAGGCTACGCTTTGTGACATAATACCCTCAACCCTGGGCTAAACCTTCTGGCTTTAGATCCTCAAACCTAGGCTACACTTTGTGGCATAATACCCCCAACCCTGGGCTACAAATTGTGGCATAATACCCTCAAACCTGCGATACACCTTGTGGCATAATACCCTCAACCCTGGGCTACACCTTGTGGCATAATACCCTCAAACCTGGGTTAAATTTTTTGGCAAAATACCCTCAACCCGGGGTTACAGTTTGTGGAAAAAAAGCCTCACACGGGGTTCCACGTTTTGGCATAATATCCTGGACCCTGGGCAACAGTTTGTGGCATAATACCCTCAACCCCGGGCTAAACTTTCTGGCTTTAGATCGTTAAGCCTAGACCACACTTTATGGCATAATATCCTCAACCATGGGCTACGCTTTCTGGCTTTAGATCCTCAACCCTGGGCTACACTTTGTGGCATATCCTCAACCATGGGTTACGATTTCTGGCTTTATATCGTCAATCCCAATCTACACCTTGTGACATAATATCTTGAACCCCAGGCTACACTCTGTGGATAATACTCTCAACCCTGTGCTACACTATCTGGCTTTAGATCCTGAACCGTGGGCTACACTTTGTGGCATAATACCCTCAACCCCAGGCTACACTTTCTGGCTATAGATTCTCAGCCCCAAGCTACACTTTGTGGCTTTAGATACTCAACCCCAGGCTAAACGTTCTGGATTTAGATCCTCAACCCCACGATACACTTTCTGGCTTTAGATACTCAACCCGAGTCTAGACTTTCTGGCTTTAGATAATTTAACCCAGGCTACTCTTTCTAACTTTAGATACCCAACTTAAGGGTACACGTTCTGGCTTTAGATCCTCAACCCCAGGCCACACTTTCTGGGGTTAGATACTCCATTCCAGACTACACTTTGTGGCTTTAGATACTAAACCCATGGCTACACTTTCTGGCTTTATATCCTCAAGCCAAGGATACACTTTGTGGCTTTAGATCCTCAACCAGAGGCAACACTTAATGGCTCTAGATACGCACCCCATGCTACACTTTGTGGCTTTAGATACTCAACCCCAGGCTAACCTTTCTGGGTTTAGATACTCAACCCCGGGCTTAAGGTTCTGGCTTTATATCCTCAACCCAAAGATACACTTTGTGGCTTTAGATCCTCAACCAGAGGCTACACTTAGTGGCTCCAGATACTCAACCCCAGGTTACACTTTGTGGCTTTAGATACTCAACCCCAGGCTACACTTTCTGGCTTTAGTTACTCAACCCCGGGCTACAGGTTCTGACTTTAGTTACTCAAGCACGGGCTAACGGTTCTGGCTTTAGATACTCAACCGTAGGCTACACTTTGTGGCATAATAGCCTTAACCCTGGGCTACACTTTCTGTCTTTATCTCCTCAAACCTAGGGTAAACTTTCTGGCTTTAGATACTCAACCCTAGGCTACACTTTGTGGCATAATAGCCTTAACCCTGGGCTATACTTTCTGGCATTATATACTCAACCCTAGTCTACACTATGTGGCATAGTAGACTTAACCCTGGGCTATTTTTCTGGCATTATATACTCAACCCTAGGCTACACTTTGTGGCATAATAGCCTTAACCCTGGGCTATACTTTCTGGCATTATATACTCAACCCTAGGCTACACTTTGTGGCATAATAGCCTTAACCCTGGGCTATTCTTTCTGGCATTATATACTCAACCCTAGGCTACACTTTGTGGCATAATAGCCTTAACCCTGGGCTATACTTTCTGGCATTATATACTCAACCCTAGGCTACACTTTGTGGCATAATATCCTTAACCCTGGGCTATACTTTCTGGCATTATATACTCATCCCTAGACTACACTTTGTGGCCTTAGATACTCAACCCTAGGCTAAACTTTGTGGCATAATAGCCTTAACCCTGCGCTATACGTTTTAGCATTATATACTCAACCCTATGCTACACTTTGTGGCATAATAGCCATAACCCTGGGCTATACTCTATGGCATTATATCCTCAACCCTAGGCTACACTTTGTGGCTTTAGATACTCAACCGTAGGCTACACTTTGTGGTATAGTAGCCTTAACCCTGGGCTACACTTTCTGGCGTTATATACTCAACCCTGAGCTACACTTTGTGGCATAATAGCCTTAACCCTGGGCTATACTTTCTGGCATTAGATACTTAACCCTAGGATACACTTTGTGGTATAGTAGCCTTAACTCTGGGCTACACTTTCTCGCTTTACATCCTCAGTCCTAGGCTACAGTTTTTGACATATTAACCTCATCTCTAGGCTACACTTTGTAACATAATACCCTGAACCCTAGTCTGCACTTTGTGACATAATACTACGCTTTCTGGCTTTAGTTCCTCAACTCCAGTCTACGCTTTATGGTATAATACTGTCAATTCCAGGCTTCACTTTCGGGTTTAAGATGCTTAACTCCAGGCTACACTTTGTTGCATAATACTCTCAACCCTTGGTTACGCTTTCTGGCTTTATATCCTCAGCCCCAGGTTACACTTTCTGGCTTAATATCGTCAGCCCCAGGCTACACTTTCTGGCTTTATATCCTCAATCCCAGGATACACTTTGGTTACATAATACCCTAAACCCTAGGCTACACTTTGTGACATAATACCCTAAATCCTAGGCTACACTTTGTGACATAATACCCTAAATCCTAGGCTACACTTTGTGACATAATACCCTAAATCCTAGGCTACACTTAGTAACATAATACCCTCAACCCTAGGCTATATTTGTGACATAATACGCACAACACTAGGCTACGCTTTGTGACATAATACCCTCAACCCTGGGCTAAACCTTCTGGCTTTAGATCCTTAAACCTAGGCTACACTTTGTGGCATAATACCCCCCACCCTGGGCTACAGTTAGTGACATAATACCCCCAACCCTGGGCTACAGTTTGTGGCATAATACCCCAACCCTGGGCTACAGTTTGTGGCATAATACCCTTAACCCTAAGCTACACTTTGTGGCATAATAGCCTCAAGCCTGCGATACACATTGTGGCATAATACCGTCAACCCTGGGCTACAGTTTGTGGCATAATACCGCAATACCTGGGATACAGTTTGTGGAATAATACCCTCAACCCTAAGGTACACTTTGTGGCATAATACTCTCAAACCTTGGCTACGCTTTCTGGCTTTATATCCTCAGCCCCAGGCTACACTTTGTGGCTTAATATCCTCAGCCCCAGGCTACACTTTCTGGCTTTATATCCTCAACCCCAGGCTACACTTTGTTACATAATACCCTAAACCCTAGGCTACACGTTGTGACATAATACCCTAAATCCTAGGCTACACTTTGTGACATAATACCCTAAATCCTAGGCTACACTTTGTGACATAACACACTCAACCGTAGGCTACGCTTTGTGACATAATACCCTCAACCCTGGGCTAAACCTTCTGGCTTTAGATCCTCAAACCTAGGCTACACTTTGTGGCATAATACCCCCAACCCTGGGCTACAAATTGTGGCATAATACCCTCAAACCTGCGATACACCTTGTGGCATAATACCCTCAACCCTGGGCTACACCTTGTGGCATAATACCCTCAAACCTGGGTTAAATTTTTTGGCAAAATACCCTCAACCCGGGGTTACAGTTTGTGGAAAAAAAGCCTCACACGGGGTTCCACGTTTTGGCATAATATCCTGGACCCTGGGCAACAGTTTGTGGCATAATACCCTCAACCCCGGGCTAAACTTTCTGGCTTTAGATCGTTAAGCCTAGACCACACTTTATGGCATAATATCCTCAACCATGGGCTACGCTTTCTGGCTTTAGATCCTCAACCCTGGGCTACACTTTGTGGCATATCCTCAACCATGGGTTACGATTTCTGGCTTTATATCGTCAATCCCAATCTACACCTTGTGACATAATATCTTGAACCCCAGGCTACACTCTGTGGATAATACTCTCAACCCTGTGCTACACTATCTGGCTTTAGATCCTGAACCGTGGGCTACACTTTGTGGCATAATACCCTCAACCCCAGGCTACACTTTCTGGCTATAGATTCTCAGCCCCAAGCTACACTTTGTGGCTTTAGATACTCAACCCCAGGCTAAACGTTCTGGATTTAGATCCTCAACCCCACGATACACTTTCTGGCTTTAGATACTCAACCCGAGTCTAGACTTTCTGGCTTTAGATAATTTAACCCAGGCTACTCTTTCTAACTTTAGATACCCAACTTAAGGGTACACGTTCTGGCTTTAGATCCTCAACCCCAGGCCACACTTTCTGGGGTTAGATACTCCATTCCAGACTACACTTTGTGGCTTTAGATACTAAACCCATGGCTACACTTTCTGGCTTTATATCCTCAAGCCAAGGATACACTTTGTGGCTTTAGATCCTCAACCAGAGGCAACACTTAATGGCTCTAGATACTCACCCCATGCTACACTTTGTGGCTTTAGATACTCAACCCCAGGCTAACCTTTCTGGGTTTAGATACTCAACCCCGGGCTTAAGGTTCTGGCTTTATATCCTCAACCCAAAGATACACTTTGTGGCTTTAGATCCTCAACCAGAGGCTACACTTAGTGGCTCCAGATACTCAACCCCAGGTTACACTTTGTGGCTTTAGATACTCAACCCCAGGCTACACTTTCTGGCTTTAGTTACTCAACCCCGGGCTACAGGTTCTGACTTTAGTTACTCAAGCACGGGCTAACGGTTCTGGCTTTAGATACTCAACCGTAGGCTACACTTTGTGGCATAATAGCCTTAACCCTGGGCTACACTTTCTGTCTTTATCTCCTCAAACCTAGGGTAAACTTTCTGGCTTTAGATACTCAACCCTAGGCTACACTTTGTGGCATAATAGCCTTAACCCTGGGCTATACTTTCTGGCATTATATACTCAACCCTAGTCTACACTATGTGGCATAGTAGACTTAACCCTGGGCTATTTTTCTGGCATTATATACTCAACCCTAGGCTACACTTTGTGGCATAATAGCCTTAACCCTGGGCTATACTTTCTGGCATTATATACTCAACCCTAGGCTACACTTTGTGGCATAATAGCCTTAACCCTGGGCTATTCTTTCTGGCATTATATACTCAACCCTAGGCTACACTTTGTGGCATAATAGCCTTAACCCTGGGCTATACTTTCTGGCATTATATACTCAACCCTAGGCTACACTTTGTGGCATAATATCCTTAACCCTGGGCTATACTTTCTGGCATTATATACTCATCCCTAGACTACACTTTGTGGCCTTAGATACTCAACCCTAGGCTAAACTTTGTGGCATAATAGCCTTAACCCTGCGCTATACGTTTTAGCATTATATACTCAACCCTATGCTACACTTTGTGGCATAATAGCCATAACCCTGGGCTATACTCTATGGCATTATATCCTCAACCCTAGGCTACACTTTGTGGCTTTAGATACTCAACCGTAGGCTACACTTTGTGGTATAGTAGCCTTAACCCTGGGCTACACTTTCTGGCGTTATATACTCAACCCTGAGCTACACTTTGTGGCATAATAGCCTTAACCCTGGGCTATACTTTCTGGCATTAGATACTTAACCCTAGGATACACTTTGTGGTATAGTAGCCTTAACTCTGGGCTACACTTTCTCGCTTTACATCCTCAGTCCTAGGCTACAGTTTTTGACATATTAACCTCATCTCTAGGCTACACTTTGTAACATAATACCCTGAACCCTAGTCTGCACTTTGTGACATAATACTATGCTTTCTGGCTTTAGTTCCTCAACTCCAGTCTACGCTTTATGGTATAATACTGTCAATTCCAGGCTTCACTTTCGGGTTTAAGATGCTTAACTCCAGGCTACACTTTGTTGCATAATACTCTCAACCCTTGGTTACGCTTTCTGGCTTTATATCCTCAGCCCCAGGCTACACTTTCTGGCTTAATATCGTCAGCCCCAGGCTACACTTTCTGGCTTTATATCCTCAATCCCAGGATACACTTTGGTTACATAATACCCTAAACCCTAGGCTACACTTTGTGACATAATACCCTAAATCCTAGGCTACACTTTGTGACATAATACCCTAAATCCTAGGCTACACTTTGTGACATAATACCCTAAATCCTAGGCTACACTTAGTAACATAATACCCTCAACCCTAGGCTATATTTGTGACATAATACGCACAACACTAGGCTACGCTTTGTGACATAATACCCTCAACCCTGGGCTAAACCTTCTGGCTTTAGATCCTTAAACCTAGGCTACACTTTGTGGCATAATACCCCCCACCCTGGGCTACAGTTAGTGACATAATACCCCCAACCCTGGGCTACAGTTTGTGGCATAATACCCCAACCCTGGGCTACAGTTTGTGGCATAATACCCTTAACCCTAAGCTACACTTTGTGGCATAATAGCCTCAAGCCTGCGATACACATTGTGGCATAATACCGTCAACCCTGGGCTACAGTTTGTGGCATAATACCGCAATACCTGGGATACAGTTTGTGGAATAATACCCTCAACCCTAAGGTACACTTTGTGGCATAATACTCTCAAACCTTGGCTACGCTTTCTGGCTTTATATCCTCAGCCCCAGGCTACACTTTGTGGCTTAATATCCTCAGCCCCAGGCTACACTTTCTGGCTTTATATCCTCAACCCCAGGCTACACTTTGTTACATAATACCCTAAACCCTAGGCTACACGTTGTGACATAATACCCTAAATCCTAGGCTACACTTTGTGACATAATACCCTAAATCCTCGGCTACACTTTGTGACATAACACACTCAACCGTAGGCTACGCTTTGTGACATAATACCCTCAACCCTGGGCTAAACCTTCTGGCTTTAGATCCTCAAACCTAGGCTACACTTTGTGGCATAATACCCTCAACCCTGGGCTACAGTTTGTGGCATAATACCCCCAAACCCGGGCTACAGTTTGTGGCATAATACCCTCAAACCTGCGATACACTTTGTGGCATAATACCCTCAACCCTGGGCTACACCTTTTGGCATAATACCCTCAAACCTGGGTTAAATTTTTTGGCAAAATACCCTCAACCCGGGGTTACAGTTTGTGGAAAAAACCCTCACACGGGGTTCCACTTTTTGGCATAATATCCTGGACCCTGGGCAACAGTTTGTGGCATAATATCCTCAACCCCGGGCTACACTTTCTGGCTTTAGATCGTTAAGCCTGGACTACACTTTATGGCATAATATCCTCAACCATGGGCTACGCTTTCTGGCTTTAGATCCTCAACCCTGGGCTACACTTTGTGGCATATCCTCAACCATGGGTTACGATTTCTGGCTTTATATCGTCAATCCCAAGCTACACCTTGTGACATAATATCTTGAACCCCAGGCTACACTCTGTGGATAATACTCTCAACCCTGTGCTACACTATCTGGCTTTAGATCCTGAACCGTGGGCTACACTTTGTGGCATAATACCCTCAACCTGAGGCTACACTTTGTGGCTTTAGATCCTGAACCTCAGGATACACGTTGTGGCATAATACCCTCAACCCCAGGCTACACTTTCTGGCTATAGATTCTCAACCCCAAGCTACACTTTGTGGCTTTAGATACTCAACCCCAGGCTAAACGTTCTGGATTTAGATCCTCAACCCCAGGATACACTTTCTGGCTTTAGATACTCAACCCGAGTCTAGACTTTCTGGCTTTAGGTAATTTACCCCAGGCTACTCTTTCTGACTTTAGATACCCAACTTAAGGGTACACGTTCTGGCTTTAGATCCTCAACCCCAGGCCACACTTTCTGGGTTTAGATACTCCATTCCAGGCTACACTTTGTGGCTTTAGACACTAAACCCATGGCTACACTTTCCGGCTTTATATCCTCAACCCAAGGATACACCTTGTGGCTTTAGATCCTCAACCAGAGGCTACACTTAATGGCTCTAGATACTCAACCCCATGCTACACTTTGTGGCTTTAGATACTCAACCCCAGGCTAACCTTTCTGGCTTTAGATACTCAACCCCGGGCGTAAGGTTCTGGCTTTATATCCTCAACCCAAAGATACACTTTGTGGCTTTAGATCCTCAACCAGAGGCTACACTTAGTGGCTCCAGATACTCAACCCCAGGTTACACTTTGTGGCTTTAGATACTCAACCCCAGGCTACACTTTCTGGCTTTAGTTACTCAACCCCGGGCTACAGGTTCTGGCTTTAGTTACTCAAGCACGGGCTAACGGTTCTGGCTTTAGATACTCAACCGTAGGCTAAACTTTGTGGCATAATAGCCTTAACCCTGGGCTATACTTTCTGGCATTATATACTCAACCCTAGGCTACACTATGTGGCATAGTAGCCTTAACCCTGGGCTATACTTTCTGACATTATATACTCAACCCTAGGCCACACGTTGTGGCATAATAGCCTTAACCCTGGGCTATACTTTCTGGCATTATATACTCAACCCTAGGCTACACTTTGTGGCATAATAGCCTTAACCCTGGGCTATTCTTTCTGGCATTATATACTCAACCCTAGGCTACACTTTGTGGCATAATAGCCTTAACCCTTGGGTTATTCTTTCTGGCATTATATACTCAACCCTAGCCTACACTTTGTGGCATAATAGCCTTAACCCTGGGCTATACTTTCTGGCATTATATACTCATCCCTAGGCTAAACTTTGTGGCATAATAGCCTTAACCCTGGGCTATACTTTCTGGCATTATATACTCAACCCTAGGCTACACTTTGTGGCATAATAGCCTTAACCCTGGGCTATACTTTCTGGCATTATACACTCAACCCTAGGCTACACTTTGTGGCATAATAGCCTTAACCCTGGGCTATACTTTCTGGCATTATATACTCATCCCTAGGCTACACTTTGTGGCATAATAGCCTTAACCCTGGGCTATACTTTCTGGCATTATATACTCAACCCTAGGCTACACTTTGTGGCATAATAGCCTTAACCCTGGGCTATACTTTCTGGCATTATATACTCATCCCTAGACTACACTTTGTGGCCTTAGATACTCAACCCTAGGCTAAACTTTGTGGCATAATAGCCTTAACCCTGCGCTATAGTTTTTAGCATTATATGCTCAACCCTAGGCTACACTTTGTGGCATAATAGCCTTAACCCTGGGCTATACTTTCTGGCATTATATACTCAACCCTAGGCTACACTTTGTGGCATAATAGCCTTAACCCTGGGCTATACTTTCTGGCATTATATACTCATCCCTAGACTACACTTTTTGGCCTTAGATACTCAACCCTAGGCTAAACTTTGTGGCATAATAGCCTTAACCCTGCGCTATACTTTTTAGCATTATATACTCAACCCTAGGCTACACTTTGTGGCATAATAGCCATAACCCTGGGCTATACTCTATGGCATTATATCCTCAACCCTAGGCTACACTTTCTGGCATTATATACTCAACCCTAAGCTACACTTTGTGGCATAATAGCCTTAACCCTGGGCTATACTTTCTGGCATTATATACTTAACCCTGAGCTACACTTTGTGGCATAATAGCCTTAACTCTGGGCTACACTTTCTGGCTTTATATACTCAGCCCTAGGCTACACTTTGTGGCATAATAGCCTTAACCCTGGGCTATACTTTCTGGCATTATATACTCAACCCTAGGCTACACTTTGTGGCATAATAGCCTTAACCCTAGACAACACTTTCTGGCATTATATACTCAACCCTAGGCTACACTTTGTAGCATAATAGCCTTAACCCTGGGCTATACTTTCTGGCATTATATACTCAACCCTAGGCTACACGTTGTGGCATAATAGCCTTAATCCTGGGCTATACTTTCTGGCTTTATATCCTCCACCCTAGGCTACACTTTGGGGCTTTAGATACTCAACCGTAGGCTACACTTTGTGGTATAGTAGCCTTAACCCTGGGCTACACTTTCTCGCTTTACATCCTCAGTCCTAGGCTACAGTTTTTGACATATTAACCTCATCTCTAGGCTACACTTTGTAACATAATACCCTGAACCCTAGTCTACACTTTGTGACATAATACTACGCTTTCTGGCTTTAGTTCCTCAACTCCAGTCTACGCTTTATGGTATAATACTGTCAATTCCAGGCTTCACTTTCGGGTTTAAGATGCTTAACTCCAGGCTTAACTTTGTGGCATAATACTCTCAACCCTTGGTTACGCTTTCTGGCTTTATATCCTCAGCCCCAGGCTACACTTTGTGGCTTAATATCGTCAGCCCCAGGCTACACTTTCTGGCTTTATATCCTCAATCCCAGGATACACTTTGGTTACATAATACCCTAAACCCTAGGCTACACTTTGTGACATAATACCCTAAATCCTAGGCTACACTTTGTGACATAATACCCTAAATCCTAGGCTAGACTTAGTAACATAATACCCTCAACCCTAGGCTATATTTGTGACATAATACGCACAACACTAGGCTACGCTTTGTGACATAATACCCTCAACCCTGCGCTAAACCTTCTGGCTTTAGATCCATAAACCTAGGCTACACTTTGTGGCATAATACCCCCAACCCTGAGCTACAGTTAGTGGCATAATACCCCCAACCCTGGGCTACAGTTTGTGGCATAATACCCCAACCCTGGGCTAAAGTTTGTGGCATAATACCCTCAACCCTAAGCTACACTTTGTGGCATAATACCCTCAAGCCTGCGATACACATTGTGGCATAATACCGTCAACCCTGGGCTACAGTATGTGGCATAATACCCCAATACCTGGGATACAGTTTGTGGCATAATTCCCTCAACCCTAAGGTACACTTTGTGGCATAATACTCTCAAACCTTGGCTACGCTTTCTGGCTTTATATCCTCAGCCCCAGGCTACACTTTGTGGCTTAATATCCTCAGACCCAGGCTACACTTTCTGGCTTTATATCCTCAACCCCAGGCTACACTTTGTTACATAATACCCTAAACCCTAGGCTACACGTTGTGACATAATACCCTAAATCCTAGGCTACACTTTGTGACATAATACCCTAAATCCTAGGCTACACTTTGTGACATAACACACTCAACCGTAGGCTACGCTTTGTGACATAATACCCTCAACCCTGGGCTAAACCTTCTGGCTTTAGATCCTCAAACCTAGGCTACACTTTGTGGCATAATACCCCCAACCCTGGGCTACAAATTGTGGCATAATACTCTCAAACCTGCGATACACCTTGTGGCATAATACCCTCAACCCTGGGCTACACCTTGTGGCATAATACCCTCAAACCTGGGTTACATTTTTTGGCAAAATACCCTCAACCCGGGGTTACAGTTTGTGGAAAAAAAGCCTCACACGGGGTTCCACGTTTTGGCATAATATCCTGGACCCTGGGCAACAGTTTGTGGCATAATACCCCCAACCCCGGGCTAAACTTTCTGGCTTTAGATCGTTAAGCCTAGACCACACTTTATGGCATAATATCCTCAACCATGGGCTACGCTTTCTGGCTTTAGATCCTCAACCCTGGGCTACACTTTGTGGCATATCCTCAACCATGGGTTACGATTTCTGGCTTTATATCGTCAATCCCAATCTACACCTTGTGACATAATATCTTGAACCCCAGGCTACACTCTGTGGATAATACTCTCAACCCTGTGCTACACTATCTGGCTTTAGATCCTGAACCGTGGGCTACACTTTGTGGCATAATACCCTCAACTCCAGGCTACACTTTCTGGCTATAGATTCTCAGCCCCAAGCTACACTTTGTGGCTTTAGATACTCAACCCCAGGCTAAACGTTCTGGATTTAGATCCTCAACCCCACGATACACTTTCTGGCTTTAGATACTCAACCCGAGTCTAGACTTTCTGGCTTTAGATAATTTAACCCAGGCTACTCTTTCTAACTTTAGATACCCAACTTAAGGGTACACGTTCTGGCTTTAGATCCTCAACCCCAGGCCACACTTTCTGGGGTTAGATACTCCATTCCAGACTACACTTTGTGGCTTTAGATACTAAACCCATGGCTACACTTTCTGGCTTTATATCCTCAAGCCAAGGATACACTTCGTGGCTTTAGATCCTCAACCAGAGGCAACACTTAATGGCTCTAGATACTCAACCCCATGCTACACTTTGTGGCTTTAGATACTCAACCCCAGGCTAACCTTTCTGGGTTTAGATACTCAACCCCGGGCTTAAGGTTCTGGCTTTATATCCTCAACCCAAAGATACACTTTGTGGCTTTAGATCCTCAACCAGAGGCTACACTTAGTGGCTCCAGATACTCAACCCCAGGTTACACTTTGTGGCTTTAGATACTCAACCCCAGGCTACACTTTCTGGCTTTAGTTACTCAACCCCGGGCTACAGGTTCTGACTTTAGTTACTCAAGCACGGGCTAACGGTTCTGGCTTTAGATACTCAACCGTAGGCTACACTTTGTGGCATAATAGCCTTAACCCTGGGCTACACTTTCTGTCTTTATCTCCTCAAACCTAGGGTAAACTTTCTGGCTTTAGATACTCAACCCTAGGCTACACTTTGTGGCATAATAGCCTTAACCCTGGGCTATACTTTCTGGCATTATATACTCAACCCTAGGCTACACTATGTGGCATAGTAGACTTAACCCTGGGCTATTTTTCTGGCATTATATACTCAACCCTAGGCTACACTTTGTGGCATAATAGCCATAACCCTGGGCTATACGTTCTGGCATTATATACTCAACCTTAGGCTACACGTTGTGGCATAATAGCCTTAACCCTGGGCTATTCTTTCTGGCATTATATACTCAACCCTAGGCTACACTTTGTGGCATAATAGCCTTAACCCTGGGCTAAACTTTCTGTCTTTATCTCCTCAAACCTAGGGTAAACTTTCTGGCTTTAGATACTCAACCCTAGGCTACACTTTGTGGCATAATAGCCTTAACCCTGGGCTATACTTTCTGGCATTATATACTCAACCCTAGGCTACACTATGTGGCATAGTAGACTTAACCCTGGGCTATTTTTCTGGCATTATATACTCAACCCTAGGCTACACTTTGTGGCATAATAGCCTTAACCCTGGGCTATACGTTCTGGCATTATATAATCAACCTTAGGCTACACGTTGTGGTATAATAGCCTTAACCCTGGGCTATTCTTTCTGGCATTATATACTCAACCCTAGGCTACACTTTGTGGCATAATACCCTTAACCCTGGGCTATACTTTCTGGCATTATATACTCAACCCTAGGCTACAGTTTGTGGCATAATAGCCTTAACCCTGGGCTATACTTTCTGGCATTATATACTCAACCCTAGGCTACACTTTGTGGCATAATAGCCTTAACCCTGGGATATTCTTTCTGGCATTATATACTCAACCCTAGGCTACACTTTGTGGCTTTAGATACTAACCCCAAGCTACACTTTGTGGCTTTAGATACTCAACCCTAGGCTACACTTTGTGGCTTTAGATACTCAACCCTGGGCTACACGTTGTGGCATAATAGCCTTAACCCTGGGCTATTCTTTCTGGTATTATATACTCAACCCTAGGCTACACTTTGTGGCATAATAGCCTTAACCCTGGGCTATTCTTTCTGGCATTATATACTCAACCCTAGGCTACAGTTTGTGGCATAATAGCCTTAACCCTGGGCTATACTTTCTGGCATTATATACTCAACCCTAGGCTAAACTTTGTGGCATAATAGCCTTAACCCTGCGCTATACTCTATGGCATTATATCCTCAACCCTAGGCTACACTTTGTGGCTTTAGATACTCAACCGTAGGCTACACTTTGTGGTATAAAAACTTTAACCCTGGGCTACACTTTCTGGCATTATATACTCAACCCTAAGCTACACTTTGTGGCATAATAGCCTTAACCCTGGGCTATACTTTCTGACATTAGATACTCAACCCTAGGCTACACTTTGTGGCATAATAGCCTTAACCCTGGGCTATACTTTCTGGCGCTATATACTCAAACCTAGGCTACACTTTGTGGCATAATAGCCTTAACCCTGGGCTATACATTCTGGCATTATATACTCAACCCTAGGCTAAACTTTGTGGCTTTAGATACTCAACCCTAAGCTATACTTTGTGGCTTTAGATACTCAACCCTAGGCTACACTTTGTGGCTTTAGATACTCAACCCTAGGCTACACTTTGTGGGTTTAGATACTCAACCCTAGGCTAAACGTTGTGGCATAATAGCCTCAACCCTGGGGTATACTTTTTGGCAATATATACTCAACCCTAGGCTACACCTTGTGGCATAATAGCCTTAACCCTGGGCTATACTTTCTGGCATGATATACTCAACCCTGGGCTACACTTTGTGGCATAATAGCCTTAACCCTGGGCTATACTTTCTAGCATTATATACTCAACCCTAAACTACACTTTGTTACATAATAGCCTTAACCCTGGGCTATACTTTCTGGCATTATATACTCAACCCTAGGCTACACTTTGTGGCATAATAGCCTTAACCATGGGCTATATTTTCTGGCATTATATACTCCACCCTGGGCTACACTTTGTAGCATAATAGCCTTAACCCTGGGCTATACTTTCTGGCATTATATACTCAACCCTAGGCTACACTTTGTGGCATAATAGCCTTAACCCTGGGATATTCTTTCTGGCATTATATACTCAACCCTAGGCTACACTTTGTGGCATAATAGCCTTAACCCTGGGCTATACTTTCTGGCATTATATACTCAACCCTAGGCTACACTTTGTGACATAATAGCTTTAACCCTGGGCTATACTTTCTGGCATTATATACTCATCCCTAGACTACGCTTTGTGGCCTTAGATACTCAACCCTAGGCTAAACTTTGTGGCATCATAGCCTTAACCCTGCGCTATACTTTTTAGCATTATATGCTCAACCCTAGGCTATACTTTGTGGCATAATAGCCATAACCCTGGGCTATACTTTATGGCATTATATCCTCAACCCTAGGCTACACTTTGTGGCTTTAGATACTCAACCGTAGGCTACACTTGTGGTATAGTAGCCTTAACCCTGGGCTACACTTTCTGGCATTATATACTCAACCCTGAGCTACACTTTGTGGCATAATAGCCTTATCCCTGGGCTATACTTTCTGGCATTAGATACTTAACCCTAGGATACACTTTGTGGCATAATAGCCTTAACCCTGGGCTATACTTTCTGGCACTATATACTGAACCCTAGGCTACACTTTGTGGCTTTAGATACTCAACCCTAAGCTACACTTTGTGGCTTTCGATACTCAACCCTAGGCTACACTTTGTGTCTTTAGATACTCAACCCTAGGCTACACTTTGTGGCTTTAGATACTCAACCCTAGGCTACACTTTGTGGGTTTAGATACTCAACCCTAGGCTAAACGTTGTGGCATAATAGCCTCAACCCTGGGCTATACTTTTTGGCAATATATACTCAACCCTAGGCTACACCTTGTGGCATAATAGCCTTAACCCTGGGCTATACTTTCTGGCATTATATACTCAACTCTAAACTACACTTTGTTACATAATAGCCTTAACCCTGGGCTATGCTTTCTGGCATTATATACTCAACCCTAGGCTACACTTTGTGGCATAATAGCCTTAACCCTGGGCTATATTTTCTGGCATTATATACTCCACCCTAGGCTACACTTTGTAGCATAATAGCCTTAACCCTGGGCTATACTTTCTGGCATTATATACTCAACCATAGGCTACACTTTGTGGCATAATAGCCTTAACCCTGGGCTATTCTCTCTGGCATTATATACTCAACCCTAGGCTACACTTTGTGGCATAATAGCCTTAACCCTGGGCTATACTTTCTGGCATTATATACTCAACCCTAGGCTACACGTTGTGGCATAATAGCCTTAACCCTGGGCTATACTTTCTGGCATTATATACTCATCCCTAGACTACACTTTGTGGCCTTAGATACTCAACCCTAGGCTAAACTTTGTGGCATAATAGCCTTAACCCTGCGCTATACTTTTTAGCATTATATACTCAACCCTAGGCTAAACTTTGTGGCATAATAGCCATAACCCTGGGCTATACTCTATGGCATTATATCCTCAACCCTAGGCTACACTTTGTGGCTTTAGATACTCAACCGTAGGCCACACTTTGTGGTATAGTAGCCTTAACCCTGGGCTACACTTTCTGGCATTATATACTCAACCCTGAGCTACACTTTGTGGCATAATAGCCTTAACCCTGGGCTATACTTTCTGGCATTAGATACTTAACCCTAGGATACACTTTGTGGCATAATAGCCTTAACCCTGGGCTATACTTTCTGGCATTATATACTCAACCCTAGGCTACACTTTGTGGCATAATAGCCTTAACCCTGGGGTATACTTTCTGGCACTATATACTGAACCCTAGGCTACACTTTGTGGCTTTAGATACTCAACCCTAAGCTACACTTTGTGGCTTTCGATACTCAACCCTAGGCTACACTTTGTGTCTTTAGATACTCAACCCTAGGCTACACTTTGTGGCTTTAGATACTCAACCCTAGGCTAAACTTTGTGGCATAATAGCCTTAACCCTGGGCCATACTATTTGGCAATATATACTCAACCCTAGGCTACACCTTGTGGCATAATAGCCTTAACCCTGGGCTATACTTTCTGGCATTATATACTCAACCCTAGGCTACACTTTGTGGCATAATAGCCTTAACCCTGGGCTATATTTTCTGGCATTATATACTCAACCCTAGGCTACACTTTGTGGTAAATAGCCTTAACCGTGGGCTATACTTTCTGGGTTTATATACTCAACCCTAGGCTACACTTTGTGGCATAATAGCCTTAACCTGGCCTATACTTTCTGGTAGTATATACTCAACCCTAGGCTACACTTTGTGGCATAATAGCCTTAACCCTGGGCTATACTTTCTAGCATTATATACTCCACCCTAGGCTACACTTTGTGGCATAATAGCCTTAACCCTGGGCTATTCTTTCTGGCATTATATACTCAACCCTAGGCTACACTTTGTAGCATAATAGCCTTAACCCAGGGCTATACTTTCTGGCGTTATATACTCAACCCTAGGCTACACTTTGTGGCATAATAGCCTTAACCCTAGACAACACTTTCTGGCATTATATACTCAACCCTAGGCTACACTTTGTAGCATAATAGCCTTAACCCTGGGCTATACTTTCTGGCATTATATACTCAACCCTAGGCTACACGTTGTGGCATAATAGCCTTAATCCTGGGCTATACTTTCTGGCTTTATATCCTCCACCCTAGGCTACACTTTGGGGCTTTAGATACTCAACCGTAGGCTACACTTTGTGGTATAGTAGCCTTAACCCTGGGCTACACTTTCTCGCTTTACATCCTCAGTCCTAGGCTACAGTTTTTGACATATTAACCTCATCTCTAGGCTACACTTTGTAACATAATACCCTGAACCCTAGTCTACACTTTGTGACATAATACTACGGTTTCTGGCTTTAGTTCCTCAACTCCAGTCTACGCTTTATGGTATAATACTGTCAATTCCAGGCTTCACTTTCGGGTTTAAGATGCTTAACTCCAGGCTACACTTTGTTGCATAATACTCTCAACCCTTGGTTACGCTTTCTGGCTTTATATCCTCAGCCCCAGGCTACACTTTGTGGCTTAATATCGTCAGCCCCAGGCTACACTTTCTGGCTTTATATCCTCAATCCCAGGATACACTTTGGTTACATAATACCCTAAACCCTAGGCTACACTTTGTGACATAATACCCTAAATCCTAGGCTACACTTTGTGACATAATACCCTAAATCCTAGGCTACACTTTGTGACATAATACCCTAAATCCTAGGCTACACTTAGTAACATAATACCCTCAACCCTAGGCTATATTTGTGACATAATACGCACAACACTAGGCTACGCTTTGTGACATAATACCCTCAACCCTGGGCTAAACCTTCTGGCTTTAGATCCTTAAACCTAGGCTACACTTTGTGGCATAATACCCCCCACCCTGGGCTACAGTTAGTGACATAATACCCCCAACCCTGGGCTACAGTTTGTGGCATAATACCCCAACCCTGGGCTACAGTTTGTGGCATAATACCATCAACCCTAAGCTACACTTTGTGGCATAATAGCATCAAGCCTGCGATACACATTGTGGCATAATACCGTCAACCCTGGGCTACAGTTTGTGGCATAATACCGCAATACCTGGGATACAGTTTGTGGAATAATACCCTCAACCCTAAGGTACACTTTCTGGCATTATATACTCAACCCTAAGCTACACTTTGTGGCATAATAGCCTTAACCCTGGGCTATACTTTCTGGCATTATATACTTAACCCTGAGCTACACTTTGTGGCATAATAGCCTTAACTCTGGGCTACACTTTCCGGCTTTATATACTCACCCCTAGGCTACACTTTGTGGCATAATAGCCTTAACCCTGGGCTATACTTTCTGGAATTATATACTCAACCCTAGGCTACACTTTGTGGCATAATAGCCTTAACCCTAGACAACACTTTCTGCTATTATATACTCAACCCTAGGCTACACTTTGTAGCATAATAGCCTTAACCCTGGGCTATACTTTCTGGCTTTATATACTCAACCCTAGGCTACACGTTGTGGCATAATAGCCTTAATCCTGGGCTATACTTTCTGGCTTTATATCCTCCACCCTAGGCTACACTTTGGGGCTTTAGATACTCAACCGTAGGCTACACTTTGTGGTATAGTAGCCTTAACCCTGGGCTACACTTTCTCGCTTTACATCCTCAGTCCTAGGCTACAGTTTTTGACATATTAACCTCATCTCTAGGCTACACTTTGTAACATAATACCCTGAACCCTAGTCTACACTTTGTGACATAATACTACGCTTTCTGGCTTTAGTTCCTCAACTCCAGTCTACGCTTTATGGTATAATACTGTCAATTCCAGGCTTCACTTTCGGGTTTAAGATGCTTAACTCCAGGCTACACTTTGTTGCATAATACTCTCAACCCTTGGTTACGCTTTCTGGCTTTATATCCTCAGCCCCAGGCTACACTTTGTGGCTTAATATCGTCAGCCCCAGGCTACACTTTCTGGCTTTATATCCTCAATCCCAGGATACACTTTGGTTACATAATACCCTAAACCCTAGGCTACACTTTGTGACATAATACCCTAAATCCTAGGCTACACTTTGTGACATAATGCCCTAAATCCTAGGCTACACTTTGTGACATAATACCCTAAATCCTAGGTTACACTTAGTAACATAATACCCTCAACCCTAGGCTATATTTGTGACATAATACGCACAACACTAGGCTACGCTTTGTGACATAATACCCTCAACCCTGGGCTAAACCTTCTGGCTTTAGATCCTTAAACCTAGGCTACACTTTGTGGCATAATACCCCCCACCCTGGGCTACAGTTAGTGACATAATACCCCAACCCTGGGCTACAGTTTGTGGCATAATACCCCAACCCTGGGCTACAGTTTGTGGCATAATACCCTCAACCCTAAGCTACACTTTGTGGCATAATAGCCTCAAGCCTGCGATACACATTGTGGCATAATACCGTCAACCCTGGGCTACAGTTTGTGGCATAATACCGCAATACCTGGGATACAGTTTGTGGAATAATACCCTCAACCCTAAGGTACACTTTGTGGCATAATACTCTCAAACCTTGGCTACGCTTTCTGGCTTTATATCCTCAGCCCCAGGCTACACTTTGTGGCTTAATATCCTCAGCCCCAGGCTACACTTTCTGGCTTTATATCCTCAACCCCAGGCTACACTTTGTTACATAATACCCTAAACCCTAGGCTACACGTTGTGACATAATACCCTAAATCCTAGGCTACACTTTGTGACATAATACCCTAAATCCTAGGCTACACTTTGTGACATAACACACTCAACCGTAGGCTACGCTTTGTGACATAATACCCTCAACCCTGGGCTAAACCTTCTGGCTTTAGATCCTCAAACCTAGGCTACACTTTGTGGCATAATACCCTCAACCCTGGGCTACAGTTTGTGGCATAATACCCCCAAACCTGGGCTACAGTTTGTGGCATAATACCCTCAAACCTGCGATACACTTTGTGGCATAATACCCTCAACCCTGGGCTACACCTTTTGGCATAATACCCTCAAACCTGGGTTAAATTTTTTGGCAAAATACCCTACACCCGGGGTTACAGTTTGTGGAAAAAACCCTCACACGGGGTTCCACTTTTTGGCATAATATCCTGGACCTTGGGCAACAGTTTGTGGCATAATATCCTCAACCCCGGGCTACACTTTCTGGCTTTAGATCGTTAAGCCTGGACTACACTTTATGGCATAATATCCTCAACCATGGGCTACGCTTTCTGGCTTTAGATCCTCAACCCTGGGCTACACTTTGTGGCATATCTTCAACCATGGGTTACGATTTCTGGCTTTATATCGTCAATCCCAAGCTACACCTTGTGACATAATATCTTGAACCCCAGGCTACACTCTGTGGATAATACTCTCAACCCTGTCTTACACTATCTGGCTTTAGATCCTGAACCGTGGGCTACACTTTGTGGCATAATACCCTCAACCTGAGGCTACACTTTGTGGCTTTAGATCCTGAACCTCAGGATACACGTTGTGGCATAATACCCTCAACCCCAGGCTACACTTTCTGGCTATAGATTCTCAACCCAAGCTACACTTTGTGGCTTTAGATACTCAACCCCAGGCTAAACGTTCTGGATTTAGATCCTCAACCCCAGGATACACTTTCTGGCTTTAGATACTCAACCCGAGTCTAGACTTTCTGGCTTTAGGTAATTTACCCATGGCTACTCTTTCTGACTTTAGATACCCAACTTAAGGGTACACGTTCTGGCTTTAGATCCTCAACCCCAGGCCACACTTTCTGGGTTTAGATACTCCATTCCAGACTACACTTTGTGGCTTTAGATACTAAACCCATGGCTACACTTTCTGGCTTTATATCCTCAAGCCAAGGATACACTTTGTGGCTTTAGATCCTCAACCAGAGGCTACACTTAATGGCTCTAGATACTCAACCCCATGCTACACTTTGTGGCTTTAGATACTCAACCCCAGGCTAACCTTTCTGGGTTTAGATACTCAACCCCGGGCTTAAGGTTCTGGCTTTATATCCTCAACCCAAAGATACACTTTGTGGCTTTAGATCCTCAACCAGAGGCTACACTTAGTGGCTCCAGATACTCAACCCCAGGTTACACTTTGTGGCTTTAGATACTCAACCCCAGGCTACACTTTCTGGCTTTAGTTACTCAACCCCGGGCTACAGGTTCTGACTTTAGTTACTCAAGCACGGGCTAACGGTTCTGGCTTTAGATACTCAACCCTAGGCTACACTTTGTGGCATAATTGCCTTAACCCTGGGCTAAACTTTCTGTCTTTATCTCCTCAAACCTAGGGTAAACTTTCTGGCTTTAGATACTCAACCCTAGGCTACACTTTGTGGCATAATAGCCTAAACCCTGGGCTATACTTTCTGGCATTATATACTCAACCCTAGGCTACACTATGTGGCATAGTAGACTTAACCCTGGGCTATTTTTCTGGCATTATATACTCAACCCTAGGCTACACTTTGTGGCATAATAGCCTTAACCCTGGGCTATTCTTTCTGGCATTATATACTCAACCCTAGGCTACACTTTGTGGCATAATAGCCTTAACCCTGGGCTATACTTTCTGGCATTATATACTCAACCCTAGGCTAAACTTTGTGGCATAATAGCCTTAACCCTGCGCTATACTCTATGGCATTATATCCTCAACCCTAGGCTACACTTTGTGGCTTTAGATACTCAACCGTAGGCTACACTTTGTAGTATAAAAACTTTAACCCTGGGCTACACTTTCTGGCATTATATGCTCAACCCTAAGCTACACTTTGTGGCTTTAGATACTCAACCCTAAGCTACACTTTGTGGCTTTAGATACTCAACCCTAGGCTACACTTTGTGGCTTTAGATACTCAACCCTGGGCTACACGTTGTGGCATAATAGCCTTAACCCTGGGCTATTCTTTCTGGTATTATATACTCAACCCTAGGCTACACTTTGTGGCATAATAGCCTTAACCCTGGGCTATACTTTCTGGCATTATATACTCAAACCTAGGCTACAGTTTGTGGCATAATAGCCTTAACCCTGGGCTATACTTTCTGGCATTATATACTCAACCCTAGGCTAAACTTTGTGGCATAATAGCCTTAACCCTGCGCTATACTCTATGGCATTATATCCTCAACCCTAGGCTACACTTTGTGGCTTTAGATACTCAACCGTAGGCTACACTTTGTGGTATAAAAACTTAAACCCTGGGCTACACTTTCTGGCATTATATACTCAACCCTAAGCTACACTTTGTGGCATAATAGCCTTAACCCTGGGCTATACTTTCTGACATTAGATACTCAACCCTAGGCTACACTTTGTGGCATAATAGCCTTAACCCTGGGCTATACTTTCTGGCGCTATATACTCAAACCTAGGCTACACTTTGTGGCATAATAGCCTTAACCCTGGGCTATACATTCTGGCATTATATACTCAAGCCTAGGCTAAACTTTGTGGCTTTAGATACTCAACCCTAAGCTACACTTTGTGGCTTTAGATACTCAACCCTAGGCTACACTTTGTGGCTTTAGATACTCAACCCTAGGCTACACTTTGTGGGTTTAGATACTCAACCCTAGGCTAAACGTTGTGGCATAATAGCCTCAACCCTGGGGTATACTTTTTGGCAATATATACTCAACCCTAGGCTACACCTTGTGGCATAATAGCCTTAACCCTGGGCTATACTTTCTGGCATTATATACGCAACCCTGGGCTACACTTTGTGGCATAATAGCCTTAACCCTGGGCTATACTTTCTGGCATTATATACTCAACCCTAAACTACACTTTGTTACATAATAGCCTTAACCCTGGGCTATACTTTCTGGCATTATATACTCAACCCTAGGCCACACTTTGTGGCATAATAGCCTTAACCCTGGGCTATATTTTCTGGCATTATATACTCAACCCTAGGCTACACTTTGTGGCATAATAGCCTTAACCCTGGGCTATTCTTTCTGGCATTATATACTCAACCCTAGGCTACACTTTGTGGCATAATAGCCTTAACCCTGGGCTATACTTTCTGGCATTATATACTCAACCCTAGGCTACACTTTGTGGCATAATAGCCTTAACCCTGGGCTATACTTTCTGGCATTATATACTCATCCCTAGACTACACTTTGTGGCCATAGATACTCAACCCTAGGCTAAACTTTGTGGCATAATAGCCTTAACCCTGCGCTATACTTTTTAGCATTATATACTCAACCCTAGGCTACACTTTGTGGCATAATAGCCATAACCCTGGGCTATACTTTATGGCATTATATCCTCAACCCTAGGCTACACTTTGTGGCTTTAGATACTCAACCGTAGGCTACACTTTGTGGTATAGTAGCCTTAACCCTGGGCTACACTTTCTGGCATTATATACTCAACCCTGAGCTACACTTTGTGGCATAATAGCCTTAACGCTGGGCTATACTTTCTGGCATTAGATACTTAACCCTAGGATACACTTTGTGGCATAATAGCCTTAACCCTGGGCTATACTTTCTGGCATTATATACTCAACCCTAGGCTACACTTTGTGGAATAATAGCCTTAACCCTGGGCTATACTTTCTGGCACTATATACTGAACCCTAGGCTACACTTTGTGGCTTTAGATACTCAACCCTAAGCTACACTTTGTGGCTTTCGATACTCAACCCTAGGCTACACTTTGTGTCTTTAGATACTCAACCCTAGGCTACACTTTGTGGCTTTAGATAATCAACCCTAGGCTAAACTTTGTGGCATAATAGCCTTAACCCTGGGCTATACTTTTTGGCAATATATACTCAAACCTAGGCTACACCTTGTGGCATAATAGCCTTAACCCTGGGCTATACTTTCTGGCATTATATACTCAACCCTAGGCTACACTTTGTGGCATAATAGCCTTAACCCTGGGCTATATTTTCTGGCATTATATACTCAACCCTAGGCTACACTTTGTGGTAAATAGCCTTAACCGTGGGCTATACTTTCTGGCTTTATATACTCAACCCTAGGCTACACTTTGTGGCATAATAGACTTAACCTGGTCTATACTTTCTGGTAGTATATACTCAACCCTAGGCTACACTTTGTGGCATAATAGCCTTAACCCTGGGCTATACTTTCTAGCATTATATACTCCACCCTAAGCTACACTTTGTGGCATAATAGCCTTAACCCTGGGCTATTCTTTCTGGCATTATATACTCATCCCTAGGCTAAACTTTGTGGCATAATAGCCTTAACCCTTGGCTATACTTTCTGGCATTATACTCTCAACCCTAGGCTACACTTTGTGGCATAATAGCCTTAACCCTGGGCTATACTTTCTGGCATTATACACTCAACCCTAGGCTACAGTTTGTGGCATAATAGCCTTAACCCTGGGCTATACTCTCTGGCATTATTTACTCAACCCTAGGCTACACTTTGTGGCATAATAGCCTTAAACCTGGGATATACTTTCTGGCATTATATACTCAAACCTAGGCTACACTTTGTGGTAAATAGCCTTAACCCTGGGCTATACTTTCTGGCTCTATGTACTCAACCCTAGGCTACACTTTGCGGCATAATAGCCTTAACCCTGGGCTATACTTTCTGGCAGTATATACTCAAGCCTAGGCTACACTTTGTGGCATAATATCCTTAACCCTGGGCTATACTTTCTGGCATTATATACACAACCCTAGGCTACACTTTGTAGCATAATAGCCTTAACCCAGGGCTATACTTTCTGGCATTATATACTCAACCCTAGGGTACACTTTGTGGCATAATAGCCTTAACCCTGGGCTCTACTTTCTGGCTTTTTATACTCAACACTAGGCTACACTTTGTGGCATAATAGCCTTAACCCTGGGCTACACTTTCTGGCTTTATATACTCAACCCTAGGCTACACTTTGTGGCATAATAGCCTAAACCCTGGGCTATACTTTCTGGCATTATATACTCAACCCTAGGCTACACTTTGTGGCATAATAGCCTTAACCCTAGACAACACTTTCTGGCATTATATACTCAACCCTAGGCTACACGTTGTGGCATAATAGCCTTAATCCTGGGCTATACTTTCTGGCTTTATATCCTCCACCCTAGGCTACACTTTGGGGCTTTAGATACTCAACCGTAGGCTACACTTTGTGGTATAGTAGCCTTAACCCTGGGCTACACTTTCTCGCTTTACATCCTCAGTCCTAGGCTACAGTTTTTGACATATTAACCTCATCTCTAGGCTACACTTTGTAACATAATACCCTGAACCCTAGTCTACACTTTGTGACATAATACTACGCTTTCTGGCTTTAGTTCCTCAACTCCAGTCTACGCTTTATGGTATAATACTGTCAATTCCAGGCTTCACTTTCGGGTTTAAGATGCTTAACTCCAGGCTACACTTTGTGGCATAATACTCTCAAACCTTGGTTACGCTTTCTGGCTTTATATCCTCAGCCCCAGGCTACACTTTGTGGCTTAATATCGTCAGCCCCAGGCTACACTTTCTGGCTTTATATCCTCAATCCCAGGATACACTTTGGTTACATAATACCCTAAACCCTAGGCTACACTTTGTGACATAATACCCTAAATCCTAGGATACACTTTGTGACATAATACCCTAAATCCTAGGCTACACCTTGTGACATAATACCCTAAATCCTAGGCTAGATTTAGTAACATAATACCCTCAACCCTAGGCTATATTTGTGACATAATACGCACAACACTAGGCTACGCTTTGTGGCATAATACCCCCAACCCTGAGCTACAGTTAGTGGCATAATACCCCCAACCCTGGGCTACAGTTTGTGGCATAATACCCCAACCCTGGGCTAAAGTTTGTGGCATAATACCCTCAACCCTAAGCTACACTTTGTGGCATAATACCCTCAAGCCTGCGATACACATTGTGGCATAATACCGTCAACCCTGGGCTACAGTTTGTGGCATAATACCCCAATATCTGGGATACAGTTTGTGGCATAATTCCCTCAACCCTAAGGTACACTTTGTGGCATAATACTCTCAAACCTTGGCTACGCTTTCTGGCTTAATATCCTCAGATCCAGGCTACACTTTGTGGCTTTATATCCTCAACCCCAGGCTACACTTTGTTACATAATACCCTAAACCCTAGGCTACACGTTGTGACATAATACCCTAAATCCTAGGCTACACTTTGTGACATAATACCCTAAATCCTAGGCTACACTTTATGACATAACACACTCAACCGTAGGCTATGCTTTCTGACATAATACCCTCAACCCTGGGCTAAACCTTCTGGCTTTAGATCCTCAAACCTAGGCTACACTTTGTGGCATAATACCCCCAACCCTGGGCTACAAATTGTGGCATAATACCCTCAAACCTGCGATACACCTTGTGGCATAATACCCTCAACCCTGGGCTACACCTTGTGGCATAATACCCTCAAACCTGGGTTAAATGTTTTGGCAAAATACCCTCAACCCGGGGTTACAGTTTGTGGAAAAAAAGCCTCACACGGGGTTCCACGTTTTGGCATATCCTGGACCCTGGGCAACAGTTTGTGGCATAATACCCTCAACCCCGGGCTACACTCCTGGCTTTAGATCGTTAAGCCTAGACTACACTTTATGGCATAATATCCTTAACCATGGGCTACGCTTTCTGGCTTTAGATCCTCAACCCTGGGCTACACTTTGTGGCATATCCTCAACCATGGGTTACGATTTCTGGCTTTATATCGTCAATCCCAATCTACACCTTGTGACATAATATCTTGAACCCCAGGCTACACTCTGTGGATAATACTCTCAACCCTGTGCTACACTATCTGGCTTTAGATCCTGAACCGTGGGCTACACTTTGTGGCATAATACCCTCAACCCCAGGCTACACTTTCTGGCTATAGATTCTCAACCCCAAGCTACACTTTGTGGCTTTAGATACTCAACCCCAGGCTAAACGTTCTGGATTTAGATCCTCAACCCCACGATACACTTTCTGGCTTTAGATACTCAACCCGAGTCTAGACTTTCTGGCTTTAGATAATTTAACCCAGGCTACTCTTTCTAACTTTAGATACTCAACTTAAGGGTACACGTTCTGGCTTTAGATCCTCAACCCCAGGCCACACTTTCTGGGTTTAGATACTCCATTCCAGACTACACTTTGTGGCTTTAGATACTAAACCCATGGCTACACTTTCTGGCTTTATATCCTCAAGCCAAGGATACACTTTGTGGCTTTAGATCCTCAACCAGAGGCTACACTTAATGGCTCTAGATACTCAACCCCATGCTACACTTTGTGGCTTTAGATACTCAACCCCAGGCTAACCTTTCTGGGTTTAGATACTCAACCCCGGGCTTAAGGTTCTGGCTTTATATCCTCAACCCAAAGATACACTTTGTGGCTTTAGATCCTCAACCAGAGGCTACACTTAGTGGCTCCAGATACTCAACCCCAGGTTACACTTTGTGGCTTTAGATACTCAACCCCAGGCTACACTTTCTGGCTTTAGTTACTCAACCCCGGGCTACAGGTTCTGACTTTAGTTATTCAAGCACGGGCTAACGGTTCTGGCTTTAGATACTCAACCCTAGGCTACACTTTGTGGCATAATAGCCTTAACCCTGGGCTCAACTTTCTGTCTTTATCTCCTCAAACCTAGGGTAAACTTTCTGGCTTTAGATACTCAACCCTAGGCTACACTTTGTGGCATAATAGCCTTAACCCTGGGCTATACTTTCTGGCATTATATACTCAACCCTAGGCTACACTATGTGGCATAGTAGACTTAACCCTGGGCTATTTTTCTGGCATTATATACTCAACCCTAGGCTACACTTTGTGGCATAATAGCCTTAACCCTGGGCTATTTTTCTGGCATTATATACTCAACCCTAGGCTACACTTTGTGGCATAATAGCCTTAACCCTGGGCTATACTTTCTGGCATTATATACTCAACCCTAGGCTAAACTTTGTGGCATAATAGCCTTAACCCTGCGCTATACTCTATGGCATTATATCCTCAACCCTAGGCTACACTTTGTGGCTTTAGATACTCAACCGTAGGCTACACTTTGTGGTATAAAAACTATAACCCTGGGCTACACTTTCTGGCATTATATACTCAACCCTAAGCTACACTTTGTGGCTTTAGATACTCAACCCTAAGCTACACTTTGTGGCTTTAGATACTCAACCCTAGGCTACACTTTGTGGCTTTAGACACTCAACCCTGGGCTACACGTTGTGGCATAATAGCCTTAACCCTGGGCTATTCTTTCTGGTATTATATACTCAACCCTAGGCTACACTTTGCGGCATAATAGCCTTAACCCTGGGCTATACTTTCTGGCATTATATACTCAAACCTAGGCTACAGTTTGTGGCATAATAGCCTTAACCCTGGGCTATACTTTCTGGCATTATATACTCAACCCTAGGCTAAACTTTGTGGCATAATAGCCTTAACCCTGCGCTATACTCTATGACATTATATCCTCAACCCTAGGCTACACTTTGTGGCTTTAGATACTCAACCGTAGGCTACACTTTGTGGCATAATAGCCTTAACCCTGGGCTATACTTTCTGACATTAGATACTCAACCCTAGGCTACACTTTGTGGCATAATAGCCTTAACCCTGGGCTATACTTTCTGGCGCTATATACTCAAACCTAGGCTACACTTTGTGGCATAATAGCCTTAACCCTGGGCTATACATTCTGGCATTATATACTCAAGCCTAGGCTAAACTTTGTGGCTTTAGATACTCAACCCTAAGCTACACTTTGTGGCTTTAGATACTCAACCCTAGGCTACACTTTGTGGCTTTAGATACTCAACCCTAGGCTACACTTTGTGGGTTTAGGTACTCAACCCTAGGCTAAACGTTGTGGCATAATAGCCTCAACCCTGGGGTATACTTTTTGGCAATATATACTCAACCCTAGGCTACACCTTGTGGCATAATAGCCTTAACCCTGGGCTATACTTTCTGGCATTATATACTCAACCCTGGGCTACACTTTGTGGCATAATAGCCTTAACCCTGGGCTATACTTTCTGGCATTATATACTCAACCATAAACTACACTTTGTTACATAATAGCCTTAACCCTGGGCTATACTTTCTGGCATTATATACTCAACCCTAGGCCACACTTTGTGGCATAATAGCCTTAACCCTGGGCTATATTTTCTGGCATTATATACTCCACCCTAGGCTACACTTTGTAGCATAATAGCCTTAACCCTGGGCTATACTTTCTGGCATTATGTACTCAACCCTAGGCTACACTTTGTGGCATAATAGCCTTAACCCTGGGCTATTCTTTCTGGCATTATATACTCAACCCTAGGCTACACTTTGTGGCATAATAGCCTTAACCCTGGGCTATACTTTCTGGCATTATATACTCAACCCTAGGCTACACTTTGTGGCATAATAGCCTTAACCCTGGGCTATACTTTCTGGCATTATATACTCATCCCTAGACTACACTTTGTGGCCTTAGATACTCAACCCTAGGCTAAACTTTGTGGCATAATAGCCTTAACCCTGCGCTATACTTTTTAGCATTATATACTCAACCCTAGGCTACACTTTGTGGCATAATAGCCATAACCCTGGGCTATACTTTATGGCATTATATCCTCAACCCTAGGCTACACTTTGTGGCTTTAGATACTCAACCGTAGGCTACACTTTGTGGTATAGTAGCCTTAACCCTGGGCTACACTTTCTGGCATTATATACTCAACCCTGAGCTACACTTTGTGGCATAATAGCCTTAACGCTGGGCTATACTTTCTGGCATTAGATACTTAACCCTAGGATACACTTTGTGGCATAATAGCCTTAACCCTGGGCTATACTTTCTGGCATTATATACTCAACCCTAGGATACACTTTGTGGCATAATAGCCTTAACCCTGGGCTATACTTTCTGGCATTATATACTCAACCCTAGGATACACTTTGTGGCATAATAGCCTTAACCCTGGGCTATACTTTCTGGCACTATATACTGAACCCTAGGCTACACTTTGTGGCTTTAGATACTCAACCCTAAGCTACACTTTGTGGCTTTCGATACTCAACCCTAGGCTACACTTTGTGTCTTTAGATACTCAACCCTAGGCTACACTTTGTGGCTTTAGATACTCAACCCTAGGCTAAACTTTGTGGCATAATAGCCTTAACCCTGGGCTATACTTTTTGGCAATATATACTCAAACCTAGGCTACACCTTGTGGCATAATAGCCTTAACCCTGGGCTATACTTTCTGGCATTATATACTCAACCCTAGGCTACACTGTGTGGCATAATAGCCTTAACCCTGGGCTATATTTTCTGGCATTATATACTCAACCCTAGGCTACACTTTGTGGTAAATAGCCTTAACCGTGGGCTATACTTTCTGGCTTTATATACTCAACCCTAGGCTACACTTTGTGGCATAATAGACGTAACCTGGCCTATACTTTCTGGTAGTATATACTCAACCCTAGGCTACACTTTGCGGCATAATAGCCTTAACCCTGGGCTATACTTTCTAGCATTATATACTCCACCCTAAGCTACACTTTGTGGCATAATAGCCTTAACCCTGGGCTATTCTTTCTGGCATTATATACTCATCCCTAGGCTAAACTTTGTGGCATAATAGCCTTAACCCTTGGCTATACTTTCTGGCATTATACTCTCAACCCTAGGCTACAGTTTGTGGCATAATAGCCTTAACCCTGGGCTATACTCTCTGGCATTATTTACTCAACCCTAGGCTACACTTTGTGGCATAATAGCCTTAAACCTGGGATATACTTTCTGGCATTATATACTCAAACCTAGGCTACACTTTGGGGTAAATAGCCGTAACCCTGGGCTATACTTTCTGGCTCTATGTACTCAACCCTAGGCTACACTTTGTGACATAATAGCCTTAACCCTGGGCTATACTTTCTGGCAGTATATACTCAAGCCTAGGCTACACTTTGTGGCATAATATCCTTAACCCTGGGCTATACTTTCTGGCATTATATACTCAACCCTAGGCTACACTTTGTAGCATAATAGCCTTAACCCAGGGCTATACTTTCTGGCATTATATACTCAACCCTAGGGTACACTTTGTGGCATAATAGCCTTAACCCTGGGCTCTACTTTCTGGCTTTTTATACTCAACCCTAGGCTACACTTTGTGGCATAATAGCCTTAACCCTGGGCTACACTTTCTGGCTTTATATACTCAACCCTAGGCTACACTTTGTGGCATAATAGCCTAAACCCTGGGCTATACTTTCTGGCATTATATACTCAACCCTACGCTACACTTTGTGGCATAATAGCCTTAACCCTAGACAACACTTTCTGGCATTATATACTCAACCCTAGGCTACACTTTGTAGCATAATAGCCTTAACCCTGGGCTATACTTTCTGGCATTATATACTCAACCCTAGGCTACACGTTGTGGCATAATAGCCTTAATCCTTGGCAATACTTTCTGGCTTTATAACCTCCACCCTAGGCTACACTTTGGGGCTTTAGATACTCAACCGTAGGCTACACTTTGTGGTATAGTAGCCTTAACCCTGGGCTACACTTTCTCGCTTTACATCCTCAGTCCTAGGCTACAGTTTTTGACATATTAACCTCATCTCTAGGCTACACTTTGTAACATAATACCCTGATCCCTAGTCTACACTTTTAGACATAATACTACGCTTTCTGGCTTTAGTTCCTCAACTCCAGTCTACGCTTTATGGTATAATACTGTCAATTCCAGGCTTCACTTTCGGGTTTAAGATGCTTAACTCCAGGCTACACTTTGTGGCATAATACTCTCAAACCTTGGTTACGCTTTCTGGCTTTATATCCTCAGCCCCAGGCTACACTTTGTGGCTTAATATCGTCAGCCCCAGGCTACACTTTCTGGCTTTATATCCTCAATCCCAGGATACACTTTGGTTACATAATACCCTAAACCCTAGGCTACACTTTGTGACATAATACCCTAAATCCTAGGATACACTTTGTGACATAATACCCTAAATCCTAGGCTACACCTTGTGACATAATACCCTAAATCCTAGGCTAGACTTAGTAACATAATACCCTCAACCCTAGGCTATATTTGTGACATAATACGCACAACACTAGGCTACGCTTTGTGGCATAATACCCCCAACCCTGAGGTACAGTTAGTGGCATAATACCCCCAACCCTGGGCTACAGTTTGTGGCATAATACCCCAACCCTGGGCTAAAGTTTGTGGCATAATACCCTCAACCCTAAGCTACACTTTGTGGCATAATATCCTCAAGCCTGCGATACACATTGTGGCATAATACCGTCAACCCTGGGCTACAGTTTGTGGCATAATACCCCAATATCTGGGATACAGTTTGTGGCATAATTCCCTCAACCCTAAGGTACACTTTGTGGCATAATACTCTCAAACCTTGGCTACGCTTTCTGGCTTTATATCCTCAGCCCCAGGCTACACTTTGTGGCTTAATATCCTCAGACCCAGGCTACACTTTCTGGCTTTATATCCTCAACCCCAGGCTACACTTTGTTACATAATACCCTAAACCCTAGGCTACACGTGACATAATACCCTAAATCCTAGGCTACACTTTGTGACATAATACCCTAAATCCTAGGCTACACTTTGTGACATAACACATTCAACCGTAGGCTACGCTTTGTGACATAATACCCTCAACCCTGGGCTAAACCTTCTGGCTTTAGATCCTCAAACCTAGGCTACACTTTGTGGCATAATACCCCCAAACCTGGGCTACAAATTGTGGCATAATACCCTCAAACCTGCGATACACCTTGTGGCATAATACCCTCAACCCTGGGCTACACCTTGTGGCATAATACCCTCAAACCTGGGTTAAATTTTTTGGCAAAATACCCTCAACCCGGGGTTACAGTTTGTGGAAAAAAAGCCTCACACGGGGTTCCACGTTTTGGCATAATATCCTGGACCCTGGGCAACAGTTTGTGGCATAATACCCTACCCCGGGCTACACTCCTGGCTTTAGATCGTTAAGCCTAGACTACACTTTATGGCATAATATCCTTAACCATGGGCTACGCTTTCTGGCTTTAGATCCTCAACCCTGGGCTACACTTTGTGGCATATCCTCAACCATGGGTTACGATTTCTGGCTTTATATCGTCAATCCCAATCTACAACTTGTGACATAATATCTTGAACCCCAGGCTACACTCTGTGGATAATACTCTCAACCCTGTGCTACACTATCTGGCTTCAGATCCTGAACCGTGGGCTACACTTTGTGGCATAATACCCTCAATCTGAGGCTACACTTTGTGGCTTTAGATCCTGAACCTCAGGATACACGTTGTGGCATAATACCCTCAACCCCAGGCTACACTTTCTGGCTATAGATTCTCAACCCCAAGCTACACTTTGTGGCTTTAGATACTCAACCCCAGGCTAAACGTTCTGGATTTAGATCCTCAACCCCAGGATACACTTTCTGGCTTTAGATATTCAACCCGAGTCTAGACTTTCTGGCTTTAGATAATTTAACCCAGGCTACTCTTTCTAACTTTAGATACCCAACTTAAGGGTACACGTTCTGGCTTTAGATCCTCAACCCCAGGCCACACTTTCTGGGTTTAGATACTCCATTCCAGACTACACTTTGTGGCTTTAGATACTAAACCCATGGCTACACTTTCTGGCTTTATATCCTCAAGCCAAGGATACACTTTGTGGCTTTATATCCTCAACCAGAGGCTACACTTAATGGCTCTAGATACTCAACCCCATGCTTCACTTTGTGGCTTTAGATACTCAACCCCAGGCTAACCTTTCTGGGTTTAGATACTCAACCCCGGGCTTAAGGTTCTGGCTTTATATCCTCAACCCAAAGATACACTTTGTGGCTTTAGATCCTCAACCAGAGGCTACACTTAGTGGCTCCAGATACTCAACCCCAGGTTACACTTTGTGGCTTTAGATACTCAACCCCAGGCTACACTTTCTGGCTTTAGTTACTCAACCCCGGGCTACAGGTTCTGACTTTAGTTAGTCAAGCACGGGCTAACGGTTCTGGCTTTAGATACTCAACCGTAGGCTACACTTTGTGGCATAATAGCCTTAACCCTGGGCTATACTTTCTGGCATTATATACTCAACCCTAGGCTACACTATGTGGCATAGTAGACTTAACCCTGGGCTATTTTTCTGGCATTATATACTCAACCCTAGGCTACACTTTGTGGCATAATAGCCTTAACCCTGGGCTATACGTTCTGGCATTATATACTCAACCTTAGGCTACACGTTGTGGCATAATAGCCTTAACCCTGGGCTATTCTTTCTGGCATTATATACTCAACCCTAGGCTACACTTTGTGGCATAATAGCCTTAACCCTGGGCTATACTTTCTGTCATTATATACTCAACCCTAGGCTACACTTTGTGGCATAATAGCCTTAACCCTGGGATATTCTTTCTGGCATTATATACTCAACCCTAGGCTACACTTTGTGGCTTTAGATACTCAACCCTAAGCTACACTTTGTGGCTTTAGATACTCAACCCTAGGCTACACTTTGTGGCTTTAAGTACTCAACCCTGGGCTACACGTTGTGGCATAATAGCCTTAACCCTGGGCTATTCTTTCTGGCATTATATACTCAACCCTAGGCTACACTTTGTGGCATAATAGCCTTAACCCTGGGTTATACTTTCTGGCATTATATACTCAACCCTAGGCTACAGTTTGTGGCATAATAGCCTTAAACCTGGGCTATACTTTCTGGCATTATATACTCAACCCTAGGCTAAACTTTGTGGCATAATAGCCTTAACCCTGGGCTATACTTTTTGGCATTATATACTCAACCCTAGGCTACACTTTGTGGCATAATAGCCTTAACCCTGCGCTATACTCTATGGCATTATATCCTCAACCCTAGGCTACACTTTGTGGCTTTAGATACTCAACCGTAGGCTACACTTTGTGGTATAAAAACTTTAACCCTGGGCTACACTTTCTGGCATTATATACTCAACCCTAAGCTACACTTTGTGGCATAATAGCCTTAACCCTGGGCTTTACTTTCTGACATTAGATACTCAACCCTAGGCTACACTTTGTGGCATAATAGCCTTAACCCTGGGCTATTCTTTCTGGCGCTATATACTCAAACCTAGGCTACACTTTGTGGCATAATAGCCTTAACCCTGGGCTATACATTCTGGCATTATATACTCAACCCTAGGCTAAACTTTGTGGCTTTAGATACTCAACCCTAAGCTACACTTTGTGGCTTTAGATACTCAACCCTTGGCTACACTTTGTGGGTTTAGATACTCAACCCTAGGCTAAACGTTGTGGCATAATAGCCTCAACCCTGGGCTATACTTTTTGGCAATATATACTCAACTCTAGGCTACACCTTGTGGCATAATAGCCTTAACCCTGGGCTATACTTTCTGGCATTATATACTCAACCCTGGGCTACACTTTGTGGCATAATAGCCTTAACCCTGGGCTATACTTTCTGGCATTATATACTCAACCCTAAACTACACTTTGTACATAATAGTCTTAACCCTGGGCTATACTTTCTGGCATTATATACTCAACCCTAGGCTACACTTTGTGGCATAATAGCCTTAACCCTGGGCTATATTTTCTGGCATTATATACTCCACCCTAGGCTACACTTTGTAGCATAATAGCCTTAACCCTGGGCTATACTTTCTGGCATTATATACTCAACCCTAGGCTACACTTTGTGGCATAATAGCCTTAACCCTGGGCTATTCTTTCTGGCATTATATACTCATCCCTAGACTACACTTTGTGGCATAATACCCCCAACCCTGGGCTACAAATTGTGGCATAATACCCTCAAACCTGCGATACACTTTGTGGCATAATACACTCAACCCTGGGCTACACCTTGTGGCATAATACCCTCAAACCTGGGTTAAATTTTTTGGCAAAATACCCTCAACCCGGGGTTACAGTTTGTGGAAAAAAAGCCTCACACGGGGTTCCACTTTTTGGCATAATATCCTGGACCCTGGGCAACAGTTTGTGGCATAATACCCTCAACCCCGGGCTACACTTTATGGCTTTAGATCGTTAAGCCTGGACTACACTTTATGGCATAATATCCTCAACCATGGGCTACGCTTTCTGGCTTTAGATCCTCAACGCTGGGCTACACTTTGTGGCATATCCTCAACCATGGTTTACGATTTCTGGCTTTATATCGTCAATCCCAAGCTACAACTTGTGACATAATATCTTGAACCCCAGGCTACACTCTGTGGATAATACTCTCAACCCTGTGCTACACTATCTGGCTTTAGATCCTGAACCGTGGGCTACACTTTGTGGCATAATACCCTCAACCTGAGTCTACACTTTGTGGCTTTAGATCCTGAACCTCGGGATACACGTTGTGGCATAATACCCTCAACCCCAGGCTACACTTTCTGGCTATAGATTCTCAACCCCAAGCTACACTTTGTGGCTTTAGATACTCAATCCCAGGCTAAACGTTCTGGATTTAGATCGTCAACCCCAGGATACACTTTCTGGCTTTAGATACTCAACCCGCGTCTAGACTTTCTGGCTTTAGGTAATTTACCCCAGGCTACTCTTTCTGACTTTAGATACCCAACTTAAGGGTACACGTTCTGGCTTTAGATCCTCAACCCCAGGCCACACTTTCTGGGTTTAGATACTCCATTCCAGAATACACTTTGTGGCTTTAGATACTAAACCCATGGCTACACTTGCTGGCTTTATATCCTCAACCCAAGGATACACTTTGTGGCTCTAGATTCTCAACCAGAGGCTACACTTAGTGGCTCCAGATACTCAACCCCAGGTTACACTTTGTGGCTTTAGATACTCATCCCCAGGCTACACTTTCTGGCTTTAGTTACTCAACCCCGGGCTACAGGTTCTGGCTTTAGCTACTCAACCCCGGGCTACAGGTTCTGGCTTTAGATACTCAACCGTAGGCTTAAGGTTCTGGCTTTAGATACTCAACCGTAGGCTACAGGTTCTGGCTTTAGATACTCAACCCCGGGCTACAGGTTCTGGCTTTAGTTACTCAACCCCGTGCTACAGGTTCTGGCTTTAGTTACTCAACCCCGGGCTACAGGTTCTGGCTTTAGTTACTCAAGCACGGGCTAACGGTTCTGGCTTTAGATACTCAACCGTAGGCTACACTTTGTGGCATAATAGCCTTAACCCTGGGCTATACTTTCTGTCTTTATCTCCTCAAACCTAGGGTAAACTTTCTGGCTTTAGATACTCAACCCTAGGCTACACTTTGTGGTATAATAGCCTTAACCCTGGGCTATACTTTCTGGCATTATATACTCAACCCTAGGCTACACTATGTGGCATAGTAGCCTTAACCCTGGGCTATTTTTCTGGCATTATATACTCAACCCTAGACTACACTTTGTGGCATAATAGCCTTAACCCTGGGCTATACTTTCTGGCATTAAATACTCAACCTTAGGCTACACGTTGTGGCATAATAGCCTTAACCCTGGGCTATTCTTTCTGGCATTATATACTCAACCCTAGGCTACACTTTGTGGCATAATAGCCTTAACCCTGAGCTATACTTTCTGGCATTATATACTCAACCCTAGGCTACCGTTTTTGGCATAATAGCCTTAAACCTGGGCTATACTTTCTGGCATTATATACTCAACCCTAGGCTACACTTTGTGGCATAATAGCCTTAACCCTGAGCTATTCTTTCTGGCATTATATACTCAACCCTACGCTACACTTTGTGGCTTTAGATACTCAACCCTAAGCTACACTTTGTGGCTTTAGATACTCAACCCTAGGCTACACTTTGTGGCTTTAGATACTCAACCCTAGGCTACACTTTGTGGCTTTAGATACTCAACCCTAGGCTAAACTTTGTGGCATAATAGCCTTAAACCTGGGATATACTTTCTGGCATTATATACTCAAACCTAGGCTACACTTTGTGGTAAATAGCCTTAACCCTGGGCTATACTTTCTGGCTCTATGTACTCAACCCTAGGCTACACTTTGTAGCATAATAGCCTTAACCCTGGGCTATACTTTCTGGCAGTATATACTCAACCCTAGGCTACACTTTGTGGCATAATATCCTTAACCCTGGGCTATACTTTTGGCATTATATACTCAACCCTAGGCTACACTTTGTAGCATAATAGCCTTAACCCAGGGCTATACTTTCTGGCATTATATACTCAACCCTAGGCTACACTTTGTGGCATAATAGCCTTAACCCTGGGCTCTACTTTCTGGCTTTTTATACTCAACCCTAGGCTACACTTTGTGGCATAATAGCCTTAACCCTGGGCTACACTTTCTGGCTTTATATACTCAACCCTAGGCTACACTTTGTGGCATAATAGCCATAACCCTGGGCTATACTTACTGGCATTATATACTCCACCCTAGGCTACACGTTGTGGCATAATAGCCTTAATCCTAGACTACACTTTTTGGCATTATATACTCAACCCTAGGCTACACTTTGTAGCATAATAGCCTTAACCCTGGGCTATACTTTCTGGCTTTATTTCCTCCACCCTAGGCTACACTTTGGGGCTTTAGATACTCAACCGTAGGCTACACTTTGTGGTATAGTAGCCTTAACCCTGGGCTACACTTTCTCGCTTTACATCCTCAGTCCTAGGCTACAGTTTTTGACATATTAACCTCATCTCTAGGCTACACTTTGTAACATAATACCCTGAACCCTAGTCTAGACTTTGTGACATAATACTACGCTTTCTGGCTTTAGTTCCTCAACTCCAGGCTACGCTTTATGGTATAATACTGTCAATTCCAGGCTTCACTTTCGGGTTTAAGATGCTTAACTCCAGGCTACACTTTGTGGCATAATACTTTCAACCCCTGGCTACGCTTTCTGGCTTTATATCCTCTGCCCCAGGCTACACTTTGTGGCTTAATATCCTCAGCCCCAGGCCACACTTTCTGGCTTTATATCTTCAACCCCAGGCTACACTTTGCTACATAATACCCTAAACCCTAGGCTACACGTTGTGACATAATAACCTAAATCCTAGGCTACACTTTGTGACATAATACACTCAACCGTAGGCTACGCTATGTGACAAAACACCCTCAACCCTGGGCTAAACCCTCTGGCTTTAGATCCTCAAACCTAGGCTACACTTTGTGGCATAATACCCTCAACCCTGTGCTAAGGTTTGTGGCATAATACCCCCAACCCTGGGCTACAGTTTGTGGCATAATACCCTCAACCCTAAGCTACACTTTGTGGCCTAATACCCTCAAACCTGCGATACACTTTGTGGCATAATACCCTCAAACCTGGGTTAAATATTTTGGCAAAATACCCTCAACCCGGGGTTAGTTTGTGGAAAAAAACCCCACACTGGGTTCCACTTTTTGGCATAATATCCTAGACCCTGGGCAACAGTTTGTGCCATAATACCCTCAACCCCGGGCTACACTTTCTGGCTTTAGATCGTTAAGCCTGAGCTACACTTTATGGCATAATATCCTCAACCATGGGCTACGCTTTCTGGCTTTAGATCCACAACCCTGGGCTACACTTTGTGGCATAACCTCAACCATGGGTTACGATTTCTGGCTTTATATCGTCAATCCCAAGCTACACCTTGTGACATAATATCCTGAACCCCAGGTTGCATTCTGTGGATAATACTGTCAACCCTGTGCTGCACTATGTGGCTTTAGATCCTGAACCGCGGGCTACACTTTGTGGCATAATACCCTCAACCTGAGGCTACACTTTGTGGCTTTAGATCCTGAACCTCAGGATACACGTTGTGGCATAATACCCTCAACCCCAGGCTACACTTTCTGGCTATAGATTCTCAACCCCAAGCTACACTTTGTGGCTCTAGATACTCAACCCCAGGCTAACCGTTCTGGATTTAGATCCTCAACCCCAGGATACACTTTCTGGCTTTAGATACTCAACCCGAGTCTAGACTTTCTGGCTTTAGATAAATTAACCCGGGCTACTCTTACTGGCTTTAGATACCCAACTTAAGGGTACACGTTCTGGCTTTAGATCCTCAACCCCAGGCCACACTTTCTGGGTTTAGATACTCCATTCCAGACTACACTTTGTGGCTTTAGATACTAAACCCATGGTTACACTTTCTGGCTTTATATCCTCAAGCCAAGGATACACCTTGTGGCTTTAGATCCTCAACCAGAGGCTACACTTAATGGCTCTAGATACTCAACCCCATGCTACACTTTGTGGCTTTAGATACTCAATCCCAGGCTAACCGTTCTGGATTTAGATCCTCAACCCCAGGATACAGTTTCTGGCTTTAGATACTCAACCCGAGTCTAGACTTTCTGGCTTTAGATAAATTAACCCGAGCTACTCTTTCTGGCTTTAGATACCCAACTTAAGGGTACACGTTCTGGCTTTAGATCCTCAACCCCAGGCTACACGTTCCGGGTTTAGATACTCCATTCCAGACTACACTTTGTGGCTTTAGATACTACACCAATGGTTACACTTTCTGGCTTTATATCCTCAACCCCAGGATACACTTTGTGGCTATAGATTCTCAATCCCAAGCTACACTTTGTGGCTCTAGATACTCAACCCCAGGCTAACCGTTCTGGATTTAGATCCTCAACCCCAGGATACACTTTCTGGCTTTAGATACTCAACCCGAGTCTAGACTTTCTGGCTTTAGATAAATTAACCCGGGCTACTCTTTCTGGCTTTAGATACCCAACTTAAGGGTACACGTTCTGGCTTTAGATCCTCAACCCAAGGCCACACTTTCTGGGTTTAGATACTCCATTCCAGACTACACTTTGTGGCTTTAGATACTAAACCCATGGTTACACTTTCTGGCTTTATATCCTCAAGCCAAGGATACACCTTGTGGCTTTAGATCCTCAACCAGAGGCTACACTTAATGGCTCTAGATACTCAACCCCATGCTACACTTTGTGGCTTTAGATACTCAATCCCAGGCTAACCGTTCTGGATTTAGATCCTCAACCCCAGGATACAGTTTCTGGCTTTAGATACTCAACCCGAGTCTAGACTTTCTGGCTTTAGATAAATTAACCCGAGCTACTCTTTCTGGCTTTAGATACCCAACTTAAGGGTACACGTTCTGGCTTTAGATCCTCAACCCCAGGCTACACGTTCCGGGTTTAGATACTCCATTCCAGACTACACTTTGTGGCTTTAGATACTACACCAATGGTTACACTTTCTGGCTTTATATCCTCAACCCCAGGATACACTTTGTGGCTTTAGATCCTCAACCAGAGGCTACACTTAGTGGCTCTAGATACTCAACCCCAGGCTACACTTTGTGGCTTTAGATACTCAACCCCAGGCTAAACTTTCTGGCTTTAGTTACTTAACCCCGGGCTACAGGTTCTGGCTTTAGTTACTCAACCCCGGGCTACAGTTTCTGGCTTTAGATACTCAACCCTAGGCTACACTTTGTGGCATAATAGCCTTAACCCTGGGCTATACTCTCTGGCATTATATACTCAACTTTAGGCTACACGTTGTGGCATAATAGACTTAAACCTGGGCTATTCTTTCTGGCATTATATACTCAACCCAAGGCTACACTTTGTGGCATAATAGCATTAACCCTTGGGTTATTCTTTCCGGCATTATATACTCAACCCTAGGCTACAATTTGTGGCATAAAAGCCTTAACCCTTGGCTATACCTTTTGGCATTATATACTCAACCCTAGGCTACACTTTGTGACATAATAGACTTAAACCTGGGTTATTCTTTCTGGCATTATATACTCAACCCTAGGCTACACTTTGTGGCATAATAGACTTAAACCTGGGTTATTCTTTCTGGCATTATATACTCAACCCTAGGCTACACGTTGTGGCATAATAGACTTAAACCTGGGTTATTCTTTCTGGCATTATATACTCAACCCTAGGCTACACTTTGTGGCATTATATACTCAACCCTAAGCTACACTTTGTGGCATAATAGCCTTAACCCTGGGCTTTACTTTCTGACATTAGATACTCAACCCTAGGCTACACTTTGTGGCATAATAGCCTTAACCCTGGGCTATTCTTTCTGGCGCTATATACTCAAACCTAGGCTACACTTTGTGGCATAATAGCCTTAACCCTGGGCTATACATTCTGGCATTATATACTCAACCCTAGGCTAAACTTTGTGGCTTTAGATACTCAACCCTAAGCTACACTTTGTGGCTTTAGATACTCAACCCTTGGCTACACTTTGTGGGTTTAGATACTCAACCCTAGGCTAAACGTTGTGGCATAATAGCCTCAACCCTGGGCTATACTTTTTGGCAATATATACTCAACTCTAGGCTACACCTTGTGGCATAATAGCCTTAACCCTGGGCTATACTTTCTGGCATTATATACTCAACCCTGGGCTACACTTTGTGGCATAATAGCCTTAACCCTGGGCTATACTTTCTGGCATTATATACTCAACCCTAAACTACACTTTGTACATAATAGTCTTAACCCTGGGCTATACTTTCTGGCATTATATACTCAACCCTAGGCTACACTTTGTGGCATAATAGCCTTAACCCTGGGCTATATTTTCTGGCATTATATACTCCACCCTAGGCTACACTTTGTAGCATAATAGCCTTAACCCTGGGCTATACTTTCTGGCATTATATACTCAACCCTAGGCTACACTTTGTGGCATAATAGCCTTAACCCTGGGCTATTCTTTCTGGCATTATATACTCATCCCTAGGCTACACTTTGTGGCATAATACCCCCAACCCTGGGCTACAAATTGTGGCATAATACCCTCAAACCTGCGATACACTTTGTGGCATAATACACTCAACCCTGGGCTACACCTTGTGGCATAATACCCTCAAACCTGGGTTAAATTTTTTGGCAAAATACCCTCAACCCGGGGTTACAGTTTGTGGAAAAAAAGCCTCACACGGGGTTCCACTTTTTGGCATAATATCCTGGACCCTGGGCAACAGTTTGTGGCATAATACCCTCAACCCCGGGCTACACTTTATGGCTTTAGATCGTTAAGCCTGGACTACACTTTATGGCATAATATCCTCAACCATGGGCTACGCTTTCTGGCTTTAGATCCTCAACGCTGGGCTACACTTTGTGGCATATCCTCAACCATGGTTTACGATTTCTGGCTTTATATCGTCAATCCCAAGCTACAACTTGTGACATAATATCTTGAACCCCAGGCTACACTCTGTGGATAATACTCTCAACCCTGTGCTACACTATCTGGCTTTAGATCCTGAACCGTGGGCTACACTTTGTGGCATAATACCCTCAACCTGAGTCTACACTTTGTGGCTTTAGATCCTGAACCTCGGGATACACGTTGTGGCATAATACCCTCAACCCCAGGCTACACTTTCTGGCTATAGATTCTCAACCCCAAGCTACACTTTGTGGCTTTAGATACTCAATCCCAGGCTAAACGTTCTGGATTTAGATCGTCAACCCCAGGATACACTTTCTGGCTTTAGATACTCAACCCGCGTCTAGACTTTCTGGCTTTAGGTAATTTACCCCAGGCTACTCTTTCTGACTTTAGATACCCAACTTAAGGGTACACGTTCTGGCTTTAGATCCTCAACCCCAGGCCACACTTTCTGGGTTTAGATACTCCATTCCAGAATACACTTTGTGGCTTTAGATACTAAACCCATGGCTACACTTGCTGGCTTTATATCCTCAACCCAAGGATACACTTTGTGGCTCTAGATCCTCAACCAGAGGCTACACTTAGTGGCTCCAGATACTCAACCCCAGGTTACACTTTGTGGCTTTAGATACTCATCCCCAGGCTACACTTTCTGGCTTTAGTTACTCAACCCCGGGCTACAGGTTCTGGCTTTAGCTACTCAACCCCGGGCTACAGGTTCTGGCTTTAGATACTCAACCGTAGGCTTAAGGTTCTGGCTTTAGATACTCAACCGTAGGCTACAGGTTCTGGCTTTAGATACTCAACCCCGGGCTACAGGTTCTGGCTTTAGTTACTCAACCCCGTGCTACAGGTTCTGGCTTTAGTTACTCAACCCCGGGCTACAGGTTCTGGCTTTAGTTACTCAAGCACGGGCTAACGGTTCTGGCTTTAGATACTCAACCGTAGGCTACACTTTGTGGCATAATAGCCTTAACCCTGGGCTATACTTTGTCTTTATCTCCTCAAACCTAGGGTAAACTTTCTGGCTTTAGATACTCAACCCTAGGCTACACTTTGTGGTATAATAGCCTTAACCCTGGGCTATACTTTCTGGCATTATATACTCAACCCTAGGCTACACTATGTGGCATAGTAGCCTTAACCCTGGGCTATTTTTCTGGCATTATATACTCAACCCTAGACTACACTTTGTGGCATAATAGCCTTAACCCTGGGCTATACTTTCTGGCATTAAATACTCAACCTTAGGCTACACGTTGTGGCATAATAGCCTTAACCCTGGGCTATTCTTTCTGGCATTATATACTCAACCCTAGGCTACACTTTGTGGCATAATAGCCTTAACCCTGAGCTATACTTTCTGGCATTATATACTCAACCCTAGGCTACCGTTTTTGGCATAATAGCCTTAAACCTGGGCTATACTTTCTGGCATTATATACTCAACCCTAGGCTACACTTTGTGGCATAATAGCCTTAACCCTGAGCTATTCTTTCTGGCATTATATACTCAACCCTACGCTACACTTTGTGGCTTTAGATACTCAACCCTAAGCTACACTTTGTGGCTTTAGATACTCAACCCTAGGCTACACTTTGTGGCTTTAGATACTCAACCCCAGGCTACACTTTCTGGCTTTAGTTACTCAACCCCGGGCTACAGGTTCTGACTTTAGTTAGTCAAGCACGGGCTAACGGTTCTGGCTTTAGATACTCAACCGTAGGCTACACTTTGTGGCATAATAGCCTTAACCCTGGGCTATACTTTCTGGCATTATATACTCAACCCTAGGCTACACTATGTGGCATAGTAGACTTAACCCTGGGCTATTTTTCTGGCATTATATACTCAACCCTAGGCTACACTTTGTGGCATAATAGCCTTAACCCTGGGCTATACGTTCTGGCATTATATACTCAACCTTAGGCTACACGTTGTGGCATAATAGCCTTAACCCTGGGCTATTCTTTCTGGCATTATATACTCAACCCTAGGCTACACTTTGTGGCATAATAGCCTTAACCCTGGGCTATACTTTCTGTCATTATATACTCAACCCTAGGCTACACTTTGTGGCATAATAGCCTTAACCCTGGGATATTCTTTCTGGCATTATATACTCAACCCTAGGCTACACTTTGTGGCTTTAGATACTCAACCCTAAGCTACACTTTGTGGCTTTAGATACTCAACCCTAGGCTACACTTTGTGGCTTTAAGTACTCAACCCTGGGCTACACGTTGTGGCATAATAGCCTTAACCCTGGGCTATTCTTTCTGGCATTATATACTCAGCCCTAGGCTACACTTTGTGGCATAATAGCCTTAACCCTGGGTTATACTTTCTGGCATTATATACTCAACCCTAGGCTACAGTTTGTGGCATAATAGCCTTAAACCTGGGCTATACTTTCTGGCATTATATACTCAACCCTAGGCTAAACTTTGTGGCATAATAGCCTTAACCCTGGGCTATACTTTTTGGCATTATATACTCAACCCTAGGCTACACTTTGTGGCATAATAGCCTTAACCCTGCGCTATACTCTATGGCATTATATCCTCAACCCTAGGCTACACTTTGTGGCTTTAGATACTCAACCGTAGGCTACACTTTGTGGTATAAAAACTTTAACCCTGGGCTACACTTTCTGGCATTATATACTCAACCCTAAGCTACACTTTGTGGCATAATAGCCTTAACCCTGGGCTTTACTTTCTGACATTAGATACTCAACCCTAGGCTACACTTTGTGGCATAATAGCCTTAACCCTGGGCTATTCTTTCTGGCGCTATATACTCAAACCTAGGCTACACTTTGTGGCATAATAGCCTTAACCCTGGGCTATACATTCTGGCATTATATACTCAACCCTAGGCTAAACTTTGTGGCTTTAGATACTCAACCCTAAGCTACACTTTGTGGCTTTAGATACTCAACCCTTGGCTACACTTTGTGGGTTTAGATACTCAACCCTAGGCTAAACGTTGTGGCATAATAGCCTCAACCCTGGGCTATACTTTTTGGCAATATATACTCAACTCTAGGCTACACCTTGTGGCATAATAGCCTTAACCCTGGGCTATACTTTCTGGCATTATATACTCAACCCTGGGCTACACTTTGTGGCATAATAGCCTTAACCCTGGGCTATACTTTCTGGCATTATATACTCAACCCTAAACTACACTTTGTACATAATAGTCTTAACCCTGGGCTATACTTTCTGGCATTATATACTCAACCCTAGGCTACACTTTGTGGCATAATAGCCTTAACCCTGGGCTATATTTTCTGGCATTATATACTCCACCCTAGGCTACACTTTGTAGCATAATAGCCTTAACCCTGGGCTATACTTTCTGGCATTATATACTCAACCCTAGGCTACACTTTGTGGCATAATAGCCTTAACCCTGGGCTATTCTTTCTGGCATTATATACTCATCCCTAGACTACACTTTGTGGCATAATACCCCCAACCCTGGGCTACAAATTGTGGCATAATACCCTCAAACCTGCGATACACTTTGTGGCATAATACACTCAACCCTGGGCTACACCTTGTGGCATAATACCCTCAAACCTGGGTTAAATTTTTTGGCAAAATACCCTCAACCCGGGGTTACAGTTTGTGGAAAAAAAGCCTCACACGGGGTTCCACTTTTTGGCATAATATCCTGGACCCTGGGCAACAGTTTGTGGCATAATACCCTCAACCCCGGGCTACACTTTATGGCTTTAGATCGTTAAGCCTGGACTACACTTTATGGCATAATATCCTCAACCATGGGCTACGCTTTCTGGCTTTAGATCCTCAACGCTGGGCTACACTTTGTGGCATATCCTCAACCATGGTTTACGATTTCTGGCTTTATATCGTCAATCCCAAGCTACAACTTGTGACATAATATCTTGAACCCCAGGCTACACTCTGTGGATAATACTCTCAACCCTGTGCTACACTATCTGGCTTTAGATCCTGAACCGTGGGCTACACTTTGTGGCATAATACCCTCAACCTGAGTCTACACTTTGTGGCTTTAGATCCTGAACCTCGGGATACACGTTGTGGCATAATACCCTCAACCCCAGGCTACACTTTCTGGCTATAGATTCTCAACCCCAAGCTACACTTTGTGGCTTTAGATACTCAATCCCAGGCTAAACGTTCTGGATTTAGATCGTCAACCCCAGGATACACTTTCTGGCTTTAGATACTCAACCCGCGTCTAGACTTTCTGGCTTTAGGTAATTTACCCCAGGCTACTCTTTCTGACTTTAGATACCCAACTTAAGGGTACACGTTCTGGCTTTAGATCCTCAACCCCAGGCCACACTTTCTGGGTTTAGATACTCCATTCCAGAATACACTTTGTGGCTTTAGATACTAAACCCATGGCTACACTTGCTGGCTTTATATCCTCAACCCAAGGATACACTTTGTGGCTCTAGATCCTCAACCAGAGGCTACACTTAGTGGCTCCAGATACTCAACCCCAGGTTACACTTTGTGGCTTTAGATACTCATCCCCAGGCTACACTTTCTGGCTTTAGTTACTCAACCCCGGGCTACAGGTTCTGGCTTTAGCTACTCAACCCCGGGCTACAGGTTCTGGCTTTAGATACTCAACCGTAGGCTTAAGGTTCTGGCTTTAGATACTCAACCGTAGGCTACAGGTTCTGGCTTTAGATACTCAACCCCGGGCTACAGGTTCTGGCTTTAGTTACTCAACCCCGTGCTACAGGTTCTGGCTTTAGTTACTCAACCCCGGGCTACAGGTTCTGGCTTTAGTTACTCAAGCACGGGCTAACGGTTCTGGCTTTAGATACTCAACCGTAGGCTACACTTTGTGGCATAATAGCCTTAACCCTGGGCTATACTTTCTGTCTTTATCTCCTCAAACCTAGGGTAAACTTTCTGGCTTTAGATACTCAACCCTAGGCTACACTTTGTGGTATAATAGCCTTAACCCTGGGCTATACTTTCTGGCATTATATACTCAACCCTAGGCTACACTATGTGGCATAGTAGCCTTAACCCTGGGCTATTTTTCTGGCATTATATACTCAACCCTAGACTACACTTTGTGGCATAATAGCCTTAACCCTGGGCTATACTTTCTGGCATTAAATACTCAACCTTAGGCTACACGTTGTGGCATAATAGCCTTAACCCTGGGCTATTCTTTCTGGCATTATATACTCAACCCTAGGCTACACTTTGTGGCATAATAGCCTTAACCCTGAGCTATACTTTCTGGCATTATATACTCAACCCTAGGCTACCGTTTTTGGCATAATAGCCTTAAACCTGGGCTATACTTTCTGGCATTATATACTCAACCCTAGGCTACACTTTGTGGCATAATAGCCTTAACCCTGAGCTATTCTTTCTGGCATTATATACTCAACCCTACGCTACACTTTGTGGCTTTAGATACTCAACCCTAAGCTACACTTTGTGGCTTTAGATACTCAACCCTAGGCTACACTTTGTGGCTTTAGATACTCAACCCTAGGCTACACTTTGTGGCTTTAGATACTCAACCCTAGGCTAAACTTTGTGGCATAATAGCCTTAAACCTGGGATATACTTTCTGGCATTATATACTCAAACCTAGGCTACACTTTGTGGTAAATAGCCTTAACCCTGGGCTATACTTTCTGGCTCTATGTACTCAACCCTAGGCTACACTTTGTAGCATAATAGCCTTAACCCTGGGCTATACTTTCTGGCAGTATATACTCAACCCTAGGCTACACTTTGTGGCATAATATCCTTAACCCTGGGCTATACTTTTGGCATTATATACTCAACCCTAGGCTACACTTTGTAGCATAATAGCCTTAACCCAGGGCTATACTTTCTGGCATTATATACTCAACCCTAGGCTACACTTTGTGGCATAATAGCCTTAACCCTGGGCTCTACTTTCTGGCTTTTTATACTCAACCCTAGGCTACACTTTGTGGCATAATAGCCTTAACCCTGGGCTACACTTTCTGGCTTTATATACTCAACCCTAGGCTACACTTTGTGGCATAATAGCCATAACCCTGGGCTATACTTTCTGGCATTATATACTCCACCCTAGGCTACACGTTGTGGCATAATAGCCTTAATCCTAGACTACACTTTTTGGCATTATATACTCAACCCTAGGCTACACTTTGTAGCATAATAGCCTTAACCCTGGGCTATACTTTCTGGCTTTATTTCCTCCACCCTAGGCTACACTTTGGGGCTTTAGATACTCAACCGTAGGCTACACTTTGTGGTATAGTAGCCTTAACCCTGGGCTACACTTTCTCGCTTTACATCCTCAGTCCTAGGCTACAGTTTTTGACATATTAACCTCATCTCTAGGCTACACTTTGTAACATAATACCCTGAACCCTAGTCTAGACTTTGTGACATAATACTACGCTTTCTGGCTTTAGTTCCTCAACTCCAGGCTACGCTTTATGGTATAATACTGTCAATTCCAGGCTTCACTTTCGGGTTTAAGATGCTTAACTCCAGGCTACACTTTGTGGCATAATACTTTCAACCCCTGGCTACGCTTTCTGGCTTTATATCCTCTGCCCCAGGCTACACTTTGTGGCTTAATATCCTCAGCCCCAGGCCACACTTTCTGGCTTTATATCTTCAACCCCAGGCTACACTTTGCTACATAATACCCTAAACCCTAGGCTACACGTTGTGACATAATAACCTAAATCCTAGGCTACACTTTGTGACATAATACACTCAACCGTAGGCTACGCTATGTGACAAAACACCCTCAACCCTGGGCTAAACCCTCTGGCTTTAGATCCTCAAACCTAGGCTACACTTTGTGGCATAATACCCTCAACCCTGTGCTAAGGTTTGTGGCATAATACCCCCAACCCTGGGCTACAGTTTGTGGCATAATACCCTCAACCCTAAGCTACACTTTGTGGCCTAATACCCTCAAACCTGCGATACACTTTGTGGCATAATACCCTCAAACCTGGGTTAAATATTTTGGCAAAATACCCTCAACCCGGGGTTAGTTTGTGGAAAAAAACCCCACACTGGGTTCCACTTTTTGGCATAATATCCTAGACCCTGGGCAACAGTTTGTGCCATAATACCCTCAACCCCGGGCTACACTTTCTGGCTTTAGATCGTTAAGCCTGAGCTACACTTTATGGCATAATATCCTCAACCATGGGCTACGCTTTCTGGCTTTAGATCCACAACCCTGGGCTACACTTTGTGGCATAACCTCAACCATGGGTTACGATTTCTGGCTTTATATCGTCAATCCCAAGCTACACCTTGTGACATAATATCCTGAACCCCAGGTTGCATTCTGTGGATAATACTGTCAACCCTGTGCTGCACTATGTGGCTTTAGATCCTGAACCGCGGGCTACACTTTGTGGCATAATACCCTCAACCTGAGGCTACACTTTGTGGCTTTAGATCCTGAACCTCAGGATACACGTTGTGGCATAATACCCTCAACCCCAGGCTACACTTTCTGGCTATAGATTCTCAACCCCAAGCTACACTTTGTGGCTCTAGATACTCAACCCCAGGCTAACCGTTCTGGATTTAGATCCTCAACCCCAGGATACACTTTCTGGCTTTAGATACTCAACCCGAGTCTAGACTTTCTGGCTTTAGATAAATTAACCCGGGCTACTCTTTCTGGCTTTAGATACCCAACTTAAGGGTACACGTTCTGGCTTTAGATCCTCAACCCCAGGCCACACTTTCTGGGTTTAGATACTCCATTCCAGACTACACTTTGTGGCTTTAGATACTAAACCCATGGTTACACTTTCTGGCTTTATATCCTCAAGCCAAGGATACACCTTGTGGCTTTAGATCCTCAACCAGAGGCTACACTTAATGGCTCTAGATACTCAACCCCATGCTACACTTTGTGGCTTTAGATACTCAATCCCAGGCTAACCGTTCTGGATTTAGATCCTCAACCCCAGGATACACTTTCTGGCTTTAGATACTCAACCCGAGTCTAGACTTTCTGGCTTTAGATAAATTAACCCGAGCTACTCTTTCTGGCTTTAGATACCCAACTTAAGGGTACACGTTCTGGCTTTAGATCCTCAACCCCAGGCTACACGTTCCGGGTTTAGATACTCCATTCCAGACTACACTTTGTGGCTTTAGATACTACACCAATGGTTACACTTTCTGGCTTTATATCCTCAACCCCAGGATACACTTTGTGGCTATAGATTCTTAATCCCAAGCTACACTTTGTGGCTCTAGATACTCAACCCCAGGCTAACCGTTCTGGATTTAGATCCTCAACCCCAGGATACACTTTCTGGCTTTAGATACTCAACCCGAGTCTAGACTTTCTGGCTTTAGATAAATTAACCCGGGCTACTCTTTCTGGCTTTAGATACCCAACTTAAGGGTACACGTTCTGGCTTTAGATCCTCAACCCAAGGCCACACTTTCTGGGTTTAGATACTCCATTCCAGACTACACTTTGTGGCTTTAGATACTAAACCCATGGTTACACTTTCTGGCTTTATATCCTCAAGCCAAGGATACACCTTGTGGCTTTAGATCCTCAACCAGAGGCTACACTTAATGGCTCTAGATACTCAACCCCATGCTACACTTTGTGGCTTTAGATACTCAATCCCAGGCTAACCGTTCTGGATTTAGATCCTCAACCCCAGGATACAGTTTCTGGCTTTAGATACTCAACCCGAGTCTAGACTTTCTGGCTTTAGATAAATTAACCCGAGCTACTCTTTCTGGCTTTAGATACCCAACTTAAGGGTACACGTTCTGGCTTTAGATCCTCAACCCCAGGCTACACGTTCCGGGTTTAGATACTCCATTCCAGACTACACTTTGTGGCTTTAGATACTACACCAATGGTTACACTTTCTGGCTTTATATCCTCAACCCCAGGATACACTTTGTGGCTTTAGATCCTCAACCAGAGGCTACACTTAGTGGCTCTAGATACTCAACCCCAGGCTACACTTTGTGGCTTTAGATACTCATCCCCAGGCTACACTTTCTGGCTTTAGTTACTCAACCCCGGGCTACAGGTTCTGGCTATAGCTACTCAACCCCGGGCTACAGGTTCTGGCTTTAGATACTCAACCGTAGGCTTAAGGTTCTGGCTTTAGATACTCAACCGTAGGCTACAGGTTCTGGCTTTAGATACTCAACCCCGGGCTACAGGTTCTGGCTTTAGTTACTCAACCCCGTGCTACAGGTTCTGGCTTTAGTTACTCAACCCCGGGCTACAGGTTCTGGCTTTAGTTACTCAAGCACGGGCTAACGGTTCTGGCTTTAGATACTCAACCGTAGGCTACACTTTCTGGCTTTAGTTACTCAACCCCGGGCTACAGGTTCTGGCTTTAGTTACTCAACCCCAGGCTACACTTTCTGGCTTTAGTTACTCAACCCCGGGCTACAGGTTCTGGCTTTAGCTACTCAACCCCGGGCTACAGGTTCTGGCTTTAGATACTCAACCGTAGGCTTAAGGTTCTGGCTTTAGATACTCAACCGTAGGCTACAGGTTCTGGCTTTAGATACTCAACCCCGGGCTACAGGTTCTGGCTTTAGTTACTCAACCCCGTGCTACAGGTTCTGGCTTTAGTTACTCAACCCCGGGCTACAGGTTCTGGCTTTAGTTACTCAAGCACGGGCTAACGGTTCTGGCTTTAGATACTCAACCGTAGGCTACACTTTGTGGCATAATAGCCTTAACCCTGGGCTATACTTTCTGTCTTTATCTCCTCAAACCTAGGGTAAACTTTCTGGCTTTAGATACTCAACCCTAGGCTACACTTTGTGGTATAATAGCCTTAACCCTGGGCTATACTTTCTGGCATTATATACTCAACCCTAGGCTACACTATGTGGCATAGTAGCCTTAACCCTGGGCTATTTTTCTGGCATTATATACTCAACCCTAGACTACACTTTGTGGCATAATAGCCTTAACCCTGGGCTATACTTTCTGGCATTAAATACTCAACCTTAGGCTACACGTTGTGGCATAATAGCCTTAACCCTGGGCTATTCTTTCTGGCATTATATACTCAACCCTAGGCTACACTTTGTGGCATAATAGCCTTAACCCTGAGCTATACTTTCTGGCATTATATACTCAACCCTAGGCTACCGTTTTTGGCATAATAGCCTTAAACCTGGGCTATACTTTCTGGCATTATATACTCAACCCTAGGCTACACTTTGTGGCATAATAGCCTTAACCCTGAGCTATTCTTTCTGGCATTATATACTCAACCCTACGCTACACTTTGTGGCTTTAGATACTCAACCCTAAGCTACACTTTGTGGCTTTAGATACTCAACCCTAGGCTACACTTTGTGGCTTTAGATACTCAACCCTAGGCTACACTTTGTGGCTTTAGATACTCAACCCTAGGCTAAACTTTGTGGCATAATAGCCTTAAACCTGGGATATACTTTCTGGCATTATATACTCAAACCTAGGCTACACTTTGTGGTAAATAGCCTTAACCCTGGGCTATACTTTCTGGCTCTATGTACTCAACCCTAGGCTACACTTTGTAGCATAATAGCCTTAACCCTGGGCTATACTTTCTGGCAGTATATACTCAACCCTAGGCTACACTTTGTGGCATAATATCCTTAACCCTGGGCTATACTTTTGGCATTATATACTCAACCCTAGGCTACACTTTGTAGCATAATAGCCTTAACCCAGGGCTATACTTTCTGGCATTATATACTCAACCCTAGGCTACACTTTGTGGCATAATAGCCTTAACCCTGGGCTCTACTTTCTGGCTTTTTATACTCAACCCTAGGCTACACTTTGTGGCATAATAGCCTTAACCCTGGGCTACACTTTCTGGCTTTATATACTCAACCCTAGGCTACACTTTGTGGCATAATAGCCATAACCCTGGGCTATACTTTCTGGCATTATATACTCCACCCTAGGCTACACGTTGTGGCATAATAGCCTTAATCCTAGACTACACTTTTTGGCATTATATACTCAACCCTAGGCTACACTTTGTAGCATAATAGCCTTAACCCTGGGCTATACTTTCTGGCTTTATTTCCTCCACCCTAGGCTACACTTTGGGGCTTTAGATACTCAACCGTAGGCTACACTTTGTGGTATAGTAGCCTTAACCCTGGGCTACACTTTCTCGCTTTACATCCTCAGTCCTAGGCTACAGTTTTTGACATATTAACCTCATCTCTAGGCTACACTTTGTAACATAATACCCTGAACCCTAGTCTAGACTTTGTGACATAATACTACGCTTTCTGGCTTTAGTTCCTCAACTCCAGGCTACGCTTTATGGTATAATACTGTCAATTCCAGGCTTCACTTTCGGGTTTAAGATGCTTAACTCCAGGCTACACTTTGTGGCATAATACTTTCAACCCCTGGCTACGCTTTCTGGCTTTATATCCTCTGCCCCAGGCTACACTTTGTGGCTTAATATCCTCAGCCCCAGGCCACACTTTCTGGCTTTATATCTTCAACCCCAGGCTACACTTTGCTACATAATACCCTAAACCCTAGGCTACACGTTGTGACATAATAACCTAAATCCTAGGCTACACTTTGTGACATAATACACTCAACCGTAGGCTACGCTATGTGACAAAACACCCTCAACCCTGGGCTAAACCCTCTGGCTTTAGATCCTCAAACCTAGGCTACACTTTGTGGCATAATACCCTCAACCCTGTGCTAAGGTTTGTGGCATAATACCCCCAACCCTGGGCTACAGTTTGTGGCATAATACCCTCAACCCTAAGCTACACTTTGTGGCCTAATACCCTCAAACCTGCGATACACTTTGTGGCATAATACCCTCAAACCTGGGTTAAATATTTTGGCAAAATACCCTCAACCCGGGGTTAGTTTGTGGAAAAAAACCCCACACTGGGTTCCACTTTTTGGCATAATATCCTAGACCCTGGGCAACAGTTTGTGCCATAATACCCTCAACCCCGGGCTACACTTTCTGGCTTTAGATCGTTAAGCCTGAGCTACACTTTATGGCGTAATATCCTCAACCATGGGCTACGCTTTCTGGCTTTAGATCCACAACCCTGGGCTACACTTTGTGGCATAACCTCAACCATGGGTTACGATTTCTGGCTTTATATCGTCAATCCCAAGCTACACCTTGTGACATAATATCCTGAACCCCAGGTTGCATTCTGTGGATAATACTGTCAACCCTGTGCTGCACTATGTGGCTTTAGATCCTGAACCGCGGGCTACACTTTGTGGCATAATACCCTCAACCTGAGGCTACACTTTGTGGCTTTAGATCCTGAACCTCAGGATACACGTTGTGGCATAATACCCTCAACCCCAGGCTACACTTTCTGGCTATAGATTCTCAACCCCAAGCTACACTTTGTGGCTCTAGATACTCAACCCCAGGCTAACCGTTCTGGATTTAGATCCTCAACCCCAGGATACACTTTCTGGCTTTAGATACTCAACCCGAGTCTAGACTTTCTGGCTTTAGATAAATTAACCCGGGCTACTCTTTCTGGCTTTAGATACCCAACTTAAGGGTACACGTTCTGGCTTTAGATCCTCAACCCCAGGCCACACTTTCTGGGTTTAGATACTCCATTCCAGACTACACTTTGTGGCTTTAGATACTAAACCCATGGTTACACTTTCTGGCTTTATATCCTCAAGCCAAGGATACACCTTGTGGCTTTAGATCCTCAACCAGAGGCTACACTTAATGGCTCTAGATACTCAACCCCATGCTACACTTTGTGGCTTTAGATACTCAATCCCAGGCTAACCGTTCTGGATTTAGATCCTCAACCCCAGGATACAGTTTCTGGCTTTAGATACTCAACCCGAGTCTAGACTTTCTGGCTTTAGATAAATTAACCCGAGCTACTCTTTCTGGCTTTAGATACCCAACTTAAGGGTACACGTTCTGGCTTTAGATCCTCAACCCCAGGCTACACGTTCCGGGTTTAGATACTCCATTCCAGACTACACTTTGTGGCTTTAGATACTACACCAATGGTTACACTTTCTGGCTTTATATCCTCAACCCCAGGATACACTTTGTGGCTATAGATTCTCAATCCCAAGCTACACTTTGTGGCTCTAGATACTCAACCCCAGGCTAACCGTTCTGGATTTAGATCCTCAACCCCAGGATACACTTTCTGGCTTTAGATACTCAACCCGAGTCTAGACTTTCTGGCTTTAGATAAATTAACCCGGGCTACTCTTTCTGGCTTTAGATACCCAACTTAAGGGTACACGTTCTGGCTTTAGATCCTCAACCCAAGGCCACACTTTCTGGGTTTAGATACTCCATTCCAGACTACACTTTGTGGCTTTAGATACTAAACCCATGGTTACACTTTCTGGCTTTATATCCTCAAGCCAAGGATACACCTTGTGGCTTTAGATCCTCAACCAGAGGCTACACTTAATGGCTCTAGATACTCAACCCCATGCTACACTTTGTGGCTTTAGATACTCAATCCCAGGCTAACCGTTCTGGATTTAGATCCTCAACCCCAGGATACAGTTTCTGGCTTTAGATACTCAACCCGAGTCTAGACTTTCTGGCTTTAGATAAATTAACCCGAGCTACTCTTTCTGGCTTTAGATACCCAACTTAAGGGTACACGTTCTGGCTTTAGATCCTCAACCCCAGGCTACACGTTCCGGGTTTAGATACTCCATTCCAGACTACACTTTGTGGCTTTAGATACTACACCAATGGTTACACTTTCTGGCTTTATATCCTCAACCCCAGGATACACTTTGTGGCTTTAGATCCTCAACCAGAGGCTACACTTAGTGGCTCTAGATACTCAACCCCAGGCTACACTTTGTGGCTTTAGATACTCAACCCCAGGCTAAACTTTCTGGCTTTAGTTACTTAACCCCGGGCTACAGGTTCTGGCTTTAGTTACTCAACCCCGGGCTACAGTTTCTGGCTTTAGATACTCAACCCTAGGCTACACTTTGTGGCATAATAGCCTTAACCCTGGGCTATACTCTCTGGCATTATATACTCAACTTTAGGCTACACGTTGTGGCATAATAGACTTAAACCTGGGCTATTCTTTCTGGCATTATATACTCAACCCAAGGCTACACTTTGTGGCATAATAGCATTAACCCTTGGGTTATTCTTTCCGGCATTATATACTCAACCCTAGGCTACAATTTGTGGCATAAAAGCCTTAACCCTTGGCTATACCTTTTGGCATTATATACTCAACCCTAGGCTACACTTTGTGACATAATAGACTTAAACCTGGGTTATTCTTTCTGGCATTATATACTCAACCCTAGGCTACACTTTGTGGCATAATAGACTTAAACCTGGGTTATTCTTTCTGGCATTATATACTCAACCCTAGGCTACACGTTGTGGCATAATAGACTTAAACCTGGGTTATTCTTTCTGGCATTATATACTCAACCCTAGGCTACACTTTGTGGCTTTAGATACTCAACCCTAAGCTACACTTTGTGGCTTTAGATACTCAACCCTAGGCTACACTTTGTGTCTTTAGATACTCAACCCTAGGCTACACTTTGTGGCTTTAGATACTCAACCCTAGGCTAAACTTTGTGGCATAATAGCCTTAACCCTGGGCTATACTTTTTGGCATTATATACTCAACCCTAGGCTACACTTTGTGGCATAATAGCCTTAACCCTGCGCTATACTCTATGGCATTATATTCTCAACCCTAGGCTACACTTTGTGGCTTTAGATACTCAACCGTAGGCTTACACTTTGTGGTATAAAAACCTTAACCCTGGGCTACACTTTCTGGCATTATATACTCAACCCTAAGCTACACTTTGTGGCATAATACCCCCAACCCTGGGCTACAGTTTGTGGCATAATACCCCAACCCTGGGCTACAGTTTGTGGCATAATACCCTCAACCCTAAGCTACACTTTGTGGCAAAATACCCTCAAACCTGCGATACACTTTGTGGCATACTACCGTCAACCCTGGGCTAAAGTATGTGGCATAATACCCTCAACCCGAAGGTACACTTTGTGGCATAATACTCTCAACCCTTGGCTACGCTTTCTGGCTTTATATCCTCTGCCCCAGGCTACACTTTGTGGCTTAATATCCTCAGCCCCAGGCCACACTTTCTGGCTTTATAACCTCAACCCCAGGCTACACTTTGTTACATAATACCCTAACCCTTGGCTACACGTTGTGACATAGTACCCTAAATCCTAGGCTACACTTTGTTACATAATACCCTAACCCTTGGCTACACGTTGTGACATAATTCCCTAAATCCTAGGCTACACGTTGTGACATAATACCCTAAATCCTTGGCTACACTTTGTGACATAATACACTCAACCGTAGGCTACGCTTTGTGACAAAATACCCTCAACCCTGGGCTAAACCTTCTGTCTTTAGATCCTCAAACCTAGGCTACACTTTGTGGCATAATACCCTCAACCCTCTGCTAAGGTTTGTGGCATAATACCCCCAACCCTGGGCTACAGTTTGTGGCATAATACCCTCAACCCTAAGCTACACTTTGTGGCATAATTCCCTCAACCCTGGGCTACAGTTTGTGGCATAATACCCTCAAACCTGCGATACACTTTGTGGCATAATACCCTCAACCCTGGGCTACACCTTGTGGCATAATACCCTCAACCCTGGGCTACACTTTGTGGCATAATTCCCTCAACCCTGGGCTACACCTTGTGGCATAATACTCTCAACCCTGGGCTAAACTTTGTGGCATAATTCCCTCAACCCTGGGCTACAGTTTGTGGCATAATACCCTCAAACCTGCGATACACTTTGTGGCATAATTCCCTCAACCCTGGGCTACACCTTGTGGCATAATACCCTCAAACCTGGGTTAAATATTTTGGCAAAATACCCTCAACCCGGGGTTACAGTTTGTGGAAAAAACCCCCACACTGGGTTCCACTTTTTGGCATAATATCCTGGAACCTGGGCAACAGTTTGTGCCATAATACCCTCAACCCCGGGCTACACTTTCTGGCTTTAGATCGTTAAGCCTGAGCTACACTTTATGGCATAATATCCTCAACCATGGGCTACCCTTTCTGGTTTAGATCCTCAACCCTGGGCTACACTTGGGGCATATCCTCAACCATGGGTTACGATTTCTGGCTTTATATCGTCAATCCCAAGCTACACCTTGTGACATAATATCCTGAACCCCAGGTTGCATTCTGTGGATAATACTCTCAACCCTGTGCTGCACTATCTGGCTCTAGATCCTGAACCGCGGGCTACACTTTGTGGCATAATATCCTCAACCATGGGCTACGCTTTCTGGCTTTAGATCCTCAACCCTGGGCTACACTTTGTGGCATAATATCTTGAACCCCAGGTTGAATTCTGTGGATAATACTCTCAACCCTGTGCTGCACTATCTGGCTTTAGATCCTGAACCGTGGGCTACACTTTGTGGCATAATACCCTCAACCTGAGGCTACACTTTGTGGCTTTAGATCCTGAACCTCAGGATACACGTTGTGGCATAATACCCTCAACCCCAGGCTACACTTTCTGGCTATAGGTTCTCAACCCCAAGCTACACTTTGTGGCTTTAGATACTCAACCCCAGGCTAACCGTTCTGGATTTAGATCCTCAACCCCAGGATACACTTTCTGGCTTTAGATACTCAACCCGAGTCTAGACTTTCTGGCTTTAGATAAATTAACCCAGGCTACTCTTTCTGGCTTTAGATACCCAACTTAAGGGTACACGTTCTGGCTGTAGATCCTCAACAACAGGCTACACGTTCCGGGTTTAGATACTCCATTCCAGACTACACTTTGTGGCTTTAGATACTACACCAATGGTTACACTTACTGGCTTTATATCCTCAACCCCAGAATACACTTTGTGGCTTTAGATCCTCAACCAGAGGCTACACTTAATGGCTCTAGATACTCAACCCCGTGCTACACATTGTGGCTTTGGATACTCAACCCCAGGCTAACCTTTCTGGCTTTAGATACTCAACCCCGGGCTTAAGGTACTGGCTTAATATCCTCAACCCCAGGATACACTTTGTGGCTTTAGATCCTCAACCAGAGGCTACACTTAGTGGCTCTAGATACTCAACCCCAGGCTACACTTTGTGGCTTTAGATACTCAACCCCAGGCTAAACTTTCTGGCTTTAGTTACTCAACCCCGGGCTACAGGTTCTGGCTTTAGTTACTCAACCCCGGGCTACAGGTTCTGGCTTTATTTACTCAACCCTAGGCTACACTTTGTGGCATAATAGCCCTAACCCTGGGCTATACTCTCTGGCATTATATACTCAACCTTAGGCTACACGTTGTGGCATAATAGCCTTAAACCGGGGCTATTCTTTCTGGCATTATATACTCAACCCTAGGCTACACTTTGTGGCATAATAGCCTTAACCCTGGGCTATACTTTCTGGCATTATATACTCAACCTTAGGCTACACGTTGTGGCATAATAGCCTTAATCCTGGGCTATTCTTTCTGGCATTATATACTCAACCCTAGGCTCCACTTTGTGGCTTTAGATACTCAACCCTAAGCTACAGTTTGTGGCTTTAGATACTCAACCCCAGATTACACTTTGTGGTTTTAGATACTCAACCCTAGGCTACACTTTGTGGCTTTAGATACTCAACCCTGAGCTACACTTTGTGGTATAATATCCTCAACCATGGGCTACGCTTTCTGGCTTTAGATCCTCAACCCTGAGCTACACTTTATGGCATAATATCCTCAACCATGGGCTACGCTTACTGGCTTTAGATCCTCAACCATGGGCTACACTTTGTGGCATATCCTCAACCATGGCTTACGATTTCTGGCTTTATATCGTCAATCCCAAGCTACACCTTGTGACATAATATCCTGAACCCCAGGTTACATTCTGTGGATAATACTCTCAACCCTGTGCTGCACTATCTGGCTTTAGATCCTGAACCGTGGGCTACACTTTGTGGCATAATACCCTCAACCTGAGGCTACACTTTGTGGCTTTAGATCCTGAACCTCAGGATACACGTTGTGGCATAATACCCTCAACCCCAGGCTACACTTTCTGGCTATAGATTCTCAACCCCAAGCTACACTTTGTGGCTTTAGATACTCAACCCCAGGCTAACCGTTCTGGATTTAGATCCTCAACCCCAGGATACACTTTCTGGCTTTAGATACTCAACCCGAGTCTAGACTTTCTGGCTTTAGATAAATTAACCCAGCCTACTCTTTCTGGCTTTAGATACCCAACTTAAGGGTACACGTTCTGGCTATAGATCCTCAACCCCAGGCTACACGTTCCGGGTTTAGATACTCCATTCCAGACTACACTTTGTGGCTTTAGATACTACACCAATGGTTACACTTTCTGGCTTTATATCCTCAACCCCAGGATACACTTTGTGGCTTTAGATCCTCACCCAGAGGCTACACTTAATGGCTCCAGATACTCAACCCCGTGCTACACTTTGTGGCTTTGGATACTCAACCCCAGGCTAACCTTTGTGGCTTTAGATACTCAACCCCGGGGTTAAGGTTCTGGCTTAATATCCTCAACCCCAGGATACACTTTGTGGCTTTAGATCCTCAACCAGAGGCTACACTTAGTGGCTCTAGATACTCAACCCCAGGCTACACTTTGTGGCTTTAGATACTCAACCCCAGGCTAAACTTTCTGGCTTTAGTTACTCAACCCCGGGCTACAGGTTCTGGCTTTAGTTACTCAACCCCGGGCTACAGGTTCTGGCTTTAGATACTCAACCGTAGGCTACACTTTGTGGCATAATAGCCTTAACCCTGGGCTATACTCTCTGGCATTATATACTCAACCTTAGGCTACACGTTGTGGCATAATAGACTTAAACCTGGGCTATTCTTTCTGGCATTATATACTCAACCCTAGGCTACACTTTGTGGCATAATAGCCTTAACCATGGGTTATTCTTTCCGGCATTATATATTCAACCCTAGATTTCACTTTGTGGCATAATAGCCTTAACCCTGGGCTATACTTTCTGGCATTATATACTCAACTCTAGGCTACACTTTGTGGCATAATAGCCTTAACCCTGGGCTATACTTTCTGGCATTATATACTCAACCCTAGGCTACACTTTGTGGCATAATAGCCTTAACCCTGGGCTATACTCTCTGGCATTATATACTCAACCCTAGGCTACACTTTGTGGCATAATAGCCTTAAACCTGGGCTATACTCTCTGGCATTATATACTCAACCCTAGGCTACACTTTGTGGCATAATAGCCTTAACCCTGGGCTATACTCTCTGGCATTATATACTCAACCCTAGGCTACACTTTGTGGCATAATAGCCTTAAACCTGGGCTATACTTTCTGGCATTAAATACTCAACCTTAGGCTACACGTTGTGGCATAATAGCCTTAACCCTGGGCTATACTTTCTGGCATTATATACTCAACCCTAGGCTACACTATGTGGCATAGTAGACTTAACCCTGGGCTATTTTTCTGGCATTATATACTCAACCCTAGGCTACACTATGTGGCATAGTAGCCTTAACCCTGGGCTATACTTTCTGGCATTATATACTCAACCTTAGGCTACACGTTGTGGCATAATAGCCTTAACCCTGGGCAATACTTTCTGGCATTATATACTCAACCTTAGGCTACACTATGTGGCATAATAGCCTTAACCCTCGGCTATACTTTCTGGCATTATATACTCAACCTTAGTCTACACTATGTGGCATAATAGCCTTAACCCTGGGCTATACTTTCTGGCATTATATACTCAACCTTAGGCTACACTATGTGGCATAATAGCCTTAAGCCTGGGCTATACTTTCTGGCATTATATACTCAACCCTAGGCTACACTATGTGGCATAATAGCCTTACCCCTGGGCTATACTTTCTGGCATTATATACTCAACCCTAGGCTACACTATGTGGCATAATAGCCTTAACCCTGGGCTATACTTTCTGGCATTATATACTCAACCCTAGGCTACACGTTGTGGCATAATAGCCTTAAACCTGGGCTATACTTTCTGGCATTATATACTCAACCTTAGGCTACACTATGTGGCATAATAGCCTTAACCCTGGGCTATACTTTCTGGCATTATATACTCAACCCTAGGCTACACGTTGTGGCATAATAGCCTTAACCCTGGGCTATACTTTCTGGCATTATATACTCAACCCTAGGCTCCACTTTGTGGCTTTAGATACTCAACCAGAGGCTACACTTAGTGGCTCTAGATACTCAACCCCAGGCTACACTTTGTGGCTTTAGATACTCAACCCCAGGCTAAACTTTGTGGCTTTAGTTACTCAACCCCGGGCTACAGGTTCTGGCTTTAGTTACTCAATCCCGGGCTACAGGTTCTGGCTTTATTTACTCAACCCTAGGCTACACTTTGTGGCATAATAGCCTTAACCCTGGGCTATACTCTCTGGCATTATATACTCAACCTTAGGCTACACGTTGTGGCATAATAGCCTTAAACCGGGGCTATTCTTTCTGGCATTATATACTCAACCCTAGGCTACACTTTGTGGCATAATAGCCTTAACCCTGGGCTATACTTTCTGGCATTATATACTCAACCTTAGGCTACACGTTGTGGCATAATAGCCTTAACCCTGGGCTATTCTTTCTGGCATTATATACTCAACCTTAGGCTACACTTTGTGGCATAATAGCCTTAACCCTGGTCTATACTTTCTGGCATTATATACTCAACCCTAGACTACACTTTGTGGCATAATAGCCTTAATCCTGGGCTATTCTTTCTGGCATTATTTACTCAACCCTAGGCTCCACTTTGTGGCTTTAGATACTCAACCCTAAGCTACAGTTTGTGGCTTTAGATACTCAACCCTAGGCTACACTTTGTGGTTTTAGATACTCAACCCTAGGCTACACTTTGTGGCTTTAGATACTCAACCCTAGGCTAAACTTTGTGGCATAATAGCCTTAACCCTGCGCTATACTTTTTAGCATTATATACTCAACCCTAGGCTACACTTTGTGGCATAATAGCCATAACCCTGGGCTATACTCTATGGCATTATATCCTCAAACCTAGGCTACACTTTGTGGCTTTAGATACTCAACCGTAGGCTACACTTTGTGGCATAATAGCCTTAACCCTGGGCTATACTTTCTGGCATTAGATACTTAACCCTAGGCTACACTTTGTGGCATAATAGCCTTAACCCTGGGCTATACTTTCTGGCATTATATACTCAACCCTAGGCTACACATTGTGGCATAATAGCCTTAACCCTGGGCTATACTTTCTGGCACTATATACTGAACCCTAGGCTACACTTTGTGGCTTTAGATACTCAACCCTAAGCTACACATTGTGGCTTTCGATACTCAACCCTAGGCTACACTTTGTGTCTTTAGATACTCAACCCTAGGCTACACTTTGTGGCTTTAGATACTCAACCCTAGGCTAAACTTTGTGGCATAATAGCCTTAACCCTGGGCTATACTTTTTGGCAATATATACTCAACCCTAGGCTACACCTTGTGGCATAATAGCCTTAACCCTGGGCTATACTTTCTGGCATTATATACTCAACCCTAGGCTACACTTTGTGGCATAATAGCCTTAACACTGGGCTATATTTTCTGGCATTATATACTCAACCCTAGGCTACACTTTGTGGTAAATAGCCTTAACCGTGGGCTATACTTTCTGGCTTTATATACTCAACCCTAGGCTACACTTTGTGGCATAATAGCCTTAACCTGGCCTATACTTTCTGGTAGTATATACTCAACCCTAGGCTACACTTTGTGGCATAATAGCCTTAACCCTGGGCTATACTTTCTAGCATTATATACTCCACCCTAGGCTACACGTTGTGGCATAATAGCCTTAACCCTGGGCTATTCTTTCTGGCATTATATACTCATCCCTAGGCTAAACTTTGTGGCATAATAGCCTTAACCCTTGGCCATACTTTCTGGCATTATACTCTCAACCCTAGGCTACACTTTGTGGCATAATAGCCTTAACCCTGGGCTATACTTTCTGGCATTATACACTCAACCCTAGGCTACAGTTTGTGGCATAATAGCCTTAACCCTGGGCTATATTCTCTGGCATTATTTACTCAACTCTAGGCTACACTTTGTGGCATAATAGCCTTAAACCTGGGATATACTTTCTGGCATTATATACACAACCCTAGGTTACACTATGTGGCATAATAGCCTTAACCCTGGGCTATACTTTCTGGCATTATATACTCAACCCTAGGCTACACGTTGTGGCATAATAGCCTTAAACCTGGGCTATACTTTCTGGCATTATATACTCAACCTTAGGCTACACTATGTGGCATAATAGCCTTAACCCTGGGCTATACTTTCTGGCATTATATACTCAACCCTAGGCTACACGTTGTGGCATAATAGCCTTAACCCTGGGCTATACTCTCTGATATTATATACTCAACCCTAGGCTACACGTTGTGGCAAAATAGCCTTAACCCTGGGCTATACTTTCTGGCATTATATACTCAACCCTAGGGTACACGTTGTGGCATAATAGCCTTAACCCTGGGCTATACTTTCTGGCATTATATACTCAACCCTAGGCTACACGTTGTGGCATAATAGCCTTAACCCTGGGCTATACTTTCTGGCATTATATACTCAACCGTAGGCTACACGTTGTGGCATAATAGCCTTAACCCTGGGCTATACTTTCTGGCATTATATACTCAACCCTAGGCTACACGTTGTGGCATAATAGCCTTAACCCTGGGCTATACTTTCTGGCATTATATACTCAACCCTAGGCTACACGTTGTGGCATAATAGCCTTAACCCTGGGCTATAGTCTCTGGCATTATATACTCAACCTTAGGCTACACTTTGTGGCATAATAGCCTTAACCCTGGGCTATACTCTCTGCATTATATACTCAACCCTAGGCTACACTTTGTGGCATAATAGCCTTAAACCTGAGCTATACTCTCTGGCATTATATACTCAACCCTAGGCTACACTTTGTGGCATAATAGCCTTAACCCTGGGCTATACTCTCTGGCATTATATACTCAACCCTAGGCTACACTTTGTGGCATAATAGCCTTAACCCTGGGCTATACTCTCTGGCATTATATACTCAACCCTAGGCTACACTTTGTGGCATAATAGCCTTAAACCTGGGCTATACTTTCTGGCATTAAATACTCAACCTTAGGCTACACGTTGTGGCATAATAGCCTTAACCCTGGGCTATACTTTCTGGCATTATATACTCAACCCTAGGCTACACTATGTGGCATAGTAGACTTAACCCTGGGCTATTTTTCTGGCATTATATACTCAACCCTAGGCTACACTATGTGGCATAGTAGCCTTAACCCTGGGCTATACTTTCTGGCATTATATACTCAACCTTAGGCTACACGTTGTGGCATAATAGCCTTAACCCTGGGCTATACTTTCTGGCATTATATACTCAACCTTAGGCTACACTATGTGGCATAATAGCCTTAACCCTGGGCTATACTTTCTGGCATTATATACTCAACCTTAGTCTACACTATGTGGCATAATAGCCTTAACCCTGGGCTATACTTTCTGGCATTATATACTCAACCTTAGGCTACACTATGTGGCATAATAGCCTTAACCCTGGGCTATACTTTCTGGCATTATATACTCAACCCTAGGCTACACGTTGTGGCATAATAGCCTTAACCCTGGGCTATACTCTCTGATATTATATACTCAACCCTAGGCTACAGTTGTGGCAAAATAGCCTTAACCCTGGGCTATACTTTCTGGCATTATATACTCAACCCTAGGCTACACGTTGTGGCATAATAGCCTTAACCCTGGGCTATACTTTCTGGCATTATATACTCAACCCTAGGCTACACGTTGTGGCATAATAGCCTTAACCCTGGGCTATACTTTCTGGCATTATATACTCAACCCTAAACTACACTTTGTTACATAATAGCCTTAACCCTGGGCTATACTTTCTGGCATTATATACTCAACCCTAGGCTACACGTTGTGGCATAATAGCCTTAACCCTGGGCTATACTTTCTGGCATTATATACTCAACCCTAGGCTACACGTTGTGGCATAATAGCCTTAACCCTGGGCTATACTCTCTGGCATTATATACTCAACCTTAGGCTACACGTTGTGGCATAATAGCCTTAAACCTGGGCTATACTCTCTGGCATTATATACTCAACCCTAGGCTACACTTTGTGGCATAATAGCCTTAACCCTGGGCTATACTTTCTGGCATTATATACTCAAACTTAGGCTACACTTTGTGGCATAATAGCCTTAACCCTGGGCTATACTTTCTGGCATTATATACTCAACCTTAGGCTACACTTTGTGGCATAATAGCCTTAACCCTGGGCTATACTTTCTGGCATTATATACTCAACCTTAGGCTACACGTTGTGGCATAATAGCCTTAACCCTGGGCTATACTTTCTGGCATTATATACTCAACCTTAGGCTAGACGTTGTGGCATAATAGCCTTAAACCTGGACTATACTCTCTGGCATTATATACTCAACCTTAGGCTACACGTTGTGGCATAATAGCCTTAAACCTGGGCTATACTTTCTGGCATTATATACTCAACGTTAGGCTACACTTTGTGGCATAATAGCCTTAACCCTGGGCTATACTTTCTGGCACTATATACTCAACCCTAGGCTACACTTTGTGGCATAATAGCCTTAACCCTGGTCTATACTCTCTGAAATTATATACTCAACCCTAGGCTACACTTTGTGGCATAATAGCCTTAAACCTGGGCTATACTTTCTGGCATTAAACACTCAACCTTAGGCTACACGTTGTGGCATAATAGCCTTAACCCTGGGCTATACTTTCTGGCATTAAATACTCAACCTTAGGCTACACGTTGTGGCATAATAGCCTTAACCCTGGGCTATACTTTCTGGCATTATATACTCAACCTTAGGCTACACGTTGTGGCATAATAGCCTTAACCCTGGGCTATACTTTCTGGCATTATATACTCAACCCTAGGCTACACTTTGTGGCATAATAGCCTTAACCCTGGGCTATACTTTCTGGCATTAAATACTCAACCTTAGGCTACACGTTGTGGCATAATAGCCTTAACCCTTGGGTTATTCTTTCCGGCATTATATACTCAACCCTAGGCTACACGTTGTGGCATAATAGCCTTAACCCTGGGCTATACTCTCTGGCATTATATACTCAACCTTAGGCTACACGTTGTGGCATAATAGCCTTAACCCTGGGCTATTCTTTCTGGCATTATATACTCAACCTTAGGCTACACTTTGTAGCATAATAGCCTTAACCCTGGGCTATACTTTCTGGCATTGTATACTCAACCTTAGGCTACAATTTGTGGCATAATAGCCTTAACCCTGGGCTATTCTTTCTGGCATTATATACTCAAACTTAGGCTACACTTTGTAGCATAATAGCCTTAACCCTGGGCTATACTTTCTGGCATTATATACTCAACCCTAGGCTACAATTTGTGGCATAATAGCCTTAACCCTGGGCTATAATTTCTGGCATTATATACTCAACCTTAGGCTACACGTTGTGGCATAATAGCCTTAACCCTGGGCTATACTTTCTGGCATTATATACTCAACCTTAGGCTACACTTTGTAGCATAATAGCCTTAACCCTGGGCTATACTTTTTGGCATTATATACTCAACCCTAGGCTACACTTTGTGGCATAATAGACTTAAACCTGGGCTATTCTTTCTGGCATTATATACTCAACCCTAGGCTACAATTTGTGGCATAAGACTTAACCATGGTTTATTCTCTCCGGCATTATATATTTAACCCTAGATTTCACTTTGTGGCATAATAGCCTTAACCCTGGGTTATTCTTTCCGGCATTATATTTTCAACCCTAGATTTCACTTTGTGGCATAATAGCCTTAACCATGGGTTATTCTTTCCGGCATTATATATTCAACCCTAGATTTCACTTTGTGGCATAATAGCCTTAACCATGGGTTATTCTTTCCGGCATTATATATTCAACGCTAGATTTCACTTTGTGGCATAATAGCCTTAAACCTGGGCTATACTTTCTGGCATTAAATACTCAACCTTAGGCTACACGTTGTGGCATAATAGCCTTAAACCTGGGCTATACTTTCTGGCATTAAATACTCAACCTTAGGCTACACGTTGTGGCATAATAGCCTTAACCCTGGGCTATACTTTCTGGCATTATATACTCAACCCTAGACTACACTTTGTGGCATAATAGCCTTAACCCTGGGCTATACTTTCTGGCATTATATACTCAACCCTAGGCTACACTTTGTGGCTTTAGATACTCAACCCTAAGCTACACTTTGTGGCTTTAGATACTCAACCCTAGCCTACACTTTGTGGCTTTAGATACTCAACCCTAGGCTACACTTTGTGGCTTTAGATACTCAACCCTAGGCTACACTTTGTGGCTTTATATACTCAACCCTAGGCTACGCTTTGTGGCATTAGATACTCAACCCTAAGCTACACTTTGTGGCTTTAGATACTCAACCCTAGGCTACACTTTGTGGCTTTAGATACTACACCCTAGGCTACACTTTGTGGCTTTAGATACTCAACCCTAGGCTAAACTTTGTGGCATAATAGCCTTAACCCTGGGCTATACTTTTTGGCATTATTACTCAAACCTAGGCTACACTTTGTGGCATAATTTCCTTAACCCTGCGCTATACTCTATGGCATTATATCCTCAACCCTAGGCTACACTTTGTGGCTTTAGATACTCAACCGTAGGCTTACACTTTGTGGTATAAAAACCTTAACCCTGGGCTACACTTTCTGGCATTATATACTCAACCCTAAGCTACACTTTGTGGCATAATACCGCCAACCCTTGGCTACAGTTTGTGGCATAATACCCCCAACCCTGGACTACAGTTTGTGGCATAATACCTCAACCCTGGGCTACAGTTTGTGGCATAACACTCTCAACCCTAAGCTACACTTTGTGGCATAATACCCTCAAACCTGCGATACACTTTGTGGCATACTACCGTCAACCCTGGGCTAAAGTATGTGGCATAATACCCTCAACCCTAAGGTACACTTTGTGGCATAATACTCTCAAACCTTGGCTACGCTTTCTGGCTTTATATCCTCAGCCCCAGGCTACACTTTGTGGCTTAATATCCTCAGCCCCAGGCTACACTTTCTGGCTTTATATCCTCAACCCCAGGCTACACCTTGTTACATAATACCCTAAACACTAGGCTACACGTTGTGACATAATACCCTAAATCCTAGGCTACACTTTGTGACATAACACACTCAACCGTAGGCTACGCTTTGTGACATAATACCCTCAACCCTGGGCTAAACCTTCTGGCTTTAGATCCTCAAACCTAGGCTACACTTTGTGGCATAATACCCTCAACCCTGGGCTACAGTTTGTGGCATAATACCCCCAACCCTGGGCTACAAATTGTGGCATAATACCCTCAAACCTGCGATACACTTTGTGGCATAATACCCTCAACCCTGGGCTACATCTTGTGGCATAATACCCTCAAACCTGGGTTAAATTTTTGGGCAAAATACCCTCAACCCGGGGTTACAGTTTGTGGAAAAAAAGCCTCACACGGGGTTCCACTTTTTGGCATAATATCCTGGACCCTGGGCAACAGTTTGTGGCATAATACCCTCAACTCCGGGCTACACTTTCTGGCTTTAGATCGTTAAGCCTAGACTACACTTTATGGCATAATATCCTCAACCATGGGCTACGCTTTCTGGCTTTAGATCCTCAACCCTGGGCTACACTTTGTGGCATATCCTCAACCATGGGTTACGATTTCTGGCTTTATATCGTCAATCCCAATCTACACCTTGTGACATAATATCTTGAACCCCAGGCTACACTCTGTGGATAATACTCTCAACCCTGTGCTACACTATCTGGCTTTAGATCCTGAACCGTGGGCTACACTTTGTGGCATAATACCCTCAACCTGAGCTTACACTTTGTGGCATAATACCCTCAACCTGAGGTTACACTTTGTGGCTTTAGATCCTGAACCTCAGGATACACGTTGTGGCATAATACCCTCAACCCCAGGCTACACTTTCTGGCTATAGATTCTCAACCCCAAGCTACACTTTGTGGCTTTAGATACTCAACCCCAGGCTAAACGTTCTGGATTTAGATCCTCAACCCCAGGATACACTTTCTGGCTTTAGATACTCAACCCGAGTCTAGACTTTCTGGCTTTAGATAATTTAACCCAGGCTACTCTTTCTAACTTTAGATACCCAACTTAAGGGTACACGTTCTGGCTTTAGATCCTCAACCCGAGGCCACACTTTCTGGGTTTAGATACTCCATTCCAGACTACACTTTGTGGCTTTAGATACTAAACCCATGGCTGCACTTTCTGGCTCTATATCCTCAAGCCAAGGATACACTTTGTGGCTTTAGATCCTCAACCAGAGGCTACACTTAATGGCTCTAGACACTCAACCCCATGCTACACTTTGTGGCTTTAGATACTCACCCCCAGGCTAACCTTTCTGGCTTTAGATACTCAACCCCGGGCTTAAGGTTCTGGCTTTAAATCCTCAACCCAAAGATACACTTTGTGGCTTTAGATCCTCAACCAGAGGCTACACTTAGTGGCTCCAGATACTCAACCCCAGGTTACACTTTGTGGCTTTAGATACTCAACCCCAGGCTACACTTTCTGGCTTTAGTTACTCAACCCCGGGCAACAGGTTCTGGCTTTAGTTACTCAAGCACGGGCTAACGGTTCTGGCTTTAGATACTCAAACGTAGGCTACACTTTGTGGCATAATAGCCTTAACCCTGGGCTACACTTTCTGGCATTATATACTCAACCCAAGGCTACACTATGTGGCATAGTAGCCTTAACCCTGGGCTATTTTTCTGGCATTATATACTCAACCCTAGGCTACACTTTGTGGCATAATAGCCTTAACCCTGGGCTATACTTTCTGGCATTATATACTCAACCTTAGGCTACACGTTTTGGCATAATAGCCTTAACCCTGAGCTATTCTTTCTGGCATTATATACTCAACCCTAGGCTACACTTTGTGGCATAATAGCCTTAACCCTGGGCTATACTTTCTGGCATTATATACTCAACCCTAGGCTACAGTTTGTTGCATAATAGCCTTAACCCTGGGCTATACTTTCTGGCATTATATACTCAACCCTAGACTAAACTTTGTGGCATAATACCCTTAACCCTGGGATATTCTTTCTGGCATTATATACTCAACCCTAAGCTACACTTTGTGGCTTTAGATACTCAACCCTAGGCTACACTTTGTGGCTTTAGATACTCAACCCTAGGCTACACTTTGTGGCTTTAGATACTCAACCTTAGGCTAAACTTTGTGGCATAATAGCCTTAACCCTGGGCTATACCTTTTGGCATTACATACTCAACCCTAGGCTACACTTTGTGGCTTTAGATACTCAACCGTAGGCTACACTTTGTGGTACAAAAACCTTAACCCTGGGCTACACTTTCTGGCATTATATACTCAACCCTAAGCTACACTTTGTGGCATAATAGCCTTAACCCTGGGCTATACTTTCTGACATTAGATACTCAACCCTAGGCTACACTTTGTGGCATAATAGCCATAACCCTGGGCTACACTTTGTGGCGCTATATACTCAAACCTAGGCTACACTTTGTGGCATAATAGCCTTAACCCTGGGCTATACATTCTGGCATTATATACTCAACCCTAGGCTAAACTTTGTGGCTTTAGATACTCAAACCTAAGCTACACTTTGTGGCTTTAGATACTCAACCCTAGGCTACACTTTGTGGCTTTAGATACTCAACCCTAGGCTACACTTTGTGGGTTTAGATACTCAACCCTAGGCTAAACGTTGTGGCATAATAGCCTCAACCCTGGGCTATACTTTTTGGCAATATATACTCAACCTTAGGCTACACCTTGTGGCATAATAGCCTTATCCCTGGGCTATACTTTCTGGCATTATATACTCAACCCTGGGCTACACTTTGTGGCATAATAGCCTTAACCCTGGGCTATACTTTCTGGCATTATATACTTAACCCTAAACTACACTTTGTTACATAATAGCCTTAACCCTGGGCTATAATTTCTGGCATTATATACTCAACCCTAGACTACACTTTGTGGCATAATAGCCTTAACCCTGGGCTATATTTTCTGGCATTATATACTCCACCCTAGGCTACACTTTGTAGCATAATAGCCTTAACCCTGGGCTATACTTTCTGCGATTATATACTCAACGCTAGGCTACACTTTGTGGCATAATAGCCTTAACCCTGGGCTATTCTTTCTGGCAATATATACTCATCCCTAGGCTACACTTTGTGGCATAATAGCCTTAACCCTAGGCTATACCTTCTGGCATTATATACTCAAACCTAGGCTACACTTTGTAGCATAATAGCCATAACCCTGGGCTATACTTTCTGGCATTATATACTCTACCCTAGGCTACACTTTGTGGCATAATAGCCTTAACCCTGGGCTATACTTTCTGGCATTATATACTCAACCCTAAACTACACTTTGTTGCATAATAGCCTTAACCCTGGGCTATACTTTCTGGCATTATATACTCAACCCTAGGCTACACTTTGTGGCATAATAGCCTTAACCCTGGGCTATACTTTCTGGCAGTATATACTCAACCCTAGACTACACTTTGTAGCATAATAGCCTTAACCCAGGGCTATACTTTCTGGCATTATATACTCAACCCTAGGCTACACTTTGTGGCATAATAGCCTTAACCCTGGGCTCTACTTTCTGGCTTTTTATACTCAACCCTAGGCTACACTTTGTGGCATAATAGCCTTAACCCTGGGCTACACTTTCTGGCTTTATATACTCAACCCTAGGCTACACTTTGTGGCATAATAGCCTTAACCCTGGGCTATTCTTTCTTGCATTATATACTCAACCCTAGGCTACACTTTGTGGCATAATAGCCTTAACCCTAGACAACACTTTCTGGCATTATATACTCAACCCTAGGCTACACTTTGTAGCATAATAGCCTTAACCCTGGGCTATACTTTCTGGCATTATATACTCAACCGTAGGCTAAACGTTGTGGCATAATAGCCTTAATCCTAGACTACACTTTTTGGCATTATATACTCAACCCTAGGCTACTCTTTGTAGCATAATAGCCTTAACCCTGGGCTATACTTTCTGGCTTTATATCCTCCACCCTAGGCTACACTTTGTGGCTTTAGATACTCAACCGTAGGCTACACTTTGTGGTATAGTAGCCTTAACCCTGGGCTACACTTTCTCGCTTTACATCCTCAGTCCTAGGCTACAGGTTTTGACATATTAACCTCATCTCTAGGCTACACTTTGTAACATAATACCCTGAACCCTAGTCTACACTTTGTGACATAATACTACGCTTTCTGGCTTTAGTTCCTCAACTCCAGGCTACGCTTTATGGTATAAAACTGTCAATTCCAGGCTTCACTTTCGGGTTTAAGATGCTTAACTCCAGGCTACACTTTGTGGCATAATACTCTCAACCCTTGGCTACGCTTACTTGCCTTATATCCTCAGCCCCAGGCTACACTTTGTGGCTTAATATCGTCAGCCCCAGGCTACACTTTCTGGCTTTATATCCTCAATCCCAGGATACACTTTGGTTACATAATACCCTAAACCCTAGGCTACACTTTGTGACATAATACCCTAAATCCTAGGCTACACTTTGTGACATAATACCCTAAATCCTAGGCTACACTTAGTAACATAATACCCTCAACCCTAGGCTATATTTGTGACATAATACGCACAACACTAGGCTACGCTTTGTGACATAATACCCTCAACCCTGGGCTAAACCTTCTGGCTTTAGATCCTTAAACCTAGGCTACACTTTTTGGCATAATAACCCCAACCCTGGGCTACAGTTAGTGGCATAATACCCCCAACCCTGGGCTACAGTTTGTGGCATAATACCCCAACCCTGGGCTACAGTTTGTGGCATAATACCCTCAACCCTAAGCTACACTTTGTGGCATAATACCCTCAAGCCTGCGATACACATTGTGGCATAATACCGTCAACCCTGGGCTACAGTTTGTGGCATAATACCGCAATACCTGGGATACAGTTTGTGGCATAATACCCTTAACCCTAAGGTACACTTTGTGGCATAATACTCTCAAACCTTGGCTACGCTTTCTGGCTTTATATCCTCAGTCCCAGGCTACACTTTGTGGCTTAATATCCTCAGCCCCAGGCTACACTTTCTGGCTTTATATCCTCAACCCCAGGCTACACTTTGTTACATAATACCCTAAACCCTAGGCTACACGTTGTGACATAATACCCTAAATCCTAGGCTACACTTTGTGACATAACACACTCAACCGTAGGCTACGCTTTGTGACATAATACTCTCAACCCTGGGCTAAACCTTCGGCTTTAGATCCTCAAACCTAGGCTACACTTTGTGGCATAATACCCTCAACCCTGGGCTACAGTTTGTGGCATAATACCCCCAACCCTGGGCTACAGTTTGTGGCATAATACCCTCAAACCTGCGATACACTTTGTGGCATAATACCCTCAAACCTGGGCTACACCTTGTGGCATAATACCCTCAAACCTGGGTTAAGTTTTTTGGCAAAATACCCTCAACCCGGGGTTACAGTTTGTGGAAAAAACCCTCACACGGGGTTCCACTTTTTGGCATAATATCCTGGACCCTGGGCAACAGTTTGTGGCATAATACCCTCAACCCCGGGCAACACTTTCTGGCTTTAGATCGTTAAGCCTGGACTACACTTTATGGCATAATATCCTCTACCATGGGCTACGCTTTCTGGCTTTAGATCCTCAACCCTGGGCTACACTTTGTGGCATATCCTCAACCATGGGTTACGATTTCTGGCTTTATATCGTCAATCCCAAGCTACCCCTTGTGACATAATATCTTGAACCCCAGGCTACACTCTGTGGATAATACTCTCAACCCTGTGCTACACTATCTGGCTTTAGATCCTGAACCGTGGGCTACACTTTGTGGCATAATACCCTCAACCTGAGGCTACACTTTGTGGCTTTAGATCCTGAACCTCAGGATACACGTTGTGGCATAATACCCTCAACCCCAGGCTACACTTTCTGGCTATAGATTCTCAACCGCAAGCTACACTTTGTTGCTTTAGATACTCAACCCCAGGCTACACTTTGTGGCATAATAGCCTTAACCCTGCGCTATACTTTCTGGCATTATACTCTCAACCCTAGGCTACACTTTGTGGCATAATAGCCTTAACCCTGGGCTATAATTTCTGGCATTATATACTCAACCTTAGGCTACACGTTGTGGCATAATAGCCTTAACCCTGGGCTATACTTTCTGGCATTATATACTCAACCTTAGGCTACACTTTGTAGCATAATAGCCTTAACCCTGGGCTATACTTTTTGGCATTATATACTCAACCCTAGGCTACACTTTGTGGCATAATAGACTTAAACCTGGGCTATTCTTTCTGGCATTATATACTCAACCCTAGGCTACAATTTGTGGCATAAGACTTAACCATGGGTTATTCTCTCCGGCATTATATATTTAACCCTAGATTTCACTTTGTGGCATAATAGCCTTAACCCTGGGTTATTCTTTCCGGCATTATATTTTCAACCCTAGATTTCACTTTGTGGCATAATAGCCTTAACCATGGGTTATTCTTTCCGGCATTATATATTCAACCCTAGATTTCACTTTGTGGCATAATAGCCTTAACCATGGGTTATTCTTTCCGGCATTATATATTCAACCCTAGATTTCACTTTGTGGCATAATAGCCTTAAACCTGGGCTATACTTTCTGGCATTAAATACTCAACCTTAGGCTACACGTTGTGGCATAATAGCCTTAAACCTGGGCTATACTTTCTGGCATTAAATACTCAACCTTAGGCTACACGTTGTGGCATAATAGCCTTAACCCTGGGCTATACTTTCTGGCATTATATACTCAACCCTAGACTACACTTTGTGGCCTAATAGCCTTAACCCTGGGCTATACTTTCTGGCATTATATACTCAACCCTAGGCTACACTTTGTGGCTTTAGATACTCAACCCTAAGCTACACTTTGTGGCTTTAGATACTCAACCCTAGCCTACACTTTGTGGCTTTAGATACTCAACCCTAGGCTACACTTTGTGGCTTTAGATACTCAACCCTAGGCTACACTTTGTGGCTTTATATACTCAACCCTAGGCTACGCTTTGTGGCATTAGATACTCAACCCTAAGCTACACTTTGTGGCTTTAGATACTCAACCCTAGGCTACACTTTGTGGCTTTAGATACTACACCCTAGGCTACACTTTGTGGCTTTAGATACTCAACCCTAGGCTAAACTTTGTGGCATAATAGCCTTAACCCTGGGCTATACTTTTTGGCATTATATACTCAAACCTAGGCTACACTTTGTGGCATAATTTCCTTAACCCTGCGCTATACTCTATGGCATTATATCCTCAACCCTAGGCTACACTTTGTGGCTTTAGATACTCAACCGTAGGCTTACACTTTGTGGTATAAAAACCTTAACCCTGGGCTACACTTTCTGGCATTATATACTCAACCCTAAGCTACACTTTGTGGCATAATACCGCCAACCCTTGGCTACAGTTTGTGGCATAATACCCCCAACCCTGGACTACAGTTTGTGGCATAATACCTCAACCCTGGGCTACAGTTTGTGGCATAACACTCTCAACCCTAAGCTACACTTTGTGGCATAATACCCTCAAACCTGCGATACACTTTGTGGCATACTACCGTCAACCCTGGGCTAAAGTATGTGGCATAATACCCTCAACCCTAAGGTACACTTTGTGGCATAATACTCTCAAACCTTGGCTACGCTTTCTGGCTTTATATCCTCAGACCCAGGCTACACTTTGTGGCTTAATATCCTCAGCCCCAGGCTACACTTTCTGGCTTTATATCCTCAACCCCAGGCTACACCTTGTTACATAATACCCTAAACACTAGGCTACACGTTGTGACATAATACCCTAAATCCTAGGCTACACTTTGTGACATAACACACTCAACCGTAGGCTACGCTTTGTGACATAATACCCTCAACCCTGGGCTAAACCTTCTGGCTTTAGATCCTCAAACCTAGGCTACACTTTGTGGCATAATACCCTCAACCCTGGGCTACAGTTTGTGGCATAATACCCCCAACCCTGGGCTACAAATTGTGGCATAATACCCTCAAACCTGCGATACACTTTGTGGCATAATACCCTCAACCCTGGGCTACATCTTGTGGCATAATACCCTCAAACCTGGGTTAAATTTTTTGGCTAAATACCCTCAACCCGGGGTTACAGTTTGTGGAAAAAAAGCCTCACACGGGGTTCCACTTTTTGGCATAATATCCTGGACCCTGGGCAACAGTTTGTGGCATAATACCCTCAACTCCGGGCTACACTTTCTGGCTTTAGATCGTTAAGCCTAGACTACACTTTATGGCATAATATCCTCAACCATGGGCTACGCTTTCTGGCTTTAGATCCTCAACCCTGGGCTACACTTTGTGGCATATCCTCAACCATGGGTTACGATTTCTGGCTTTATATCGTCAATCCCAATCTACACCTTGTGACATAATATCTTGAACCCCAGGCTACACTCTGTGGATAATACTCTCAACCCTGTGCTACACTATCTGGCTTTAGATCCTGAACCGTGGGCTACACTTTGTGGCATAATACCCTCAACCTGAGCTTACACTTTGTGGCATAATACCCTCAACCTGAGGTTACACTTTGTGGCTTTAGATCCTGAACCTCAGGATACACGTTGTGGCATAATACCCTCAACCCCAGGCTACACTTTCTGGCTATAGATTCTCAACCCCAAGCTACACTTTGTGGCTTTAGATACTCAACCCCAGGCTAAACGTTCTGGATTTAGATCCTCAACCCCAGGATACACTTTCTGGCTTTAGATACTCAACCCGAGTCTAGACTTTCTGGCTTTAGATAATTTAACCCAGGCTACTCTTTCTAACTTTAGATACCCAACTTAAGGGTACACGTTCTGGCTTTAGATCCTCAACCCCAGGCCACACTTTCTGGGTTTAGATACTCCATTCCAGACTACACTTTGTGGCTTTAGATACTAAACCCATGGCTGCACTTTCTGGCTCTATATCCTCAAGCCAAGGATACACTTTGTGGCTTTAGATCCTCAACCAGAGGCTACACTTAATGGCTCTAGACACTCAACCCCATGCTACACTTTGTGGCTTTAGATACTCACCCCCAGGCTAACCTTTCTGGCTTTAGATACTCAACCCCGGGCTTAAGGTTCTGGCTTTAAATCCTCAACCCAAAGATACACTTTGTGGCTTTAGATCCTCAACCAGAGGCTACACTTAGTGGCTCCAGATACTCAACCCCAGGTTACACTTTGTGGCTTTAGATACTCAACCCCAGGCTACACTTTCTGGCTTTAGTTACTCAACCCCGGGCAACAGGTTCTGGCTTTAGTTACTCAAGCACGGGCTAACGGTTCTGGCTTTAGATACTCAAACGTAGGCTACACTTTGTGGCATAATAGCCTTAACCCTGGGCTACACTTTCTGGCATTATATACTCAACCCTAGGCTACACTATGTGGCATAGTAGCCTTAACCCTGGGCTATTTTTCTGGCATTATATACTCAACCCTAGGCTACACTTTGTGGCATAATAGCCTTAACCCTGGGCTATACTTTCTGGCATTATATACTCAACCTTAGGCTACACGTTTTGGCATAATAGCCTTAACCCTGAGCTATTCTTTCTGGCATTATATACTCAACCCTAGGCTACACTTTGTGGCATAATAGCCTTAACCCTGGGCTATACTTTCTGGCATTATATACTCAACCCTAGGCTACAGTTTGTTGCATAATAGCCTTAACCCTGGGCTATACTTTCTGGCATTATATACTCAACCCTAGACTAAACTTTGTGGCATAATACCCTTAACCCTGGGATATTCTTTCTGGCATTATATACTCAACCCTCAGCTACACTTTGTGGCTTTAGATACTCAACCCTAGGCTACACTTTGTGGCTTTAGATACTCAACCCTAGGCTACACTTTGTGGCTTTAGATACTCAACCTTAGGCTAAACTTTGTGGCATAATAGCCTTAACCCTGGGCTATACCTTTTGGCATTACATACTCAACCCTAGGCTACACTTTGTGGCTTTAGATACTCAACCGTAGGCTACACTTTGTGGTACAAAAACCTTAACCCTGGGCTACACTTTCTGGCATTATATACTCAACCCTAGACTACACTTTGTGGCATAATAGCCTTAACCCTGGGCTATATTTTCTGGCATTATATACTCCACCCTAGGCTACACTTTGTAGCATAATAGCCTTAACCCTGGGCTATACTTTCTGCCATTATATACTCAACGCTAGGCTACACTTTGTGGCATAATAGCCTTAACCCTGGGCTATTCTTTCTGGCAATATATACTCATCCCTAGGCTACACTTTGTGGCATAATAGCCTTAACCCTAGGCTATACCTTCTGGCATTATATACTCAAACCTAGGCTACACTTTGTAGCATAATAGCCATAACCCTGGGCTATACTTTCTGGCATTATATACTCTACCCTAGGCTACACTTTGTGGCATAATAGCCTTAACCCTGGGCTATACTTTCTGGCATTATATACTCAACCCTAAACTACACTTTGTTGCATAATAGCCTTAACCCTGGGCTATACTTTCTGGCATTATATACTCAACCCTAGGCTACACTTTGTGGCATAATAGCCTTAACCCTGGGCTATACTTTCTGGCAGTATATACTCAACCCTAGACTACACTTTGTGGCATAATATCCTTAATCCTGGGCTATACTTTCTGGCATTATATACTCAACCCTAGGCTACACTTTGTAGCATAATAGCCTTAACCCAGGGCTATACTTTCTGGCATTATATACTCAACCCTAGGCTACACTTTGTGGCATAATAGCCTTAACCCTGGGCTCTACTTTCTGGCTTTTTATACTCAACCCTAGGCTACACTTTGTGGCATAATAGCCTTAACCCTGGGCTACACTTTCTGGCTTTATATACTCAACCCTAGGCTACACTTTGTGGCATAATAGCCTTAACCCTGGGCTATTCTTTCTTGCATTATATACTCAACCCTAGGCTACACTTTGTGGCATAATAGCCTTAACCCTAGACAACACTTTCTGGCATTATATACTCAACCCTAGGCTACACTTTGTAGCATAATAGCCTTAACCCTGGGCTATACTTTCTGGCATTATATACTCAACCGTAGGCTAAACGTTGTGGCATAATAGCCTTAATCCTAGACTACACTTTTTGGCATTATATACTCAACCCTAGGCTACTCTTTGTAGCATAATAGCCTTAACCCTGGGCTATACTTTCTGGCTTTATATCCTCCACCCTAGGCTACACTTTGTGGCTTTAGATACTCAACCGTAGGCTACACTTTGTGGTATAGTAGCCTTAACCCTGGGCTACACTTTCTCGCTTTACATCCTCAGTCCTAGGCTACAGGTTTTGACATATTAACCTCATCTCTAGGCTACACTTTGTAACATAATACCCTGAACCCTAGTCTACACTTTGTGACATAATACTACGCTTTCTGGCTTTAGTTCCTCAACTCCAGGCTACGCTTTATGGTATAAAACTGTCAATTCCAGGCTTCACTTTCGGGTTTAAGATGCTTAACTCCAGGCTACACTTTGTGGCATAATACTCTCAACCCTTGGCTACGCTTTCTTGCTTTATATCCTCAGCCCCAGGCTACACTTTGTGGCTTAATATCGTCAGCCCCAGGCTACACTTTCTGGCTTTATATCCTCAATCCCAGGATACACTTTGGTTACATAATACCCTAAACCCTAGGCTACACTTTGTGACATAATACCCTAAATCCTAGGCTACACTTTGTGACATAATACCCTAAATCCTAGGCTACACTTAGTAACATAATACCCTCAACCCTAGGCTATATTTGTGACATAATACGCACAACACTAGGCTACGCTTTGTGACATAATACCCTCAACCCTGGGCTAAACCTTCTGGCTTTAGATCCTTAAACCTAGGCTACACTTTTTGGCATAATAACCCCAACCCTGGGCTACAGTTAGTGGCATAATACCCCCAACCCTGGGCTACAGTTTGTGGCATAATACCCCAACCCTGGGCTACAGTTTGTGGCATAATACCCTCAACCCTAAGCTACACTTTGTGGCATAATACCCTCAAGCCTGCGATACACATTGTGGCATAATACCGTCAACCCTGGGCTACAGTTTGTGGCATAATACCGCAATACCTGGGATACAGTTTGTGGCATAATACCCTTAACCCTAAGGTACACTTTGTGGCATAATACTCTCAAACCTTGGCTACGCTTTCTGGCTTTATATCCTCAGTCCCAGGCTACACTTTGTGGCTTAATATCCTCAGCCCCAGGCTACACTTTCTGGCTTTATATCCTCAACCCCAGGCTACACTTTGTTACATAATACCCTAAACCCTAGGCTACACGTTGTGACATAATACCCTAAATCCTAGGCTACACTTTGTGACATAACACACTCAACCGTAGGCTACGCTTTGTGACATAATACTCTCAACCCTGGGCTAAACCTTCGGCTTTAGATCCTCAAACCTAGGCTACACTTTGTGGCATAATACCCTCAACCCTGGGCTACAGTTTGTGGCATAATACCCCCAACCCTGGGCTACAGTTTGTGGCATAATACCCTCAAACCTGCGATACACTTTGTGGCATAATACCCTCAAACCTGGGCTACACCTTGTGGCATAATACCCTCAAACCTGGGTTAAGTTTTTTGGCAAAATACCCTCAACCCGGGGTTACAGTTTGTGGAAAAAACCCTCACACGGGGTTCCACTTTTTGGCATAATATCCTGGACCCTGGGCAACAGTTTGTGGCATAATACCCTCAACCCCGGGCAACACTTTCTGGCTTTAGATCGTTAAGCCTGGACTACACTTTATGGCATAATATCCTCTACCATGGGCTACGCTTTCTGGCTTTAGATCCTCAACCCTGGGCTACACTTTGTGGCATATCCTCAACCATGGGTTACGATTTCTGGCTTTATATCGTCAATCCCAAGCTACACCTTGTGACATAATATCTTGAACCCCAGGCTACACTCTGTGGATAATACTCTCAACCCTGTGCTACACTATCTGGCTTTAGATCCTGAACCGTGGGCTACACTTTGTGGCATAATACCCTCAACCTGAGGCTACACTTTGTGGCTTTAGATCCTGAACCTCAGGATACACGTTGTGGCATAATACCCTCAACCCCAGGCTACACTTTCTGGCTATAGATTCTCAACCGCAAGCTACACTTTGTTGCTTTAGATACTCAACCCCAGGCTACACTTTGTGGCATAATAGCCTTAACCCTGCGCTATACTTTCTGGCATTATACTCTCAACCCTAGGCTACACTTTGTGGCATAATAGCCTTAACCCTGGGCTATAATTTCTGGCATTATATACTCAACCTTAGGCTACACGTTGTGGCATAATAGCCTTAACCCTGGGCTATACTTTCTGGCATTATATACTCAACCTTAGGCTACACTTTGTAGCATAATAGCCTTAACCCTGGGCTATACTTTTTGGCATTATATACTCAACCCTAGGCTACACTTTGTGGCATAATAGACTTAAACCTGGGCTATTCTTTCTGGCATTATATACTCAACCCTAGGCTACAATTTGTGGCATAAGACTTAACCATGGGTTATTCTCTCCGGCATTATATATTTAACCCTAGATTTCACTTTGTGGCATAATAGCCTTAACCCTGGGTTATTCTTTCCGGCATTATATTTTCAACCCTAGATTTCACTTTGTGGCATAATAGCCTTAACCATGGGTTATTCTTTCCGGCATTATATATTCAACCCTAGATTTCACTTTGTGGCATAATAGCCTTAACCATGGGTTATTCTTTCCGGCATTATATATTCAACCCTAGATTTCACTTTGTGGCATAATAGCCTTAAACCTGGGCTATACTTTCTGGCATTAAATACTCAACCTTAGGCTACACGTTGTGGCATAATAGCCTTAAACCTGGGCTATACTTTCTGGCATTAAATACTCAACCTTAGGCTACACGTTGTGGCATAATAGCCTTAACCCTGGGCTATACTTTCTGGCATTATATACTCAACCCTAGACTACACTTTGTGGCATAATAGCCTTAACCCTGGGCTATACTTTCTGGCATTATATACTCAACCCTAGGCTACACTTTGTGGCTTTAGATACTCAACCCTAAGCTACACTTTGTGGCTTTAGATACTCAACCCTAGCCTACACTTTGTGGCTTTAGATACTCAACCCTAGGCTACACTTTGTGGCTTTAGATACTCAACCCTAGGCTACACTTTGTGGCTTTATATACTCAACCCTAGGCTACGCTTTGTGGCATTAGATACTCAACCCTAAGCTACACTTTGTGGCTTTAGATACTCAACCCTAGGCTACACTTTGTGGCTTTAGATACTACACCCTAGGCTACACTTTGTGGCTTTAGATACTCAACCCTAGGCTAAACTTTGTGGCATAATAGCCTTAACCCTGGGCTATACTTTTTGGCATTATATACTCAAACCTAGGCTACACTTTGTGGCATAATTTCCTTAACCCTGCGCTATACTCTATGGCATTATATCCTCAACCCTAGGCTACACTTTGTGGCTTTAGATACTCAACCGTAGGCTTACACTTTGTGGTATAAAAACCTTAACCCTGGGCTACACTTTCTGGCATTATATGCTCAACCCTAAGCTACACTTTGTGGCATAATACCGCCAACCCTTGGCTACAGTTTGTGGCATAATACTCCCAACCCTGGACTACAGTTTGTGGCATAATACCTCAACCCTGGGCTACAGTTTGTGGCATAACACTCTCAACCCTAAGCTACACTTTGTGGCATAATACCCTCAAACCTGCGATACACTTTGTGGCATACTACCGTCAACCCTGGGCTAAAGTATGTGGCATAATACCCTCAACCCTAAGGTACACTTTGTGGCATAATACTCTCAAACCTTGGCTACGCTTTCTGGCTTTATATCCTCAGCCCCAGGCTACACTTTGTGGCTTAATATCCTCAGCCCCAGGCTACACTTTCTGGCTTTATATCCTCAACCCCAGGCTACACCTTGTTACATAATACCCTAAACACTAGGCTACACGTTGTGACATAATACCCTAAATCCTAGGCTACACTTTGTGACATAACACACTCAACCGTAGGCTACGCTTTGTGACATAATACCCTCAACCCTGGGCTAAACCTTCTGGCTTTAGATCCTCAAACCTAGGCTACACTTTGTGGCATAATACCCTCAACCCTGGGCTACAGTTTGTGGCATAATACCCCCAACCCTGGGCTACAAATTGTGGCATAATACCCTCAAACCTGCGATACACTTTGTGGCATAATACCCTCAACCCTGGGCTACATCTTGTGGCATAATACCCTCAAACCTGGGTTAAATTTTTTGGCAAAATACCCTCAACCCGGGGTTACAGTTTGTGGAAAAAAAGCCTCACACGGGGTTCCACTTTTTGGCATAATATCCTGGACCCTGGGCAACAGTTTGTGGCATAATACCCTCAACTCCGGGCTACACTTTCTGGCTTTAGATCGTTAAGCCTAGACTACACTTTATGGCATAATATCCTCAACCATGGGCTACGCTTTCTGGCTTTAGATCCTCAACCCTGGGCTACACTTTGTGGCATATCCTCAACCATGGGTTACGATTTCTGGCTTTATATCGTCAATCCCAATCTACACCTTGTGACATAATATCTTGAACCCCAGGCTACACTCTGTGGATAATACTCTCAACCCTGTGCTACACTATCTGGCTTTAGATCCTGAACCGTGGGCTACACTTTGTGGCATAATACCCTCAACCTGAGCTTACACTTTGTGGCATAATACCCTCAACCTGAGGTTACACTTTGTGGCTTTAGATCCTGAACCTCAGGATACACGTTGTGGCATAATACCCTCAACCCCAGGCTACACTTTCTGGCTATAGATTCTCAACCCCAAGCTACACTTTGTGGCTTTAGATACTCAACCCCAGGCTAAACGTTCTGGATTTAGATCTTCAACCCCAGGATACACTTTCTGGCTTTAGATACTCAACCCGAGTCTAGACTTTCTGGCTTTAGATAATTTAACCCAGGCTACTCTTTCTAACTTTAGATACCCAACTTAAGGGTACACGTTCTGGCTTTAGATCCTCAACCCCAGGCCACACTTTCTGGGTTTAGATACTCCATTCCAGACTACACTTTGTGGCTTTAGATACTAAACCCATGGCTGCACTTTCTGGCTCTATATCCTCAAGCCAAGGATACACTTTGTGGCTTTAGATCCTCAACCAGAGGTTACACTTAATGGCTCTAGACACTCAACCCCATGCTACACTTTGTGGCTTTAGATACTCACCCCCAGGCTAACCTTTCTGGCTTTAGATACTCAACCCCGGGCTTAAGGTTCTGGCTTTAAATCCTCAACCCAAAGATACACTTTGTGGCTTTAGATCCTCAACCAGAGGCTACACTTAGTGGCTCCAGATACTCAACCCCAGGTTACACTTTGTGGCTTTAGATACTCAACCCCAGGCTACACTTTCTGGCTTTAGTTACTCAACCCCGGGCAACAGGTTCTGGCTTTAGTTACTCAAGCACGGGCTAACGGTTCTGGCTTTAGATACTCAAACGTAGGCTACACTTTGTGGCATAATAGCCTTAACCCTGGGCTACACTTTCTGGCATTATATACTCAACCCTAGGCTACACTATGTGGCATAGTAGCCTTAACCCTGGGCTATTTTTCTGGCATTATATACTCAACCCTAGGCTACACTTTGTGGCATAATAGCCTTAACCCTGGGCTATACTTTCTGGCATTATATACTCAACCTTAGGCTACACGTTTTGGCATAATAGCCTTAACCCTGAGCTATTCTTTCTGGCATTATATACTCAACCCTAGGCTACACTTTGTGGCATAATAGCCTTAACCCTGGGCTATACTTTCTGGCATTATATACTCAACCCTAGGCTACAGTTTGTTGCATAATAGCCTTAACCCTGGGCTATACTTTCTGGCATTATATACTCAACCCTAGACTAAACTTTGTGGCATAATACCCTTAACCCTGGGATATTCTTTCTGGCATTATATACTCAACCCTAAGCTACACTTTGTGGCTTTAGATAATCAACCCTAGGCTACACTTTGTGGCTTTAGATACTCAACCCTAGGCTACACTTTGTGGCTTTAGATACTCAACCTTAGGCTAAACTTTGTGGCATAATAGCCTTAACCCTGGGCTATACCTTTTGGCATTACATACTCAACCCTAGGCTACACTTTGTGGCTTTAGATACTCAATCGTAGGCTACACTTTGTGGTACAAAAACCTTAACCCTGGGCTACACTTTCTGGCATTATATACTCAACCCTAGACTACACTTTGTGGCATAATAGCCTTAACCCTGGGCTATATTTTCTGGCATTATATACTCCACCCTAGGCTACACTTTGTAGCATAATAGCCTTAACCCTGGGCTATACTTTCTGCCATTATATACTCAACGCTAGGCTACACTTTGTGGCATAATAGCCTTAACCCTGGGCTATTCTTTCTGGCAATATATACTCATCCCTAGGCTACACTTTGTGGCCTAATAGCCTTAACCCTAGGCTATACCTTCTGGCATTATATACTCAAACCTAGGCTACACTTTGTAGCATAATAGCCATAACCCTGGGCTATACTTTCTGGCATTATATACTCTACCCTAGGCTACACTTTGTGGCATAATAGCCTTAACCCTGGGCTATACTTTCTGGCATTATATACTCAACCCTAAACTACACTTTGTTGCATAATAGCCTTAACCCTGGGCTATACTTTCTGGCATTATATACTCAACCCTAGGCTACACTTTGTGGCATAATAGCCTTAACCCTGGGCTATACTTTCTGGCAGTATATACTCAACCCTAGACTACACTTTGTGGCATAATATCCTTAATCCTGGGCTATACTTTCTGGCATTATATACTCAACCCTAGGCTACACTTTGTAGCATAATAGCCTTAACCCAGGGCTATACTTTCTGGCATTATATACTCAACCCTAGGCTACACTTTGTGGCATAATAGCCTTAACCCTGGGCTCTACTTTCTGGCTTTTTATACTCAACCCTAGGCTACACTTTGTGGCATAATAGCCTTAACCCTGGGCTACACTTTCTGGCTTTATATACTCAACCCTAGGCTACACTTTGTGGCATAATAGCCTTAACCCTGGGCTATTCTTTCTTGCATTATATACTCAACCCTAGGCTACACTTTGTGGCATAATAGCCTTAACCCTAGACAACACTTTCTGGCATTATATACTCAACCCTAGGCTACACTTTGTAGCATAATAGCCTTAACCCTGGGCTATACTTTCTGGCATTATATACTCAACCGTAGGCTAAACGTTGTGGCATAATAGCCTTAATCCTAGACTACACTTTTTGGCATTATATACTCAACCCTAGGCTACTCTTTGTAGCATAATAGCCTTAACCCTGGGCTATACTTTCTGGCTTTATATCCTCCACCCTAGGCTACACTTTGTGGCTTTAGATACTCAACCGTAGGCTACACTTTGTGGTATAGTAGCCTTAACCCTGGGCTACACTTTCTCGCTTTACATCCTCAGTCCTAGGCTACAGGTTTTGACATATTAACCTCATCTCTAGGCTACACTTTGTAACATAATACCCTGAACCCTAGTCTACACTTTGTGACATAATACTACGCTTTCTGGCTTTAGTTCCTCAACTCCAGGCTACGCTTTATGGTATAAAACTGTCAATTCCAGGCTTCACTTTCGGGTTTAAGATGCTTAACTCCAGGCTACACTTTGTGGCATAATACTCTCAACCCTTGGCTACGCTTTCTTGCTTTATATCCTCAGCCCCAGGCTACACTTTGTGGCTTAATATCGTCAGCCCCAGGCTACACTTTCTGGCTTTATATCCTCAATCCCAGGATACACTTTGGTTACATAATACCCTAAACCCTAGGCTACACTTTGTGACATAATACCCTAAATCCTAGGCTACACTTTGTGACATAATACCCTAAATCCTAGGCTACACTTAGTAACATAATACCCTCAACCCTAGGCTATATTTGTGACATAATACGCACAACACTAGGCTACGCTTTGTGACATAATACCCTCAACCCTGGGCTAAACCTTCTGGCTTTAGATCCTTAAACCTAGGCTACACTTTTTGGCATAATAACCCCAACCCTGGGCTACAGTTAGTGGCATAATACCCCCAACCCTGGGCTACAGTTTGTGGCATAATACCCCAACCCTGGGCTACAGTTTGTGGCATAATACCCTCAACCCTAAGCTACACTTTGTGGCATAATACCCTCAAGCCTGCGATACACATTGTGGCATAATACCGTCAACCCTGGGCTACAGTTTGTGGCATAATACCGCAATACCTGCGATACAGTTTGTGGCATAATACCCTTAACCCTAAGGTACACTTTGTGGCATAATACTCTCAAACCTTGGCTACGCTTTCTGGCTTTATATCCTCAGTCCCAGGCTACACTTTGTGGCTTAATATCCTCAGCCCCAGGCTACACTTTCTGGCTTTATATCCTCAACCCCAGGCTACACTTTGTTACATAATACCCTAAACCCTAGGCTACACGCTGTGACATAATACCCTAAATCCTAGGCTACACTTTGTGACATAACACACTCAACCGTAGGCTACGCTTTGTGACATAATACTCTCAACCCTGGGCTAAACCTTCGGCTTTAGATCCTCAAACCTAGGCTACACTTTGTGGCATAATACCCTCAACCCTGGGCTACAGTTTGTGGCATAATACCCCCAACCCTGGGCTACAGTTTGTGGCATAATACCCTCAAACCTGCGATACACTTTGTGGCATAATACCCACAAACCTGGGCTACACCTTGTGGCATAATACCCTCAAACCTGGGTTAAGTTTTTTGGCAAAATACCCTCAACCCGGGGTTACAGTTTGTGGAAAAAACCCTCACACGGGGTTCCACTTTTTGGCATAATATCCTGGACCCTGGGCAACAGTTTGTGGCATAATACCCTCAACCCCGGGCAACACTTTCTGGCTTTAGATCGTTAAGCCTGGACTACACTTTATGGCATAATATCCTCTACCATGGGCTACGCTTTCTGGCTTTAGATCCTCAACCCTGGGCTACACTTTGTGGCATATCCTCAACCATGGGTTACGATTTCTGGCTTTATATCGTCAATCCCAAGCTACACCTTGTGACATAATATCTTGAACCCCAGGCTACACTCTGTGGATAATACTCTCAACCCTGTGCTACACTATCTGGCTTTAGATCCTGAACCGTGGGCTACACTTTGTGGCATAATACCCTCAACCTGAGGCTACACTTTGTGGCTTTAGATCCTGAACCTCAGGATACACGTTGTGGCATAATACCCTCAACCCCAGGCTACACTTTCTGGCTATAGATTCTCAACCGCAAGCTACACTTTGTTGCTTTAGATACTCAACCCCAGGCTACACTTTGTGGCATAATAGCCTTAACCCTGCGCTATACTTTCTGGCATTATACTCTCAACCCTAGGCTACACTTTGTGGCATAATAGCCTTAACCCTGGGCTATAATTTCTGGCATTATATACTCAACCTTAGGCTACACGTTGTGGCATAATAGCCTTAACCCTGGGCTATACTTTCTGGCATTATATACTCAACCTTAGGCTACACTTTGTAGCATAATAGCCTTAACCCTGGGCTATACTTTTTGGCATTATATACTCAACCCTAGGCTACACTTTGTGGCATAATAGACTTAAACCTGGGCTATTCTTTCTGGCATTATATACTCAACCCTAGGTTACAATTTGTGGCATAAGACTTAACCATGGGTTATTCTCTCCGGCATTATATATTTAACCCTAGATTTCACTTTGTGGCATAATAGCCTTAACCCTGGGTTATTCTTTCCGGCATTATATTTTCAACCCTAGATTTCACTTTGTGGCATAATAGCCTTAACCATGGGTTATTCTTTCCGGCATTATATATTCAACCCTAGATTTCACTTTGTGGCATAATAGCCTTAACCATGGGTTATTCTTTCCGGCATTATATATTCAACCCTAGATTTCACTTTGTGGCATAATAGCCTTAAACCTGGGCTATACTTTCTGGCATTAAATACTCAACCTTAGGCTACACGTTGTGGCATAATAGCCTTAAACCTGGGCTATACTTTCTGGCATTAAATACTCAACCTTAGGCTACACGTTGTGGCATAATAGCCTTAACCCTGGGCTATACTTTCTGGCATTATATACTCAACCCTAGACTACACTTTGTGGCATAATAGCCTTAACCCTGGGCTATACTTTCTGGCATTATATACTCAACCCTAGGCTACACTTTGTGGCTTTAGATACTCAACCCTAAGCTACACTTTGTGGCTTTAGATACTCAACCCTAGCCTACACTTTGTGGCTTTAGATACTCAACCCTAGGCTACACTTTGTGGCTTTAGATAATCAACCCTAGGCTACACTTTGTGGCTTTATATACTCAACCCTAGGCTACGCTTTGTGGCATTAGATACTCAACCCTAAGCTACACTTTGTGGCTTTAGATACTCAACCCTAGGCTACACTTTGTGGCTTTAGATACTACACCCTAGGCTACACTTTGTGGCTTTAGATACTCAACCCTAGGCTAAACTTTGTGGCATAATAGCCTTAACCCTGGGCTATACTTTTTGGCATTATATACTCAAACCTAGGCTACACTTTGTGGCATAATTTCCTTAACCCTGCGCTATACTCTATGGCATTATATCCTCAACCCTAGGCTACACTTTGTGGCTTTAGATACTCAACCGTAGGCTTACACTTTGTGGTATAAAAACCTTAACCCTGGGCTACACTTTCTGGCATTATATACTCAACCCTAAGCTACACTTTGTGGCATAATACCGCCAACCCTTGGCTACAGTTTGTGGCATAATACCCCCAACCCTGGACTACAGTTTGTGGCATAATACCTCAACCCTGGGCTACAGTTTGTGGCATAACACTCTCAACCCTAAGCTACACTTTGTGGCATAATACTCTCAAACCTGCGATACACTTTGTGGCATACTACCGTCAACCCTGGGCTAAAGTATGTGGCATAATACCCTCAACCCTAAGGTACACTTTGTGGCATAATACTCTCAAACCTTGGCTACGCTTTCTGGCTTTATATCCTCAGCCCCAGGCTACACTTTGTGGCTTAATATCCTCAGCCCCAGGCTACACTATCTGGCTTTATATCCTCAACCCCAGGCTACACCTTGTTACATAATACCCTAAACACTAGGCTACACGTTGTGACATAATACCCTAAATCCTAGGCTACACTTTGTGACATAACACACTCAACCGTAGGCTACGCTTTGTGACATAATACCCTCAACCCTGGGCTAAACCTTCTGGCTTTAGATCCTCAAACCTAGGCTACACTTTGTGGCATAATACCCTCAACCCTGGGCTACAGTTTGTGGCATAATACCCCCAACCCTGGGCTACAAATTGTGGCATAATACCCTCAAACCTGCGATACACTTTGTGGCATAATACCCTCAACCCTGGGCTACATCTTGTGGCATAATACCCTCAAACCTGGGTTAAATTTTTTGGCAAAATACCCTCAACCCGGGGTTACAGTTTGTGGAAAAAAAGCCTCACACGGGGTTCCACTTTTTGGCATAATATCCTGGACCCTGGGCAACAGTTTGTGGCATAATACCCTCAACTCCGGGCTACACTTTCTGGCTTTAGATCGTTAAGCCTAGACTACACTTTATGGCATAATATCCTCAACCATGGGCTACGCTTTCTGGCTTTAGATCCTCAACCCTGGGCTACACTTTGTGGCATATCCTCAACCATGGGTTACGATTTCTGGCTTTATATCGTCAATCCCAATCTACACCTTGTGACATAATATCTTGAACCCCAGGCTACACTCTGTGGATAATACTCTCAACCCTGTGCTACACTATCTGGCTTTAGATCCTGAACCGTGGGCTACACTTTGTGGCATAATACCCTCAACCTGAGCTTACACTTTGTGGCATAATACCCTCAACCTGAGGTTACACTTTGTGGCTTTAGATCCTGAACCTCAGGATACACGTTGTGGCATAATACCCTCAACCCCAGGCTACACTTTCTGGCTATAGATTCTCAACCCCAAGCTACACTTTGTGGCTTTAGATACTCAACCCCAGGCTAAACGTTCTGGATTTAGATCCTCAACCCCAGGATACACTTTCTGGCTTTAGATACTCAACCCGAGTCTAGACTTTCTGGCTTTAGATAATTTAACCCAGGCTACTCTTTCTAACTTTAGATACCCAACTTAAGGGTACACGTTCTGGCTTTAGATCCTCAACCCCAGGCCACACTTTCTGGGTTTAGATACTCCATTCCAGACTACACTTTGTGGCTTTAGATACTAAACCCATGGCTGCACTTTCTGGCTCTATATCCTCAAGCCAAGGATACACTTTGTGGCTTTAGATCCTCAACCAGAGGCTACACTTAATGGCTCTAGACACTCAACCCCATGCTACACTTTGTGGCTTTAGATACTCACCCCCAGGCTAACCTTTCTGGCTTTAGATACTCAACCCCGGGCTTAAGGTTCTGGCTTTAAATCCTCAACCCAAAGATACACTTTGTGGCTTTAGATCCTCAACCAGAGGCTACACTTAGTGGCTCCAGATACTCAACCCCAGGTTACACTTTGTGGCTTTAGATACTCAACCCCAGGCTACACTTTCTGGCTTTAGTTACTCAACCCCGGGCAACAGGTTCTGGCTTTAGTTACTCAAGCACGGGCTAACGGTTCTGGCTTTAGATACTCAAACGTAGGCTACACTTTGTGGCATAATAGCCTTAACCCTGGGCTACACTTTCTGGCATTATATACTCAACCCTAGGCTACACTATGTGGCATAGTAGCCTTAACCCTGGGCTATTTTTCTGGCATTATATACTCAACCCTAGGCTACACTTTGTGGCATAATAGCCTTAACCCTGGGCTATACTTTCTGGCATTATATACTCAACCTTAGGCTACACGTTTTGGCATAATAGCCTTAACCCTGAGCTATTCTTTCTGGCATTATATACTCAACCCTAGGCTACACTTTGTGGCATAATAGCCTTAACCCTGGGCTATACTTTCTGGCATTATATACTCAACCCTAGGCTACAGTTTGTTGCATAATAGCCTTAACCCTGGGCTATACTTTCTGGCATTATATACTCAACCCTAGACTAAACTTTGTGGCATAATACCCTTAACCCTGGGATATTCTTTCTGGCATTATATACTCAACCCTAAGCTACACTTTGTGGCTTTAGATACTCAACCCTAGGCTACACTTTGTGGCTTTAGATACTCAACCCTAGGCTACACTTTGTGGCTTTAGATACTCAACCTTAGGCTAAACTTTGTGGCATAATAGCCTTAACCCTGGGCTATACCTTTTGGCATTACATACTCAACCCTAGGCTACACTTTGTGGCTTTAGATACTCAACCGTAGGCTACACTTTGTGGTACAAAAACCTTAACCCTGGGCTACACTTTCTGGCATTATATACTCAACCCTAGACTACACTTTGTGGCATAATAGCCTTAACCCTGGGCTTTATTTTCTGGCATTATATACTCCACCCTAGGCTACACTTTGTAGCATAATAGCCTTAACCCTGGGCTATACTTTCTGCCATTATATACTCAACGCTAGGCTACACTTTGTGGCATAATAGCCTTAACCCTGGGCTATTCTTTCTGGCAATATATACTCATCCCTAGGCTACACTTTGTGGCATAATAGCCTTAACCCTAGGCTATACCTTCTGGCATTATATACTCAAACCTAGGCTACACTTTGTAGCATAATAGCCATAACCCTGGGCTATACTTTCTGGCATTATATACTCTACCCTAGGCTACACTTTGTGGCATAATAGCCTTAACCCTGGGCTATACTTTCTGGCATTATATACTCAACCCTAAACTACACTTTGTTGCATAATAGCCTTAACCCTGGGCTATACTTTCTGGCATTATATACTCAACCCTAGGCTACACTTTGTGGCATAATAGCCTTAACCCTGGGCTATACTTTCTGGCAGTATATACTCAACCCTAGACTACACTTTGTGGCATAATATCCTTAATCCTGGGCTATACTTTCTGGCATTATATACTCAACCCTAGGCTACACTTTGTAGCATAATAGCCTTAACCCAGGGCTATACTTTCTGGCATTATATACTCAACCCTAGGCTACACTTTGTGGCATAATAGCCTTAACCCTGGGCTCTACTTTCTGGCTTTTTATACTCAACCCTAGGCTACACTTTGTGGCATAATAGCCTTAACCCTGGGCTACACTTTCTGGCTTTATATACTCAACCCTAGGCTACACTTTGTGGCATAATAGCCTTAACCCTGGGCTATTCTTTCTTGCATTATATACTCAACCCTAGGCTACACTTTGTGGCATAATAGCCTTAACCCTAGACAACACTTTCTGGCATTATATACTCAACCCTAGGCTACACTTTGTAGCATAATAGCCTTAACCCTGGGCTATACTTTCTGGCATTATATACTCAACCGTAGGCTAAACGTTGTGGCATAATAGCCTTAATCCTAGACTACACTTTTTGGCATTATATACTCAACCCTAGGCTACTCTTTGTAGCATAATAGCCTTAACCCTGGGCTATACTTTCTGGCTTTATATCCTCCACCCTAGGCTACACTTTGTGGCTTTAGATACTCAGCCGTAGGCTACACTTTGTGGTATAGTAGCCTTAACCCTGGGCTACACTTTCTCGCTTTACATCCTCAGTCCTAGGCTACAGGTTTTGACATATTAACCTCATCTCTAGGCTACACTTTGTAACATAATACCCTGAACCCTAGTCTACACTTTGTGACATAATACTACGCTTTCTGGCTTTAGTTCCTCAACTCCAGGCTACGCTTTATGGTATAAAACTGTCAATTCCAGGCTTCACTTTCGGGTTTAAGATGCTTAACTCCAGGCTACACTTTGTGGCATAATACTCTCAACCCTTGGCTACGCTTTCTTGCTTTATATCCTCAGCCCCAGGCTACACTTTGTGGCTTAATATCGTCAGCCCCAGGCTACACTTTCTGGCTTTATATCCTCAATCCCAGGATACACTTTGGTTACATAATACCCTAAACCCTAGGCTACACTTTGTGACATAATACCCTAAATCCTAGGCTACACTTTGTGACATAATACCCTAAATCCTAGGCTACACTTAGTAACATAATACCCTCAACCCTAGGCTATATTTGTGACATAATACGCACAACACTAGGCTACGCTTTGTGACATAATACCCTCAACCCTGGGCTAAACCTTCTGGCTTTAGATCCTTAAACCTAGGCTACACTTTTTGGCATAATAACCCCAACCCTGGGCTACAGTTAGTGGCATAATACCCCCAACCCTGGGCTACAGTTTGTGGCATAATACCCCAACCCTGGGCTACAGTTTGTGGCATAATACCCTCAACCCTAAGCTACACTTTGTGGCATAATACCCTCAAGCCTGCGATACACATTGTGGCATAATACCGTCAACCCTGGGCTACAGTTTGTGGCATAATACCGCAATACCTGGGATACAGTTTGTGGCATAATACCCTTAACCCTAAGGTACACTTTGTGGCATAATACTCTCAAACCTTGGCTACGCTTTCTGGCTTTATATCCTCAGTCCCAGGCTACACTTTGTGGCTTAATATCCTCAGCCCCAGGCTACACTTTCTGGCTTTATATCCTCAACCCCAGGCTACACTTTGTTACATAATACCCTAAACCCTAGGCTACACGTTGTGACATAATACCCTAAATCCTAGGCTACACTTTGTGACATAACACACTCAACCGTAGGCTACGCTTTGTGACATAATACTCTCAACCCTGGGCTAAACCTTCGGCTTTAGATCCTCAAACCTAGGCTACACTTTGTTGCATAATACCCTCAACCCTGGGCTACAGTTTGTGGCATAATACCCCCAACCCTGGGCTACAGTTTGTGGCATAATACCCTCAAACCTGCGATACACTTTGTGGCATAATACCCTCAAACCTGGGCTACACCTTGTGGCATAATACCCTCAAACCTGGGTTAAGTTTTTTGGCAAAATACCCTCAACCCGGGTTACAGTTTGTGGAAAAAACCCTCACACGGGGTTCCACTTTTTGGCATAATATCCTGGACCCTGGGCAACAGTTTGTAGCATAATACCCTCAACCCCGGGCAACACTTTCTGGCTTTAGATCGTTAAGCCTGGACTACACTTTATGGCATAATATCCTCTACCATGGGCTACGCTTTCTGGCTTTAGATCCTCAACCCTGGGCTACACTTTGTGGCATATCCTCAACCATGGGTTACGATTTCTGGCTTTATATCGTCAATCCCAAGCTACACCTTGTGACATAATATCTTGAACCCCAGGCTACACTCTGTGGATAATACTCTCAACCCTGTGCTACACTTTGTGGCTTTAGATCCTGAACCTCAGGATACACGTTGTGGCATAATACCCTCAACCCCAGGCTACACTTTCTGGCTATAGATTCTCAACCGCAAGCTACACTTTGTTGCTTTAGATACTCAACCCCAGGCTACACTTTGTGGCATAATAGCCTTAACCCTGCGCTATACTTTCTGGCATTATACTCTCAACCCTAGGCTACACTTTGTGGCATAATAGCCTTAACCCTGGGCTATAATTTCTGGCATTATATACTCAACCTTAGGCTACACGTTGTGGCATAATAGCCTTAACCCTGGGCTATACTTTCTGGCATTATATACTCAACCTTAGGCTACACTTTGTAGCATAATAGCCTTAACCCTGGGCTATACTTTTTGGCATTATATACTCAACCCTAGGCTACACTTTGTGTCATAATAGACTTAAACCTGGGCTATTCTTTCTGGCATTATATACTCAACCCTAGGCTACAATTTGTGGCATAAGACTTAACCATGCGTTATTCTCTCCGGCATTATATATTTAACCCTAGATTTCACTTTGTGGCATAATAGCCTTAACCCTGGGTTATTCTTTCCGGCATTATATTTTCAACCCTAGATTTCACTTTGTGGCATAATAGCCTTAACCATGGGTTATTCTTTCCGGCATTATATATTCAACCCTAGATTTCACTTTGTGGCATAATAGCCTTAACCATGGGTTATTCTTTCCGGCATTATATATTCAACCCTAGATTTCACTTTGTGGCATAATAGCCTTAAACCTGGGCTATACTTTCTGGCATTAAATACTCAACCTTAGGCTACACGTTGTGGCATAATAGCCTTAAACCTGGGCTATACTTTCTGGCATTAAATACTCAACCTTAGGCTACACGTTGTGGCATAATAGCCTTAACCCTGGGCTATACTTTCTGGCATTATATACTCAACCCTAGACTACACTTTGTGGCATAATAGCCTTAACCCTGGGCTATACTTTCTGGCATTATATACTCAACCCTAGGCTACACTTTGTGGCTTTAGATACTCAACCCTAAGCTACACTTTGTGGCTTTAGATACTCAACCCTAGCCTACACTTTGTGGCTTTAGATACTCAACCCTAGGCTACACTTTGTGGCTTTAGATACTCAACCCTAGGCTACACTTTGTGGCTTTATATACTCAACCCTAGGCTACGCTTTGTGGCATTAGATACTCAACCCTAAGCTACACTTTGTGGCTTTAGATACTCAACCCTAGGCTACACTTTGTGGCTTTAGATACTACACCCTAGGCTACACTTTGTGGCTTTAGATACTCAACCCTAGGCTAAACTTTGTGGCATAATAGCCTTAACCCTGGGCTATACTTTTTGGCATTATATACTCAAACCTAGGCTACACTTTGTGGCATAATTTCCTTAACCCTGCGCTATACTCTATGGCATTATATCCTCAACCCTAGGCTACACTTTGTGGCTTTAGATACTCAACCGTAGGCTTACACTTTGTGGTATAAAAACCTTAACCCTGGGCTACACTTTCTGGCATTATATACTCAACCCTAAGCTACACTTTGTGGCATAATACCGCCAACCCTTGGCTACAGTTTGTGGCATAATACCCCCAACCCTGGACTACAGTTTGTGGCATAATACCTCAACCCTGGGCTACAGTTTGTGGCATAACACTCTCAACCCTAAGCTACACTTTGTGGCATAATACCCTCAAACCTGCGATACACTTTGTGGCATACTACCGTCAACCCTGGGCTAAAGTATGTGGCATAATACCCTCAACCCTAAGGTACACTTTGTGGCATAATACTCTCAAACCTTGGCTACGCTTTCTGGCTTTATATCCTCAGCCCCAGGCTACACTTTGTGGCTTAATATCCTCAGCCCCAGGCTACACTTTCTGGCTTTATATCCTCAACCCCAGGCTACACCTTGTTACATAATACCCTAAACACTAGGCTACACGTTGTGACATAATACCCTAAATCCTAGGCTACACTTTGTGACATAACACACTCAACCGTAGGCTACGCTTTGTGACATAATACCCTCAACCCTGGGCTAAACCTTCTGGCTTTAGATCCTCAAACCTAGGCTACACTTTGTGGCATAATACCCTCAACCCTGGGCTACAGTTTGTGGCATAATACCCCCAACCCTGGGCTACAAATTGTGGCATAATACCCTCAAACCTGCGATACACTTTGTGGCATAATACCCTCAACCCTGGGCTACATCTTGTATCATAATACCCTCAAACCTGGGTTAAATTTTTTGGCAAAATACCCTCAACCCGGGGTTACAGTTTGTGGAAAAAAAGCCTCACACGGGGTTCCACTTTTTGGCATAATATCCTGGACCCTGGGCAACAGTTTGTGGCATAATACCCTCAACTCCGGGCTACACTTTCTGGCTTTAGATCGTTAAGCCTAGACTACACTTTATGGCATAATATCCTCAACCATGGGCTACGCTTTCTGGCTTTAGATCCTCAACCCTGGGCTACACTTTGTGGCATATCCTCAACCATGGGTTACGATTTCTGGCTTTATATCGTCAATCCCAATCTACACCTTGTGACATAATATCTTGAACCCCAGGCTACACTGTGGATAATACTCTCAACCCTGTGCTACACTATCTGGCTTTAGATCCTGAACCGTGGGCTACACTTTGTGGCATAATACCCTCAACCTGAGCTTACACTTTGTGGCATAATACCCTCAACCTGAGGTTACACTTTGTGGCTTTAGATCCTGAACCTCAGGATACACATTGTGGCATAATACCCTCAACCCCAGGCTACACTTTCTGGCTATAGATTCTCAACCCCAAGCTACACTTTGTGGCTTTAGATACTCAACCCCAGGCTAAACGTTCTGGATTTAGATCCTCAACCCCAGGATACACTTTCTGGCTTTAGATACTCAACCCGAGTCTAGACTTTCTGGCTTTAGATAATTTAACCCAGGCTACTCTTTCTAACTTTAGATACCCAACTTAAGGGTACACGTTCTGGCTTTAGATCCTCAACCCCAGGCCACACTTTCTGGGTTTAGATACTCCATTCCAGACTACACTTTGTGGCTTTAGATACTAAACCCATGGCTGCACTTTCTGGCTCTATATCCTCAAGCCAAGGATACACTTTGTGGCTTTAGATCCTCAACCAGAGGCTACACTTAATGGCTCTAGACACTCAACCCTATGCTACACTTTGTGGCTTTAGATACTCACCCCCAGGCTAACCTTTCTGGCTTTAGATACTCAACCCCGGGCTTAAGGTTCTGGCTTTAAATCCTCAACCCAAAGATACACTTTGTGGCTTTAGATCCTCAACCAGAGGCTACACTTAGTGGCTCCAGATACTCAACCCCAGGTTACACTTTGTGGCTTTAGATACTCAACCCCAGGCTACACTTTCTGGCTTTAGTTACTCAACCCCGGGCAACAGGTTCTGGCTTTAGTTACTCAAGCACGGGCTAACGGTTCTGGCTTTAGATACTCAAACGTAGGCTACACTTTGTGGCATAATAGCCTTAACCCTGGGCTACACTTTCTGGCATTATATACTCAACCCTAGGCTACACTATGTGGCATAGTAGCCTTAACCCTGGGCTATTTTTCTGGCATTATATACTCAACCCTAGGCTACACTTTGTGGCATAATAGCCTTAACCCTGGGCTATACTTTCTGGCATTATATACTCAACCTTAGGCTACACGTTTTGGCATAATAGCCTTAACCCTGAGCTATTCTTTCTGGCATTATATACTCAACCCTAGGCTACACTTTGTGGCATAATAGCCTTAACCCTGGGCTATACTTTCTGGCATTATATACTCAACCCTAGGCTACAGTTTGTTGCATAATAGCCTTAACCCTGGGCTATACTTTCTGGCATTATATACTCAACCCTAGACTAAACTTTGTGGCATAATACCCTTAACCCTGGGATATTCTTTCTGGCATTATATACTCAACCCTAAGCTACACTTTGTGGCTTTAGATACTCAACCCTAGGCTACACTTTGTGGCTTTAGATACTCAACCCTAGGCTACACTTTGTGGCTTTAGATACTCAACCTTAGGCTAAACTTTGTGGCATAATAGCCTTAACCTCGGGCTATACCTTTTGGCATTACATACTCAACCCTAGGCTACACTTTGTGGCTTTAGATACTCAACCGTAGGCTACACTTTGTGGTACAAAAACCTTAACCCTGGGCTACACTTTCTGGCATTATATACTCAACCCTAAGCTACACTTTGTGGCATAATAGCCTTAACCCTGGGCTATACTTTCTGACATTAGATACTCAACCCTAGGCTACACTTTGTGGCATAATAGCCATAACCCTGGGCTACACTTTCTGGCGCTATATACTCAAACCTAGGCTACACTTTGTGGCATAATAGCCTTAACCCTGGGCTATACATTCTGGCATTATATACTCAACCCTAGGCTAAACTTTGTGGCTTTAGATACTCAAACCTAAGCTACACTTTGTGGCTTTAGATACTCAACCCTAGGCTACACTTTGTGGCTTTAGATACTCAACCCTAGGCTACACTTTGTGGGTTTAGATACTCAACCCTAGGCTAAACGTTGTGGCATAATAGCCTCAACCCTGGGCTATACTTTTTGGCAATATATACTCAACCTTAGGCTACACCTTGTGGCATAATAGCCTTATCCCTGGGCTATACTTTCTGGCATTATATACTCAACCCTGGGCTACACTTTGTGGCATAATAGCCTTAACCCTGGGCTATACTTTCTGGCATTATATACTTAACCCTAAACTACACTTTGTTACATAATAGCCTTAACCCTGGGCTATAATTTCTGGCATTATATACTCAACCCTAGACTACACTTTGTGGCATAATAGCCTTAACCCTGGGCTATATTTTCTGGCATTATATACTCCACCCTAGGCTACACTTTGTAGCATAATAGCCTTAACCCTGGGCTATACTTTCTGCCATTATATACTCAACGCTAGGCTACACTTTGTGGCATAATAGCCTTAACACTGGGCTATTCTTTCTGGCATTATATACTCATCCCTAGGCTACACTTTGTGGCATAATAGCCTTAACCCTAGGCTATACCTTCTGGCATTATATACTCAAACCTAGGCTACACTTTGTAGCATAATAGCCATAACCCTGGGCTATACTTTCTGCCATTATATACTCTACCCTAGGCTACACTTTGTGGCATAATAGCCTTAACCCTGGGCTATACTTTCTGGCATTATATACTCAACCCTAAACTACACTTTGTTGCATAATAGCCTTAACCCTGGGCTATACTTTCTGGCATTATATACTCAACCCTAGGCTACACTTTGTGGCATAATAGCCTTAACCCTGGGCTATACTTTCTGGCAGTATATACTCAACCCTAGACTACACTTTGTGGCATAATATCCTTAATCCTGGGCTATACTTTCTGGCATTATATACTCAACCCTAGGCTACACTTTGTGGCATAATAGCCTTAACCCTGGGCTCTACTTTCTGGCTTTTTATACTCAACCCTAGGCTACACTTTGTGGCATAATAGCCTTAACCCTGGGCTACACTTTCTGGCTTTATATACTCAACCCTAGGCTACACTTTGTGGCATAATAGCCTTAACCCTGGGCTATTCTTTCTTGCATTATATACTCAACCCTAGGCTACACTTTGTGGCATAATAGCCTTAACCCTAGACAACACTTTCTGGCATTATATACTCAACCCTAGGCTACACTTTGTAGCATAATAGCCTTAACCCTGGGCTATACTTTCTGGCATTATATACTCAACCGTAGGCTAAACGTTGTGGCATAATAGCCTTAATCCTAGACTACACTTTTTGGCATTATATACTCAACCCTAGGCTACTCTTTGTAGCATAATAGCCTTAACCCTGGGCTATACTTTCTGGCTTTATATCCTCCACCCTAGGCTACACTTTGTGGCTTTAGATACTCAACCGTAGGCTACACTTTGTGGTATAGTAGCCTTAACCCTGGGCTACACTTTCTCGCTTTACATCCTCAGTCCTAGGCTACAGGTTTTGACATATTAACCTCATCTCTAGGCTACACTTTGTAACATAATACCCTGAACCCTAGTCTACACTTTGTGACATAATACTACGCTTTCTGGCTTTAGTTCCTCAACTCCAGGCTACGCTTTATGGTATAAAACTGTCAATTCCAGGCTTCACTTTCGGGTTTAAGATGCTTAACTCCAGGCTACACTTTGTGGCATAATACTCTCAAACCTTGGCTACGCTTTCTTGCTTTATATCCTCAGCCCCAGGCTACACTTTGTGGCTTAATATCGTCAGCCCCAGGCTACACTTTCTGGCTTTATATCCTCAATCCCAGGATACACTTTGGTTACATAATACCCTAAACCCTAGGCTACACTTTGTGACATAATACCCTAAATCCTAGGCTACACTTTGTGACATAATACCCTAAATCCTAGGCTACACTTAGTAACATAATACCCTCAACCCTAGGCTATATTTGTGACATAATACGCACAACACTAGGCTACGCTTTGTGACATAATACCCTCAACCCTGGGCTAAACCTTCTGGCTTTAGATCCTTAAACCTAGGCTACACTTTTTGGCATAATAACCCCAACCCTGGGCTACAGTTAGTGGCATAATGCCCCCAACCCTGGGCTACAGTTTGTGGCATAATACCCCAACCCTGGGCTACAGTTTGTGGCATAATACCCTCAACCCTAAGCTACACTTTGTGGTATAATACCCTCAAGCCTGCGATACACATTGTGGCATAATACCGTCAAGCCTGGGCTACAGTTTGTGGCATAATACCGCAATACCTGGGATACAGTTTGTGGCATAATACCCTTAACCCTAAGGTACACTTTGTGGCATAATACTCTCAAACCTTGGCTACGCTTTCTGGCTTTATATCCTCAGTCCCAGGCTACACTTTGTGGCTTAATATCCTCAGCCCCAGGCTACACTTTCTGGCTTTATATCCTCAACCCCAGGCTACACTTTGTTACATAATACCCTAAACCCTAGGCTACACGTTGTGACATAATACCCTAAATCCTAGGCTACACTTTGTGACATAACACACTCAACCGTAGGCTACGCTTTGTGACATAATACTCTCAACCCTGGGCTAAACCTTCGGCTTTAGATCCTCAAACCTAGGCTACACTTTGTGGCATAATACCCTCAACCCTGGGCTACAGTTTGTGGCATAATACCCCCAACCCTGGGCTACAGTTTGTGGCATAATACCCTCAAACCTGCGATACACTTTGTGGCATAATACCCTCAAACCTGGGCTACACCTTGTGGCATAATACCCTCAAACCTGGGTTAAGTTTTTTGGCAAAATACCCTACCCGGGGTTACAGTTTGTGGAAAAAACCCTCACACGGGGTTCCACTTTTTGGCATAATACCCTCAACCCCAGGCTACACTTTCTGGCTATAGATTCTCAACCGCAAGCTACACTTTGTTGCTTTAGATACTCAACCCCAGGCTACACTTTGTGGCATAATAGCCTTAACCCTGCGCTATACTTTCTGGCATTATACTCTCAACCCTAGGCTACACTTTGTGGCATAATGGCCTTAAACCTGGGCTATACTTTCTGGCATTATACACTCAACCCTAGGCTACAGTTTGTTGCATAATAGCCTTAACCCTGGGCTATACTCTCTGGCATTATTTACTCAACCCTAGACTACACTTTGTGGCATAATAGCCTTAAACCTGGGATATACTTTCTGGCATTATATATTCAAACCTAGGCTACACTTTGTGGTAAATAGCCTTAACCCTGGTCTATACTTTCTGGCTCTATGTACTCAACCCTAGGCTACACTTTGTGGCATAATAGCCTTAACCCTGGGCTATACTTTCTGGCAGTATATACTCAACCCTAGGCTACACTTTGTGGCATAATATCCTTAACCCTGGGCTATACTTTCTGGCATTATATACTCAACCCTAGGCTACACTTGGTAGCAAAATAGCCTTAACCCAGGGCTATACTTTCTGGCATTATATACTCAACCCTAGGCTACACTTTGTGGCATAATAGCCTTAACGCTGGGCTCTACTTTCTGGCTTTTTATACTCAACCCTAGGCTACACTTTGTGGCATAATAGCCTTAACCCTGGGCTACACTTTCTGGCTTTATATACTCAACCCTAGGCTACACTTTGTGGCATAATAGCCTTAAACCTGGGCTATACTTTCTGGCATTATATACTCAACCCTAGGCTACACTTTGTGGCATAATTGCCTTAACCCTGGACAACACTTTCTGGCATTATATACTCAACCCTAGGCTACACTTTGTAGCATAATAGCCTTAACCCTGGGCTATACTTTCTGGCATTATATACTCAACCGTAGGCTAAACGTTGTGGCATAATAGCCTTAATCCTAGACTACACTTTTTGGCAGTATATACTCAACCCTAGGCTACACTTTGTAGCATAATAGCCTTAACCCTGGGCTACACTTTCTCGCTTTACATCCTCAGTCCTAGGCTACAGTTTTTGACATATTAACCTCATCTCTAGGCTACACTTTGTAACATAATACCCTGAACCCTAGTCTACACTTTGTGACATAATACTACGCTTTCTGGCTTTAGTTCCTCAACTCCAGGCTACGCTTTATGGTATAATACTGTCAATTCCAGGCTTCACTTTCGGGTTTAAGATGGTTAACTCCAGGCTACACTTTGTGGCATAATACTCTCAACCCTTGACTACGCTTTCTGGCTTTATATCCTCAGCCCCAGGCTACACTTTGTGGCTTAATATCGTCAGCCCCAGGCTACACTTTCTGGCTTTATATCCTCAATCCCAGGATACTTTGGTTACATAATACCCTAAACCCTAGGCTACACTTTGACATAATGCCCTAAATCCTAGGCTACACTTTGTGACATAATACCCTAAATCCTAGGCTACACTTTGTGACATAATACCCTAAATCCTAGGCTACACTTAGTAACATAATACCCTCAACCCTTGGCTATATTTGTGACATAATACGCACAACAATAGGCTACGCTTTGTGACATAATACCCTCAACCCTGGGCTAAACCTTCTGGCTTTAGATCCTTAAACCTAGGCTACACTTTGTGGCATAATACCCCCAACCCTAAGCTACACTTTGTGGCATAATACCGTCAAGCCTGCGATACACATTGTGGCATAATACCGTCAACCCTGGGCTACAGTTTGTGGCATAATACCCCAATACCTGGGATACAGTTTGTGGCATAATACCCTCAACCGTAAGGTACACTTTGTGGCATAATACTCTCAAACCTTGGCTACGCTTTCTGGCTTTATATCCTCAGCCCCAGGCTACACTTTGTGGCTTAATATCCTCAGCCCCAGGCTACACTTTCTGGCTTTATATCCTCAACCCCAGGCTACACTTTGTTACATAATATCCTAAACCCTAGGCTACACGTTGTGACATAATACCCTAAATCCTAGGCTACACTTTGTGACATAATACCCTCAATCCTAGGCTACACTTTGTGACATAACACACTCAACCGTAGGCTACGCTTTGTGACATAATACCCTCAACCCTGGGCTAAACCTTCTGGCTTTAGATCCTCAAACCTAGGCTACACTTTGTGGCATAATACCCTCAACCCTGGGCTACAGTTTGTGGCATAATACCCACAACCCTGGGCTACAAATTGTGGCATAATACCCTCAAACCTGCGATACACTTTGTGGCATAATACCCTCAACCCTGGGCTACACCTTGTGGCATAATACCCTCAAACCTGGGTTAAATTTTTTGGCAAAATACCCTCAACCCGGGGTTACAGTTTGTGGAAAAAAAGCCTCACACGGGGTTCCACTTTTTGGCATAATATCCTGGACCCTGGGCAACAGTTTGTGGCATAATACCCTCAACCCCGGGCTACACTTTCTGGCTTTAGATACTCAACCCGAGTCTAGACTTTCTGGCTTTAGATAATTTAACCCAGGCTACTCTTTCTAACTTTAGATACCCAACTTAAGGGTACACGTTCTGGCTTTAGATCCTCAACCCCAGGCCACACTTTCTGGGTTTAGATACTCCATTCCAGACTACACTTTGTGGCTTTAGATACTAAACCCATGGCTGCACTTTCTGGCTCTATATCCTCAAGCCAAGGATACACTTTGTGGCTTTAGATCCTCAACCAGAGGCTACACTTAATGGCTCTAGACACTCAACCCTATGCTACACTTTGTGGCTTTAGATACTCACCCCCAGGCTAACCTTTCTGGCTTTAGATACTCAACCCCGGGCTTAAGGTTCTGGCTTTAAATCCTCAACCCAAAGATACACTTTGTGGCTTTAGATCCTCAACCAGAGGCTACACTTAGTGGCTCCAGATACTCAACCCCAGGTTACACTTTGTGGCTTTAGATACTCAACCCCAGGCTACACTTTCTGGCTTTAGTTACTCAACCCCGGGCAACAGGTTCTGGCTTTAGTTACTCAAGCACGGGCTAACGGTTCTGGCTTTAGATACTCAAACGTAGGCTACACTTTGTGGCATAATAGCCTTAACCCTGGGCTACACTTTCTGGCATTATATACTCAACCCTAGGCTACACTATGTGGCATAGTAGCCTTAACCCTGGGCTATTTTTCTGGCATTATATACTCAACCCTAGGCTACACTTTGTGGCATAATAGCCTTAACCCTGGGCTATACTTTCTGGCATTATATACTCAACCTTAGGCTACACGTTTTGGCATAATAGCCTTAACCCTGAGCTATTCTTTCTGGCATTATATACTCAACCCTAGGCTACACTTTGTGGCATAATAGCCTTAACCCTGGGCTATACTTTCTGGCATTATATACTCAACCCTAGGCTACAGTTTGTTGCATAATAGCCTTAACCCTGGGCTATACTTTCTGGCATTATATACTCAACCCTAGACTAAACTTTGTGGCATAATACCCTTAACCCTGGGATATTCTTTCTGGCATTATATACTCAACCCTAAGCTACACTTTGTGGCTTTAGATACTCAACCCTAGGCTACACTTTGTGGCTTTAGATACTCAACCCTAGGCTACACTTTGTGGCTTTAGATACTCAACCTTAGGCTAAACTTTGTGGCATAATAGCCTTAACCCTGGGCTATACCTTTTGGCATTACATACTCAACCCTAGGCTACACTTTGTGGCTTTAGATACTCAACCGTAGGCTACACTTTGTGGTACAAAAACCTTAACCCTGGGCTACACTTTCTGGCATTATATACTCAACCCTAAGCTACACTTTGTGGCATAATAGCCTTAACCCTGGGCTATACTTTCTGACATTAGATACTCAACCCTAGGCTACACTTTGTGGCATAATAGCCATAACCCTGGGCTACACTTTCTGGCGCTATATACTCAAACCTAGGCTACACTTTGTGGCATAATAGCCTTAACCCTGGGCTATACATTCTGGCATTATATACTCAACCCTAGGCTAAACTTTGTGGCTTTAGATACTCAAACCTAAGCTACACTTTGTGGCTTTAGATACTCAACCCTAGGCTACACTTTGTGGCTTTAGATACTCAACCCTAGGCTACACTTTGTGGGTTTAGATACTCAACCCTAGGCTAAACGTTGTGGCATAATAGCCTCAACCCTGGGCTATACTTTTTGGCAATATATACTCAACCTTAGGCTACACCTTGTGGCATAATAGCCTTATCCCTGGGCTATACTTTCTGGCATTATATACTCAACCCTGGGCTACACTTTGTGGCATAATAGCCTTAACCCTGGGCTATACTTTCTGGCATTATATACTTAACCCTAAACTACACTTTGTTACATAATAGCCTTAACCCTGGGCTATAATTTCTGGCATTATATACTCAACCCTAGACTACACTTTGTGGCATAATAGCCTTAACCCTGGGCTATATTTTCTGGCATTATATACTCCACCCTAGGCTACACTTTGTAGCATAATAGCCTTAACCCTGGGCTATACTTTCTGCCATTATATACTCAACGCTAGGCTACACTTTGTGGCATAATAGCCTTAACACTGGGCTATTCTTTCTGGCATTATATACTCATCCCTAGGCTACACTTTGTGGCATAATAGCCTTAACCCTAGGCTATACCTTCTGGCATTATATACTCAAACCTAGGCTACACTTTGTAGCATAATAGCCATAACCCTGGGCTATACTTTCTGCCATTATATACTCTACCCTAGGCTACACTTTGTGGCATAATAGCCTTAACCCTGGGCTATACTTTCTGGCATTATATACTCAACCCTAAACTACACTTTGTTGCATAATAGCCTTAACCCTGGGCTATACTTTCTGGCATTATATACTCAACCCTAGGCTACACTTTGTGGCATAATAGCCTTAACCCTGGGCTATACTTTCTGGCAGTATATACTCAACCCTAGACTACACTTTGTGGCATAATATCCTTAATCCTGGGCTATACTTTCTGGCATTATATACTCAACCCTAGGCTACACTTTGTGGCATAATAGCCTTAACCCTGGGCTCTACTTTCTGGCTTTTTATACTCAACCCTAGGCTACACTTTGTGGCATAATAGCCTTAACCCTGGGCTACACTTTCTGGCTTTATATACTCAACCCTAGGCTACACTTTGTGGCATAATAGCCTTAACCCTGGGCTATTCTTTCTTGCATTATATACTCAACCCTAGGCTACACTTTGTGGCATAATAGCCTTAACCCTAGACAACACTTTCTGGCATTATATACTCAACCCTAGGCTACACTTTGTAGCATAATAGCCTTAACCCTGGGCTATACTTTCTGGCATTATATACTCAACCGTAGGCTAAACGTTGTGGCATAATAGCCTTAATCCTAGACTACACTTTTTGGCATTATATACTCAACCCTAGGCTACTCTTTGTAGCATAATAGCCTTAACCCTGGGCTATACTTTCTGGCTTTATATCCTCCACCCTAGGCTACACTTTGTGGCTTTAGATACTCAACCGTAGGCTACACTTTGTGGTATAGTAGCCTTAACCCTGGGCTACACTTTCTCGCTTTACATCCTCAGTCCTAGGCTACAGGTTTTGACATATTAACCTCATCTCTAGGCTACACTTTGTAACATAATACCCTGAACCCTAGTCTACACTTTGTGACATAATACTACGCTTTCTGGCTTTAGTTCCTCAACTCCAGGCTACGCTTTATGGTATAAAACTGTCAATTCCAGGCTTCACTTTCGGGTTTAAGATGCTTAACTCCAGGCTACACTTTGTGGCATAATACTCTCAAACCTTGGCTACGCTTTCTTGCTTTATATCCTCAGCCCCAGGCTACACTTTGTGGCTTAATATCGTCAGCCCCAGGCTACACTTTCTGGCTTTATATCCTCAATCCCAGGATACACTTTGGTTACATAATACCCTAAACCCTAGGCTACACTTTGTGACATAATACCCTAAATCCTAGGCTACACTTTGTGACATAATACCCTAAATCCTAGGCTACACTTAGTAACATAATACCCTCAACCCTAGGCTATATTTGTGACATAATACGCACAACACTAGGCTACGCTTTGTGACATAATACCCTCAACCCTGGGCTAAACCTTCTGGCTTTAGATCCTTAAACCTAGGCTACACTTTTTGGCATAATAACCCCAACCCTGGGCTACAGTTAGTGGCATAATGCCCCCAACCCTGGGCTACAGTTTGTGGCATAATACCCCAACCCTGGGCTACAGTTTGTGGCATAATACCCTCAACCCTAAGCTACACTTTGTGGTATAATACCCTCAAGCCTGCGATACACATTGTGGCATAATACCGTCAAGCCTGGGCTACAGTTTGTGGCATAATACCGCAATACCTGGGATACAGTTTGTGGCATAATACCCTTAACCCTAAGGTACACTTTGTGGCATAATACTCTCAAACCTTGGCTACGCTTTCTGGCTTTATATCCTCAGTCCCAGGCTACACTTTGTGGCTTAATATCCTCAGCCCCAGGCTACACTTTCTGGCTTTATATCCTCAACCCCAGGCTACACTTTGTTACATAATACCCTAAACCCTAGGCTACACGTTGTGACATAATACCCTAAATCCTAGGCTACACTTTGTGACATAACACACTCAACCGTAGGCTACGCTTTGTGACATAATACTCTCAACCCTGGGCTAAACCTTCGGCTTTAGATCCTCAAACCTAGGCTACACTTTGTGGCATAATACCCTCAACCCTGGGCTACAGTTTGTGGCATAATACCCCCAACCCTGGGCTACAGTTTGTGGCATAATACCCTCAAACCTGCGATACACTTTGTGGCATAATACCCTCAAACCTGGGCTACACCTTGTGGCATAATACCCTCAAACCTGGGTTAAGTTTTTTGGCAAAATACCCTACCCGGGGTTACAGTTTGTGGAAAAAACCCTCACACGGGGTTCCACTTTTTGGCATAATACCCTCAACCCCAGGCTACACTTTCTGGCTATAGATTCTCAACCGCAAGCTACACTTTGTTGCTTTAGATACTCAACCCCAGGCTACACTTTGTGGCATAATAGCCTTAACCCTGCGCTATACTTTCTGGCATTATACTCTCAACCCTAGGCTACACTTTGTGGCATAATGGCCTTAAACCTGGGCTATACTTTCTGGCATTATACACTCAACCCTAGGCTACAGTTTGTTGCATAATAGCCTTAACCCTGGGCTATACTCTCTGGCATTATTTACTCAACCCTAGACTACACTTTGTGGCATAATAGCCTTAAACCTGGGATATACTTTCTGGCATTATATATTCAAACCTAGGCTACACTTTGTGGTAAATAGCCTTAACCCTGGTCTATACTTTCTGGCTCTATGTACTCAACCCTAGGCTACACTTTGTGGCATAATAGCCTTAACCCTGGGCTATACTTTCTGGCAGTATATACTCAACCCTAGGCTACACTTTGTGGCATAATATCCTTAACCCTGGGCTATACTTTCTGGCATTATATACTCAACCCTAGGCTACACTTGGTAGCAAAATAGCCTTAACCCAGGGCTATACTTTCTGGCATTATATACTCAACCCTAGGCTACACTTTGTGGCATAATAGCCTTAACGCTGGGCTCTACTTTCTGGCTTTTTATACTCAACCCTAGGCTACACTTTGTGGCATAATAGCCTTAACCCTGGGCTACACTTTCTGGCTTTATATACTCAACCCTAGGCTACACTTTGTGGCATAATAGCCTTAAACCTGGGCTATACTTTCTGGCATTATATACTCAACCCTAGGCTACACTTTGTGGCATAATTGCCTTAACCCTGGACAACACTTTCTGGCATTATATACTCAACCCTAGGCTACACTTTGTAGCATAATAGCCTTAACCCTGGGCTATACTTTCTGGCATTATATACTCAACCGTAGGCTAAACGTTGTGGCATAATAGCCTTAATCCTAGACTACACTTTTTGGCAGTATATACTCAACCCTAGGCTACACTTTGTAGCATAATAGCCTTAACCCTGGGCTACACTTTCTCGCTTTACATCCTCAGTCCTAGGCTACAGTTTTTGACATATTAACCTCATCTCTAGGCTACACTTTGTAACATAATACCCTGAACCCTAGTCTACACTTTGTGACATAATACTACGCTTTCTGGCTTTAGTTCCTCAACTCCAGGCTACGCTTTATGGTATAATACTGTCAATTCCAGGCTTCACTTTCGGGTTTAAGATGGTTAACTCCAGGCTACACTTTGTGGCATAATACTCTCAACCCTTGACTACGCTTTCTGGCTTTATATCCTCAGCCCCAGGCTACACTTTGTGGCTTAATATCGTCAGCCCCAGGCTACACTTTCTGGCTTTATATCCTCAATCCCAGGATACTTTGGTTACATAATACCCTAAACCCTAGGCTACACTTTGACATAATGCCCTAAATCCTAGGCTACACTTTGTGACATAATACCCTAAATCCTAGGCTACACTTTGTGACATAATACCCTAAATCCTAGGCTACACTTAGTAACATAATACCCTCAACCCTTGGCTATATTTGTGACATAATACGCACAACAATAGGCTACGCTTTGTGACATAATACCCTCAACCCTGGGCTAAACCTTCTGGCTTTAGATCCTTAAACCTAGGCTACACTTTGTGGCATAATACCCCCAACCCTAAGCTACACTTTGTGGCATAATACCGTCAAGCCTGCGATACACATTGTGGCATAATACCGTCAACCCTGGGCTACAGTTTGTGGCATAATACCCCAATACCTGGGATACAGTTTGTGGCATAATACCCTCAACCGTAAGGTACACTTTGTGGCATAATACTCTCAAACCTTGGCTACGCTTTCTGGCTTTATATCCTCAGCCCCAGGCTACACTTTCTGGCTTTATATCCTCAACCCCAGGCTACACTTTGTTACATAATATCCTAAACCCTAGGCTACACGTTGTGACATAATACCCTAAATCCTAGGCTACACTTTGTGACATAATACCCTCAATCCTAGGCTACACTTTGTGACATAACACACTCAACCGTAGGCTACGCTTTGTGACATAATACCCTCAACCCTGGGCTAAACCTTCTGGCTTTAGATCCTCAAACCTAGGCTACACTTTGTGGCATAATACCCTCAACCCTGGGCTACAGTTTGTGGCATAATACCCACAACCCTGGGCTACAAATTGTGGCATAATACCCTCAAACCTGCGATACACTTTGTGGCATAATACCCTCAACCCTGGGCTACACCTTGTGGCATAATACCCTCAAACCTGGGTTAAATTTTTTGGCAAAATACCCTCAACCCGGGGTTACAGTTTGTGGAAAAAAAGCCTCACACGGGGTTCCACTTTTTGGCATAATATCCTGGACCCTGGGCAACAGTTTGTGGCATAATACCCTCAACCCCGGGCTACACTTTCTGGCTTTAGATCGTTAAGCCTAGACTACACTTTATGGCATAATATCCTCTACCATGGGCTACGCTTTCTGGCTTTAGATCCTCAACCCTGGGCTACACTTTGTGGCATATCCTCAACCATGGGTTACGATTTCTGGCTTTATATCGTCAATCCCAATCTACACCTTGTGACATAATATCTTGAACCCCAGGTTACACTCTGTGGATAATACTCTCAACCCTGTGCTACACTATCTGGCTTTAGATCCTGAACCGTGGGCTACACTTTGTGGCATAATACCCTCAACCTGAGGCTACACTTTGTGGCTTTAGATCCTGAACCTCAGGATACACGTTGTGGCATAATACCCTCAACCCCAGGCTACACGTTCTGGCTATAGATTCTCAACCCCAAGCTACACTTTGTGGCTTTAGATACTCAACCCCAGGCTAAACGTTCTGGATATAGATCCTCAACCCCAGGATACACTTTCTGGTTTTAGATACTCAACCCGAGTTTAGACTTTCTGGCTTTAGATAATTTAACCCAGGCTACTCTTTCTAACTTTAGATACCCAACTTAAGGGTACACGTTCTGGCTTTAGATCCTCAACCCCAGGCCACACTTTCTGGGTTTAGATACTCCATTCCAGACTACACTTTGTGGCTTTAGATACTAAACCCATGGTTACACTTTCTGGCTTTATATCCTCAAGCCAAGGATACACCTTGTGGCTTTAGATCCTCAACCAGAGGCTACACTTAATGGCTCTAGATACTCAACCCCATGCTACAATTTGTGGCTTTAGATACTCAACCCCAGGCTAACCTTTCTGGCTTTAGATACTCAACCACGGGCTTAAGGTTCTGGCTTTATATCCTCAACCCAAAGATACACTTTGTGGCTTTAGATCCTCAACCAGAGGCTACACTTAGTGGCTCCAGATACTCAACCCCACGTTACACTTTGTGGCTTTAGATACTCAACCCCAGGCTACACTTTCTGGCTTTAGTTACTCAACCCCGGGCTACAGGTTCTGGCTTTAGTTACTCAAGCACGGGCTAACGGTTCTGGCTTTAGATACTCAACCGTAGGCTACACATTGTGGCATAATAGCCTTAACCCTGGGCTACACTTTCTGTCTTTATCTCCTCAAACCTAGGGTAAACTTTCTGGCTTTAGATACTCAACCCTAGGCTACACTTTGTGGCATAATAGCCATAACCCTCGGCTATACTTTCTGGCATTATATACTCAACCCTAGGCTACACTATGTGGCATAGTAGCCTTAACCCTGGGCTATTTTTCTGGCATTATATACTCAACCCTAGGCTACACTTTGTGGCATAATAGCCTTAACCCTGGGCTATACTTTCTGGCATTATATACTCAACCTTAGGCTACACGTTGTGGCATAATAGCCTTAACCCTGGGCTATTCTTTCTGGCATTATATACTCAACCCTAGGCTACCTTTGTGGCATAATAGCCTTAACCCTGGGCTATACTTTCTGGCATTATATAGTCAACCCTAGGCTACACTTTGTGGCATAATATCCTTAACCCTGGGCTATACTTTCTGGCATTATATACTCAACCCTAGGCTACAGTTTGTGGCATAATAGCCTTAAAACTGGCCTATACTTTCTGGCATTATATAGTCAATCCTAGGCTACACTTTGTGGCATAATAGCCTTAACCCTGGGATATTCTTTCTGGCATTATATACTCAACCCTAGGCTACACTTTGTGGCTTTAGATACTCAACCCTAAGCTACACTTTGTGGCTTTAGATACTCAACCCTAGGCTACACTTTGTGGCTTTAGATACTCAACCCTAAGCTACACTTTGTGGCTTTAGATACTCAACCCTAGTCTACACTTTGTGGCATAATAGCCTTAACCCTGCGCTATACTCTATGGCATTATATCCTCAACCCTAGGCTACACTTTGTGGCTTTAGATACTCAACCGTAGGCTACACTTTGTGGTATAAAAACCTTAACCCTGGGCTACACTTTCTGGCATTATATACTCAACCCTAAGCTACACTTTGTGGCATAATAGCCTTAACCCTGGGCTATACTTTCTGACATTAGACACTCAACCCTAAGCTACACTTTGTGGCATAATAGCCTTAACCCTGGGCTATACTTTCTGGCGCTATATACTCAAACCTAGGCTACACTTTGTGGCATAATAGCCTTAACCCTGGGCTATGCATTCTGGCATTATATACTCAACCCTAGGCTAAACTTTGTGGCTTTAGATACTCAACCCTAAGCTACACTTTGTGGCTTTAGATACTCAACCCTAGGCTACACCTTGTGGCTTTAGATACTCAACCCTAGGCTACACTTTGTGGGTTTAGATACTCAACCCTAGGCTAAACGTTGTGGCATAATAGCCTCAACCCTGGGCTATACTTTCTGGCATTATATACTCAACCCTGGGCTACACTTTTTGGCATAATAGCCTTAACCCTGGGCTATACTTTCGGGCATTATATACTCAACCCTAAACTACACTATGTTACATAATAGCCTTAACCCTGGGCTATACTTTCTGGCATTATATACTCAACCCTAGGCTACACTTTGTGGCATAATAGCCTTAACCCTGGGCTATATTTTCTGGCATTATATAATCCACCCTAGGCTACACTTTGTAGCATAATAGCCTTAACCCTGGGCTATACTTTCTGGCATTATATACTCAACCCTAGGCTACACTTTGTGGCATAATAGCCTTAACCCCGGGCTATACCTTCTGGCATTATATACTCAAACCTAGGCTACACTTTGTGGCATAATAGCCATAACCCTGGGCTATACTTTCTGGCATTATATACTCAACCCTAGGCTACACTTTGTGGCATAATAGCCTTAACCCTGGGCTATACTTTCTGGCATTATATACTCAACCCTAAACTACACTTTGTTGCAAAATAGCCTTAACCCTGGGCTATTCTTTCTGGCATTATATACTCAACCCTAGGCTACACTTTGTGGCATAATATCCTCAACCCTCTGTTACAGTTTGTGGCATAACACCCTCAACCCTGGGTTACACTTTTTGGCATAATATCCTCAACCCTGGGTTACACATTGTGGCTTTAGATCCTCAACCCTGGGCTACACTTTGTGGCATACTATCCTTAACGCTGGGCTATACTTTTTGGCATTATATACTCAACCCTAGGCTACACTTTGTATCATAATAGCCTTAACCCAGGGCTATACTTTCTGGCATTATATACTCAACCCTAGGCTACACTTTGTGGCATAATAGCCTTAACCATGGGCTCTACTTTCTGGCTTTTTATACTCAACCCTAGGCTACACTTTGTGGCATAATAGCCTTAACCCAGGGCTACACTTTCTGACATTAGATACTCACCCCTAGGCTACACTTTGTGGCATAATAGCCTTAACCCTGGGCTATACTTTCTGGCGCTATATACTCAAACCTAGGCTACACTTTGTGGCATAAAAGCCTTAACCCTGGGCTATACATTCTGGCATTATATACTCAACCCTAGGCTAAACTTTGTGGCTTTAGATACTCAACCCTAAGCTACACTTTGTGGCTTTAGATACTCAACCCTAGGCTACACTTTGTGGCTTTAGATACTCAACCCTAGGCTAAACGTTGTGGCATAATAGCATCAACCCTGGGCTATACTTTTTGGCAATATATACTCAACCCTAGGCTACACCTTGTGGCATAATAGCCTTAACCCTGGGCTATACTTTCTGGCATTATATACTCAACCCTGGGCTACACTATGTTACATAATAGCCTTAACCCTGGGATATACTTTCTGGCATTATATACTCAACCCTAGGCTACACTTTGTGGCATAATAGCCTTAACCCTGGGCTATATTTTCTGGCATTATATACTCCACCCTAGGCTACACTTTGTAGCATAATAGCCTTAACCCTGGGCTATTCTTTCTGGCATTATATACTCATCCCTAGGCTACACTTTGTGGCATAATAGCCTTAACCCTGGGCTATACCTTCTGGCATTATATACTCAAACCTAGGCTACACTTTGTGGCATAATAGCCATAACCCTGGGCTATACTTTCTGGCATTATATACTCAACCCTAGGCTACACTTTGTGGCATAATAGCCTTAACCCTGGGCTATACTTTCTGGCATTATATACTCAACCCTAAACTACACTTTGTTGCATAATAGCCTTAACCCTGGGCTATACTTTCTGGCATTATATACTCAACCCTAGGCTACACTTTGTGGCATAATATCCTCAACCCTCTGTTACAGTTTGTGGCATAACACCCTCAACCCTGGGTTACACTTTTTGGCATAATATCCTCAACCCTGGGTTACACATTGTGGCTTAAGATACTCAATCCTGGGCTACACTTTGTGGCACAAGACCCTAAACCTGGTGCCACACTTTGTGCGAAAACTTCCTCACCACTGGGCTACACTTTGTGGCATAATGCCCTCAATCTTGGGCTGCACTTTGTGGCATAATACCCTCAACTCTGGGTTACACTTCATGTGTTTAGATCCTTAACCCTGGCCTACACTTTGTGGCATAATACCCCCATCCCTGGGTTATACTTCCAGGGTTTAGATCCTTAAACCTGGGCTACACTTTGTGGCATAATACCTTCATCCCTGGGCTACACTTTCTGGCTTTAGATCCTCAACCCTGGACTACACTTTGTGGATTTAGATCCTCAACCCTGGGCTACACTTTGTGGCATAATATCCACAACCCCAGGCTACACTTTCTGGCTTTAGATCTTCAACCCCAGCCTACACTTTGTGGATAATACTCTCATCCCTGGGCTACACTTTATGGCTTTAGATTTGAACCGTGGGCTACACTTTGTGACATAATACCCTCAACCTCAGGCTACACATTGTGGCTTTAGATCCTGAACCCTAGGCTATACTTTTTGACATAATACCCTAAACCCTAGGCTACACTTTCTGACATAATAACCTCATCCCTAGGCTACACTTTGTGACATAATACCCTCAAGCCTAGGCTCCACTTTGTGACATAATACCCTAAACCCTAGGCTACACTATGTGACATAATAACTTCAACCCTAGGCTACGCTTTCTGGCTTTAGATCCTCTACTCAGGGCTACGCTTTGTGGTATAATACCCTCAACCCTGGGCTATGCTTTCTGGCTTTATATCGTCAACCCCAGGCTACACTTTGCGGCTTAATGTCCTCAACCCCAGGCTACACTTTCTGGCTTTATATCCTCAACCCCAGGCTACACTTTCTGGCTTTATATCCTCAACCCTAGGCTACACTTTGTGACATAATACCCTCAAGCCTAGGATACACTTTGTGACATTATACCCTCAACCCTAGGCTATACTTTTTAACATAATTCCCTCAACCCTAGGCTACACTTTGTAACATGATACCCTCAACCCTGTGTTACAGTTTGTGGAAAATACCCTCATCCCGGGGTTACACATTTTGGCATAATATCCTCAACCCTTGGCAACAGTTTGTGGTATAATACCCTCAAACCTAGGCTACACCTTCTGGCATAATGCCCTGAAACCAAGGATACACTTTGTGGCATAATATCCTTAACTCTGGGCTACATCTTGTGGCATAATACCCTCAACACCGGGTTACACTTTTAGGAATAATACCCTCAACCCTAAGCTATATTTGTGACATAATACGCTCAACCCTAGGCTACACTTTCTGACATAATACCCTCAACCCTGGTCTACACTTTCAGGCTTTAGATCCTCAACCCTAGGCTACACTTTGTGGCATAATACCCTCAACCCTGGGCTACAGTTTGGGGCATAATACCCTCAACCCTGTGTTACAGTTTGTGGAAATTACCCTCAAACCGGGGTTACACCTTTTGGTATAATATCCTCAACACTTGGCAACAGTTTGTGGCATAATACCCTAAACCCTGGGCTACACCTTGTGGCGTAATACCCTCAAACCAGGGATACACTTTGTGGCATAATATCCTGAACTCTGGCCTACACCTTGTGGCATAATACCCTCAACACCGGGTTACACTTTTTGGCATAATACCCTCAACCATCGGTTACAGCTTGTGGCACAGTACCCTCAACCCTGGGTTACACTTTTTGGCAAAATATCCTCAACGCTGGGTTACACTTTGTGGCTTTAGATCCTCAAGCCTGGGGTACAGTTTGTGGCATAATAACCTCAACCCTGGACTATTCTTTGTGGCTTTAGATACTCAATCCTGGGCTACACTTTGTGGCATAATACCCTAAACCTGGGCCACAGTTTCTGGCAAAACATCTTCAACACTGGGCTACACTTTGTGGCATAATACCCTCAAACGTGGGTACACTTTGTAGCTTTAGATCCTCAACCCTGGACTACACTTTGTGGCATAATACCCAAAACCCTAGGCTACACTTTGTGGCATAAGATCCTCAACCCTGGGCTACACTATGTGGCATAATGTCCTCAACCATGGGTTACGATTTCTGGCTTTATATCCTCAATCCCAGGCTATTCTTTGTGGCTTTGGATCCTCAACCCAAGGCTACACTTTGTTGATAATACTCTCAACCGTGGGCTACACTTTCTGGCTTCAGATCCTGAACACCAGGCTCCACTTTGTGACATAATACCCTACCCCTTAGGCTACACTTTGTAACATAATACCCTCAACCCCAGGCTACGCTTTCTGGGTTTAGATCCTCAACTCCAAGCTACGCTTTGTGGTATAATACCCGCAACTCATGGCCTCACTTTCTGGGTTTAGATCCTGAACCCCAGGCTAGACTTTGTGGCTTTATATCCTCAACCCTAGGCTACACTTTGTGACATAATACCCTCAACCCTATGCTACACTGTGACATTATACCCTCAAACCTAGGCTACACTTTTTGACATTATACCCTCAACCCTAGGCTACACTTTTTGACATAATACCCTCAAGCCTAGGCTACACTTTGTAACATAATACCCTAACCCTGGGCTACGCTTTCTGGCTTAAGATCCTCAACTCTAGGCTACACTTGGTGGCATAATACCCTCAACCCTGGGCTACAGTTTGTGACATAATACCCTCAACAATGGGCTACAGTTTGTAGCATAATACTCTCAACCCGGGGTTACATTTTGTGGCAAAATACCCTCAACCCTGGGCTACACCTTGTGGCATAATGCACTCAACCCTGGGTTACAGTTTGTGGCAGAATATCCTCAACCCGGGGTTACACTATTTGGCATAATACCCTCAGCCCTGGGTTACACTTTGTGCCATAATACCCTCAACCCTGGGTTACACGTTTTGGCATAATATCCTCAACCATGGGCTACACTTTGTTGCATAATACCCTCAACCCTGGGTCACACTTTGTGGCTTTAGATCTTCAACCCTGGGCTAAAGTTTGTGGCATAATACCCTCAACCCTGGACTATTCTTTATGGCTTTAGATACTCAATCCTGGGCTACACTTTGTGGCATAAAGCCCTAAACCTGGGCCACAGTTTGTGGCATAACACGCTCAAACCTGGGGTAAACTTTGTGGCATAATACCCACAAACCTGGGTACACTTTGTAGCTTTAGATCCTCAACCCTGAGCTACACTTTGTGGCGTAATACTCAAATCCTTAGGCTACACTTTGTGGCATAATACTATCAACCCTGAGCTACACTTTAAGGCTTTGGATCCTCAACCCTAGGCTACACTTTGTGGCATAATACCCTCAACCCTGGGCTACAGTTTGTGGCATAATACCCCCAATCGTGGGCTACGCTTTCTGGCTTTAGATCCTCAACCCTAGGCTACACTTTGTGGCATAATACCCTCAACCCTGGGGTACAGTTTGTGGCATAATACCCCCAATCGTGGGCTACACTTTATGGCTTTAGATCCTCAACCCTAGGCTACACTTTGTGGCATAATACCATCAACCCTGGGGTACAGTTTGTGGCATAATACCCCCAACCCTGGGCTACAGTTTGTGGCATAATACCGTCAAAACTAAGCTACACTTTGTGGCATAATACCCTTAAACCTGGGCTACAATTTGTGGCATAATACCCAAATCCCTAGGCCACACTTTGTGGCATAATACCCTCAACCCTGAGCTACACTTTATGGTATAATATCCTCAACCGTGGGCTGCACTTTGTGGCATAATACCCTCAACCCTGGGTTACACTTCGTGGGTTTAGATCCTTAACCCTGGGCTACACTTTGTGGCATAATACCCTCAAACCTGGGTTACACTTCGTGGGTTTAGCTCCATAACCCTGGGCTACACTTTGTGGCATAATATCCTCAACCCTAGACTACAATTCTGGCTTTAGATCCTCAACCCTGGGCTACACTTTGTGGCATAATATCCTCAACCCTAGACTACTCTTTGTGATATAATACCCTCAACCATAGGCTATACTATGTGACATAATACCCTCAACCCTAGGCTGCACTTTGTGACATAATACCCTCAACCCTAGGCTACACTTTGTGGCATAATACCCTCTACCCTAGGCTACACTTCGTGACATAATACCCTTAACCCCAGGCTATGCTTTCTGGTTTTAGATCCTCAACTCCAGGCTACGATTTGTGATATAATACCCTCAATTCCAGGCCTCACTTTCTGGGTTTAGATGCTCAACTCCAGGCTACACTATGTGGTATAATACTCTCAAACCTGGGCTACGCTTTCTGGCTTTATTTCCTCAGCCACAGGATACACTTTGTGACATAATACCCTCAGTCCTAGGCAACATTTTGTGACATAATACTCAAAACCGTAGGCTACACTTTTTGACATAATACCCTCAACCCTAGCCTATACTTGTAACATAATACGCTCAAACCTAGGCTACACTTTCTGACATAATACCCTCAACCCTGGGCTACACTTTAAGGCTTTAGATCCTCAATCCTAGGCTAAACTTTGTGGCATAATACCCTCAACCCTGAGCTACAGTTTGTGGCATAATACGTTCCACCCTGTGTTACAGTTTGTGGAAAATAGCTTCAACCTGGGGTTACACTTATTGGCATAATATCCTCGACCCTGGGCAACAGTCTGTGACATAATACCCTTAAACCTAGGCTATACTTGTGACATAATACGCTCAACCCTAGGCTACACTTAGTGACATAATACTCTCAATCCTATGCTACACTATCTGGCTTTAGATCCTGAACCGTGGGCTACACTTTATGGCATAATACCCTCAACCCCAGGCTACACTTTCTGGCTTTATATACTTAACCCCAGGCTACACTTTCTGGCTTTAGATACTTAAACCCAGGCTACACTTTCTGGCTTTAGATACTTAAACCCAGGCTACACTTTCTGGCTTTAGATCCTCAAACCCAGCCTACACTTTCCGCCCTTTAGATACCCAACCTCAGGCTACACTTTCTGGCTTTAGATCCTCAACCCAAGGCTACACTTTTTGGCTTTAGATACTCCACCCATGGCTACACTTTGTGGCTTTAGATACTCAAACCCAGGGTACACTTTCTGGCTTTATATCCTCAACCCCAGGATACACTGTGTGGCTTTAGATCCTCAACCACAGGCTACACTTTGTGGCTTTAGTTACTCAATCCAAGGCTACACTTTGTGGCTTTAGATCCTCAACCCCGGGCTACACATTCTGGCTTTAGATACTCAACCCCAGGCTACACTTTATTGCATAATAGCCTTAATACTGGGCTACACTTTTTGTCTTTATCTCCTCTACCCTAGGATACAGTATCTGGCTTTAGATATTACACACTAGGCTACTCTTTGTGGCATAATAGCCTTAGCCCTGGGCTACACTTTCTGTCTTTACCTCCTCAACCCTAGGATACAGTTTCTGGCTCTATATACTCAACCCTAGGCTACACTTTGTGAGATAATACCCTGAAACCTAGGCTACACTATGCGACAATAATACCCTCAACCCTAGGCTACACTTTGTGACATAATACCCTCTACCCTAGGCTACACTTTGTGACATAATACCCTCAAACCCAGGCTAGGCTTTCTGGCTTTAGATCCTCAACTCGAGGCTACGCTTTGTGATACAATACCCTCAATTCCAGGCCTCAGTTTCTGGGTTTAGATGCTCAACTCCAGGCTACACTTTGTGGCACAATACTCTCAACCCTGGGCTACGCTTTCTGGCTTCATATCCTCAGCCTCAGGCTACACTTGGTGGCTTAATATCCTCATCCCCAGGCTACAATTTCTGCCTTTATATCCTTAACACCAGGCTACATTTGTGACATAATACCCTAAACTCTAGGCTACACTTTGTGACATAGTACCCTCAACCCTAGACTACACTTTGTGGCATAATAGCCTTAACCCTGGGCTACACTTTCTGGCTTTATATCCGCACCCCTAGGCTACACTTTCTGGCTTTATATACTCAACACATGGCACCAGTTTCTGGCATATTAGCCTTAAACCTAGGCTACACTTTCTGGCTTTATATCCTTAACCCTAGGCTACACTTTCTGGCTTTATATACTCACCCCATGCCACCACATTGTGACATAATAGCCTTAACCCTAGGCTACACTTTCTGGCTTTATATACTCAACCCTAGACACACATTGTGGCATAATAGCCCTAACCCTGGGCTATTCTTTCTGGATTTATATCCTCAACCCTAGGCTACACTTTGTGGCATAATAGCCTTAACCCTGGGCTAATCTTTCTAGCATTATACACTCAACCCTAGGCTACACTTTGTGGCATAATAGCCTTAACCCTGGACTATACTTTCTGGCATTATATACTCACCCTATGCTACACTTTGTGGCATAATAGCCTTAAACCTGGGCTATTGTTTCTGGCATTATATACTCAACCCTAGGCTACACTTTGTGGCATAATAGCCTTAACCCTGGGCTATTCTTTCTGGCATTATATACTCAACCCTAGGCTACACTTTGTGGCAAATAGCCTTAACCGTGGGCTATACTTTCTGGCATTATATACTCAAACATAGGCTACACTTTGTGGCATAATAGCCTTAACCCTGGGCTATTCTTTCTGGCATTATATACTCAACTCTAGGCTACACTTTGTAGCATAATAGCCTTAACCCTGGTCTATACCCTCTGGCATTATATACTCAACACTAGGCTACAATTTGTGGCATTATAGCCTTAAACCTGGGCTATTCTTTTTGGCATTATATACTCAACCCTAGGCTACTCTTTGTGGCATAATAGCCTCAACCCTAGGCTATATTTGTGACATAATACGCTCAACCCTAGACTACACTTTGTGGCATAATAGCCTTAACCCTGGGCTACACCTTCTGGTATTATATACTGAAACATGGCTACACTTTGTGGCATAATAGCCTTAACCCTGGGCTATACTTTCTGGCATTATATACTCAACCCTACACTACACCTTGTGGCATAATAGCCTTAACCCTGGGTTACACTTTCTGGCTTTATACACTAAAACATGGTTACACTTTCTGGCATAATAGCCTTAACCCTAGACTACACTTTGTGGCATAATAGCCTTAACCCTAGGCTATACTTTCTGGCTTTATATCCTCAACCATAGGCTACACTTTGTGGCATAATAGCCTTAACCCTGGGCAATATTTGTGACATAATACGCTCAACCCTAGACGACACTTTGTGGCATAATAGCCTTAACCCTGGGCTACACTTTCTGGCTTTATCTCCTCAAGCCTAGGCTTCACTTTGTGGCTTTATATACTCAACCGTAGGCTACACTTTGTGGCTTCATATCCTGAACCCTAGGCTACACTGTGTGGCATAATAGCCCTAACCCTAGGCTATACTTTCTGGCTCAAGATCCTCCACTCTAGGCTACACTTGGTGGCCTAATACCCTCAACCTTGGGCTACAGTTTGAGACTTAATGCCCTCAAACATGGGCTACAGTTTGTAGCATAATACCATCAACACGGGGTGACACTTTTGTGTCATAATATCCTCAACCCTGGGCTACACCTTCTGGCATAATGCACTCAACCCTGGGTTACAGTTTGTGGCAAAATACTCTGAACCCGGGGTTACACTATTTGGCATAATACCCTCAGCCCTGGGTTACACTTTGTGGCATAATAATCTCAACCCTGGATTACACGTTCTGGCATAATATCCTCAACCTTGGGCTACACTTTGTTGCATAATACCCTCAACCATGGGTCACACTTTGTGGCTTTAGATCGTCAACCCTGGGCTAAAACTTGTGGCATAATACTCTCAACCCTGGACTATTCTTTGAGGCTTTAGATACTCAATCCTGGGCTAAACTTTGTAGCATAATACCCTAAACCTGGGCCACAGTTTGTGGCAATACACGCTCAACCCTGGGCTACACTTTGTGTCATAATACCCTCAACCATGGGTCACACTTTGTGGCTTTAGATCCTCAACCCTGGGCTAAAACTTGTGGCATAATACTCTCAACCCTGGACTATTCTTTGAGGCTTTAGATCCTCAACCCTGAGCTACACTTTGTGGCATAATACTCAAATCCCTAGGCTACACTTTGGGGCATAATACCCTCAACCATGAGCAATACTTTATGGCTTTAGATGCTTTCTGAGATAATACCTGAAACCTAGGCTACACTATGCGACATAATACCCTCAACCCTATGCTACACTTTGTGACATAATACCCTCTACCCTAGGCTGCGCTTTGTGACATAATACCCTCAACCCCAGGCCTCAGTTTCTGGGTTTAGATGCTCAACTCCAGGCTACACTTTGTGGCACAATACTCTCAACCCTGGGCTACGCTTTCTTGCTTTATATCCTTAACACCAGGCTACACTTTGTGACAATACCCTAAACTCTAGGCTACATTTTGTGACGTAATACCCTGAGTCCTAGGCTACACTTTGTGACATAATACTCTCAACCGCAAGCTACGCTTTTTGACATAATACCCTTAACCGTAGGCTATTTGCGACATAACACGCTCAACCCTACGCTACACTTTCTGACATAATACCCTCACCCCTGGGTTACACTTTCTGGCTTTAGATCTTCAAACCTAGGCTACACTTTGTGGCATAATACCCACAACCCTGGGTTACAGTTTGTGGCATAATACCCTCAACCCTGGGCTACAGTTTGTGACATAATACCCTCAAACCTGCGATACACTTTGTGGTATAACACCCTCAATCCTAGGCTACACATTTTGACATACTACCCTTAACCCTAGACTATATCTGTGACAGAATACGCTCAACCGTAGGCTACACTTACTGACATAAAAACCTCAACCCTGGGCTTCACTTTCTTGTTTAAGATCCTCAACACTGGGCTACACTTTGAGGCATAATATCATCAACCCTGGGCTACAGTTTGTGACATAATTCCCTCAATCCTGGGCTAACGTTTGTAGCATAATACCCTCAACTCGGGGTTACACTTTGTGGCATAACACCCTCAACCCTGGGCTACAGCTTGGGGCATAAGGCACTCAACCCTGGGTTACACTTTTTGGCATAAGACCCTCAGCCCTGGGTTATACTTGGTGGCATAATACCCTCAACCCTGGGTTACACTTTTTGGCATAATACCCTCAGCCTTGGGTTACACTTGGTGGCATAATACCCACCCTGGGTTACAGGTTTTGGCATATCCTCAACATTGGGTTACACTTTGTGGCATAATACCCTCAACCCTGGGTCACACTTTGTGGCTTTAGATCCTCAACCCTGGGTTAGAATTGTGGCATAATACCCTCAAACCTGGAGTATTCTTGGTGGCTTTAGATACTCAATCCTGGGCTACACTTTGTGGCATAATACCCTAAACCTGTGCCACAGTTTGTGGCATAACACGCTCAACCCTGGGCTACACTTTCTGGCATAATACCCACAAACCTAAGTACACTTTGTAGCTTTAGATCCTCAACCCTGAGCTACAATTTGTGGCATAATACCCAAATCCCTAGGCTACACTTTGTGGCATAATACCCTCAACCCTGAGCTACACTTTATGGTATAATATCCTCAACCGTGGGCTGCACTTTGTGGCATAATACCCTCAACCCTGGGTTACACTTCGTGGGTTTAGCTCCATAACCCTGGGCTACACTTTGTGGCATAATATCCTCAACCCTAGACTACACTTTCTGGCTTTAGATCCTCAACCCTGGGCTACACTTTGTGGCATAATATCCTCAACCCTAGACTACTCTTTGTGACATAATACCCTCAACCTTAGGCTATACTATGTGACATAATACCCTCAACCCTAGGCTACACTTTGTGACATAATACCCTCTACCCTAGGCTACACTTCGTGACATAATACCCTTAACCCCAGGCTATACTTTCTGGTTTTAGATCCTCAACTCCAGGCTACGATTTGTGGTATAATACCCTCAATTCCAGGCCTCACTTTCTGGGTTTAGATGCTCAACTCCAGGCTACACTATGTGGTATAATACTCTCAAACCTGGGCTACGCTTTCTGGCTTTATTTCCTCAGCCACAGGCTACACTTTGTGACATAATACCCTCAGTCCTAGGCAAAACTTTGTGACATAATACTCAAAACCGTAGGCTACACTTTTTGACATAATACCCTCAACCCTAGCCTATACTTGTAACATAATACGCTCAACCCTAGGCTACACTTTCTGACATAATACCCTCAACCCTGGGCTACACTTTCAGGCTTTAGATCCTCAATCCTAGGCTACACTTTGTGGCATAATACCCTCAACCCTGAGCTATAGTTTGTGGCATAATACCTTCCACCCTGTGTTACAGTTTGTGGAAAATACCTTCAACCCGGGGTTACACTTTTTGGCATAATATCCTCGACCCTGGGCAACAGTCTGTGACATAATACCCTTAAACCTAGGCTATACGTGTGACATAATACGCTCAACCCTAGGCTACACTTAGTGACATAATACTCTCAATCCTATGCTACACTATCTGGCTTTAGATCCTGAACCGTGGGCTACACTTTATGGCATAATACCCTCAACCCCAGGCTACACTTTCTGGCTTTTTATACTTAACCCCAGGTTACACTTTCTGGCTTTAGATACTTAAACCCAGGCTACACTTTCTGGGTTTAGATCCTCCAACCCAGGCTACTTTCCGCGTTTAGATAACCAACCTCAGGCTACACTTTCTGGTTTTAGATCCTCAACCCAAGGCTACACTTTTTGGCTTTAGATACTCCACCCATAGCTACACTTTGTGGCTTTAGATACTCAAACCCAGGGTACACTTTCTGGCTTTATATCCTCAACCCCAAGATACACTGTGGCTTTAGATCCTCAACCACAGGCTACACTTTGTGGCTTTAGATACTCAATCCAAGGCTACACTTTGTGGCTTTAGATCCTCAACCCCGGGCTACACATTCTGGCTTTAGATACTCAACCCCAGGCTACACTTTGTTACATAATAGCCTTAATACTGGGCTACACTTTTTGTCTTTAGCTCCTCTACCCTAGGATACAGTTTCCGGCTTTAGATATTCAACACTAGGCAACACTTTGTGGCATAATAGCCTTAGCCCTGGGCTACACTTTCTGTCTTTACCTCCTCAACCCGAGGATACAGTTTCTGGCTCTATATACTCAACCCTAGGCTACACTTTTGGCATATTTCCATCAACCCTAGACTACACTTTGTGAGATAATACCCTGAAACCTAGGCTACACTATGCGACATAATACCCTCAACCCTAGCCTACACTTTGTGACATAATACCCTCTACCCTAGGCTACACCTTGTGACATAATACCCTCAAACCCAGGCTAGGCTTTCTGGCTTTAGATCCTCAACTCAAGGCTACGCTTTGTGATACAATACCCTCAATTCCAGGCCTCAGTTTCTGGGTTTAGATGCTCAACTCCAGGCTACACTTTGTGGCACAATACTCTCAACCCTGGGCTACGCTTTCTGGCTTCATATCCTCAGCCTCAGGCTACACTTTGTGGCTTAATATCCTCAGTCCTAGGCAACACTTTGTGACATAATACTCAAAGCCGTAGGCTGCACTTTTTGACATAATGCCCTCAACCTTAGCCTATACTTGTGACATAATACGCTCAACCTTAGGCTACACTTTCTGACATAATACCCTCAACCCTGGGCTACACTTTCAGGCTTTAGATCCTCAATCCTAGGCTACACTTTGTGGCATAATACCCTCAACCCTGAGCTACATTTTGTGGCATAATACCTTCCACACTGTGTTACAGTTTGTGGAAAATACCTTCAACCCGGGGTTACACTTTTTGGCATTATATCCTCGACCCTGGGCAACAGTCTGTGACATAATACCCTTAAACCTAGGCTATATTTGTGACATAATACGCTCAACCCTAGGCTACACTTAGTGACATAATACTCTCAACCCTATGCTACACTATCTGGCTTTAGATCCTAAACCGTGGGCTACACTTTATGGCAAAATACCCTCAACCCCAGGCTACACTTTCTGGCTTTATATACTTAACCCCAGGCTACACTTTCTGGCTTTAGATACTTAAACCCAGGCTACACTTTCTGGCTTTAGATCCTCAAACCCAGGCTACACTTTCCGGCTTTAGATACCCAACCTCAGGCTACACTTTCTGGCTTTAGATCCTCAACCCAAGGCTACACTTTTTGGCTTTAGATACTCCACCCATGGCTACACTTTGTGGCTTTAAATACTCAAACCCAGGGTACACTTTCTGGCTTTATATCCTCAACCCCAGGATACACTGTGTGGCTTTAGATCCTCAACCACAGGCTACACTTTGTGGCTTTAGTTACTCAATCCCAGGCTACACTTTGAGGCTTTAGATCCTCAACCCCGGGCTACACATTCTGGCTTTAGATACTCAACCCCAGGCTACACTTTGTTGCATAATAGCCTTAATACTGGGCTACACTTTTTGTCTTTATCTCCTCTATCCTAGGATACAGTTTCTGGCTTTAGATATTCAACACTAGGCTACACTTTGTGGCATAATAGCCTTAACCCTGGGCTACACTTTCTGTCTTTACCTCCTCAACCCTAAGATACAGTTTCTGGCTCTATATACTCAACCCTAGGCTACACTTTTGGCATATTTCCATCAACCCTAGACTACACTTTGTGAGATAATACCCTGAAACCTAGGCTACACTATGCGACATAATACCCTCAACCCTAGGCTACACTTTGTGACATAATACCCTCTACCCTAGGCTACACGTTGTGACATAATATCCTCAAACCCAGGCTAGGCTTTCTGGCTTTAGATCCTCAACTCAAGGCTACGCTTTGTGATACAATACCCTCAATTCCAGGCCTCAGTTTCTGGGTTTAGATGCTCAACTCCAGGCTACACTTTGTGGCACAATACTCTCAACCCTGGGCTACGCTTTCTGGCTTCATATCCTCAGCCTCAGGCTACACTTGGTGGCTTAATATCCTCATCCCCAGGCTACAATTTCTGCCTTTATATCCTTAACACCAGGCTACATTTGTGACATAATACCCTAAACTCTAGGCTACACTTTGTGACATAATACCCTCAACCCTAGACTACACTTTGTGGCATAATAGCCTTAACCCTGGGCTACACTTTCTGGCTTTATATCCGCAACCCTAGGCTACACTTTCTGGCTTTATATACTCAACACATGGCACCACTTTGTGGCATATTAGCCTTAACCCTAGGCTACACTTTCTGGCTTTATATCCTCAACCCTAGACTACACTTTCTGGCTTTATATACTCAACCCATGGCACCACTTTGAGGCATAATATCTTTAACCCTGGGCTACACTTTCTAGCTTTATATCCTTAACCCTAGGCTACACTTTCTGGCTTTATATACTCACCCCATGCCACCACTTTGTGACATAATAGCCTTAACCCTAGGCTACACTTTCTGGCTTTATATACTCAACCCTAGACACACATTGTGGCAAAATAGCTCTAACCCTGGGCTATTCTTTCTGGATTTATATCCTCAACCCTAGGCTACACTTTGTGGCATAAAACCCTTAACCCTGGGCTAATCGTTCTAGCATTATATACTCAACCCTAGGCTACAGTTTGTGGCATAATAGCCTTAACCCTGGGCTATACTTTCTGGCATTATATACTCTCCCTATGCTACACTTTGTGGCATAATAGCCTTAAACCTGGGCTATTGTTTCTGGCATTATATACTCAACCCTAGGCTACACTTTGTGACATAATACCTTCAACCCTAGGATACACTTTGTGACATTATACTCTCAACCCTAAGCTACACTTTTAACATAATTCCCTCAACCCTTGGCTACACTTTGTAACAGGATACCCTCAACCCTGTGTTACAGTTTGTGGAAAATACCCTCATCCCGGGGTTACACTTTTTGGCATAATATCCTCAACCCTTGGCAACAGTTTGTGGTATGATACCCTCAACCCTAGGCTACACCTTCTGGCATAATGCCTTCAAACCAAGGATACACTTTGTGGCATAATATCCTTAACTCTGGGCTACACCTTGTGACATGATACCCTCAACACCGGGTTACACTTTTTGGTATAATACCCTCAACCCTAAGCTATATTTGTGACATAATACGCTCAACCCTAAGCTACACTTTCTGACATAATACCCTCAACCCTGGTCTACACTTTCAGGCTTTAGATCCTCAACCCTAAGCTACACTTTGTGGTATAATACCCTCAACCCTGGGCTACAGTTTGGGGCATAATACCCTCAACCCTGTGTTACATTTTGTAGAAAATACCCTCAACTCGGGGTACACCTTTTGGCATAATATCCTCAACCCTTGGCAACAGTTTGTGGCATAATACCCTAAACCCTGGGCTACACCTTGTGGCGTAATACCCTCAAACTAGGGATACACTTTGTGGCATAATATCCTCAACTCTGGCCTACACCTTGTGCCATAATACCCTCAACACCGAGTTACACTTTTTGGCATAATACCCTCAACCCTCGGTTACAGTTTGTGGCACAATACCCTCAACCCTGGGTTACACTTTTTGGCAAAATATCCTCAACGCTGGTACACTTTGTGACTTTAGATCCTCAAGCCTGGGTTACAGTTTGTGGCATAATAACCTCAACCCTGGACTATTCTTTGTGGCTTTATATACTCAATCCTGGGCTACACTTTGTGGCATAATACCCTAAACCTGGGCCACACTTTCTGGCAAAACATTCTCAACACTGGGCTACACTTTGTGGCAAAATACCCTCAAACGCGGGTACACTTTGTAGCTTTAGATCCTCAACCCTGGACTACACTTTGTGGCATAATACCCAAAACCCTAGGCTACACTTTGTGGCATAATATCCTCAACCCTGAGCTACACTTTGTGGCATAATATCCTCAACCTTGGGCTGCACTTTGTGGTATAATACCCGCAACCCTGGGTTACACTTCGTGGGTTTAGATCACTAACCCTGGGCTACACTTTGTGGCATAATACACTCAAACTGGGGTTAGACTTCGTGGGTTTAGATCCTTAAACTTAGGCTACACTTGGTGTCATAATACCTTCATCCCTGGGCTACACTTTCTGGCTATAGATCCTCAACCCTGGGCTACACTTTGTGGCATAATATCCTCAAATATGGGCTACGCTTTCTGGCTTTAGATCCTCAACCCTGGGCTACACTATGTGGCAAAATATCCTCAAAGATGGGCTAAGCTTTCTGGCTTTAGATCCTCAACCCTGGGCTACACTTTGTGGCATAATATCCTCAAAGATGGGCTAAGCTTTCTGGCTTTAGATCCTCAACCCTGGGCTACACTATGTGGCATGTCCTCAACCATGGGTTACGATTTCTGGTTTTATATCCTCAATCCCAGGCTATTCTTTGTGGCTTTGGATCCTCAACCCAAGGCTACACTTTGTTGATAATACTCTCAACCGTGGGCTACACGTTCTGGCTTCAGATCCTGAACCCCAGGCTCCACTTTGTGACATAATACCCTAACCCCTAGGCTACACTTTGTAACATAATACCCTCAACCCATGGCTACGCTTTCTGGCTTTAGATCCTCAACTCCAAGCTACGCTTTGTGGTATAATACCCGCAACTCATGGCCTCACTTTCTGGGTTTAGATCCTGAACCCCTGGCTAGACTTTGTGGCTTTATATCCTCAACCCTAGGCTACACTTTGTGACATAATACTCTCAACCACAAGCTACGCTTTTTGACATAATACCCTTAACCCTAGGCTATATTTGCGACATAACACGCTCAACCCTACGCTAGACGTTCTGACATAATACCCTCACCCCTGGGTTACACTTTCTGGCTTTAGATCCTCAAACCTAGGCTACACTTTGTGGCATAATACCCACAACCCTGGGTTACAGTTTGTGGCATAATACCCTCAACCCTGGGCTACAGTTTGTGACATAATACCCTCAAACCTGCGATACACTTTGTGGTATAACACCCTGAATCCTAGGCTACACTTTTTGACATAATATCCTTAACCCTAGACTATATCTGTGACATAATACGCTCAACGCTAGGCTACACTTACTGACATAATACCCTCAACCTTGGGCTACACTTTCTTGCTTAAGATCCTCAACACTGGTCTACACTTTGAGGCATAATATCCTCAACCCTGGGCTACAGTTTGTGACATAATACCCTCAATCCTGGGCTACAGTTTGTAGCATAATACCCTCAACTCGGGGTTAGACTTTGTGGCATAATACCCTCAACCCTGGGCTACAGCTTGTGGCATAATGCACTCAACCCTGGGTTACACTTTTTGGCATAAGACCCTCAGCCCTGGGTTACACTTGGTGGCACAATACCCTCAACGCTGGGTTACACTTTTTGGCATAATACCCTCAGCACTGGGTTACACTTGGTGGCATAATACCCTCAACCCTGGGTTACACGTTTTGGCATAATATCCTCAACCTTGGGTTACACTTTGTGGCATAATACCCTCAACCCTGAGTCACACTTTGTGGCTTTAGATCCTCAACCCTGGGTTAGAATTTGTGGCATAATACCCTCAAACCTGGAGTATTCTTTGTGGCTTTAGATACTTAATCCTGGGCTACAGTTTGTGGCATAATACCCTAAACCTGGGCCACAGTTTGTGGCATAACACGCTCAACCCAGGGCTACACTTTCTGGCATAATACCCACAAACCTGAGTACACTTTGTAGCTTTAGACCCTCAACCCTGAGCTACACTTTGTGGCATAATACCCAAATCCCTAGGCCACACTGTGTGGCATAATACCCTCAACCCTGAGCTACACTTTATGGTATAATATCCTCAACCTTGGGCTGCACTTTGTGGCATAATACCCTCAACCCTGGGTTACACTTCGTGAGTTTAGATCCTTAATCCTGAGCTACACGTTGTGGCATAATACCCTCAAACCTGGGTACACTTTGTAGCTTTAGATCCTGAACCCTCGGCTGGAATTTGTGGCATAATATCCAAAACCCTAGGCTACACTTTAAGGCATAAAACCCTCAACTCTGAGCTACACTTTGTGCATAATATCCTCAACCTTGGGCTGCACTTTGTGGCATAAGACCCTAAACCCTGGCTTACACTTCGTGGGATTAGATCCTTAACTTTGGGCTACACTTTGTGGCATAATACCCTCAAACCTGGGTTACACTTCGTGGGTTTAGCTCCATAACCCTGGGCTACACTTTCTGGCATAATACCTTCATCCCTGGGCTACACTTTCTGGCTTTAGATCCTTAACCCAGGGCTACACTTTGTGGCATATTATCCTCAACCGTGGGCTACGCTTTCTGGCTTTAGATCCTCAACCCTGGGCTACACTTTGTGGCAAAATATCCTCAACCCTAGACTACACTTTGTGACATAATACCCTCAACCCTAGGCTATACTATGTGAAAAATACCCTCAACCCTAGGCTACACTTTGTGATATAATACCCTCATCCCTAGGCTACACTTTGTGGCATAATACCCTCTACCCTAGGCTACACTTCGTTACATAATACCCTTAACCCCAGGCTATGCTTTATGGCTTTAGATCCTCAACTCCAGGCTACGATTTGTGGTATAATACCCTTAATTCCAGGCCTCACTTTCTGGGTTTAGATGCTCAACTCCAGGCTACACTATGTGGTATAATACTCTCAAACCAGGGCTACGCTTTCTGGCTTTATTTCCTCAGCCACAGGCTACACTTTGTGACATAATACCCTCAATCTTAGGCTACACTTTGTGACATAATACTCAAAACCGTAGGCTACACTTTTTGACATAATACCCTCAACCTTAGGCTATACTTGTGACATAATACGCTCAACCCTAGGCTACACTTTCTGACATAATACCCTCAACCCTAGGCTACACTTTGTGGCATAATACCCTCAACCCTGAGCTACAGTTTGTGGCATAATACCCTCCACCCTGTGTTACAGTTTGTGGAAAATACCTGCAACCCGGGGTTACACTTTCTGGCTTTAGATACCTAAACCCAGGCTACACTTTCTGGCTTTAGATACTCAAACCCAGAATACACTTTCTGGCTTTAGATCCTAAACCCAAGGCTACACTTTTTGGCTTTAGATACTCTACCCATGGCTACACTTTGTGGCTTTAGATACTCAAACCCAGGGTACATTTTCTGGCTTTATATCCTCAACCCCAGGATACACTGTGTGGCTTTAGATCCTCAACCACAGGCTACACTTTGTGGCTTTAGATACTCAATCGCAGGCTACACTTTGTGACTTTAGATCCTCAACCCCGGGCTACACATTCTGGCTTTAGATACTCAACCCCAGGCTACACTTTGTGGCATAATAGCCTTAATCCTTGGCTACACTTTTTGTCTTTATCTCCTCAACCCCAGGATACAGTTTCTGGCTTTAGATATTCAACACTAAGCTACACTTTGTGGCATAATAGCCTTAACCCTGGGCTACACTTTCTGTCTTTACCTCCTCAACCCTAGGATACAGTTTCTGGCTCTATATACTCAACCCTAGGCTACACTTTTGGCATAATGCCATCAACCCTAGACTACACTTTGTGAGATAATACCCTGAAACCTAGGCTACACTATGCGACATAATACCCTCAACCCTAGTCTACACTTTGTGACATCATACCCTCTACCCTAGGCTACACTTTGTGACATAATACCCTCAAACCCAGGCTAGGCTTTCTGGTTTTAACCCTCAACTCGAGGCTACGCTTTGTGATACAATACCCTCAATTCCAGGCCTCAGTTTCTGGGTTTAGATGCTCAACTCCAGGCTACACTTTGTGGCACAATACTCTCAACCCTGGGCTACGCCTTTTGGCTTTATATCCTCAGGCTACACTTTGGGGCCTAATAACCTCAGCCCCAGGCTACAATTTCTGCCTTTATATCCTTAACACCAGGCTACACTTTGTGACATAATAACCTAAACTCTAGGCTACACTTTGTGACATAATACCCTCAATCCTAGGCTACACTTTGTGACATAATACCCTCAATCCTAGGCTACACTTTGTGACATAATACCCTCAACCCTAAGCTATACTTTGTGACATAATACCCTCAGTCCTAGGCTACACTTTGTGACATAATACTCTCAACCGCAAGCTACGCTTTTGGACATAATACCCTTAACCCTAGGCTATATTTGCGATATAACACGCTTAACCCTAGGCTATATTTGCGACATAACACACTCAACCCTACGCTACACTTTCTGACATAATACCCTCAACACTGGGCTACACTTTCTAGCTTTAGATCCTCAACCCTAGGCTACACATTGTGGCATAATACCCACAACCCTGGGTTACAGTTTGTGGCATAATACCCTCAACCCTGGGCTACAGTTTGACATAATACCCCCAATCCTGGGATACACTTTGTGGCATAATACCTTCAAACCTGCGATACTCTTTGTAGTATAACACCCTCAATCCTAGGCTACACTTTGTGACATAATACTCTCAACCCAGGCTACACTTTTTGACATAATACCCTTAACCCTAGACTATATCTGTGACATAATACGCTCAACCCTAGGCTACACTTACTGACATAATACCCTCAACCCTGGGCTACACTTTCTTGCTTAAGATCCTCAACACTGGGATACACTTTGAGGCATATCATCCTCAACTCTGGGCTACAGTTTGTGACATAATACCTTCAATCCTGGGCTACAGTTTTTGGCATAATATCCTCAGCCCTGGGTTACACTTTGTGGCATAATACCCTAAACCCTGGGTCACACTTTGTGGGTTTAGATCTTCAACCCTGGGTTACACTTTGTGGCATAATACCCTCAAACCTGGAGTATTCTTTGTGGCTTTAGATACTCAATCCTGGGCTACACGTTGTGGCATAATACCCTAAACCTGGGCCACAGTTTGTGGCCTAACACGCTCAACCCTGGGCTACACTTTGTGGCATATAACCCACAAACCTGGGTACCCTTTGTAGCTTTAGATCCTCAACCCTGAGCTACACTTTGTGGCATAATACCTCAATTCCTAGGCCGCACTTTGTGGCATAATACCCTAAACCCTGAACTACACTTTATGGCATAATATCCTCAACCTTGGGCTGCCCTTTGTGGCATAATACCCTCAACCCTGGGTTACACTTCGTGGGTTTAGATCCTTAACCCTGGGCTACACATTGTGGCATAATACCCTCAAACCTGGGTACACTTTGTAGCTTTAGATCCTGAACCCTGGGCTGGAATTTGTGGCATAATATCCAAAACCCTAGGGTACACTTTGTGGCATAAAACCCTGAAATATGGGCTGCACTTTGTGACATAATACCCTCAACCCTGGGTTACACTTCGTGGGTTTAGATCCTTAACCCTGGGCTACGCTTTGTGGCATAATACCCTAAAACCTGGGTTACACTTCGTGGGTTTAGCTCCATAACCCTGGGCTACACTTTCTGGCATAATACCTTCATCCCTTGGGCTACACTTTCTGGCTTTGGATCCTTAAACCAGGGCTACACTTTGTGGCATAATATCCTCAACCATGGGCTCCGCTTTCCAGCTTTAGATCCTCAACCCTGGGCTACATTTTGTGGCATAATATCCTCAACCCTAGACTACACTTTGTGACATAATACCCTCAACCCTAGGCTATACTATGTGACATAATACTCTCAAACCTAGGCTACACTTTGTGACATAATACCCTCATCTCTAGGCTACACTTTGTGGCATAATACCCTCTACTCTAGGCTACACTTTGTGACATAATACCCTTAACCTCAGGCTACACTTTCTGGCTTTAGATCCTCAACTCCAGGCTAGGATTTGTGGTATAATAGCCTCAATTCCAGGCCTTACTTTCTGGGTTTAGATGCTCAACTCCAGGCTACACTATGTGGCATAATACTCTGAAACCTGGGCTACGCTTTCTGGCTTTATATCCTCAGCCACAGGTTACACTTTGTGACATAATACACTCAGTCCTAGGCTACACTTTGTGACATAATACTCAAAACCGTAGGCTACACTTTTTGACATAATACCCTCAACTTTAGGCTATACTTCTGACATAATACGCTCAACCCTAGGCTACACTTTCTGACATAATACCTTCAACCCTGGGCTACACTTTCAGGCTTTAGATCCTCAATCCTAGGCTACACTTAATGGCATAATACCCTCAACCGTGGGCTACAGTTTGTGGCATAATACCCTTCACCCTATGTTACAGTTTGTGGAAAATACCCTCAAATCGGGGTTACACCTTTTGGCATAATATCCTCATCCCTTGGCAACAGTTTGTGGCATAATACCCTCAACCCTGTGCTACACCGTGTGGCATAATACCCTCAAACCAGGGATACACTTTGTGGCATAATATCCTCAACTCTGGGCAACACCTAGTGGCATAACACCCTGAACACCGGGTTTCACTTTTTGGCATAATACCCTCAACCCTCTGTTACAGTTTGTGGCATAACACCCTCAACCCTGGGTTACACTTTTTGGCATAATATCCTCAACCCTGGGTTACACATTGTGGCTTTAGATCCTCAACCCTGGGCTACACTTTGTGGCATACTAACCGCAACCCTGGACTATTCTTTGTGGCTTTAGATACTCAATCCTGGGCTACACTTTGTGGCACAAGACCCTAAACCTGGTGCCACACTTTGGGCGAAAACTTCCTCAACACTGGGCTACACTTTGTGGCATAATGCCCTCAATGTTGGGCTGCACTTTGTGGCATAATACCCTCAACTCTGGGTTACACTTCATGTGTTTAGATCCTTAACCCTGGCCTACACTTTGTGGCATAATACCCTCATCCCTGGGTTATACTTCCAGGGTTTAGATCCTTAAACCTGGGCTACACTTTGTGGCATAATACCTTCATCCCTGGGCTACACTTTCTGGCTTTAGATCCTCAACCCTGGACTACACTTTGTGGATTTAGATCCTCAACCCTGGGCTACACTTTGTGGCATAATATCCACAACCCCAGGCTACACTTTCTGGCTTTAGATCTTCAACCCCAGCCTACACTTTGTGGATAATACTCTCATTCCTGGGCTACACTTTATGGCTTTAGATTTGAACCGTGGGCTACACTTTGTGACATAATACCCTCAACCTCAGGCTACACATTGTGGCTTTAGATCCTGAACCCTAGGCTATACTTTTTGACATAATACCCTAAACCCTAGGCTACACTTTCTGACATAATAACCTCATCCCTAGGCTACACTTTGTGACATAATACCCTCAAGCCTAGGCTCCACTTTGTGACATAATACCCTAAACCCTAGGCTACACTATGTGACATAATATCTTCAACCCTAGGCTACGCTTTCTGGCTTTAGATCCTCTACTCAGGGCTACGCTTTGTGGTATAATACCCTCAACCCTGGGCTATGCTTTCTGGCTTTATATCGTCAACCCCAGACTACACTTTGCGGCTTAATGTCCTCAACCCCAGGCTACACTTTCTGGCTCTATATCCTCAACCCCAGGCTACACTTTCTGGCTTTATATCCTCAACCCTAGGCTACACTTTGTGACATAATACCCTCAACCCTAGGATACACTTTGTGACATTATACCCTCAACCCTAGGCTACACTTTTTAACATAATTCCCTCAACCCTAGGCTACACTTTGTAACATGATACCCTCAACCCTGTGTTACAGTTTGTGGAAAATACCCTCATCCCGGGGTTACACATTTTGGCATAATATCCTCAAGCCTTTGCAACAGTTTGTGGTATAATACCCTCAACCCTAGGCTACACCTTCTGGCATAATGCCCTGAAACCAAGGATACACTTTGTGGCATAATATCCTTAACTCTGGGCTACATCTTGTGGCATAATACCCTCAACACCGGGTTACACTTTTAGGAATAATACCCTCAACCCTAAGCTATATTTGTGACATAATACGCTCAACCCTAGGCTACACTTTCTGACATAATACCCTCAACCCTGGTCTACACTTTCAGGCTTTAGATCCTCAACCCTAGGCTACACTTTGTGGCATAATACCCTCAACCCTGGGCTACAGTTTGGGGCATAATACCCTCAACCCTGTGTTACAGTTTGTGGAAATTACCCTCAAACCGGGGTTACACCTTTTGGTATAATATCCTCAACACTTGGCAACAGTTTGTGGCATAATACCCTAAACCCTGGGCTACACCTTGTGGCGTAATACCCTCAAACCAGGGATACACTTTGTGGCATAATATCCCGAACTCTGGCCTACACCTTGTGGCATAATACCCTCAACACCGGGTTACACTTTTTGGCATAATACCCTCAACCCTCGGTTACACCTTGTGGCACAACACCCTCAACCCTGGGTTACACTTTTTGGCAAAATATCCTCAACGCTGGGTTACACTTTGTGGCTTTAGATCCTCAAGCCTGGGGTACAGTTTGTGGCATACTAACCTCAACCCTGGACTATTCTTTGTGGCTTTAGATACTCAATCCTGGGCTACACTTTGTGGCATAATACCCTAAACCTGGGCCACACTTTCTGGCAAAACATCCTCAACACTGGGCTACACTTTGTGCCATAATACCCTCAAACGTGGGTACACTTTGTAGCTTTAGATCCTCAACCCTGGACTACACTTTGTGGCATAATACCCAAAACCCTAGGCTACACTTTGTGGCATAAGATCCTCAACCCTGGGCTACACTATGTGGCATAATGTCCTCAACCATGGGTTACGATTTCTGGCTTTATATCCTCAATCCCAGGCTATTCTTTGTGGCTTTGGATCCTCAACCCAAGGCTACACTTTGTTGATAATACTCTCAACCGTGGGCTACACTTTCTGGCTTCAGATCCTGAACACCAGGCTCCACTTTGTGACATAATACCCTACCCCTTAGGCTACACTTTGTAACATAATAACCTCAACCCCAGGCTACGCTTTCTGGGTTTAGATCCTCAAATCCAAGCTACGCTTTGTGGTATAATACCCGCAACTCATGGCCTCACTTTCTGGGTTTAGATCCTGAACCCCAGGCTAGACTTTGTGACTTTATATCCTCAACCCTAGGCTACACTTTGTGACATAATACCCTCAACCCTAGGCTACACTGTGACATTATACCCTCAAACCTAGGCTACACTTTTTGACATTATACCCTCAACCCTAGGCTACAGTTTTTGACATAATACCCTCAAGCCTAGGCTACACTTTGTAACATAATACCCTAACCCTGGGCTACGCTCTCTGGCTTAAGATCCTCAACTCTAGGCTACACTTGGTGGCATAATACCCTCAACCCTGGGCTACAGTTTGTGACATAATACCCTCAACAATGGGCTACAGTTTGTAGCATAATACTCTCAACCCGGGTTACATTTTGTGGCAAAATACCCACAACCCTGGGCTACACCTTGTGGCATAATGCACTCAACCCTGGGTTACAGTTTGTGGCAGAATATCCTCAACCCGGGGTTACACTATTTGGCATAATACCCTCAGCCCTGGGTTATACTTTGTGCCATAATACCCTCAACCCTGGGTTACACGTTTTGGCATAATATCCTCAACCATGGGCTACACTTTGTTGCATAATACCCTCAACCCTAGGTCACACTTTGTGGCTTTAGATCTTCAACCCTGGGCTAAAGTTTGTGGCATAATACCCTCAACCCTGGACTATTCTTTATGGCTTTAGATACTCAATCCTGGGCTACACTTTGTGGCATAAAGCCCTAAACCTGGGCCACAGTTTGTGGCATAACACGCTCAAACCTGGGGTAAACTTTGTGACATAATACCCACAAACCTGGGTACACTTTGTAGCTTTAGATCCTCAACCCTGAGCTACACTTTGTGGCGTAATACTCAAATCCTTAGGCTACACTTTGTGGCATAATACCTTCAACCCTGAGCTACACTTTATGGCTTTAGATCCTCAACCCTAGGCTACACTTTGTGGCATAATACCTCAACCCTGGGCTACAGTTTGTGGCATAATACCCCCAATCGTGGGCTACGCTTTCTGGCTTTAGATCCTCAACCCTAGGCTACACTTTGTGGCATAATACCCTCAACCCTGGGGTACAGTTTGTGGCATAATACCCCCAATCGTGGGCTACACTTTATGGCTTTAGATCCTCAACCCTAGGCTACACTTTGTGGCATAATACCCTCAACCCTGGGGTACAGTTTGTGGCATAATACCCCCAACCCTGGGCTACAGTTTGTGGCATAATACCGTCAAAACTAAGCTACACTTTGTGGCATAATACCCTTAAACCTGGGCTACACTTTATGGCATAATACTCTCAAACCTGGGCTACACCTTGTGACATAATACCCTCAACCCGGGGTTACAGTTTTTGGCATAATATCCTCAGTAGTATTAGTCCCGGATTAGCCAATTGGATTAACGATAATCCTGCCGCTAGGGGCGCTAGTGTCGCTGTTAATCCGCGGATTAAGAGCGACGGCAGTAAGTTTGAAAAGCGCCATGAGCGGAAGGATTATCGTTATCGCAATTGGTTAATCCGGGACGAGATAAAAGAATTGAGTTTTAGGGAAAGATGAACGAAAAACAGGAAGTGACGTGGAGGGTTTTGATTGGTAAAAATAAGACGAAATCTGATTGGTTCGTTAATTCGGGTGGAAGATGAATGAAGGAAGATAAAAGAGTATGGAGGACACGTGATGGAGAGGAGCGGAGCGGCGAGGTGCTTTCTGTGCGGAGGTCGGGACTGAAAGATGGAAAAGATGGCGAACGAGGGATAAAAAGTATAACAGAAAGTGACGTGTGAAGTTGTGATTGGTGGGAATAAGAAGTGATGTTATTGGTGGAAAGGAACAAAATGAAAGTTGTTGATTGGTACGAATAAGAGAGATTATGGTTGGTGGAAAGAAAAAGGTGTGAGAGTGGGGTATGTTGGAGGTGATGGGAAAGGTAAGCTTTCCTAGCAACAAGATTTGCAAAAGCCTCTCCAGAACTCATCAGCAATTTTTGAACGTTGGAAGGTAGTTTCCTTGAGTGGATAGAGATGGGACGATATGAGACGCGGGGGCGAAAATGGGAGCTAAACAAGATGGTTGAGACAAGAGGTCTAAGGACGAGGAAATTTCGAGGTTAGTGGTCAACATGGCGGACGCAAGAGGTGGGGGCAAGGAGACGCGGTGGTGAGAATGGGAACTAAAAGAAGATGGCGGAAGCAAGAGCTTAGAAGAGCAGATTTTGAGGTTAAAATAGTGGGAACTAAAAATGGCGGAGGGTCGGCGACAAGGAGATGCGGTGGCCAACGTGAGAACTAAACAAGATGGCGGACGCAAGAGGAGGGTAAGGAGATTTGAGGTTAAGATTTTTAGGTTAAAACAGGGCGTAAGCATGGGAACGAAATCCAAGATGGCGAAGGCAATGGTGTGGACGAGGAGATGTGAGGCGCGGTGGCGAAAATGGGAACTAAACAAGATGACGAAGACAAAAAGTCTAAGGACGAGGAGATTTCGAGGTTAGTGGTGAACATGGCGGTCGCAAGAGGTGGTGGGCAAGGAGATTTCAGGTTAAGATTTGTAGGTTAAAACAGGACGTAAGAAGGGGAACTAAATCCAAGATGGCGGAGGCAAGGGTGGGACGAGGAGATGTGAGGCGCGGTGGTAAAACTGAGAACTAAATAAGATGGCGGAGGCATGAAGTTCAGGTTAAAAATATGAGGTAAACGTGGAGAACTTAAACCAAGATGGCGGTGGCGTGGTGGTGAAAATGGGGACTAAACAAGATGGCGGAGGCAAGAAGTGGAGGGACGAAGAGGTTTGAGGTTAGGGTCAACATGCGAAAGATGCCGAACGCAACAGATGGTGACGAGGAGATTTGATGTTGTGAAAACTAAACAAGATGGCGGACGCGCGTGGTCAAGAAGATTTCACAAAAGAAAAAATAAATATCATACCTTGAACGAGAATGGAAGCAGCCAAGTAACTAACACGAAACTTGAAAACACAAAAGAGCACAGAAATATAATGCTTGTGTAAAAAGGAAGGCAGGAAGTGACGTGGCATGTTATGATTGGAGAAAATAAGACGATTTGTGATTGGTGAAAATAAAACGTGATTGGATTGGACAAAGGAATAAATAAGGCGAAGTGAAGGTGATTTGCGGCGGTATTGATGATAGCCGTGATCGTTAACGCATCTGTTGGGATTGAAACCCAGTACCAAAACCCAACACATTAAAAAGTTACTCTGAACCTTCGTTTTGAATGTGACATCACAACTTCGAATTAAACCTGAACTTTAACGGTATTTTAAATAGGAATGTTAGTGGAATGTGGACTTCTTTTTTACTTTGGGACTGAAACCCGGTACCAGAACACTAAACCACGTATTTCTACCGCAACGCTATTTTAAAATGTGGTGGAATGTGGAGTTTGTAGTTTGGGACTCAAACCCAGTACCAAAACACCAAAGGATATATTCCTACGCCAAGCAGGCCCGAAAAATAATTATGCGTGTGGTACTTACCTCTTACTGGTGTTGATGCGTCACCAAAAGAGCAGCAGCTTCACGCGACGCGAAAAAAATAAAAGCAAACTGTTTTCGAAAATGCTTAACCAGCTTTAAGATCAACCAACATCACTACGCACTGATATACCTAGGTTTTTTTAAAGCGGTACAGACGCCCTTTGCACAGACGTAATTTAACTATACCAAAAACCTGGTACTGGGCCATCGTAATGGTCGCTAGCGTACGTAGGAGCAGGGTTCTCATTGCCGGTCGAAAGCGGTCAAAAAAGTGTACGACGCAGGTGTTCACAGTAGCTACTGTCGAAGTCAACCGTCGAGGTGTGAATGTAAGAAATCTGTTCTTGCCGGCAATCTAGCTCGGAGATGTGAGGAGCGGTGGCAAAAATGGGAACTAAACAAGATGGCGGAGACAGAAGTCAAGAACGAGGGGATTTGAGGTTAGTGGTCAACATGGCAGACGCAAGAGTGGTAATCAGCAGTCGATGTGCGTCACAATATGGCCGCCGCGATTAAAGAGCTGCAAACTGCGCGAAAACTTGAAAAATGACCGTGAACGGGTGCTGATGAAGCAGCCGATGTGCGTCACAATACGGCCGCCGCAATTAACGAGTTGCAAACTGCGCGATAACTTGAAAAATGACCGTGTGAACGGGTGCTGATGAAGCAGTCGATGTGCGACACAATATGGCCGCCGCGATTAAAGAGCAGTAAAGTGCGCGATAACTTGAAAAATGGCCGTGTGGCATAATATCCTCAACCATCGATTACGATTGCTGGCTTTATATCCTCAATCCCGGGCTACACTTTGTGACATAATATCCTCAAGCCCAGGCTGAACTTTCTGCCTTTATCTCCTCAACCCTAGGCTACACTATTGGCATAATACCCTCAACCCTAGACTACACTTTTGTGACATAATACCCTCAACCCTAGGCTATACTATGTGAAATAATACCCTCAACCCTAGGCTACACTTTGTGACATAATACCCTCATCCCTACGCTACACTTTGTGGCATAATACACTCTACCCTAGGCTACACTTTGTGACATAATACCCCTAACCCCAGGCTAAGCTTTCTGGCTTTAGATCAACTCCAGGCTACGATTTGTGGTATAATACCCTCAATTCCAGGCCTCACTTTCTGGGTTTAGATGCTCAACTCCAGGCTACACTATGTGGCATAATACTCTCAAACCTGGGCTACGCTCCTGGCTTTATATCCTCAGCCACAGGCTACACTTTGTGACATAATACCCTCAGTCCTAGGCTACACTTTGTGACACAATACCCAAAACGGTACGCTACACTTTTTGACATAATACCCTCAACCTTAGGCTATACTTCTGACATAATACGCTCAACCCTAGGCTCCACTTTCTGACATAATACTCTCAACCATGGGCTACTCTTTCAGGCTTTAGATCTTCAATCCTATGCTACACTTTATGGCATAATACCCTCAACCCTGGGCTCAGTTTGTGGCATAATACCCGCAACCCTGGGCTACACCTTGTGGCATAATACCCTCAAACCAGGAATATATTGTGGCATAATATCCTCAACTCTGGGCAACACCTAGTGGTATAATACCCTGAACACCGGGTTACACTTTTAGGCATAATACCCTAAACCCTCGGTTACAGTTTGTGGCAAAATACCCTCAACCCTAGGTTACACTTTTTTGCATAATATCCTCAACCCTGGGTTACAAATTGTGGCTTTAGATCCTCAACCCTGGGCTACACTTTGTGGCATAATAACCTCAACCCTTGACTATTCTTTGTGGCTTTAGATACTCAATCCTGGGCTACACTTTGTGGCATAATACCCTAAACCTGGGCCACACTTTGTGGCAAAACATCCTCGACCCTGGGCTACACTTTGTGGCATAATACCCAAAACCCTAGGCTACACTTTGTGGCATAATACTCTCAACCCTGAGCTACACTTTGTGGCATAATATCCTCAATCTTGGGCTGCACTTTGTGGCATAATACCCTCAATCCTGGGTTACACTTCGTGGGTTTAGATCCTTAAACCTGGGCTACACTTTGTGGCGTAATACCTTCATCCCTGGGCTACACTTACTGGCTTTAGATCCTCAACCCTGGGCTACACTTTGTGGCATAATATCCTCAACCATGGGCTACACTTTCTGGATTTAGATCCTCAACCCTGGGCTACACTTTGTGGTATAATATCCTCAACCATGGGTTACGATTTCTGGCTTTATATCCTTCATCCCAGGCTACACTTTGTGGCATAATATCCTCAACCCCAGGCTACACTTTCTGGCTTTAGATCTTCAACCCCAGCCTACACTTTGTGCATAATATTCTCATCCCTGGCCTACACTTTCTGGTTTTAGATCTGAACCGTGGGCTACACTTTGTGGCATAATACCCTCAACCTCAGGCTACATTTTGTGGCTTTAGATCCTGAACCCTAGGCTATACGTTTTGACATAATACCCTAACCCCAAGGCTACACTTTGTGACATAATAACCTCATCCCTAGGCTACACTTTGTCACATAATACCCTAAGCCTAGACTCCACTTTGTGACATAATACCCTAAACCCTAGGCTACACTTTGTGACATAATATCTACAACCCTAGGCTACGCTTTCTGGCTTTAGATCCTCAACTCCAGGCTAGGCTTTGTGGTATAATACCCTCAACCCTGGGCTATGCTTTCTGGCTTTAGATGCTCAACCCCAGGCTACACTTTGTGGCTTTAGATCCTCAACCCCGAGATACACGTTTTGGCTTTAGATACTCAACCCCAGGCTACACTTTGTGGCATAATAGCCTTAATCCTGGGCTACACTTTGTGTCTTTATCTCCTCAGCCCTAGGATACAGTATCTGGCTTTAGATATTCAACCCTAGGCTACACTTTGTGGCATAATAGCCTTAACCCTAGGCTACACTTTCTGTCTTTATCTGCTCAACCCTAGGATACAGTTTCTGGCTTTATATACTCAACCCTAGGCTACACGTTTGGCATAATGCCATCCACCCTAGACTACACTTTGTGAGACAATTCCCTGAAACCTAGGCTACAGTATGCGACATAATACCCTCAACCCTAGGCTACACTTTGTGACATAATACCCTCTACCCTAGGCTACACTTTGTGACATAATACCCTCAACCCCAGGCTAGGCTTTCTGGCTTTAGATCCTCAACTCGAGGCTACGCTTTGTAATACAATACCCTCAATTCCATGCCTCACTTCCTGGGTTTAGATGCTTATATCCAGGCTACACTTTTTGGCACAATACTCTCAACCCTGGGCTACGCTTCTGGCTTTATATCCACGGCCTCAGGCTACACCTTGTGGCTTAATATCCTCAGCCCCAGGCTACACTTTCTGCCTTTATATCCTTAACACCAGGCTACACTTTGTGACATAATACCATAAACTCTAGGCTACACTTTGTAACATAATACCCTCAATCCTAAGCTACACTTTGTGACATAATACCCTAAACCCTAAGCTATACTTTGTGACATAATACCCTCAGTCCTAGGCTATACTTTGTGACATAATACTCTCAACCGCAAGCTACGCTTTTTGACATAATACCCTCAACACTGGGCTACACTTTCTGGCTTAAGATCCTCAACCCTAGGCTACACTTTGTGGCATAATACCCACAACCCTGGGTTACAGTTTGTGGCATAATACCCTCAACCCTGGGCTACAGTTTGTGACATAATACCCCCAATCCTGGCATACACTTTGAGGCATAATACCCTCAAACCTGCGATACACTTTGTGGTATAACACCCTCAATCCTAGGCTACACTTTGTGACATAATACTCTCAACCGCAGGCTACACTTGTTGACATACTACCCTTAACCCTAGACTATATCTTTAACATAATACGCTCAACCCTAGGCTACACTTTCTTGCTTAAGATTCTCAACACTAGGCTATACTTCTGACATAATACGCTCATCCCTAGGCTACACTTTCTGACATAATACCCTCAATCCTGGGCTACACTTTCAGGCTTTAGATCCTCAATCCTAGGCTACACTTTGTGGCATAATACCCTCAACCCTGGGCTCAGTTTGTGGCATAATACCCTCAACCCTGTGTTACAGTTTGGGGAAAATACCCTCAACCCTCGGTTACACTTCATGTGTTTAGATCCTTAACCCTTGCCTACACTTTGTGGCATAATACCCTCATCCCTGGGTTACACTTCGTGGGTTTAGATCCTTAAACCTGGGCTACACTTTGTGGCATAATACCTTCATCCCTGGGCTACACTTACTGGCTTTAGATCCTCAACCCTGGGCTACACTTTGTGGCATTATATCCTCAACCATGGGCTACACTTTCTGGATTTAGATCCTCAACCGTGGGCTACACTGTCGTATAATATCCTGAACCATGGGTTACGATCTCTGGCTTTATATCCTTCATCCCAGGCTACACTTTGTGGCATAATATCCTCAACCCCAGGCTACACTTTCTGGCTTTAGATCTTCAACCCCAGCCTACACTTTGTGCATAATACTCTCATCCCTGGCCTACACTTTCTGGCTTTAGATCTGAACCGTGGGCTACACTTTGTGGCATAATACCCTCAACCTCAGGCTACACTTTGTGGCTTTAGATCCTGAACCCTAGGCTATACTTTTTGACATAATACCCTAAACCCTAGGCTACACTTTGTGACATAATAACCTCATCCATACGCTACACTTTGGACATAATCCCCTCAAGCCTAGGCTCCACTTTGTGACATAATACCCTAAACGCTAGGCTACACTTTGTGACATAATATCTACAACCCTAGGCTACGCTTTCTGGCTTTAGATCCTCAACTCCAGGCTACGCTTTGTGGTATAATACCCTCAACCATGGGCTATGCTTTCTGGCTTTAGATACTCAACCCCAGGCTACACTTTGTGGCTTTAGATCCTCAACCCCGGGATACACGTTCTGGCTTTAGATACTCAACCCCAGGCCTCAGTTTGTGGCTTTAGATCCTCAACTCCGGGATACACGTTCTGGCTTTAGATACTCGACCCCAGGCTACACTTTGTGGCATAATAGCCTTAATCCTGGGCTACACTTTCTGTATTTATCTCCTCAAACCTAGGATACAGTTTCTGGCTTTAGATATTCAACCCTAGGCTACACTTTGTGGCATAATAGCCTTAACCCTGGGCTACACTTTCTGTCTTTATCTCCTCAACCCTAGGATACAGTTTCTGGCTTTATATACTCAAAGCTAGGCTACACTTTTGGCATAATGCCATTAACCCTAGACTACACTTTGTGAGACAATTCCCTGAAACCTAGGCTACACTATGCGACATAATATCCGCAACCCTAGGCTACACTTTGTGACATAATACCCTCACCCCAGGCTAGGCTTTCTGGCTTTAGATCCTCAACTCGAGGCTACGCTTTGTGATACAATACCCTCTATTCCATGCCTCACTTTCTGGCTTTATATCCTCAGCCTGAGGCGACACTTTGTGGCTTAATATCCTCAGCCCCAGGCTACACTTTCTGCCTTTATACCCTTAACCCTAGGCTATATTTGCAACATAACACGCTCAACCCTACGCTACACTTTCTGACATAATACCCTCAACCGTGGGCTACACTTTCTGGCTTTAGATTTTCAACCCTAGGTTACACTTTGTGGCATAATGCCCTCAAACCTGCGATACACTTTGTGGCATAATACCCTCAAACCTGCGATACACTTTGTGGTATAACACCCTCAATCCTAGGCTACACTTTGTGACATAATACTCTCAACCGCAGGCTACGCTTTTTGACATAATACCCATAACCCTAGGCTATATTTGCGACATAACACCCTCAACCCTGGGCTACACTTTCTGGCTTTAGATTTTCAACCCTAGGTTACACTTTGTGGCATAATACCCACAACCCTGGGTTACAGTTTGTGGCATAATACCCACAATCCTAGGCTACACTTTGTGGCATAATACCCTCAACCCTGGGTTAAGGTTTGTAGCATAATACGCCCAATCCTGGGATACACTTTGTGGCATAATACCCTCAAACCTGCGATACACTTTGTGGTATAACACCCTCAATCCTAGGCTACACTTTGTGACATAATACTCTCAACCGCAGGCTACACTTTTTGACATAATACCCTTAACCGTAGACTATATCTTTAACATAATACGCTCAACCCTAGGCTACACTTACTGACATAATATCCTCAACCCTGGGCTACACTTTCTTGCTTAAGATCCTCAACACTAGGCTACACTTTGAGGAATAATATCCTCAACCCTGGGCTACAGTTTGTGACATAATACCCTCAATCCTGGGCTACAGTTTGTAGCATAATACCCTGAACCCGGGGTTACACTTTGTGGCATAACACCCTCAACCCTGGGGTCCAGCTTGTGGCATAATGCACTCAAACCTGGGTTACACTTTGTGGCATAATACCCTCAGCCCTGGGTTACACTTGGTGGCATAATACCCTCAACCCTGGGTTACACGTTTTGGCATAATATCCTAAACCTTGGGTTACAGTTTGTGGCATAATACCCTCAAACCTGGGTCACACTTTGTGGCTTTAGATCCTCAAACCTGGGTTACACTTTGTGGCATAATAATACCCTCAAACCTGGAGTATTCTTTGTGGCTTTAGATACTCAATCCTGGGCTACACTTTGTGGCATAATACCCTAAACCTGGGCCACAGTTTGTGGCATAAAACGCTCAACTCTGGGCTACACTTTGTGGCATAATACCCACAAACCTGGGTACACTTTGTAGCTTTAGATCCTCAACCCTGAGCTACACTTTGTGGCATAATACCCAAATTTCTAGGCCACACTTTGTGGCATAATACCCTCAACCCTGAGCTACACTTTATGGCATAATATCCTCAACCTTGGGCTGCACTTTGTGGCATAATACCCTCAACCCTGGGTTACACTTCATGGGTCTAGATCCTTAACCCTGGGCTACACGTTGTGGCATAATACCCTCAAACCTGAGTACATTTTGTAGCTTTAGATCCTTAACCCTGGGCTACACTTTGTGGCATAATACCCTCAAACCTGGGTTACACTTCGTGGGTTTAGCTCCATAACCTTGGGCTACACTTTCTGGCATAATACCTTCATCCCTGGGCTACAGTTTCTGGCTTTAGATCCTTAAGCCAGGGCTACACTTTGTGGCATAATATCCTCAACCATGGGCCACGCTTTCTGGCTTTAGATACTCAACCCTGGGATACACTTTGTGGCATAATATCCTAAACCATCGATTACGATTGCTGGCTTTATATCCTCAATCCCAGGCTACACTTTGTGACATAATATCCTCAATCCCAGGCTAAACTTTCTGAATTTATCTCCTCAACCCTAGGCTACACTATTAGCATAATACCCTCAACCCGAGACTACACTTTGTGACATAAAACCCTCGCCCTACGCTACACTTTGTGGCATAATACCCTCTACCCTAGGCTACACTTTGTGACATAATACCCCTAACCCCAGGCTAAGCTTTCTGGCTTTAGATCCTCACCTCCAGGCTACGATTTGTGGTATAATACCCTCAATTCAAGGCCTCACTTTCTGGGTTTAGATGCTCAACTTTGTGACATAATACCCTCAGTCCTAGGCTACACTTTGTGACATAATACTCAAAACCGTAGGCTACACTTTTTGACATAATACCCTCAACCTTAGGCTATACTTGTGACATAATACGCTCAACCCTAGGCTACACTTTCTGACATAATACCCTCAACCCTGGGCTACACTTTCAGGCTTTAGATCCTCAATCCTAGGGTACACTTTGTGGCATAATACCCTCAACCCTGGGCTCAGTTTGTGGCATAATACCCTCAACCCTGTGTTACGGTTTGTCGAAAATACCCTCAACCCGGGGTTACACTTTTTGGCTTAATACCCTCAATCCTTGGCAACAGTTTGTGGCATAATACCCTCAACCCTGGGCTACACCTTGTGGCATAATACCCTCAAACCAGGGATACACTTTGTGGCATAATATCCTCAAATCTGGGCAACACCTAGTGGTATAATACACTGAACACCGGATTACACTTTTTGGAATAATACCCTCAACCCTGGGTTACAGTTTGTGGCATAATACCCTCAACCCTGGGTTACACTTTTTTGCATAGTATCCTCAACCCTGGGTTACACATTGTGGCTTTAGATCCTCAACCCTGGGCTACACTTTGTAGCATAACCTCAAACCTGGACTATTCTTTGTGGCTTTAGATACTCAATCGTGGGCTACACTTTGTGGCATAATACCCTAAACCTGGGTCAAACTTTGTGGCAAAACATCCTCAACACTTGGCTACACTTTGTGGCATAATATCCTCAAACGTGGGTACACTTTGTAGCTTTAGAACCTAGACGCTGGGCTACACTTTGTGGCATAATACCCAAAACCCTAGGCTACACTTTGTGGCATAATATCCAAAACCCTAGGCTACACTTTGTGGCATAATACTCTCAACCCTGAGCTACACTTTGTGGCATAATATCCTTAACCTTGGGATGCACTTTGTGGCATAATACCCTCAACCCTGGGTTACACTTTATGTGTTTAGATCCTTAACCCTTGCCTACACTTTGTGGCATAATACCCTCATCCCAGGGTTACACTTCGTGGGTTTAGATCCTTAAACCTTGGCTACACTTTGTGGCATAATACCTACATCCCTGGGGTACACTTTCTGGCTTTAGATCCTCAACCCTGGGCTACACTTTGTGGCATAAAATCCTTAACCATTGGCTACACTTTCTGGATTTTGATCCTCAACCCTGGGCTACACTTTGTGGTATAATATCTTCAACCATGGGTTACGATTTCTGGCTTTATATCCTCAATCCCAGGCCACACTCTGTGGCATAATATCCTCAACCCCAGGCTACAATTCTGGCTTTAGATCTTCAACCTCAGCCTACACTTTGTGGATAATACTCTCATCACTGGGCTACACTATCTGGCTTTAGATCTAAAACGGGGGCTACACTTTGTGGCATAATACCCTCAACCTCAGGCTACACTTTGTGGCTTTAGATCCTGAATCCTAGGCTATACTTTTGGACATAATACCCTAAACCCTAGGCTACACTTTGTGACATAATACCCTCAAGCCTAGGCTCCACTTTGTGACATAATACCCTACACCCTAGGCTACACTTTTTGACATAATACCCTTAACCCTAGACTATATCTGTGACATAATACCCTAGACCCTAGGCTACACTTACTGACATAATACCCTCAACCCTGGGCTACACTTTATTGCTTAAGATCCTCAACACTAGGCTACACTTTGAGGCATAATATCGACCCTGGGCTACAGTCTGTGACATAATACCCTCAATCCTGGGCTACAGTTTGTAGCATAATACCCTGAACCCGGGGTTACACTTTGTGGCATAATACCCTCAACCCTGGACTACAGCTTGTGGCATAATGCACTCCACCCTGGGTTACACTTTTTGGCATAATACCCTCAGCCCTGGGTTACACTTGGTGGTATAATACCCTTAACCCTGGGTTACACGTTTTGGCAAATATCCTCAACCTTGGGTTACACTTTGTGGCATAATACCCTCAACCCTGGGTCACAATTTGTGGCTTTAGATCCACAACCTTGGGCTGCACTTTGTGGCATAATACCCTCAAACCTGGGTACATTTTGTAGCTATAGATCCTGAACCCTGGGCTGGACTTTGTGGCATAATAACCAAAACCCTAGGCTACACTTTGTAGCATAAAACCCTCAACTCTGAGTTACACTTTGTGGCATAATATACTAAAGCTTGGGCTGCACTTTGTGGCATAACACCCTCAACCCTGGGGTACACTTCGTGGGTTTAGATCCTTAACCCTGGACTACACTTTATGGCATAATACCCTCAAACCTGGGTTACAGTTCGTGGGTTTAGCTCCATAACCATGGGCTACACTTTCTGGCATAATAACTTCATCCCTGGGCTACACTTTCTGGCTTTAGATCCATAAACCAGGGCTACACTTTGTGGCATAATATCCTCAACCATCGTTTACGATTGCTGGCTTTATATCCTCAATCCCAGGCTACACTTTGTGACATAATATCCTAAAGCCCAGGCTAAACTTTCTGCCTTTATCTCCTCAACCCTAGGCTACACTATTGGCATAGTACCCTCAACCCTAGACTACACTTTGTGACATAATACCCTCAATCCTAGGCTATACTATGTGAAATAATACCCTCAACCCTAGGCTACACGTTGTGACATAATACCGTCATCCCTACGCTACCCTTTGTGGCATAATACCCTCTACCCTAGGCTACACTTTGTAACATAATACCCCTAACCCCAGGCTAAGCCTTCTGGCTTTATATCAACTCCAGGCTACGATTTGTGGTATAATACCCTCAATTCCAGGCCTCACTTTCTGGGTTTAGATGCTCAACTCCAGGCTACACTATGTGGAATAATACTCTCAAACCTGGGCTACGCTTTCTGGCTTTATATCCTCAGCCACAGGCTACACTTTGTGACATAATACCCTCAGTCCTAGGCTACACTTTGTGACACAATACTCAAAACCGTAGGCTATACTTTTTGACATAATACGCTCATCCCTAGGCTACACTTTCTGACATAATACCCTCAACCCTGGGCTACACTTTCAGGCTTTAGATCCTCAATCCTAGCCTACACTTTGTGGCATAATACCCTCAACCCTGGGCTCAGTTTGTGGCATAATACCCTCAACCCTGTGTTACAGTTTCTGGAAAATTCCCTCAACCCGGGGTTACAATTTTTGGCTTAATACCCTCAACACTTGGCAACAGTTTGTGGCATAATACCCTCAACCCTGGGCTACACCTTGTGACATAATACCCTCAAACCAGGGATACACTTTGTGGCATAACATCCTCAACTCTGGGCAGCACCTAGTGGTATAATACCCTGAACACCGGGTTACACTTTTTGGCGTAATACCCTCAACCCTCGGTTACAGTTTGTGGCATAATACCCTCAACCCTGGGTTACACTTTTTTGCATAATATCCTCAACCCTGGGTTACACATTGTGCCTTTAGATCCTCAACCCGCGGCTACAATTTGTGGCATAACCACCTCAACCCTGGAATATTCTTTGTGGCTTTAGATACTCAATCCTGGGATACACTTTGTGGCATAATACCCTAAACCTGGGCCACACTTTGTGGCAAAACATCCTCAACACTGGGCTACACTTTGTGGCATAATATCCTCAAACGTGGGTACACTTTGTAGCTTTAGAACCTCGACCCTGAGCTACACTTTGTGGCATAATATCCTCAATCTTGGGCTGACCTTTGTGGTATAATAGCCTTAACCCTGGGTTACACTTCATGTGTTTAGATCCTTAACCCTTGCCTACACTTTGTGGCTTAATACCCTCATCCCTGGGTTACACTTCGTGGGTTTATATCCTTAAACCTGGGCTACACTTTGTGGCATAATACCTTCATCCCTGGGCTACACTTACTGGCGTTAGATCCTCAACCCTGGGCTACACTTTGTGGCATAATATCCTCAACCATGGGCTACACTTTCTGGATTTAGATCCTCAACCCTGGGCTACACTTTGTGGTATAATATCCTCAACCATGGGTTACGTTTTCTGGCTTTATATCCTTCATCCCAGGCTACACTTTGTGGCATAATATCCTCAACCCCAGGCTACACTTTCTGGCTTTAGATCTTCAACCCCAGCCTACACTTTGTGCATAATACTCTCATCCCTGGCCTACACTTTCTGGCTTTAGATCTTCAACCCCAGCCTACACTTTGTGCATAATACTCTCATCCCTGGCCTACACTTTCTGGCTTTAGATCTTCAACCCCAGCCTACACTTTGTGCATAATACTCTCAACCCTAGCCTACACTTTCTGGCTTTAGATCTTCAACCCCAGCCTACACTTTGTGCACAATACTCTCAACCCCAGGCTACACTTTCTGGCTTTAGATCTTCAACCCCAGCCTACACTTTGTGCATAATACTCTCATCCCTGGCCTACACTTTCTGGCTTTAGATCTTCAACCCCAGCCTACACTTTGTGCATAATACTCTCAACCCTAGCCTACACTTTCTGGCTTTAGATCTGAACCGTGGGCTACACTTTGTGGCATAATACCCTCAACCACAGGATACACTTTGTGGCTTTAGGTCCTGAACCCTAGGCTATACGTTTTGACATAATACCCTAAACTCTAGGCTACACTTTGTGACATAATAACCTCATCCCTAGGCTACACTTTGTGACATAATACCCTCAAGCCTAGACTCCACTTTGTGACATAATACCCTAAACCCTAGGCTACACTTTGTGACATAATACCCTAAACCCTAGGCTACACTTTGTGACATAATACCCTAAACTCTAGGCTACACTTTGTGACACAATAACCTCATCCCTAGGCTCCACTTTGTGACATAATATCTACAACCCTAGGGTACGCTTTCTGGCTTTGGATCCTCAACTCCAGGCTACGCTTTGTGGTATAATACCCTCAACCCTGGGCTATGCTTTCTGGCTTTACATACTCAACCCCAGGCTACATTTTGTGGCTTTAGATCCTCCACCCCGGCATACACGTTCTGGCTTTAGATACTCAACCCCAGGCTACACTTTGTGGCTTTAGATCCTCAACCCCGGGATACAGTATCTGGCTTTAGATATTCAACCCCAGGCTACACTTTGTGGCATAATACCCTTAACCCTAGGCTACACTTTCTGTCTTTATCTCCTCAACCCTAGGATACAGTTTCTGGCTTTATATATTCAACCCTAGGCTACACTTTGTAGAATAATAGCATTAACCCTGGGCTACACTTTCTATCTTTATCTCCTCAACCCTAGGATACAGTTTCTGGCTTTATATACACAACCCTAGGCTACACGTTTGGCATGCCATCAACCCTAGACTACACTTTGTGAGACAATTCCCTGAAACCTAGGCTACACTATGCGACATAATACCCTCAACCCTAGGCTACACTTTGTGACATAATACTTTCTACCCTAGGCTACACTTTGTGACATAATACCCTCACCCCAGGCTAGGCTTTCTGGCTTTAGATCCTCAACTCGAGGCTACGCTTTGTGATACAATACCCTCAATTCCATGCCTCACTTTCTGGGTTTAAATGCTCAACTCCAGGCTACACTTTGTGGCACAATACTCTCAACTCTGGGCTACGCTTTTGGCTTTATATCCTCAGCCTCAGGATACACTTTGTGGCTTAATATCCTCAGCCCCAGGCTACACATTCTGCCTGTATATCCTTAACACCAGGCTACACTTTGTGACATAATACCCTAAACGCTAGCCTACACTTTGTGACATAATACCCTCAATCCTAAGCTACACTTTGTGACATAACACCCTCAACCCTAAGCTATACTTTGTGACCTAATACCCTCAGTCCTAGGCTATACTTTATGACATAATACTCTCAAACGCAAGCTACGCTTTTTGACATAATACCCTTAACCCTAGGCTATATTTGTGACATAACACGCTCAACCCTACGCTACACTTTCTGACATAATACCCTCAACGCTGGGCTACACTTTCTGGCTTTAGATCCTCAACCCTAGGCTACACTTTCTGGCATAATACCCACAACCCTGGGTTACAGTTTGTGGCATACTACCCTCAACCCTGGGCTACAGTTTGTGATGTAATACCCTCAACCCTGGGCTACAGTTTGTGACATAATACCCCCAACACTGGGCTACAGTTTGTGACAAAATACCCTCAAACCTGGGCTACAGTTTGTGACATAATACCCTCAAACCTGGGCTACAGTTTGTGACATAATACCCTCAACCCTGGGCTACAGTTTGTGACATAATACCCTCAACCCTGGGCTACAGTTTGTGACATAATACACTCAACCCTGGGCTACAGTTTGTGATATAATACCCTCAACACTGGGCTACACTTTCTAGCTTTAGATCCTCAACCCTAGGCTACACTTTGTGGCATAATACCCACAACCCTGGGTTACAGTTTGTGGCATAATACACTCAACCCTGGGCTACAGTTTGTGACATAATACCTTCAACCCTACGCTACACTTTCTGACATAATACCCTCAACCCTGGGCTACACTTTCTGGCATAATACCCACAAGCCAGGGTTACAGTTTGTGGCATAATACCCTCAACCCTGGGCTACAGTTTGTGACATAATACCCCCAATCCTGGGATACACTTTGTGGCATAATACCCTCAAACCTGCGATACACTTTGTGGTATAACACCCTTAACCCTAGACTATATCTTTGACATAATACCCTCAACCCTAGGCTACACTTACTGACATAATACCCTCAACCCTGCGCTACACTTTCTTGCTTAAGGTCCTCAGAACTAGGCTACACTTTGAGGCATAATATCCTCAACCCTGGGCTACAGTTTGTAGCATAATACACTGAACCCGGGGTTACACTTTGTGGCATAATACCCTCAACCCTGGGCTACAGCCTGTAGCATAATGCCCTCAACCCTGGGTTACACGTTTTGGCATAATACCCTCAACCCTGGGTTACACGTTTTGGCATAATATCCTCAACCTTGGGTTACTCCTTGTGGCATAATACCCTCAACCCTGGGTCATACTTTGTGGCTTTAGATCCTCAACCCTGGGTTACACTTTGTGGCATAATACCCTCAAACCTGGAGTATTTTTTGTGGCTTTAGATACTCAATCCTGGGCTACACTTTGTGGCATAATACCCTAAACCTGTGCCACAGTTTGTGGCATAAAACGCTCAACCGTGGGCTACACTTTGTGGCATAATACCCACAAACCTGGGTACACTTTGTAGCTTTAGATCCTCAACCCGGAGCTACACTTTGTGGCATAATACCCAAATTCCTAGGCCACACTTTGTGGCATAATACCCTCAACCCTGAGCTACACTTTATGGCATAATATCCTCAACCCTGGGTTACACTTCGTGGGTTTAGATCCTTAACCCTGGGCTACACTTTGTGGCATAATACCCTCAAACATGGGTTACACTTCGTGGGTATAGCTCCAATACCCTGGGCTACACTTTCTGGCATAATACCTTCATCCCTGGGCTACACTTTCTGGCTTTAGATGCTTAACCCAGGGCTACACTTTGTGGCATAATATCCTCAACCATGGGCTACGCTTTCTGGCTTTAGATCCTCAACCCTGGGATATACTTTGTGGCATATCCACAACCATCGATTACGATTGCTGGCTTTATATCCTCAATACCAGGCTACACTTTGTGACATAATATCCTCAACCCCAGGTTAAACTTTCTGCCTTTATCTCCTCAACCCTAGGCTACACTATTGGCATAGTACCCTCAACCCTAGACTACAATTTGTAACATAATACTATCAACCCTAGGCTATACTATGTGAAATAATACCCTCAACCCTAGGCTACACTTTGGGACATAATACCCTCATCCCTACGCTACACTTTGTGGTATAATACCCTCTACCCTAGGCCACACTTTGTGACATAATACCCCTTACCCCAGGCTAAGCTTTCTGGCTTTATATCAACTCCAGGCTACGATTTGTGGTATAATACCCTCAATTCCAGGCCTCACTTTCTGGGTTTAGATGCTCAACTCCAGGCTACACTATGTGGCATAATACTCTCAAACCTGGGCTACTCTTTCTGGCTTTATATCCTCAGCCACAGGCTACACTTTGTGACATAATACTCAAAACCGTAGGCTACACTTTTTGACATAATACCCTCAACCTTAGGCTATACTTGTGACATAATACGCTCAACCCTAGGCTACACTTTCTGACATAATACCCTCAACCCTGGGCTACAGCTTGTGGCATAATGCACTCAACACTGGGTTACACTTTTTGGCATAATACCCTCAGCCCTGGGTTACACTTGGTGGCATAATACCCTTAACCCTGGGTTACACGTTTTGGCAAATATCCTCAACCTTGGGTTACACTTTGTGGCATAATACCCTCAACCCTGGGTCACAATTTGTGGCTTTAGATCCTCAACCTTGGGCTGCACTTTGTGGCATAATACCCTCAAACCTGGGTACATTTTGTAGCTATAGATCCTGAACCCTGGGCTGGACTTTGTGGCATAATAACCAAAACCCTAGGCTACACTTTGTAGCATAAAACCCTCAACTCTGAGTTACACTTTGTGGCATAATATACTAAAGCTTGGGCTGCACTTTGTGGCATAACACCCTCAACCCTGGGTTACACTTCGTGGGTTTAGATCCTTAACCCTGGACTACACTTTATGGCATAACACCCTCAAACCTGGGTTACAGTTCGTGGGTTTAGCTCCATAACCATGGGCTACACTTTCTGGCATAATACCTTCATCCCTGGGCTACACTTTCTGGCTTTAGATCCATAAACCAGGGCTACACTTTGTGGCATAATATCCTCAACCATCGATTACGATTGCAGGCTTTATATCCTCAATCCCAGGCTACACTTTGTGACATAATATCCTGAAGCCCAGGCTAAACTTTCTGCCTTTATCTCCTCAACCCTAGGCTACACTATTGGCATAGTACCCTCAACCCTAGACTACGCTTTGTGACATAATACCCTCAACCCTAGGCTATACTATGTGAAATAATACCCTCAACCCTAGGCTACACTTTGTGACATAATACCGTCATCCCTACGCTACCCTTTGTGGCATAATACCCTCTACCCAAGGCTACACATTGTGACATAATACCGTCATCCCTACGCTACCCTTTGTGACATAATACCGTCATCCCTACGCTACCCTTTGTGACATAATACCCTCAACATTAGGCTATACTTGTGACATAATACGCTCATCCCTAGGCTACACTTTCTGACATAATACCCTCAACCCTGGGCTACACTTTCAGGCTTTAGATCCTCAATCCTAGCCTACACTTTGTGGCATAATACCCTCAACCCTGGGCTCAGTTTGTGGCATAATACCCTCAACCCTGTGTTATAGTTTCTGGAAAATTCCCTCAACCCGTGGTTACACTTTTTGGCTTAATACCCTCAACCCTTGGCAACAGTTTGTGGCATAATACCCTCAACCCTGGGCTACACCTTGTGACATAATACCCTCAAACCAGGGATACACTTTGTGGCATAATATCCTCAACTCTGGGCAGCACCTAGTGGTATAATACCCTGAACACCGGGTTACACTTTTTGGCGTAATACCCTCAACCCTCGGTTACAGTTTGTGGCATAATACCCTCAACCCTGGGTTACACTTTTTTGCATAATATCCTCAACCCTGGGCCCGGGGCTACACTTTGTGGCATAATAACCTCAACCCTGGACTATTCTTTGTGGCTTTATATACTCAATCCTGGGCTACACTTTGTGGCATAATACCCTAAACCTGGGCCACACTTTGTGGCAAAACATCCTCAACACTGGGCTACACTTTGTGGCATAATATCCTCAAACGTGGGTACACTTTGTAGCTTTAGAACCTCGACCCTGAGCTACACTTTGTGGCATAATACCCAAAACCCTAGGCTACATTTTGTGGCATAATACTCTCAACCCTGAGCTACACTTTGTGGCATAATATCCTCAATCTTGGGCTGCACTTTGTGGTATAATACCCTTAACCCTGGGTTACACTTCATGTGTTTAGATCCTTAACCCTTGCCTACACTTTGTGGCTTAATACCCTCATCCCTGGGTTACACTTCGTGGGTTTATATCCTTAAACCTGGGCTACATTTTGTGGCATAATACCTTCATCCCTGGGCTACACTTACTGGCTTTAGATCCTCAACCCTGGGCTACACTTTGTGGCATAATATCCTCAACCATGGGCTACACTTTCTGGATTTAGATCCTGAACCCTGAGCTACACTTTGTGGTATAATATCCTCAAACATGGGTTACGTTTTCTGGCTTTATATCCTTCATCCCAGGCTACACTTTGTGGCATAATATCCTCAACCCCAGGCTACACTTTCTGGCTTTAGATCTTCAACCCCAGCCTACACTTTGTGCATAATACTCTCATCCCTGGCCTACACTTTCTGGCTTTAGATCTTCAACCCCAGCCTACACTTTGTGCATAATACGCTCAACCCTAGCCTACACTTTCTGGCTTTAGATCTTCAACCCCAGCCTACACTTTGTGCATAATACTCTCATCCCTGGCCTACACTTTCTGGCTTTAGATCTTCAACCCCAGCCTACACTTTGTGCATAATACTCTCATCCCTGGCCTACACTTTCTGGCTTTAGATCTTCAACCCCAGCCTACACTTTCTGACTTTAGATCTTCAACCCCAGCCTACACTTTGTGCATAATACGCTCAACCCCAGGCTACACTTTCTGGCTTTAGATCTTCAACCCCAGCCTACACTTTGTGCATAATACTCTCAACCCTAGCCTACACTTTCTGGCTTTAGATCTTCAACCCCAGCCTACACTTTGTGCATAATACTCTCATCCCTGGCCTACACTTTCTGGCTTTAGATCTTCAACCCCAGCATACGCTTTGTGCATAATACTCTCAATCCTAGCCTACACTTTCTGGCTTTAGATCTTCAACCCCAGCCTACACTTTGTGCATAATACTCTCATCCCTGGCCTACACTTTCTGGCTTTAGATCTTCAACCCCAGCCTACGCTTTGTGCATAATACTCTCATCCCTGGCCTACACTTTCTGGCTTTGGATCTGAACCGTGGGCTACACTTTGTGCCATAATACCCTCAACCACAGGGTACACTTTGTGGCTTTAGGTCCTGAACTCTAGGCTACACTTTGTGGTATAATCCCCTCAAACCTATGCTACACTTTGTGACATAATATCAACAACCCTAGGCTACACTTTCTGGCTTTGGATCCTCAACTCCAGGCTACACTTTGTGGTATAATACCCTCAACCCTAGGCTACACTTTCTGGCTTTGGATCCTCAACTCCAGGCTACACTTTGTGGTATAATACCCTCAACCCTAGGCTACACTTTCTGGCTTTGGATCCTCAACTCCAGGCTACACTTTGTGGTATAATACCCTCAACCCTAGGCTACACTTTCTGGCTTTGGATCCTCAACTCCAGGCTACACTTTGTGGTATAATACCCTCAACCCTAGGCTACACTTTCTGGCTTTGGATCCTCAACTCCAGGCTACACTTTGTGGTATAATACCCTCAACCCTAGGCTACACTTTCTGGCTTTGGATCCTCAACTCCAGGCTACACTTTGTGACATAATATCAACAACCCTAGGCTACACTTTCTGGCTTTAGATCCTCAACTCCAGGCTACACTTTGTGGTATAATACCCTCAACCCTAGGGTACGCTTTCTGGCTTTGGATCCTCAACTCCAGGCTACACTTTGTGGTATAATACCCTCAACCCTAGGCTACACTTTCTGGCTTTGGATCCTCAACTCCAGGCTACACTTTGTGGTATAATACCCTCAACCCTAGGCTACACTTTCTGGCTTTGGATCCTATACTCCAGGCTACACTTTGTGGTATAATACCCTCAACCCTAGGCTACACTTTCTGGCTTTGGATCCTCAACTCCAGGCTACACTTTGTGGTATAATACCCTCAACCCTAGGCTACACTTTCTGGCTTTGGATCCTCAACTCCAGGCTACACTTTGTGGTATAATACCCTCAACCCTAGGCTACACTTTCTGGCTTTGGATCCTCAACTCCAGGCTACACTTTGTGGTATAATACCCTCAACCCTAAGCTACACTTTCTGGCTTTGGATCCTCAACTCCAGGCTACACTTTGTGACATAATATCAACAACCCTAGGCTACACTTTCTGGCTTTAGATCCTCAACTCCAGGCTACACTTTGTGGTATAATACCCTCAACCCTAGGGTACGCTTTCTGGCTTTGGATCCTCAACACCAGGCTACACTTTGTGGTATAATACCCTCAACCCTAGGCTACACTTTCTGGCTTTGGATCCTCAACTCCAGGCTACACTTTGTGGTATAATACCCTCAACCCTAGGCTACACTTTCTGGCTTTGGATCCTCAACTCCAGGCTACACTTTGTGGTATAATACCCTCAACCCTAGGCTACACTTTCTGGTTTGGATCCTCAACTCCAGGCTACACTTTGTGGTATAATACCCTCAACCCTAGGCTACACTTTCTGGCTTTGGATCCTCAACTCCAGGCTACACTTTGTGGTATAATACCCTCAACCCTAGGCTACACTTTCTGGCTTTGGATCCTCAACTCCAGGCTACACTTTGTGACATAATATCAACAACCCTAGGCTACACTTTCTGGCTTTAGATCCTCAACTCCAGGCTACACTTTGTGGTATAATACCCTCAACCCTAGGGTACTTTTTCTGGCTTTGGATCCTCAACTCCAGGCTACACTTTGTGGTATAATACCCTCAACCCTAGGGTACGCTTTCTGGCTTTGGATCCTCAACTCCAGGCTACACTTTGTGACGTAATCCCCTCAAACCTATGCTACACTTTGTGACATAATATCAACAACCCTAGGCTACACTTTCTGGCTTTGGATCCTCAACTCCAGGCTACACTTTGTGACATAATAACCTCATCCCTAGGCTACATTTTGTCACATAATAACCTCATCCCTAGGCTACACTTTGTGACGTAATCCCTCAAACCTATGCTACACTTTGTGACATAATATCTATCACCCTAGGCTACACTTTCTGGCTTTGGATCCTCAACTCCAGGCTACACCTTGTGACATAATAACCTCATCCCTAGGCTACATTTTGTGACATAATAACCTCATCCCTAGGCTACACTCTGTGACGTAATCCCCTCAAACCTATGCTACACTTTGTGACATAATAACCTCATCCCTAGGTTCCACTTTGTGACATAATAACCTCATCCCTAGGCTCCACTTTGTGACATAATAACCTCATCCCTAGGCTCCACTTTGTGACATAATAACCTCATCCCTAGGCTCCACTTTGTGACATAATACCCTAAACTCTAGGCTACACTTTGTGACATAATAACCTCATCCCTAGGCTCCACTTTGTGACATAATACCCTAAACTCTATGCTACATTTGAGACATAATAACCTCATCCCTAGGCTCCACTTTGTGACATAGTACCCTAAACTCTAGGCTACACTTTGTGACATAATAACCTCATCCCTAGGCTCCACTTTGTGACATAATACCCTAAACTCTAGGCTACACTTTGTGACATAATAACCTCATCCCTAGGCTCCACTTTGTGACATAATACCCTAAACTCTATGCTACACTTTGAGACATAATAACCTCATCCCTAGGCTCCACTTTGTGACATAATACCCTAAACTCTAGGCTACACTTTGTGACATAATAACCTCATCCCTAGGCTCCACTTTGTGACATAATACCCTAAACTCTAGGCTACACTTTGAGACATAATACCCTCAAGCCTAGGCTCCACTTTGTGACATAATACCCTAAACTCTAGGCTACACTTTGTGACATAATATCTACAACCCTAGGGTACGCTTTCTGGCTTTGGATCCTCAACTCCAGGCTACGCTTTGTGGTATAATACCCTCAACCCTGGGCTATGCTTTCTGGCTTTAGATACTCAACCCCAGGCTACACTTTGTGGCTTTAGATCCTCAACCCCGGGATACAGTATCTGGCTTTAGATATTCAACCCCAGGCTACACTTTATGGCATAATAGCCTTAATCCTGGGCTACACTTTCTGTCTTTATCTGCTCCACCCTAGGATACAGTTTCTGGCTTTAGATATTCAACCCCAGGCTACACTTTGTGGCATAATACCCTTAACCCTAGGCTACACTTTCTGTCTTTATCTCCTCAACCCTAGGATACAGTTACTGGCTTTATATATTCAACCCTAGGCTACACTTTGTAGAATAATAGCATTAACCCTGGGCTACACTTTCTATCTTTATCTCCTCAACCCTAGGATACAGTTTCTGGCTTTATATACACAACCCTAGGCTACACGTTTGGCATGCCATCAACCCTAGACTACACTTTGTGAGACAATTCCCTGAAACCTAGGGTACACTATGCAACATAATACCCTCAACCCTAGGCTACACTTTGTGACATAATACTTTCTACCCTAGGCTACACTTTGTGACATAATACCCTCACCCCAGGCTAGGCTATCTGGCTTTAGATCCTCAACCTGAGGCTACGCTTTGTGATACAATACCCTCAATTCCATGCCTCACTTTCTGGGTTTAAATGCTCAACTCCAGGCTACACTTTGTGGCACAATACTCTCAACTCTGGGCTACGCTTCTGGCTTTATATCCTCAGCCTCAGGATACACTTTGTGGCTTAATATCCTCAGCCCCAGGCTACACTTTCTGCCTTTATATCCTTAACACCAGGCTACACTTTGTGACATAATACCCTAAACGCTAGCCTACACTTTGTGACATAATACCCTCAATCCTAAGCTACACTTTGTGACATAACACCCTCAACCCTAAGCTATACTTTGTGACCTAATACCCTCAGTCCTAGGCTATACTTTGTGACATAATACTCTCAAACGCAAGCTACGCTTTTTGACATAATACCCTTAACCCTAGGCTATATTTGTGACATAACACGCTCAACCCTACGCTACACTTTCTGACATAATACCCTCAACGCTGGGCTACACTTTCTGGCTTTAGATCCTCAACCCTATGCTACACTTTCTGGCATAATACCCACAACCCTGGGTTACAGTTTGTGATGTAATACCCTCAACCCTGGGCTACAGTTTGTGACATAATACCCCCAACACTGGGCTACAGTTTGTGACATAATACCCTCAAACCTGGGCTACAGTTTGTGACATAATACCCTCAAACCTGGGCTACAGTTTGTGACATAATACCCTCAACCCTGGGCTACAGTTTGTGACATAATACCCTCAACCCTGGGCTACAGTTTGTGACATAATACACTCAACCCTGGGCTACAGTTTGTGATATAATACCCTCAACACTGGGCTACACTTTCTAGCTTTAGATCCTCAGCCCTAGGCTACACTTTGTGGCATAATACCCACAACCCTGGGTTACAGTTTGTGGCATAATACACTCAACCCTGGGCTACAGTTTGTGACATAATACCTTTAACCCTACGCTACACTTTCTGACATAATACCCTCAACCCTGGGCTACACTTTCTGGCATAATACCCACAAGCCTGGGTTACAGTTTGTGGCATAATGCCCTCAACCCTGGGCTACAATTTGTGACATAATACCCCCAATCCTGGGATACACTTTGTGGCATAATACCCTCAAACCTGCGATACACTTTGTGGTATAACACCCTTAACCCTTTGTGGTATAACACCCTTAATCCTAGACTGTCGTCCTCCGTGGACTAGTGGTACCGTGCTAGCCTCTAGTTCCCAAGGTCGCGGGTTCAAACCCGGCGGAGGGCGATGGATTTTTTCGGGCGTAAAAATCGTTAGCACGGCTTCCTTCGGAAGGGAAGTAAAGCCGGTGGTCCCGTGTCGTAGATTTATGGCACGTAAAAGAACCTCAAGCCTGATAAAGAGGCCTCTGAGCAAAATTACCGGTGTTTCACGTCCAATATAGAATGGGACGCTAAGAACCATAGTAGTTAAAGAGCGTCCATAAATAAAACTCAATTTATTATTAACCCTAGACTATATCTTTGACATAATACGCTCAACCCTAGGCTACACTTACTGACATAATACCCTCAACCCTGCGCTACACTTTCTTGCTTAAGGTCCTCAGAACTAGGCTACACTTTGAGGCATAATATCCTCAACCCTGGGCTACAGTTTGTGACATAATACCCTCAATCCTGGGCTACAGTTTGTAGCATAATACACTGAACCCGGGGTTACACTTTGTGGCATAATACCCTCAACCCTGGGCTACAGCTTGTAGCATAATGCACTCAACCCTGGGTTACACTTTTTGCCATAATACCCTCAGCCGTGGGTTACACTTGGTGGCATAATGCCCTCAACCCTGGGTTACACGTTTTGGCATAATACCCTCAACCCTGGGTTACACGTTTTGGCATACTACCCTCAACCTTGGGTTACTCCTTGTGGCATACTACCCTCAACCCTGGGTCATACTTTGTGGCTTTAGATCCTCAACCCTGGGTTACACTTTGTGGCATAATACCCTCAAACTTGGAGTATTTTTTGTGGCTTTAGATACTTAATCCTGGGCTACACTTTGTGGCATAATACCCTAAACCTGGGCCACAGTTTGTGGCATAAAACGCTCAACCGTGGGCTACACTTTGTGGCATAATACCCACAAACCTGGGTACACTTTGTAGCTTTAGATCCTCAACCCGGAGCTACACTTTGTGGCATAATACCCAAATTCCTAGGCCACACTTTGTGGCATAATACCCTCAACCCTGAGCTACACTATGGCATAATATCCTCAAACTTGGGCTGCACTTTGTGGCATAATACCCTCAACCCTGGGTTACACTTCGTGGGTTTAGATCCTTAACCCTGGGCTACACTTTATGGCATAATACCCTCAACCCTGGGTTACACTTCGTGGGTTTAGATCCTTAACCCTGGGCTACACTTTGTGGCATAATACCCTCAACCCTGGGTTACACTTCGTGGGTTTAGATCCTTAACCCTGGGCTACACTTTATGGCATAATACCCTCAAACATGGGTTACATTTCGTGGGTTTAGATCCTTAACCCTGGGCTACACTTTGTGGCATAATACCCTCAAACATGGGTTACACTTCGTGGGTTTAGCTCCATAACCCTGGGCTACACTTTCTGGCATAATACCTTCATCCCCGGGCTACACTTTCTGGCTTTAGATCCTTAACCCAGGGCTACACTTTGTGGCATAATATCCTCAACCATGGGCTACGCTTTCTGGCTTTAGATCCTCAACCCTGGGATATACTTTGTGGCATATCCTCAACCATCGATTACGATTGCTGGCTTTATATCCTCAATCCCAGGCTACACTTTCTGCCTTTATCTCCTCAACCCTAGGCTACACTCTTGGCATAGTACCCTCAATCCTAGACTACAATTTGTAACATAATACTATCAACCCTAGGCTATACTATGTGAAATAATACCCTCAACCCTAGGCTACACTTTGTGACATAATACCCTCATCCCTACGCTACACTTTGTGGCATAATACCCTCTACCCTTGGCTACACTTTGTGACATAATATCCTCAACCCCAGGCTAAACTTTCTGCCTTTATCTCCTCAACCCTAGGCTACACTATTGGCATAGTACCCTCAACCCTAGACTACAATTTGTAACATAATACTATCAACCCTAGGCTATACTATGTGAAATAATACCCTCAACCCTAGGCTACACTTTGTGACATAATACCCTCATCCCTACGCTACACTTTGTGGCATAATACCCTCTACCCTTGGCTACACTTTGTGACATAATACCCCTAAACCCAGGCTAAGCTTTCTGGCTTTAGATCCTCAACTCCAGGCTACGATTTGTGGTATAATACCCTCAATTCCAGGCCTCACTTTCTGGGTTTAGTTGCTCAACTCCAGGCTACACTATGTGGCATAATACTCTCAAACCTGGGCTACTCTTTCTGGGTTTATATCCCCAGCCACAGGCTACACTTTGTGACATAATACTCAAAACCGTAGGCTACACTTTTTGACATAATACCCTCAACCTTAGGCTATACTTGTGACATAATACGCTCAACCCTAGGCTACACTTTCTGACATAATACCCTCAACCATGGGCTACACTTTCAGGCTTTAGATCCTCAATCCTAGGCTACACTTTGTGGCATAATACCCTCAACCCTGGGCACAGTTTATGGCATAATACCCTCAACCCGGGGTTACACTTCTTGGCTTAATACCCTCACCCCTTGGCAACAGTTTGTGGCATAATACCCTCAAACCAGGGATACACTTTGTGGCATAATATCTCCAACTCTGGGCAACACCTAGTGGTATAATACCCTGAACAGCTGTTTATACTTTTTGGCATAATACCCTCAACCCTCGGTTACAGTTTGTGGAAAATACCCTCAACCCGGGGTTACACTTCTTGGCTTAATACCCTCACCCCTTGGCAACAGTTTGTGGCATAATACCCTCAAACCAGGGATACACTTTGTGGCATAATATCTCCAACTCTGGGCAACACCTAGTGGTATAATACCCTGAACACCTGTTTACACTTTTTGGCATAATACCCTCAACCCTCGGTTACAGTTTGTGGCATAATATCCTCAACCCTGGGCCCGGGGCTACACTTTGTGGCATAATAACCTCAACCCTGGACTATTCTTTGTGGCTTTAGATACTCAATCCTGGGCTACACTTTGTGGCATAATACCCTAAACCTGGGCCACACTTTGTGGCAAAACATCCTGAATACTGGGCTACACTTTGTGGCATAATATCCCCAAACGTGGGTACACTTTGTAGCTTTAGAACCTCGACCCTGGGCTACACTTTGTGGCATAATACCAAAATCCATAGGCTACACTTTGTGGCATAACACTCTCAAACCTGAGCTACACTTTGTGGCATAATATCCTCAAACTTGGGCTGCACTTTGTAGCATAATACCCTCAACCCTGGGTTACACTTCATGTGTTTAGATCCTTAACCCTTGCCTACACTTTGTGGTATAATACCCTCATCCCTGGGTTACACTTCGTGGGTTTAGATCCTTAAACCTGGGCTACACTTTGTGGCATAATACCTTCATCCCTGGGGTACACTTTCTGGCCTTAGATCCTCAACCCTGGGCTACATTTTGTGGCATAATATCCTTAACCATGGACTACACTTTCTGGATTTAGATCCTCAACCCTGGGCTACACTTTGTGGTATAATATCCTCAACCATGGGTTACAATTTCTGGCTTTATATCCTCAATCCCAGGCTACACTTTGTGGTATAATATCCTCAACCCCAGGCTACACTTTCTGGCTTTAGATCTTCAACCCCAACCTACACTTTGTGCATAATACTCTCATCGCTGGGCTACACTTTCTGGCTTTAGATCTGAACCGTGGGCTACACTTTGTGGCGTAATACCCTCAACATCAGGCTACGCTTTTTGGCTTCAGATCCTGAACCCTAGGCTATACTTTTTGACATAATACCCTAAACCCTAGGCTACACTTTGTGACATAATATTCTCATCCCTAGGCTACACTTTGTGACATAATACCCTCAAGCCTAGGCTCCACTTTGTGACATAATACTCTAAAAACTAGGCTACACTTTGTGACATAATATCAACAACCCTAGGCTACGCTTTCTGGCTTTAGATCCTCAACTCCAGGCTACGCTTTGTGGTATAATACCCTCAACCCTGGGCTATGCTTTCTGGCTTTAGATACTCAACCCCAGGCTACACTTTGTGGCTTTAGATCCTCAACCCCGGGATACACGTTCTGGCTTTAGATAGTCAACCCCAGGCTACACTTTGTGGCATAATAGCCTTAATCCTAGGATACACTTTCTGTCTTTATCTCCTCAACCCTAGGATACAGTATCTGGCTTTAGATATTCAACCCTAGGCTACACTTTGTGGCATAATAGCCTTAACCCTAGGCTACACTTTCTGTCTTTATCTCCTCAACCCTAGGATACAGTTTCTGGCTTTAGATATTCAACCCTAGGCTACACTTTGTGGCATAATAGCCTTAACCCTGAGCTACACTTTCTGTCTTTATCTCCTCAACCATAGGATACAGTTTCTGGCTTTATATACTCAACCCTAGGCTACACGTTTGGCATGCCATCAACCCTAGACTACACTTTGTGAGACAATTCCCTGAAACCTAGGGTACACTATGCAACATAATACGCTCAACCCTAGGCTATACTTTGTGACTTAATACCCTCTACCCTAGGCTACACTTTGTGACTAAATACCCTCAACCCCAGGCTAGGCTGTCTGGCTTTAGATCCTCAACTCGAGGCTACGCTTTGTGATACAATACCCTCAATTCCTGGGTTTAGATGCTTAAATCCAGGCTACACTTTGTGGCACAATACTCTCAACCCTGGGCTACGCTTCTGGCTTTATATCCTCAGCCTCAGGCTACACCTTGTGGCAAAATATCCTCAGCCCCAGGCTACACTTTCTGCCTTTATATCCTTAACACCAGGCTACACTTTGTGAAATAATACCCTAAACTCTAGGCTATACTTTGTAACATAATACCCTCAATCCTAAGCTACACTTTGTGACATAATACCCTCAACCCTTAGCTATACTTTGTGACATAATACCCTCAGTCCTAGGCTATACTTTGTGACATAATACTCTCAACTGCAAGCTATGCTTTTTGGCATAATACCCTTAACCCTAGGCTATATTTGCGACATAACACACTCAACCCTACGCTACACTTTCTGACATAATACCCTCAACCCTGGGCTACAGTTTCTGGCTTTAGATCCTCAACCCTAGGCTACACTTTATGCAATAATACCCACAACCCTGGGTTACAGTTTGTGGCATAATATCCCCAACCCTGGGCTACAGTTTGTGACATAATACCCCCAAACCTGCGATTCACTTTGTGGTATAACACCCTCAATCCTAGGCTACACTTTGTGACATAATAGTCTCAACCGCAGGCTACACTTGTTGACATAATACCCTTAACCATAGACTATATCTTTGACATAATACGCTCAACCCTAAGCTACACTTACTGACATAATACCCTCAACCCTGGGCTACACTTTCTTGCTTAAGATCCTCAACACTAGGCTACACTTTGAGGCATAATATCCTCAACCCTGGGCTACAGTTTGTGACATAAAACCCTCAATCCTGGGCTGCAGTTTGTAGCATAATACCCTGAACCCGGGGTTACACTTTGTGGCAAAATACCCTCAACCCTGGGCTACAGTTTGTGGAATAATGCACTCAACCCTGGGTTACACTTTTTGCCATAACACCCTCAGCCATGGATTACACTTGCTGGCATAATACCCTCAAATCTGGGTTACACGTTTTGGCATAATATCCTCAACCTTGGGTTACTCTTTGTGGCGTAATACCTTCAACCCTGGGTCACACTTTGTGGCTTTAGATCCTCAACCCTGGGGTACACTTTGAGGCATAATACCCTCAAACCTGGAGTATTCTATGTGGCTTTAGATACTCAATCCTGGGCTACACTTTGTGGCATAATACCCTAAACCTGGGCCACAGTTTGTGGCAAAAAACGCTCAACCGTGGGCTACACTTTGTGGCATAATACCCACAAACCTGGGTACACTTCGTAGCTTTAGATCCTCAACCCGGAGCTACACTTTGTGGCATAATACCCAAATTCCTAGGCCACACTTTGTGGCATAATACCCTCAACCCTGAGCTAGACTTTATGGCATAATATCCTCAACCTTGGGCTGCACTTTGTGGCATAATACCCTCAACCCTGGGTTACACTTCGTGGGTTTAGATACCTTAACCCTCGGCTACACGTTGTGGCATAGTACCCTCAAACCTGGGAACATTTTGTAGCTTTAGATCCTGAACCCTGGCCTGGACTTTGTGGCATAATAACCAAAACCCTAGGCTACACTTTGTAGCATAAAACCCTCAACTCTGAGCTACACTTTGTGGCATAATACCCTCAAACATGGGTTACACTTCGTGGGTTTAGCTCCATAACCCTGAGCTACACTTTCTGGCATAATACCTTCATTCCTGGGCTACACTTTCTGGCTTTAGATCCTTAACCCAGGGCTACACTTTGTGGCATAATATCCTCAAACATGGGCTACGCTTTCTGGCTTTAGATCCTCAACCCTGGGATACACTTTGTGGCATAATATCCTCAACCATCAATTACGATTGCTGGCTTTATATATTCAATCCCAGGTTACACTTTGTGACATAATATCTTCAAGCCCAGGCTAAATTTTCTGCCTTTATCTCCTCAACCCTAGGCTACACTATTGGCATAATACCCTCAACCTTAGACTACACTTTGTAACATAATACTATCAACCCTAGGCTGTACTATGTGAAATAATACCCTCAACCCTAGGCTACACTTTGGGACATAATACCCTCATCCCTACGCTACACTTTGTGGTATAATACCCTCTACCCTAGGCCACACTTTGTGACATAATACCCCTTACCCCAGGCTAAGCTTTCTGGCTTTATATCAACTCCAGGCTACGATTTGTGGTATAATACCCTCAATTCCAGGCCTCACTTTCTGGGTTTAGATGCTCAACTCCAGGCTACACTATGTGGCAAAATACTCTCAAACCTGGGCTACGCTCCTGGCTTTATATCCTCAGCCACAGGCTACACTTTGTGACATAATACCCCTAACCCCAGGCTAAGCCTTCTGGCTTTATATCAACTCCAGGCTACGATTTGTGGTATAATACCCTCAATTCCAGGCCTCACTTTCTGGGTTTAGATGCTCAACTCCAGGCTACACTATGTGGCATAATACTCTCAAACCTGGGCTACGCTCCTGGCTTTATATCCTCAGCCACAGGCTACACTTTGTGACATAATACCCTCAGTCCTAGGCTACACTTTGTGACATAATACTCAAAACCGTCGGCTAAACTTTTTGACATAATACACTCAACCTTAGGCTATACTTGTGACATAATACGCTCAACCCTAGGCTACACTTTCTGACATAATACCCTCAACCCTGGGCTACACTTTTAGGCTTTAGATCCTCAATCCTAGGCTACACTTTGTGACATAATACCCTCAACCCTGGGCCTAGTTTGTGGCATAATACGCTCAACCCTGTGTTACAGTTTGTGGAAAACACCCTCAACCAGGGGTTACACTTCTTGGTTTAATACCCTCAACCCTTGGCAACAGTTTGTGGCATAATACCCTCAACCCTGGGCTACAGCTTGTGGCATAATACTTTCAAACCAGGGATACACTCTGTGGCATAATATCCTCAACTCTGGGTAACACCTAGTGGTATAATACCCTGAACACCGGTTTACACTTTTTGGCATAATACCCTCAACCCTCGGTTACGGTTTGTAGCATAATACCCTCAACCCTGGGTTACACTTTTTTGCATAATATCCTCAACCCTGGGTTACACATTGTGGCTTTAGATCCTCAATCCTGGGCTACACTTTGTGGGATAATACCCAAAACCTGGGCCACACTTTGTGGCAAAACATCCTCAACACTGGGCTACACTTTGTGGCATAATATCCTTAACCTTGGGCTGCACTTTGTGGCATAATACCCTCAACCCTGGGTTACACTTCATGTGTTTAGATCCTTAACCCTTGCCTACACTTTGTGGCATAATACCGTCATCCCTGGGTTACATTTCGTGGGTTTAGATCCTTAAACCTGGGCTACACATTGTGGCATAATACCTTCATCCCTGGGCTACACTTTCTGGCTTTAGATCCTCAACCCTGGGCTACACTTTGTGGCATAATATCCTCAACCATGGGCTACACTTTCTGGATTTAGATCCTCAACCGTGGGCTACACTTTGTGGTATAATATCTTCAACCATGGGTTACGATTTCTGGCTTTATATCCTCAATCCCAGGCTACAATATGTGGCATAATATCCTCAACCGCAGGCTACACTTTCTGGCTTTAGATCTTCAACCCCAGCCTACACTTTGTGCATAATACTCTCATCCCTGGGTTACACTTTCTGGCTTTAGATCTGAACCGTGGGCTACACGTTGTGGCATAATACCCTCAACCCTGGGCTCAGTTTGTGGCATAATACCCTCAACCCTGTGTTACAGTTTGGGGAAAATACCCTCAACCCTCGGTTACACTTCATGTGTTTAGATCCTTAACCCTTGCCTACACTTTGTGGCATAATACCCTCATCCCTGGGTTACACTTCGTGGGTTTAGATCCTTAAACCTGGGCTACACTTTGTGGCATAATACCTTCATACCTGGGCTACACTTTATGGCTTTAGATCCTCAACCCTGGGATACACTTTGTGGCATAATATCCTCAACCATGGGCTACACTTTCTGGATTTAGATCCTCAACCGTGGGCTACACTTTGTGGTATAATATCCTCAACCATGGGTTACGATTTCTGGCTTTATATCCTCAATCCCAGGCTACAATATGTGGCATAATATCCTCAACCCCAGGCTACACTTTCTGGCTTTAGATCTTCAACCCCAGCCTACACCTTGTGCATAATACTCTCATCCCTGGGTTACACTTTCTGGCTTTAGATCTGAACCGAGGGCTACACGTTGTGGCATAATACCCTCAACCTCAGGCTACACTTTGTGGCTTTAGATCCTGAACCCTAGGCTATACTTTTTGACATAATACCCTAAACCCTAGGCTACACTTTGTGACATAATAACCTCATCCCTAGGCTACACTTTGTGACATAATACCCTCAAGCCTAGGCTCCACTTTGTGACATAATACCCTAAACCCTAGGCTACACTTTTTGACATAATACCCTTAACCCTAGACTATATCTGTGACATAATACCCTAAACCCTAGGCTACACTTTTTGACATAATACCCTTAACCCTAGACTGTATCTGTGACATAATACGCTAACCCTAGGCTACACTTACAGACACAATACCCTCAACCCTGGGCTACACTTTCTTGCTTAAGATCCTCAACACTAGGCTACACTTTAAGGTAGTTGCTTTTTTACATAATATGTATTTTATTTGTTTGTTCCATGTTGTGGAGCCAATTTTCGAGAGAAATTGCTTTACGTAATGTTGTTTACATCAGTGTTGAAGCCATCTTGTGACGTCATTCATTGGTTTGGTTTGTAGCTCCATCTGGCGTAGTAATTTGCATCAGTTTTGAAATAATTCACTTTAAATGTCCTCCGGCTAGCTAGTTGGGTCGAACAAGTATCTCTTACAGGTTGTGAATCGGAAAGGAATCTTATCCAGAAATTACACTTAATGAAGAAATTGGTTTTATAACTTTTATTGTCGAACACGTTCACTAACACTTTTACATATTGATCTGGATACTCGCCAAACTGAAACTGTTTGTCATAACTTCTTACTTATCACTTTTAACTCGCATACTCCAACTTTGTGTATATTTAACTGTATAATACTTTAGATTCTCGTAATTCTGCTGCGCGTAACTTATGACGAACTGACTGACTGAAGACAACGCGTAACGTGCTAGAAATTTAGATCAACTGGGCGACCGACGTGTAAGGTATTGAGAATTTTGTTGAACTGCGGGGCGATCTACCTCGGGCTCGGTTTTATATACTCCCACTCCTCGACATGCCTAAAGATTATAAATGAACTGCTATTGGCTAATAAAACGCGCCAACATTAGCGTCAATTTTACTATCCAATGAAAACCACGAATACATATGCTTTAGGAACTATTCTAGAAGTTTCTACCGAAAGCGCGCGAAACATTACATAACTTCCTTGTTCCCAATAACGATAAACAGCTCATCCCCCTCGCTGCATTATTGTGTTATTATTGACAGTTTCAGTAAAGCCGTATATTATTATTTACCAATAATAATTACAATTAATAAACATCTGAAATCAATGTCACATAAAAATACATATTCATATTACAATCATTATTTACATTTAGGTAATTTATGATACAAATTACCGTATCATATGCCCCACTAGAAACATAATTATAAATATTTATAACTTGTTTGGAAATTTTATAATTGTGTTTTTAGTCTCCTAAATCTTGGAACACACGCTATCACTTTCACTTAACACTTCACACGCATTTAACACACGACATATGTTTTTTTTTTTTTTTTTTTTATCTCGCCACTACTTACTTGCTCTGGTTTAATTAATTTAGATATTAATCTGACATCACAAATTTTTTTTTATACCAAATACTTTACCCTAAATTATTTAATTACTGTTACCAAATTGTTTACTTTCTTAAGTTGTTGACAAAAATTTATACATTTAAGATTTTTTTGTAATTATTATACATATTTACCAAAATATTCACCCTTTACACAAATATTTACATCTCTTAAATCTAGGCATTGTTTTACATTTTCTGTTTGCTACATAAGTATTTGTTTTTGTTTTTTTTTTATTATTATTTTTACCCATATTTGTTATTTTGTACTTTATTTTAACAATACTCTTTGGAATTATATTTATGTACTTTTACTTTAATATCATATTAAGTTTCAATCCTTGCATTCTTAATTTTCAAATGTTGTTACAGTTACTAAAAATTTAATTAATTTTTTTTTTTTTTTTTATTTATTTCTCTTTTCAAATGACATATAAATAATTAACCCTCTTACGTTCCAATACATTTCTCTGCAAGTCATCTTTACCTATCCAGCATTTACTTTACATCTCATTGCTATTTACCCTCCTGGATCAAATTGTGTGTGGCTAAAATTACTCGTAGCCGTAACCTAACCTTCAAATTTTTGTTCATGAATAACCTCTTGTATTCATCTGATATTTCGTTCCCTGATAATATTTGAAAACAATCTAAAGTTTCCTGAACAGTACATCTTTTGACAACTTTCATTTTCAATTCTTCTGCTATCTCTTTACTTTGAGAATACTTTGACAAATCTGTACTAAACTGTACTGGACTGGAGTTTTCATTTTGAACATCGTGGTACAATCTATTTCTTTGCATTACTGACTCCTTCTGTATTTCTGATATCTCCCCTCTGAAATTAACTTGCGCCTTATTTACATCTACATTCATAACCTCATTTATCTCTCTTATCTCACTTGCAATGTTACTCATTCTACTACCTGACTCTGTACATTCTACGTCAACATGTTCACTTTTAGTATTAACCTCATTTTCTTTGTTACCTATTTCCCTACTCATGTTTAACATTTTCTTTGAAATTTCTCCTATCTCACTTGCTATTACTTCCTCATTTTCATCTCTCATTTCTGGCATACTACTATCTAGCTTCATAACTTTCTTTTCAATTTCTTCACTACTTTGATCTACTTTTTGCTCTAATTTCTCATTCCTCCTACCAATCTTTCCCATTAATTTGCTATGATCTTTGTTTATAGCTTCTCTCAATTCTATATAACTCTTTTGCATATCTTCCCTTACTTGATCTACAATACTCTTACTCAGATCTTCCCTTAATTCCCTATAACTCTTTGCATATCTTCCCTCAATTCCTTACTCATATTTCTCAGCATTTCCATCATCATACTAGCATCAAGATTAACATTTCCTGCTATTCTATTCTCACTTCCTGCACTAACATTTCCTCCCTCCAATACTATATTGTTTGAGCTTTTTTTTGTAACCTGTATTGAATTACAGCTAACTGTTACACTATCCCCTTCCATCATTGTTTCTTGTTTGACACTTTTTTTTTTTTTTTTTTTTTTTTTTTTAAGAATTAAAATCACACTTTTCTAACCTTTCTGATGCAATCTGCTGATGTTGCTTAGATGTCTAGCTGTCTGCCCCTTTCTCCTAGGTTTGTATGTCGCTTCTGCGTTGTGTTGTGATGAATCTACGTCGTCTTGTTGTTTTGTAGTTAAATTACCCTGTTGCCTTGTAATCTCGGAATTACGATCGTAGTCTGTCGTTCCTTTTGTTGTTTCTGGAATCTGCGTCTTGTAGATCAATTTACTGCTCCATTCATTCCACATCCTGGTAAATTCTGCTACATTCTTAGTTAATTCTGCTACTTCCTGGTTATTCTGATCCTTTCCTGGTCACTCTTGTTCCTTTCCTGGTCATGTTGCCCCACGTCGGGCGCCAATTTGCAACGGTAGTTGCCTTTTTACATAATATGTATTTTATTTGTTTGTTCCACGTTGTGGAGCCAATTTGCGAGAGAAATTGCTTTACGTAATGTTGTTTACATCAGTGTTGAAGCCATCTTGTGACGTCATTCATTGGTTTGGTTTGTAGCTCCATCTGGCGTAGTAATTTGCATCAGTTTTGAAATAATTCACTTTAAATGTCCTCCGGCTAGCTAGTTGGGTCGAACAAGTATCTCTTACAGGTTGTGAATCGGAAAGGAATCTTATCCAGAAATTACACTTAATGAAGAAATTGGTTTTATAACTTTTATTGTCGAACACGTTCACTAACACTTTTACATATTGATCTGGATACTCGCCAAACTGAAACTGTTTGTCATAACTTCTTACTTATCACTTTTAACTCGCATACTCCAACTTTGTGTATATTTAACTGTATAATACTTTAGATTCTCGTAATTCTGCTGTGCGTAACTTATGACGAACTGACTGACTGAAGACAACGCGTAACGTGCTAGAAATTTAGATGAACTGGGCGACCGACGTGTAAGGTATTGAGAATATTGTTGAACTGCGGGGCGATCTACCTCGGGCTCGGTTTTATATACTCCCACTCCTCGACATGCCTAAAGATTATAAATGAACTGCTATTGGCTAATAAAACGCGCCAACATTAGCGTCAATTTTACTATCCAATGAAAACCACGAATACATATGCTTTAGGAACTATTCTAGAAGTTTCTACCGAAAGCGCGCGAAACATTACATAACTTCCTTGTTCCCAATAACGATAAACAGCTCATCCCCCTCGCTGCATTATTGCGTTATTATTGACAGTTTCAGTAAAGCCGTATATTATTATTTACCAATAATAATTACAATTAATAAACATCTAAAATCAATGTCACATAAAAATACATATTCATATTACAATCATTATTTACATTTAGGTAATTTATGATACAAATTACCGTATCAGGCTACACTATTGGCATAATACCCTCAACCCTAGACTACACTTTGTGGCATAATACCCTCAACCTCAGGCTACACTTTGTGGATTTAGATCCTGAACCCTAGGCTATACTTTTTGACATAATACCCTAAACCCTAGGCTACACTTTGTGACATAATAACCTCATCCCTAGGCTACACTTTGTGACATAATATCCTCAAGCCTAGGCTCCACTTTGTGACATAATACCCTAAACCCTAGGCTACACTTTGTGACATAATATCTACAACCCTAGGCCACGCTTTCTGGCTTTAGATCCTCAACTCCAGGCTACGCTTTGTGGTATAATACCCTCAACCCTGGGCTATGCTTTCTGGCTTTAGATACTCAACCCCAGGCTACACTTTGTGGCTTTAGATCCTCAACCCCGGGATACACGTTCTGGCTTTAGATACTCAACCCCAGGCTACACTTTGTGGCATAATAGCCTTAATCCTGGGCTACACTTTCTGTCTTTATCTAATAAACCCTAGGATACAGTATCTGGCTTTAGATATTCAACCCAAGGCTACACTTTGTGGCATAATAGCCTTAACCGTGGGCTACACTTTCTGTCTTTATCTCCTCAACCCTAGGATACAGTTTCTGGCTTTATATACACAACCCTAGGCTACACGTTTGGCATAATGCCATCAACCCTAGACTACACTTTGTGAGACAATTCCCTGAAACCTACGCTACACCATGCGACATAATACCCTCAACCCCAGGCTAGGCTTTCTGGCTTTAGATCCTCAACTCGAGGCTACGCTTTGTGATACAATACCCTCAATTCCATGCCTCACTTTCTGGGTTTAGATGCTCAACTCCAGGCTACACTTTGTGGCTTAATATCCTCAGCCCCAGGCTACACTTTCTGCCTTTATATCCTTAACACCAGGCTACACTTTGTGACATAATACCCTAAACTCTAGGCTACACTTTGTGACATAATACCCTCAATCCTAAACTATACTTTGAGACATAATACCCTCAGTCCTAGGCTATACTTTGTGACATAATACTCTCAACCGCAAGCTACGCTTTTTGACATAATACCCTTAACCCTACGCTATATTTGCGACATAACACGCTCAACCCTACGCTACACTTTCTGACATAATACCCTCAACCCTGGGCTACACTTTCTGGCTTTAGATCCTCAACCCTAGGATACACTTTGTGGCATAATACCCACAACCCTGGGTTACAGTTTGTGGCATAATACCTTCAACCCTGGGCTATAGTTTGTGACATAATACCCCCAATCCTGGGATACACTTTGTGGCATAATACCCTCAATCCTGCGATACACTTTGTGGTATAACACCCTCAATCCTGGTCTACACTTTGTGGCATAATACCCTCAACCCTGGGATACAGTTTGTGACCTAATACCCCCAATCCTGGGATACACTTTGTGGTATAACACCCTCAATCCTAATGTGAAATAATACCCTCAACCTTAGGCTACACTTTGTGACATAATACCCTCAATCCTGCGATACACTTTGTGGTATAACACCCTCAATCCTGGGCTACACTTTGTGGCATAATACCCTCAATCCTAATGTGAAATAATACCCTCAACCTTAGGCTACACTTTGTGGCATAATACCCTCAATCCTGCGATACACTTTGTGGTATAACACCCTCAATCCTGGGCTACACTTTGTGGCATAATACCCTCAACCCTGGGATACAGTTTGTGACATAATACCCCCAATCCTGGGATACACTTTGTGGTATAACACCCTCAATCCTAATGTGAAATAATACCCTCAACCTTAGGCTACACTTTGTGACATAATACCCCTAACCCCAGGCTAAGCTTTCTGGCTTTATATCAACTCCAGGCTACGATTTGTGGTATAATACCCTCAATTCCAGGCCTCACTTTCTGGGTTTAGTTGCTCAACTCCAGGCTACACTATGTGGCATAATACTCTCAAACCTGGGCTACGCTTTCTGGCTTTATATCCTCAGCCACAGGCTACACTTTGTGACACAATACTCAAAACCGTAGGCTATACTTTTTGACATAATACCCTCAACCTTAGGCTATACTTGTAGCATAATACGCTCATCCCTAGGCTACACTTTCTGACATAATACCCTCAACCCTGGGCTACACTTTCAGGCTTTAGATCCTCAATCCTAGGCTACACTTTGTGGCATAATACCCTCAACCCTGGGCTCAGTTTGTGGCATAATACCCTCAACCCTGTGTTACAGTTTGTGGAAAATAGCCTCAACCCGGGGTTACACTTTTTGGCTTAATACCCTCAACCCTTGGCAGCAGTTTGTGGCATAATCCTCAACCCTGGGCTACACTTTGTGGCATAATACCCTCAACCCTGGGCTCAGTTTGTGGCATAATACCCTCAACCCTGGGCTCAGTTTGTGGCATAATACCCTCAACCCTGTGTTACAGTTTGTGGAAAATAGCCTCAACCCGGGGTTACACATTTTGGCTTAATACCCTCAACCCTTGGCAGCAGTTTGTGGCATAATCCTCAACCCTGGTCTACACTTTGTGGCATAATACCCTCAACCCTGGGCTCAGTTTGTGGCATAATACCCTCAACCCTGGGCTCAGTTTGTGGCATAATACCCTCAACCCTGTGTTACAGTTTGTGGAAAATAGCCTCAACCCGGGGTTACACTTTTTGGCTTAATACCCTCAACCCTTGGCAGCAGTTTGTGGCATAATCCTCAACCCTGGGCTACACCTTGTGGCATAATACCCTCAAACCAGGGATACACTTTGTGGCATAATATCCTCAACTCTGGGCAACACCTAGTTGTACAATACCCTGAACACCGGGTTACACTTTTTGGCATAATACCCTCAACCCTGGGTTACAGTTTGTGGCATAATACCCTCAACCCTGGGTTACACTTTTTTGCATAATATCCTCAACCCTGGGTTACACATTCTGGCTTTAGATCCTCAACCCTGGGCTACACTTTGTGGCATAATAACCTCAAACCTGGACTATTCTTTGTGGCTTTAGATACTCAAATCTGGGCTACACTTTGTGGCATAATACCCTAAACCTGGGCCACACTTTGTGGCAAAACATCCTCAACACTGGGCTACACTTTGTGGCATAATATCCGAAAACGTGGGTACACTTTGTAGCTTTAGAACCTCGACCCTGGGCTACACTTTGTGGCATAATACCCAAAACTCTAGGCTACACTTTGTGGCATAATACTCTCAACCCTGAGCTACACTTTGTGGCATAATATCCTCAATCTTGGGCTGCACTTTGTTGCATAATATCCTTATCCCTGGGTTACAGTTCATGTGTTTAGATCCTTAACCCTTGCCTACACTTTGTGGCTTAATACCCTCATCCCTGGGTTACACTTCGTGGGTTTAGATCCTTAAACCTGGGCTACACTTTGTGGCATAATACCTTCATCCCTGGGCTACACTTACTGGCTTTAGATCCTCAACCCTGGGCTACACTTTGTGGCATTATATCCTCAACCATGGGCTACACTTTCTGGATTTAGATCCTCAATCGTGGGCTACACTTTGTGGTATAATATCCTCAACCATGGGTTACGATTTCTGGCTTTATATTCTTCATCCCAGGCTACACTTTGTGGCATAATATCCTCAACCCCAGGCTACACTTTCTGGCTTTAGATCTTCAACCCCAGCCTACACTTTGTGCATAATACTCTCATCCCTAGCCTACACTTTGTGGCTTTAATCTGAACCGTGGGCTACACTTTGTGGCTTTAGATCCTGAACCCTAGGCTATACTTTTTGACATAATACCCTAAACCCTAGGCTACACTTTGTGACATAATAACCTCATCCCTAGGCTACACTTTGTGACATAATACCCTCAAGCCTAGGATACACTTTGTGACATAATATCTACAACCCTAGGCTACGCTTTTTGGCTTTAGATCCTCAACTCCAGGCTACGCTTTGTGGTATAATACCCTCAACCCTGGGCTATGCTTTCTGGCTTTAGATACTCCACCACAGGCTACACTTTGTGGCTTTAGATCCTCAACCCCGGGATACACGTTCTGGCTTTAGATACTCAACCCCAGGCTACACTTTGTGGCTTTAGATCCTCAACCCCGGGATACACGTTCTGGCTTTAGATACTCAACCCCAGGCTACACTTTGTGACATAATAGCCTTAATCCTGGGCTACACTTTCTGTCTTTATCCCCTCAACCCTAGGATACAGTATCTGGCTTTAGATATTCAACCCTAGGCTACACTTTGTGGCATAATAGCCTTAACCCTAGGCTACCTTTCTGTCTTTATCTCCTCAACCCTAGGATACAGTTTCTGGCTTTAGATATTCAACCCTAGGCTACACTTTGTGGAATAATAGCCTTAACCGTGGGTTACACTTTCTGTCTTTATCTCCTCAACCCTAGGATACAGTTTCTGGCTTTATATACACAACCCTAGGCTACACGTTTGGCATGCCATCAACCCTAGACTACACTTTGTGAGACAATTCCCTGAAACCTAGGCTACACTATGCGACATAATACCCTCAACCCTAGGCTACCCTTTGATGCATAATAGCCTCAACCCTAGGCTACACTTTGATGCATAATAGCCGTTACCCTAGGCTACACTTTGTGACATAATAACCATAACCCCAGGCTAAGCTTTCTGGCTTTAGATCCTCAACTCCTGGCTACGATTTGTGGTATAATACCCTCAATTCAAGGCCTCACTTTTTGGGTTTAGATGCTCAACTCCAGGCTGCACTATGTGGCATAATACTCTCAAACCTGGGCTACTCTTTCTGGCTTTATATGCTCAGCCACAGGCTACACTTTGTGACATAATACCCTCAGTCCTAGGCTACACTTTGTGACATAATACTCAAAACCGTAGGCTACACTTTTTGACATAATACCCTCAACCTTAGGCTATACTTGTGACATAATACGCTCAACCCTAGGCTACACTTTCTGACATAATACCCTCAACCCTGGGCTACACTTTCAGGCTTTAGATCCTCAATCCTAGGCTACACTTTGTGGCATAATACCCTCAACCCTGGGCTCAGTTTGTGGCATAATACCCTCAACCCTGTGTTACAGTTTGTGGAAAATACCCTCAACCCGGGGTTACACTTTTTGGCTTAAAACCCTCAACCCTTGGCAACAGTTTGTGGCATAATACCCTCAACCCTGGGCTACACCTTGTGGCATAATACCCTCAAACCAGGGATACACTTTGTGGCATAATATCCTCAAATCTGGGCAACACTAGTGGTATAATACGCTGAACACCGGGTTACACTTTTTGGCATAATACCCTCAACCCTGGGTTACACTTTATGTGTTTAGATCCTTAACCCTTGCCTACACTTTGTGGCATAATACCTTCATCCCTGGGCTACACTTTCTGGCTTTAGATCCTCAACCCTGGGCTACACTTTGTGGCATAATATCCTCAACCATGGGCTACACTTTCTGGATTTAGATTCCCAACCCTGGGCTACACTTTGTGGTATAATATCCTCAACCATGGGTTACGATTTCTGGCTTTATATCCTCAATCCTAGGCTACACTTTGTGGCATAATATCCTCAACCCCAGGCTACACTTTCTGGCTTTAGATCTTCAACCCCAGCCTACACTTTGTGGATAATACTCTCATCCCTGGAGTATTCTTTGTGGCTTTAGATACTCAATCCTGGGCTATACTTTTTGACATAATACCCTAAACCCTAGGTTACACTTTGTGACATAATATTCTCATCCCTAGGCTACACTTTGTGACATAATACCCTCAACTCTAGGCTACTCTTTGTGACATTATACCCTTAACCCTAGGCTACAGTTTTTGACATAATACCGTCAACCCTAGGATACACTTTGTAACATAATACCCTCAACCCTGGGCTACACTTTTTGGCTTTCGATCCTCAACCCTAGGCTACACTTTGTGACATAATACCCTCAACCCTAGGCTACACTGTGTGACATAATACCCTCAACCCTAGGCTACATTTTGTGACATAATACCCTCAACCCTAGGCTACACTTTGTGACATAATACCCTCAACCCTAGGCTACACTTTTTGACATAATACCCTCAACCCTAGGCTAGACTTTGTGACATAATACGCTCAACCCTAGGCTACACTTTGAGGAGGATCGAGATGTCAGCACCGCCGGTACGCAGCTCTCTGTACCAGAGACCACGCAGGATGCACCTCAACGCCGACATGAACAACTGGGCACGACAATGGGCCACGGGGATCACCGCTGACCCACCGGCAACCGCCGAACCTCCGCTGCCACTGCAGAGGGAGCAGCCGGCCGCAGCAGGCTCCGCCCCCTTTCCCGACCCGGCCCAATCAGGATCGCCTCGGCCTCCAAAGCCGAAACTGACAACCTCTGCGACTCAGACCTCACGGCCTTCTAGGCCGAAGTTGGCCTGCACTACAACGCAGACCGCCGCCGACTCGGCTCCTCGGGAGTCGAGCACACAGACGCCACCATTAGCTGACCCGGCCACTCGGCCTTCTAGGCCGCAGATGGTCACTGCCACGACGCAGACGCTGCCAGCTAGTGACCGGGCCTCTCCAAAGAAAGCAGCCCAGCGGCCAATCACCGCTACCTCAGCCTCTTCAACGACGGAGAACCCACCGACGCCACCAGCTGCCCGCCCGGCAACTGACCTGGGACGACAAACGACGCCGGCGCAGTCCCGGATAGATGGACGCCACAGCGTCCTTATCTGTGGGGTGCCCAGAGACCTGCCACCTCATTATGTGCTGGAAGCGGCACGACAACACTGGCGCTCGGCAATACGGGCCTCACGCATCTCTTCTGCAAGAGGCCCAACATTGCTGGTCCGCCTGCATCGGGGAGCCGCATCGAACGTGGAAGTGGCAAAAGCCACAGGCCTGCCTCTACTTGGGAGGACCCTGCGTGCAGAGGCCACTAGAGGTGATCGTGCGGTGCCCTGCCGACGCTGTTGTGCCTTTGGGCACACAGCAGAGGCTTGCAACGCTGCGCCCAGATGCCACTACTGTGGGTCAGGCTCCCTTGCGTCAGCCTGCACCCATCACGACCTCAGACGACGCCGGCGCTTCTGCGCCACCTGCTCCGGGAACACGCTTTACAGGGCAGGCACATTGCCCCCTGTATGCCCGGAGCAGACAACCTTCAAGACCGACGACAACACTAGGAACTTCAACGACACCAGCACCGCCAACGACGCCAGCAACTACAGTGACACCAGCAACTTCAGACGACCACCTGACGCAGCCCTCAGGGAGGGCTCAGCACCTGACCAGCGGCATCACCGATGACAAGCACCATGAACTTCAACGCCTCCTGTCAGCCATACAGGCAGGCATACAGGACCTCACCTCACAACTGGCGGAGCTGAGCCGTGCAACCTTCACGCGCCTTTCGGCCGTGGAGGCCAAGCAGCGAACTTCGGCCAGGGTGATCACTGCTCTCACCAACAAGATCCACAAGCTACAGGACGAAGATGGGGTTCTCGCGTCGGCCCAGCGCAAGCTGGGAAGAAACGAGTGTCACCTTGTCGAGCCCTACACCGACGGCAGCGATGACCGGTCGACGAGACTGGGCACTTCAGTTGAAGGGATTCGAGAGCTGCATACCAGCACCAACAACTCCATCACCGAGAACTTCAAGGCGCTCAGCGCCCACTACGACCACCTGCAAGAAGGCTACATCCTCATCCGGAACTTCCTTGAATCCCATGTGATGCCACACCCCTCCCAATCCTCTTCCCATCCACATCCTCACCGAAAATCCAAACGCCATTAACCACATTACCACCTGGAATACCAACTATCTTCTCCTTCACTTCGCTAGGGGGCAGGCTGGGCCTTGGTCAAGCCTGTCTCCTAGCAAACATCCTTACTCCATTGGCGGACCATCACCTCGGACTGCGCGGGTGCTTTAGGCGGTACCGCAGCAAACCTTTGCTTTCAATCCGGTGGAGGAGTTTTAGTGGGAAATGCCGACACCTCGGTGAGTCCCACACTCTCAGTCCCGACTCCTATCGGGGCTGAGGTAAGTGATTAAATCATTTTCTCCTCCACTCGAAAAAAAAAATACACTTTGTGACATCATATCCTCAACCCTTGGCTACGCTTTCTGGCTTTATATCCTCAACCCCAGGCTACACTTTCTGGGTTTAGATCCTTAACCCCAGGCTTCACTTTGTGGATAATACTCCTAACCCTGGGCTACACTTTTTGGCTTTAGATCCTGAACCGTGGGCTACACTTTGTGGCATAATACCCTCAACCTCAGGCTACACTTTGTGGCTTTAGATCCTGAACCCCAGGCTACACTTTGTGTCATAATACCCTGAACCCCAGGCTACACCTTCTGGCTTTAGATCCTGAACCCCAGGCTACACTTTGTGGATAATATCCTAAACCCTGGGCTACACTTTCTGGCTTTAGATCCTCAACATTGGGCTACACTTTGTGGCACAATACCCTCAACCTTGGGCTATATTTTGTGGCATAAGATCCTGTATCCTGGGCTGTGCTTTGCGGCATAATATTCTCAACCGTGGGCTACAGTTTGCCGTTTAGGGCCATACATCAGTGATACTAGTAAGGCTTGCTTTTTTGTTTTTTTTGTTTCAGATATTGGTGGCTCTTCCATATGAATTGCACAGCTACCGGCCAAAGCATGAATAATTTCTGGAAGGTACATATTCTCCAAATTTAAACCTCTTGCTGCACACTTCTCAGTAGGCTTCAAATTGAGTGCTTAGTACTTTACCAAGCCATTCTACTAACTCAAACTGTGGATTAAGTGAGGAATCCAGGCAGTTGTTTTTGTTTTTGCGGGGGAAGGGGGTATTATGGAGTAAATGTTTCCGAAAGTGCAGACAAAAAGATGAACACGCTTATCTATAAACATGTACTATCAGTTCCTCTGCGTTTCATAACTTCAAAGGTTGTGAGTTGTAATCCTCCTTGACAGGAATGTAGGTTTTCTTCACCAGCCTTGTGATAACTCTGAACCACTTTCCCTGACATGCAACAATTTTTAAATACTCCCTGATAATCCAGGTTGCTATGAACCCTGTGTCATTTAATTCAGATCTGTGTTTCTGCTTTGAGTAAAAGGTAGAAAATTGGTGTAATTTTTTTTTTTTTCAAAAAATGAAACAGGAGAGGCACTTCAGTGATTATATTAAATGTGTACAATGAGTCATCTCCAGATTGGAGGGATTCATGTACTTTTGTAACAACGGTGTTCCCTTAGAAGCACGGAACAATGTTTATGAAGGCACTCTTCGGTTCAAATTTTGTTTAAGTTATTGCGTATTTTATGACTATGTGTACAACATAATATTGCATTTTAAGTTTTAGGGATATCTATGCAGACAACAACACAATTCCTTTAAAACAAGAAATAAATGCAAATAAACTATTATCTTCTAATACTAAAACATATAAACCCTGAGCATGTATAACTGCCCTAAATTTTTGAGTTATAGATGAGATTAAATCCCTGTAGAGCTTCGCATGGAAATGCGAGTGCAGCTCACAAATCTGGTGAACAGGGAGGCCAGTCTGATATCCTTGACATATGTGGACGAGATGTATGAATTTCATCAGGATATCTCATCCTACAGAGGGAATTGAAATATTTTCAACTGTTGGAGTATCGTCACATCTAAACTGTCACATGATGAAACTATGAAGCCACATATTTTGCATTGTAATAACTTTTATATTATGAACTTTACCAAATGCCATGTTTATCAAAAATAAGTAGTCACTATGTGTTGATTAAACATTACACAACCCTGCAAATTGTTAACAATCTGACTTCGAACCTGTCATCATTATTTTTCCATCACCCTCAGTTCTTTTGTTATAATACCCTTTCTTATTAGGGGGTGTTGACAATCCATATCTCACTAATTCTATATTAGTGCAGATAATACTAGGTCTATCTCCATAAAATTTATATCAAACAATACAGATAATACAGTGAAGATGTGAATTTTTTTACCAAGTTTTCTGAAGTGTATTATTTTTAAAAAAATATGTTTAACATTTTGCTTTAATTTTATAGGTTTATTAAATAAAAATCATATTTTTTATATTTTATTAAATTTGTGTCATCAAAACAAAGTAGTGCACTCAGAAAGAATGTGTAAACATACTGTAAAAATATCATATCTTGTAGGGATATTTCCGCCTCATTAAGAATACATAAAAAGGAACTCTGTAATGATTATAGTTTAGGAATTACTAATAATTAATTAACATTCAATTTGATAAAATTCTATAATTTTAAAGCCATAGGATTAAAAACTGTATCAGTCGAAAGCCCTTCTGTAGGTGTAAATATGTTTTAAGTTTCAATAATATTGTTAAATAAATAAAGGGCGTAATTGCCCAAGAAAAGCTGCAAATTTAGGCACAATAAGAGTAGCTTCGTTTTAGACTGTCCATTATGTTTTCCGAGCGTGGGGCCATAAAAATCGAAACCTTCTTTTGTATTTCGAGGGGATAACGCAAGTTTTAAAAGTAAACAGATGTTATGAGGCAACGGGCATTTCTTACAGTTATGCTTTGAATTTTCAATCAGAGAACCAATAAACATAGAGAATAAGTGAGAGGACCAATGGAAAGATAGGAAGATGCAGTGACATGTATAAAATTTGGAGGCGAGCAGTCATTAGAATACGTGAACGCGAGCGTGGCTTTGGGGAAGTTTGTCATGACTCTTCGTTAAGGTAAGATGTAGCACTCCGGGTAAGAAAAGGATGCTAACTTCTGAAAGCTGCTGACTGCCACGCAATTATAAAGTGATGTAGGCAGAAAAATTTATATAATGTGCTAACTGTATTCTTCGATATAATTATATCCAAGCTCATAAACGAGTTAATGTTAGTCAAGTGACTATTTCAAGTTCGTGCGAATCTAAAGAACGGTGATAGAGCACCGAGATATTAAATAACTAGCCGAAGCAAACTTTAATGTTCAAAGAGACAATAGTGGGAAGACAGTGCTAAAAGAACCGCATGTGTTAGAGAATATCAATGAATGTTGCAAGATTTGTAGCATAAGAGTGAGAAAAGTGAAAACAGTGTTTCAATATGCTGGTGTCTCCACTCCCTGACAACAACTGTTGACCCTGCTTCCTGACTGATATCGGCACACAACTAGTATACTTTGACAATAGTGGGAAGACAGTGCTAAAAGAACCACATGTGTTAGAGAATATCAATGAATGTTGCAAGATTTGTAGCATAAGAGTGAGAAAAGTGAAAACAGTGTTTCAATATGCTGGTGTCTCCACTCCCTGACAACAACTGTTAACCCTGCTTCCTGACTGATATCGGCACACAACTAGTATACTCTGACAATAGTGGGAAGACAGTGCTAAAAGAACCGCACGTGTTAGGGAATATCAATGAATGTTGCAAGATTTGTAGCATAAGAGTGAGAAAAGTGAAAACAGTGTTTCAATATGCTGGTGTCTCCACTCCCTGACAACAACTGTTGACCCTGCTTCCTGACTGATATCGGCACACAACTAGTATAGTTTGACAATAGTGGGAAGACAGTGCTAAAAGAACCGCATGTGTTAGAGAATATCAATGAATGTTGCAAGATTTGTAGCATAAGAGTGAGAAAAGTGAAAACAGACAATATGCTGGTGTCTCCACTCCCTGACAACAACTGTTGACCCTGCTTCCTGACTGATATCGGCACACAACTAGTATACTTTGACAATAGTGGGAAGACAGTGCTAAAAGAACCACATGTGTTAGAGAATATCAATGAATGTTGCAAGATTTGTAGCATAAGAGTGAGAAAAGTGAAAACAGTGTTTCAATATGCTGGTGTCTCCACTCCCTGACAACAACTGTTGACCCTGCTTCCTGACTGATATCGGCACACAACTAGTATACTTTGACAATAGTGGGAAGACAGTGCTAAAAGAACCACATGCGTTAGAGAATATCAATGAATCTTGCAAGATTTGTAGCATAAGAGTGAGAAAAGTGAAAACAGACAATATGCTGGTGTCTCCACTCCCTGACAACAACTGTTGACCCTGCTTCCTGACTGATATCGGCACACAACTAGTATACTTTGACAATAGTGGGAAGACAGTGCTAAAAGAACCACATGTGTTAGAGAATATCAATGAATGTTGCAAGATTTGTAGCATAAGAGTGAGAAAAGTGAAAACAGTGTTTCAATATGCTGGTGTCTCCACTCCCTGACAACAACTGTTGACCCTGCTTCCTGACTGATATCGGCACACAACTAGTATACCTTGACAATAGTGGGAAGACAGTGCTAAAAGAACCGCACGTGTTACAGAATATCAATGAATCTTGCAAGATTTGTAGCATAAGAGTGAGAAAAGTGAAAACAGTGTTTCAATATGCTGGTGTCTCCACTCCCTGACAACAACTGTTGACCCTGCTTCCTGACTGATATCAGCAAGACTACCCACAACTAGTATACTCTGACAATAGTGGGAAGACAGTGCTAAAAGAACCGCACGTGTTAGGGAATATCAATGAATCTTGCAAGATTTGTAGCATAAGAGTGAGAAAAGTGAAAACAGTGTTTCAATATGCTGGTGTCTCCACTCCCTGACAACAACTGTTGACCCTGCTTCCTGACTGATATCGGCAAGACTACCCACAACTAGTATACTCTGACAATAGTGGGAAGACAGTGCTAAAAGAACCGCACGTGTTAGAGAATATCAATGAATCTTGCAAGATTTCTAGCATAAGAGTGAGAAAAGTGAAAACAGTGTTTCAATATGCTGGTGTCTCCACTCCCTGACAACAACTGTTGACCCTGCTTCCTGACTGATATCGGCACACAACTAGTATACTCTGACAATAGTGGGAAGACAGTGCTAAAAGAACCGCACGTGTTAGGGAATATCAATGAATCTTGCAAGATTTGTAGCATAAGAGTGAGAAAAGTGAAAACAGTGTTTCAATATGCTGGTGTCTCCACTCCCTGACAACAACTGTTGACCCTGCTTCCTGACTGATATCGGCACACAACTAGTATACTCTGACAGTAGTGGGATGACACTGCTAAAAGAACCGCACGTGTTAGAGAATATCAATGAATCTTGCAAGATTTCTAGCATAAGAGTGAGAAAAGTGAAAACAGTGTTTCAATATGCTGGTGTCTCCACTCCCTGACAACAACTGTTGACCCTGCTTCCTGACTGATATCGGCACACAACTAGTATACTCTGACAATAGTGGGAAGACAGTGCTAAAAGAACCGCACGTGTTAGGGAATATCAATGAATCTTGCAAGATTTGTAGCATAAGAGTAAGAAAAGTGAAAACAGTGTTTCAATATGCTGGTGTCTCCACTCCCTGACAACAACTGTTGACCCTGCTTCCTGACTAATATCAGCAAGACTACCCACAACTAGTATACTCTGACAATAGTGGGAAGACAGTGCTAAAAGAACCGCACGTGTTAGGGAATATCAATGAATCTTGCAAGATTTGTAGCATAAGAGTGAGAAAAGTGAAAACAGTGTTTCAATATGCTGGTGTCTCCACTCCCTGACAACAACTGTTGACCCTGCTTCCTGACTGATATCGGCAAGACTACCCACAACTAGTATACTCTGACAATAGTGGGAAGACTGTGCTAAAAGAACCGCATGTGTTAGGGAATATCAATGAATCTTGCAAGATTTGTAGCATAAGAGTGAGAAAAGTGAAAACAGTGTTTCAATATGCTGGTGTCTCCACTCCCTGACAACAACTGTTGACCCTGCTTCCTGACTGATATCGGCACACAACTAGTATACTTTGACAATAGTGGGAAGACAGTGCTAAAAGAACCACATGTGTTAGAGAATATCAATGAATGTTGCAAGATTTGTAGCATAAGAGTGAGAAAAGTGAAAACAGACAATATGCTGGTGTCTCCACTCCCTGACAAGAACTGTTGACCCTGCTTCCTGACTGATATCGGCACACAACTAGTATAGTTTGACAATAGTGGGAAGACAGTGCTAAAAGAACCGCACGTGTTAGGGAATATCAAAGAATCTTGCAAGATTTGTAGCATAAGAGTGAGAAAAGTGAAAACAGTGTTTCAATATGCTGGTGTCTCCACTCCCTGACAACAACTGTTGACCCTGCTTCCTGACTGATATCGGCACACAACTAGTATACTCTGACAATAGTGGGAAGACAGTGCTAAAAGAACCGCATGTGTTAGAGAATATCAATGAATCTTGCAAGATTTCTAGCATAAGAGTGAGAAAAGTGAAAACAGTGTTTCAATATGCTGGTGTCTCCACTCCCTGACAACAACTGTTGACCCTGCTTCCTGACTGATATCGGCACACAACTAGTATACTCTGACAATAGTGGGAAGACAGTGCTAAAAGAACCGCACGTGTTAGAGAATATCAATGAATGTTGCAAGATTTGTAGCATAAGAGTCAGAGAAGTGAAAACAGACAATATGCTGGTGTCTCCACTCCCTGACAACAACTGTTGACCCTGCTTCCTGACTGATATCGGCACACAACTAGTATACTTTGACAATAGTGGGAAGACAGTGCTAAAAGAACCACATGTGTTAGAGAATATCAATGAATGTTGCAAGATTTGTAGCATAAGAGTGAGAAAAGTGAAAACAGTGTTTCAATATGCTGCTGTCTCCACTCCCTGACAACAACTGTTGACCCTGCTTCCTGACTGATATCGGCACACAACTAGTATACTTTGACAATAGTGGGAAGACAGTGCTAAAAGAACCACATGTGTTAGAGAATATCAATGAATCTTGCAAGATTTGTAGCATAAGAGTGAGAAAAGTGAAAACAGACAATATGCTGGTGTCTCCACTCCCTGACAACAACTGTTGACCCTGCTTCCTGACTGATATCGGCACACAACTAGTATACTTTGACAATAGTGGGAAGACAGTGCTAAAAGAACCACATGTGTTAGAGAATATCAATGAATGTTGCAAGATTTGTAGCATAAGAGTGAGAAAAGTGAAAACAGTGTTTCAATATGCTGGTGTCTCCACTCCCTGACAACAACTGTTGACCCTGCTTCCTGACTGATATCGGCACACAACTAGTATACTTTGACAATAGTGGGAAGACAGTGCTAAAAGAACCACATGTGTTAGAGAATATCAATGAATCTTGCAAGAATTGTAGCATAAGAGTGAGAAAAGTGAAAACAGTGTTTCAATATGCTGGTGTCTCCACTCCCTGACAACAACTGTTGACCCTGCTTCCTGACTGATATCGGCACACAACTAGTATACTTTGACAATAGTGGGAAGACAGTGCTAAAAAAACCACATGTGTTAGAGAATATCAATGAATGTTGCAAGATTTGTAGCATAAGAGTGAGAAAAGTGAAAACAGTGTTTCAATATGCTGGTGCCTCCACTCCCTGACAACAACTGTTGACCCTGCTTCCTGACTGATATCGGCACACAACTAGTATACTTTGACAATAGTGGGAAGACAGTGCTAAAAGAACCGTACGTGTTAGAGAATATCAATGAATCTTGCAAGATTTGTAGCATAAGAGTGAGAAAAGTGAAAACAGTGTTTCAATATGCTGGTGTCTCCACTCCCTGACAACAACTGTTGACCCTGCTTCCTGGCTGATATCGGCAAGACTACCCACAACTAGTATACTCTGACAATAGTGGGAAGACAGTGCTAAAAGAACCGCACGTGTTAGGGAATATCAATGAATCTTGCAAGATTTGTAGCATAAGAGTGAGAAAAGTGAAAACAGTGTTTCAATATGCTGGTGTCTCCACTCCCTGACAACAACTGTTGACCCTGCTTCCTGACTGATATCGGCAAGACTACCCACAACTAGTATACTCTGACAATAGTGGGAAGACAGTGCTAAAAGAACCGCACGTGTTAGAGAATATCAATGAATCTTGCAAGATTTCTAGCATAAGAGTGAGAAAAGTGAAAACAGACAATATGCTGGTGTCTCCACTCCCTGACAACAACTGTTGACCCTGCTTCCTGACTGATATCGGCACACAACTAGTATAGTTTGACAATAGTGGGAAGACAGTGCTAAAAGAACCGCATGTGTTAGAGAATATCAATGAATGTTGCAAGATTTGTAGCATAAGAGTGAGAAAAGTGAAAACAGACAATATGCTGGTGTCTCCACTCCCTGACAACAACTGTTGACCCTGCTTCCTGACTGATATCAGCAAGACTACCCACAACTAGTATACTCTGACAATAGTGGGAAGACAGTGCTAAAAGAACCACATGTGTTAGAGAATATCAATGAATCTTGCAAGATTTGTAGCATAAGAGTGAGAAAAGTGAAAACAGTGTTTCAATATGCTGGTGTCTCCACTCCCTGACAACAACTGTTGACCCTGCTTCCTGACTAATATCAGCAAGACTACCCACAACTAGTATACTCTGACAATAGTGGGAAGACAGTGCTAAAAGAACCGCACGTGTTAGAGAATATCAATGAATCTTGCAAGATTTGTAGCATAAGAGTGAGAAAAGTGAAAACAGACAATATGCTGGGTCTCCACTCCCTGACAACAACTGTTGACCCTGCTTCCTGACTGATATCGGCACACAACTAGTATACTTTGACAATAGTGGGAAGACAGTGCTAAAAGAACCACATGTGTTAGAGAATATCAATGAATCTTGCAAGATTTGTAGCATAAGAGTGAGAAAAGTGAAAACAGTGTTTCAATATGCTGGTGTCTCCACTCCCTGACAACAACTGTTGACCCTGCTTCCTGACTGATATCGGCAAGACTACCCACAACTAGTATACTCTGACAATAGTGGGAAGACAGTGCTAAAAGAACCGCACGTGTTAGAGAATATCAATGAATCTTGCAAGATTTCTAGCATAAGAGTGAGAAAAGTGAAAACAGTGTTTCAATATGCTGGTGTCTCCACTCCCTGACAACAACTGTTGACCCTGCTTCCTGACTGATATCAGCAAGACTACCCACAACTAGTATACTCTGACAATAGTGGGAAGACAGTGCTAAAAGAACCGCACGTGTTAGAGAATATCAATGAATCTTGCAAGATTTGTAGCATAAGAGTGAGAAAAGTGAAAACAGACAATATGCTGGTGTCTCCACTCCCTGACAACAACTGTTGACCCTGCTTCCTGACTGATATCAGCAAGACTACCCACAACTAGTATACTCTGACAATAGTGGGAAGACAGTGCTAAAAGAACCGCACGTGTTAGAGAATATCAATGAATCTTGCAAGATTTCTAGCATAAGAGTGAGAAAAGTGAAAACAGTGTTTCAATATGCTGGTGTCTCCCCTCCCTGACAACAACTGTTGACCCTGCTTCCTGACTGATATCGGCACACAACTAGTATACTCTGACAATAGTGGGAAGACAGTGCTAAAAGAACCGCACGTGTTAGAGAATATCAATGAATCTTGCAAGATTTCTAGCATAAGAGTGAGAAAAGTGAAAACAGTGTTTCAATATGCTGGTGTCTCCACTCCCTGACAACAACTGTTGACCCTGCTTCCTGACTGATATCAGCAAGACTACCCACAACTAGTATACTCTGACAATAGTGGGAAGACAGTGCTAAAAGAACCGCACGTGTTAGAGAATATCAATGAATCTTGCAAGATTTGTAGCATAAGAGTGAGAAAAGTGAAAACAGACAATATGCTGGTGTCTCCACTCCCTGACAACAACTGTTGACCCTGCTTCCTGACTGATATCAGCAAGACTACCCACAACTAGTATACTCTGACAATAGTGGGAAGACAGTGCTAAAAGAACTGCACGTGTTAGAGAATATCAATGAATCTTGCAAGATTTCTAGCATAAGAGTGAGAAAAGTGAAAACAGTGTTTCAATATGCTGGTGTCTCCACTCCCTGACAACAACTGTTGACCCTGCTTCCTGACTGATATCAGCAAGACTACCCACAACTAGTATACTCTGACAATAGTGGGAAGACAGTGCTAAAAGAACCGCACGTGTTAGAGAATATCAATGAATCTTGCAAGATTTCTAGCATAAGAGTGAGAAAAGTGAAAACAGACAATATGCTGGTGTCTCCACTCCCTGACAACAACTGTTGACCCTGCTTCCTGACTGATATCAGCAAGACTACCCACAACTAGTATACTCTGACAATAGTGGGAAGACAGTGCTAAAAGAACCGCACGTGTTAGAGAATATCAATGAATCTTGCAAGATTTGTAGCATAAGAGTGAGAAAAGTGAAAACAGTGTTTCAATATGCTGGTGTCTCCACTCCCTGACAACAACTGTTGAACCCTGCTTCCTGACTGATATCGGCAAGACTACCCACAACTAGTATACTCTGACAATAGTGGGAAGACAGTGCTAAAAGAACCGCACGTGTTAGAGAATATCAATGAATCTTGCAAGATTTCTAGCATAAGAGTGAGAAAAGTGAAAACAGTGTTTCAATATGCTGGTGTCTCCACTCCCTGACAACAACTGTTGACCCTGCTTCCTGACTGATATCGGCTCACAACTACTATACTTTGACAATAGTGGGAAGACAGTGCTAAAAGAACCGCACGTGTTAGAGAATATCAATGAATCTTGCAAGATTTCTAGCATAAGAGTGAGAAAAGTGAAAACAGTGTTTCAATATGCTGGTGTCTCCACTCCCTGACAACAACTGTTGACCCTGCTTCCTGACTGATATCGGCACACAACTACTATACTTTGACAATAGTGGGAAGACAGTGCTAAAAGAACCGCACGTGTTAGAGAATATCAATGAATCTTGCAAGATTTCTAGCATAAGAGTGAGAAAAGTGAAAACAGTGTTTCAATATGCTGGTGTCTCCACTCCCTGACAACAACTGTTGACCCTGCTTCCTGACTGATATCGGCACACAACTAGTATACTCTGACATAATGACTCATTAGTGAAATAGGACCTTATTTTATTACTTCCCACATTTGTTTGGATGCAGCCGACTAGAAATCAATTCTTATTGATCTATCATACAAAATGAATTAGTTACACTTATGTTGCCATCATCAGAAGTGATGTTCAGACTCACCTTAAAAACACACTCTCACATTTTCTAACTTCTTTTAGTATAATACCTTTAGACTCTTGGGAAGATGGATGTTCCAATAGTTGCTCATCATGTTGCTAACTGCACCCAAATTCTCAGGAAACAAGTTATTTAAAAGATCGTGCATTCACCATCTTTGAATGACAACCATTGAGCAAAGTTGTGAATGTTTCATCTTGGCTGCACGTATACTGGGAAACACTTCTGTCAGCTATTTGAAACTTCATTCCCTTCACAAAGTTTTTTATGAGCCCCAATTTTATATGTAAAGGCATATGGCTTGTGTTTTATATTCTTCTTCCCTGACTCAAATTCCTCTCTCTTTGTCTATGTAATGTTTCTCAATAGCTTGACTATTCCACAACAGAATTTGTGAATCTACTGTGTAATCCTAGAACAAGTGCAATAATGGCTTTGACACATTTTCATAGCAATTGCACAGTAACAGGAAGTAAACTTCAATACTGTGTACAATGTTTAGTTTTGACATCAAGTCACAACAAACAGAGAGTCTTGCCTAAAGTATGATAATAGGTCTTCAATTTCTATTTTGAAAAAAGGCAACTTTCATGTCCTTGAAGCCAGGAGTTATCTGTAAGTCATTAAGTTCGTTTTGTGAAGGAAAAGTGCATTTCTTTCTTCCAATTTGAAGGGGTACTGGTCTGGTGGGTATCAGATTCTCCGTTTATTTTTTTATGTAAACCCTGTTATGTTTATGTAGAAATAAGTCCTTGGTATGATTTTCTTGTTCACACATATCATTGGAGCTGCAAATGTCATATGCTGTTTCTCCCCTTTTAGCCAGTTATATGATACAGGCAATATACAGTAGTGTTTCTTTAATTTACTAGTTGCTCAATTAATACATCCACACTGCATGAAAGATGACCGTGACATCACACTTGCAGCTGCAGTCAGACAATCTTAAACGTATTTATGCATGCAGTGATAACTATGACAGAAACATTCTGTTTTCAGCAAAGTAACAGGTAATAAAATACACACCTTCCCTTCCCAAAACCTTGTTGAGTTGTGATTATTAAGAGAAGAAGCTTGCTACTTGTGAGAGCATGCATATAACAACTTGCTACACAACTGTATGGTGTAGACAAGTCAACTCATTTTTTTGTCCTTGGGTGTACTTAAATCCTTACTGTGTATCCCACATTATGAAAATGCATATTAGGTAGCTGTTTGGTCATTTTATGCCATTTTCTATTTTTACAGCACTTTTTTATTTTATGTCATTAATTTGTCATTTTTCTGCATATATAGAGCTTTATATTACTGACATTTCACTACTCAACTCAGAAATGAAAGTAACTTTGGGTATACAAGGTGGCCCACTACCCAGATTGCAATAGTGTTTTTCCCCTGGTATAGTTTCCACCCAGGCAGTATCAGTCCTCAATATCGTGACTGGCCTGAAAAACAATTCAGGGCCATAACCTAATAGCAATGTTTGTATGCCACCTGTATAAAAGTTTCACAAGGAGTTCAGCATGCGTGGTTAAACTGAACAGCAGCTATATATTTCAGAGCTTTCATCACAACATGGAGACAAAGGTTAAGTTGTAATGTTACCCTTCAGCGGGAGGTAAAGTGGCTAGAATTATGTTTGAAAAACATGAGTGGTCACACTGATAGGTCTAGATTTTGTCAGTACTAACATAAACAACTCCATCCTTTACTCTGTAAAGTGTTGCTTGTAGGAGGCTATTGTCCCAGGTTCCTGTTAATAAGTACAGCCAGGTCATAGAGTGTCAAGTCCTCTTCAATTGCTATGAGAGAGTTAATGTTACAGTTTTGAAGACCTGCTTCAGAATCTCTGAATAAAAACATGTCTAATTAATTTTCTAAATTATCCCATATCTGCTTTTACTTTCTCTACTACGTATAGTAAGTAGGGGAAGTATTGCATTCCACCCAAAAATTCGATACCGAGATTTCACCGGAAATACATGTTTTGAGACCTCCTGAATCCAAAAAAAGCATTTTTGGAAACATGTCCGTGTGTGTGTCTGTGTGTGTGTGTGTGTGTGTGTGTGTGTGTGTGTGTGTGTGTGTGTGTGTGTGAACAGCATAACTCAAAAACGAACAGTCGGATAAACACCAAACTTGGTATTTAGGTTCAGTATCTTCCAGAGATACGACACGAAGGTTTTCAAGAAAATGCCCCCATCCCAGACTACCCTTTACATGGAACATTTTTCGAAAATTTTAATTTTCTCAAAAATGGCTCTAACGATTTTGATGAAAATATCATATGTTTAAGATAATGTCATGAGAAATGAAATGTATATCTCAAATTTTCTGGGAATGTCTCCAAAAGTATTCTTCATTGTGAACGACTTTTGCATAACTGGTAAACCATAAGAGATAGACAAAATTTTACTACACAAAAAATGTAGATCTCGTTAAAATACACACTTATGTCATATACATTTCTTTTGTTGAGTGAACCGTTTTCGAGATATTGCTTGTTATTCCCTTAAATTTTCCAATACTTATACTTTTTCTCAAATTCGTTATTCATTTTTTTATGTCCTGGACTTGCAAAGAGAATGGAATGCGCCGCATAGCAACCAGCGTTAAAATATTTGACCATCGCTTAAAAGCTACCATATTCCCCTTGCATCTACAAGAAAATTAGCAATAAGATTGACATCTCGATATCTCGATTAACATAAAGCATATGGAGAATAGGCGTTTGTAAAAATAGATTGTACAAGAGTAGAGAAAGTCATGTGAGTGTAACACATCAGATTTTTTCTACTTGTATAGCAGTTACATCCATGTATAAATTAATTTATAACTTTTTCTCTAGTAATTTCAATAAATGAAACAAATCTTAGTTTTAGGTCATTTTTTTAAAATTTTAGTCATTTTATGAGGGTGATTCAATTATAAATTTAATTCAGGAGGCAGTTCCGAGTGGCATGGTGGAGTGGGGAACCATCTTTGCTCTGTTCTGGTGTCAATACAGCCATGAGTGATCAAGAGGTTCCTTCGTCTGTTATGTAATACATTATTATAAAGTTTTTAACGAATGAAAGGGTTAAACCCGTTTGAAGGCACAGTTTGGGATGCTACACTCTCCCAGAACCAAGTGTTTTCTTGGGTCAGAGAAGTTAAAGGCAGCCAAAAAATTGTAGAAAACGAAGGTCATGTTTGACGCCCAAGGTCAAGTCTCTCGGATGACAACATTCGTGCACTGTTGAAAGATTTCATCAGAAGTTGATATCAGCACTGGGAGTGCTCATAGCATTATCAGCAAACATCTTGGCTTTAGAAAAATTAGTGCTCGATGGGTTCTGAAGCTAACTGAGCAGCAAAAACAGGTTGCAAGAATGCACATCCTTGCATATGATGAGATATGGGTCCATGATTACAATGGCCAGTAAGGATGAAGCCTCTCCAGTGAAGGCCAAAACCCGCTGGAAGAGTTCTTGTGAGGGTGTTTTTTGACTACATAGAAATTTTACTTATTGATTTTCTTCACGATCAACATACAGTGAATGCAGCTTACTTTTGCCAGATATTAAAGTCAGCAAAAGACATTGTATGCCCATCAGAGATGTCATGACAATGCTAGGCCTCTCATGCATTGGGAAACCCCCTACAGTCCACATTTGTCTCCCCCTGCACTCATGAGAAGACAATAAAGACGTCAAGGAGCATGTTGGTTGATGACATGTCCTCAACAAGGAATGGTGAAGCTTCCAAATCATTGGCAAAACTGTGTAGAGTGTGAAGGAGACTATGTAGAGAAAAACTAAAGGTGTCATTTGTGTATATAATCAATAACTGCAAAAACAAAAACAAAAATTACTGTTTATATTTTAATCACCCTTGTATTTAATTTTCAAACATTTTAGGACATCAAAATTACTTATCATGCATTAGTTACTGTGATGTTTGAAAATGGCATCTTGGCTGGAATATTTGTGGTGAGTGTGTGCAATACCTTTGAGAATTATTCTCTGATTTTGCATCAGAAGTTGTCTTCTCTTTCTGTGGGCCTGAGCTTGTTTCCTCCAGGTTGATCACTTCAACATCATCACTTCTCTCATAAAACTGTTGTGATGAGGTATGAAGGATCTCAGGAAGGCACCATCTCACTTTCTTGACTGGTGGCGGCACACTGCAGTAGCCACTAGAGCGTGCTGGGGTTGATGAGCTCGATGGACCGCCCAGTACAGATACAATCTAAAACAAAACCTGTGATAAGCACAGCTCATAGCCATCTCAACTTGTTTGCCTTTGTTACTCAAGCCATAAATAGCACAACTCGAAATAAAACAGAGGGTGGAAATGAACTATGGCAGTTAAACCTCACTTATACATTCAGGGTTCCCAGCAAAACTTTTCCCTGACCAAAATACTGTATTTGGACAATTATGAACTCCCTCCTATGCCCATAAAATAGATTTTTAACTTCTTTCTGCACTTAGTAATTATTGAGTTGATTGTAACACTACATCACTTACTTGTTTTTAAAACGAAAACATGTTTCAGGAGCTAATTGCTCCCATCCTGAAACGGCAACTCTAGGCCGGGCCCGAGAACAGTAATTCTAGATAATTTATTAATTAACTTTTATTGATGTTAAATCGTACTATGTAAATATCTTTTTCTCAATACTGCTTGTATATTTTAAGAAGGGTGATTTAACATTATGTATCTATCTAGGTTACTAATATTAGTAGAGTTATAAATGGTTTAATGTAAATAATTTAAGCGCTATGTTAAAATACTGTCCACGGTGGAATGTTTTAGCTACAGGAATAGTGCTTTCGAAGGCAGAAAACCTAGTTTTATTACCTCTCTCCGGTCGCCGTGCTATTATTCCTACAGCGAGGGTGTAGAGCCTTTGTCCCATTATTTGATAATTCGCCGTGACCAAGTGAGTGAGACAGACAACCTTAACGGTAAATGTAGGAAAAGCCGCGATTTATATTAAAATTGGACCAATGAAATCCCTGGAAGTTTATTCGAAATAGTTAGACGCGTCGAGTCGCGCTAAAAATGTACCAATAGGAAAGGAAGCAGCCTCAGGAGCCTGAGACTATAAATGGATCTGTTTAGGGAAAATTCGGGACAGTTTATGTCATGTGTGGTCAGGGAGAGATGCTGCAGGATGCGTGAGATATCGCGCCAAGAAGGGAATCAAGTCAGCTTTGTAATGTCAGCTTAGTATTGCAATTTATTCGAGAGTTTTCGTAATGTGTGGTCAGGGAGAGATGCTGCAGGATGTGTGAGATATCGCGCCAAAACAGGGAATCAAAATAGTTTTAGCAACACACCTAAGATCCGCTACTCTGAAAGCGACAATAAGAATAGTTATATTTCGTGCCATATCCACGCCATAGTTTAACAGCGGTGGACAGTATTTTACAGCGGCAATACCAGTTTTGTATACTACGAGTGTTAATTAAATAAAAAGAAACGGCAGTGTCATCTTTTCATAAACAAAGCAAGTCTATGTCTTCCTATATCACCACCCGAGATCTACGTTTTCCTTTACCGAGGATAAGTCCATGCTCCCATATAATTTAAGGAAAATTACTGCAGCTAGCCGAGGATAAATTGAAGAACCAACACGCTGAGAACTTCTGGAAGCCACGGGAGAAGCATCAAGGTAAGCTACAGCAACGGATGAGGAGGTGATCGCCGCAAACTGGCGCCATAACGTGGAGCTCGAAGGGAGGACCAGCTCGAAGGGAAGACCAGCTCGAAGGGAAGACCAACATAAACGGAGGACTAGAAAACAACGAATAGACGAAGAATCTTCAGAGGAAAGGGGCACAGCAGAACAAAATTACAACGCGAACTTCTAGTCTACCTACGTGGGACAACAAAAACAGCTGAGAACATCGCTTCTAGAACTTCACCAGGATTCGAACCCGGAACGCATCAGTTAACATTGAAAAAAAATACAGGTTAGAACTTTTATTCAAAAACAAACAAAAAGGCATGCAGAGTAGTGACCCAGTTTTGTGAACACATGTTATTGAGAGGGGGTAAAGTCATTACTAGGGAGGTAGAACTTGCTAACGGAACCATGAGTAGGTCAAGGGAAGATTTGAAAGAATTGAATGGGGAGGCTATTGTCAGCATAACAACAGATGGAGAAAATATGGGCGCAGCAGAAGTAGAAGTTAGGCTAGAAAGGCAATCACCGAATAAGCAGGTCATTGACGCAGGTCAAAACCAGCTGCTAATATTGCTTCAACAGTTGAGCGCAATAATAGATGAACGGGGTAAAATCTTCAATGAACATAGTAAAAAGTTAGAAAGCATAATAGATGAACGGGGTAAGATCTTAAGTGAATATAGTAAGAACGTAGAAAGAATCGGAAGTCAACTAGATAAGAATTTAGAAGGGGAATCAAATGGGCATAATAAGGACGTAGAAAGAATAGTAAGTAAGCAGAGTAAGGGCTTAGAAAGAATCGTAAGTGGACAAGATAAGAATGTAGAAGGTGAATCAAATGAGCATAATAAGGACTTAGAAAGAGTCGTAAGTAAGCAGAGTAATGACTTAGAAAGAATCGTAAGTGAACCAGATAAGAATCTAGAAGGGAAATCAAATGAGCATAATAAGGACTTAGAAAGAATCGCAAATGAGCAGAGTAAAGACTTAGAAAGAATCGTAAGTGAACAAGATAAGAATGTAGAAGGGCAGAGTAAAGACTTAGAAAGAATCGTAAGTGAACAAGATAAGAATGTAGAAGGGAAATCAAATGAGCATAATATGGACTTAGAAAGAATCGTAAGGGAACAAGATAAGAATGTAGAAGGGAAATCAAACGAGCAGAGTAAGGACTTAGAAAGAATCGTAAATGAGCAGAGTAAGGACTTAGAAAGAAAATTGAGTGAACAGAAAAAGGATTTCGAAGGGAAATTAAGTAAGCAGAATAAGGACTTAGAAAGAAACTTAAGTGAACAAGATAAGAATGTAGAGGGGAAATTAGTTGAGCTGATGAAGGGGAAGCTAATAGAAACACTTGAAGGGAAATTACTACAGATACTAGAAACTAAAGAGCCGAAAACACTAACGGGAGAAGAGACGTTAAAGAAAGCTTTTGAAAGAATGTTAAAAAGGGCGCAGAAAAGAAAGCAGGAATTTAAAACAAGGAAGCGAAAGAAAGGGTTGATCGAACTTGGAGAATTAGTATGGGTATAAAAAAAAAAATCCAGCATTCAAATTAAAAAAAAAAAAAAAAAAAAAAGAAAAGAAAGACATAATATCATTGATCCTGACTCTACAGTGCCTGGAAAGGAGAGCTTTCACATGTGAATTAATGAATTATCGTAAGCAGTTGTGCAGAACATTTTTTTTTGCATTACTAAAGAGACTTGAGTATTAAATGCTCATTAGTGATAGTGAAGAAGAACAAGAAACACCTTTGCCATTAATATGTTTCAGTTTCTTTCTGCTTGAATAAGTTTGTCTTAAGGTTGAAACAGCTTTTATTGTCAGAATATTTATTATATTTTTTTTTGATATTGAGCAATATTTGTAAATTATTAATTGGTTGGTATGCTAGCAATATGCTGACAGTTTTCTTTAAACATATAAATTAGTTTTATTAATTATAAAAAAAAAGGTATCATAGAATGGAAAATTTATTTAAAGGTCCATACAGGGTGATTTACATTTGAGTTACAAGAAATAAAGAATTCCAAGATCGTAGGGAGATACCATAAACAGTTACTCAAACCGTACAAATGTTTAGAGAATGAGAAGGGTGAAGAATGTAATGAAAATGGTCAGGTTAGTTTTACTCGAAATGAGGTAGCAACCCTATGAACAAATAGTAAAGGTAATACACCCGATAAATAAGGAGGTAAAGAAATAAATAAATGCATAATAATTATGTATCAATATGTATGTAAATAGATTTAATTTTAGAACTTGATTTAGGTATTAGCGTATTTCTCTCCACCACAAGTTATTCGTGTGCGCGAAATGTATTGTGTAAGAATGTCTCTCGGAAACCTGTTTTTAAATGGTGAGAGGGGATCAACCATAACAAATGTGGAGTGAATGACCCAAATATAAACACCACTGGTGTGGCAGAACCCTTGTGAAGGAACCGGTATAGCGAAGGGTCTATGTCAACAAAACAAACGAACAAAGGCCATAATCAGAGGAATTATTCTGGAAAAGAAAATTGTATCAAGTGCTCAAAAAATTTATTCTTTTCCAGAACAGGGCAATTTGAAACGGCAACTCTAGGCCGGGCCCGAGAACAGTAATGCTAGATAATTTATTAATTAACTTTTATTGATGTTAAATCGTACTATGTAAATATCTTTTTCTCAATACTGCTTGTATATTTTAAGAAGGGTGATTTAACATTATGTATCTATCTAGGTTACTAATATTAGTAGAGTTATAAATGGTTTAATGTAAATAATTTAAGCGCTATGTTAAAATACTGTCCACGGTGGAATGTTTTAGCTACAGGAATAGTGCTTTCGAAGGCAGAAAACCTAGTTTTATTACCTCTCTCCGGTCGCCGTGCTATTATTCCTACAGCGAGGGTGTAGAGCCTTTGTCCCATTATTTGATAATTCGCCGTGACCAAGTGAGTGAGACAGACAACCTTAACGGTAAATGTAGGAAAAGCCGCGATTTATATTAAAATTGGACCAATGAAATCCCTGGAAGTTTATTCGAAATAGTTAGACGCGTCGAGTCGCGCTAAAAATGTACCAATAGGAAAGGAAGCAGCCTCAGGAGCCTGAGACTATAAATGGATCTGTTTAGGGAAAATTCGGGACAGTTTATGTCATGTGTGGTCAGGGAGAGATGCTGCAGGATGCGTGAGATATCGCGCCAAGAAGGGAATCAAGTCAGCTTTGTAATGTCAGCTTAGTATTGCAATTTATTCGAGAGTTTTCGTAATGTGTGGTCAGGGAGAGATGCTGCAGGATGTGTGAGATATCGCGCCAAAACAGGGAATCAAAATAGTTTTAGCAACACACCTAAGATCCGCTACTCTGAAAGCGACAATAAGAATAGTTATATTTCGTGCCATATCCACGCCATAGTTTAACAGCGGTGGACAGTATTTTACAGCGGCAATACCAGTTTTGTATACTACGAGTGTTAATTAAATAAAAAGAAACGGCAGTGTCATCTTTTCATAAACAAAGCAAGTCTATGTCTTCCTATATCACCACCCGAGATCTACGTTTTCCTTTACCGAGGATAAGTCCATGCTCCCATATAATTTAAGGAAAATTACTGCAGCTAGCCGAGGATAAATTGAAGAACCAACACGCTGAGAACTTCTGGAAGCCACGGGAGAAGCATCAAGGTAAGCTACAGCAACGGATGAGGAGGTGATCGCCGCAATCCTCAGTTCCCTGTTGAATGCCCGCATCCTTCGTCTTGGTTGTAAGCTTGATCTCTGGTGGCGGTTGAAAGAACTTCTTCAAAAATAAGTCTCCTGGTGGGGTTTCAAAATTATAAGTGCAGTTTCTGTTCTTCCAAATATAAATGTTTTCCCAAATTGTAAGTTCTGCTTTTCCTGAGATGTTTTTAAGTATTTTTGGGTTTCTGTCTATGGTGTGTTTGTCTCTCCAAAAGTGCCAAGCTACTGCTGATTTATCTTCCTGTTTTGTTTTATGTAACTGAAGTGTTCTTTTGTTCTTGTTTTTATATTTCTCTTGGTTTGCCCAATGTATATTTTTCCGCAGTCATTGCAGTTGATCTGGTATATTCCTGGTTTGTTCTCCTGTGGGATGTCATCTTTTAGTTTGGAGTTTAGTAGGTTTTTTATGGCGTAATTGTTTTTTGGGGCCAAAGAGATGTTGTGTTGCTTGAAGATTCTCTGGAATTTGTAGAAAGCTGTTGGGTGGTATGTGAATTTTTTGAAGATCATATTTTCTTTTCCAGTAGGGATGAGTGTGGTAACTTCTTGTATTTTCTTTTTGCTCATGGCTCTGTTTATTTTCTTGTATATTGTTTCTTGCCTGAATCCATTTTCTGCAGCTATGTCTAATATCTTGTTTAGCTCAACTGTGTATTCCTCTTTGTGCATAGGGACGTTGATCAGTCGCTGTGTCAGACTGTTGAGTGCTGCATGCTGGTGGGGAATGGGATTTAAACTGTTTTGTTTTATGTAGCTATTTGTGTGTGTGGGTTTCCTGTAGATGCAGAATGTAAGGTGGTTTCCTTTCTTGATGATTTTAAGGTCAAGAAAGGGGAGTTGTCCATTCTGTTCTTTTTCCATTGTGAAGTTAATGGATTTTTCTTGAAGGATCAATAATTTTAGTGCATCTTCCAGGTGTTTTTCCGGGACTATTGCAAAAATGTCATCAACGTAGCGGTACCATCGTTTAAATATCCAGAGGAAAGCCTTTGTGACTCTTGTCTCAATATTGCTCATGAAGAGTTCTGCCAGTAGTGGTGAAAGTGGACTGCCCATAGCTAGGTCTGAGTTCTGTTTGTAGTAGTTCCTGTTGAAAGTGGAATAATTTTGTTCTATGCACAGCTTAGTTAATGTAATGTATTCTTGAATTTCTTCTGTAGTCCTTCCTATTGCTAGCAGCCAGTTTTTGATGTGTGTTGGTAGGGTTTCTGTTGGTATGCTGGGGAAGAGAGCCGTAACATCAAAAGAAACTATGGACTCTCTTTTTGCTATTTCAACATCTTTTATATTTTGAATTAACTCCAAGGAATTTTTTATGCCTAAAGTTTCAAATTTGGCAATGCTGAGAACTTGTGTGTCAGGCATTTTGCTAGTTGGTAGGTGGGAGCATTTATATTATTTATGATTGGCCTCATTGTTTTTCCCAGTTTATGTATTTTTGGAAGTCCATAGATTCTGGGTAGTGTGGGATTGTCTACTTTGATTTTGTATTGTTCTTTTTTGTGTATTAATTTGGAGTCTGCGATTTTGCATTAAATTTCTTTGTACATTGATTTAGGGGATTTTTTTGTAATTTAGAACATTCATCTTTTTCTAAAAGTGTTTCAATTCTTTTTACATAGTCTGTTGTTTCCAAAATCACTACTGTGTTCCCTTTGTCGGCTTTTGTGTAAATCATGGGTTTGTTTTTGAGTGCTCTTATCACGTTTTTGTGGGGTTAGCTTTCTTTTCATTTCCTATTTTTTCAATTATTTTGCAACATTCACTTTGCATTACGGTTTTCTCTAATTCTTTTAGGTTATGGGTTGCAATTTGGACTTCTGCGATGTAATCTTCTACCTTGTTGGAGAATACTACACACATTTTCATTCTTTGTTTAGGAATTCGATCTCTGTTTTGGTGAAAGTTTCTTTTGATTGATTGCTAATGGTCATTTGTGGTGTTATTTTTTGTCTGGGTGGTGTTTTTGGCTTCTGGTGTTTGCATAAATTTTCCAGTTTTTGTGTTAATGTTTTGTTTCGCATTTTGACGCTCAATGTAGCTAAAAGCTTGTTTTCCAAATTCTTCCAAACTATGCTTCCTAGTTTTTTGGTTAGTATAAGATGCAAATCGTATACTTTTAGTTCTATCTCGCTTCTATTTATGTAGTGTTTGTTCTTCTCTATTTCTATGATATTTTTAACGGCTGCTTTCTCTTGTTTGTTGTTATTAGATTTGATTAGTTTTCTAACAAATTTAGGCGTGATGTTTTTTATCCTACATAGGTTTAGGAAACGGATGTCTGCGGCTATTTTTCTTTTCTTGGAGTTTGGCGAATTGTTTAATTTCTCTCTTGTATTGGGCAATATTGAATTCATCCATGATAACTAATGAAGCTGATCTTACCTTCGTGGAGTCCATTAAGGATGGGAGCAATTAGCTTCTGAAACATGTTTTCGTTTTAAAAACAAGTAAGTGATGTAGTGTTACAATCGACTCAATAATTACTAATTATAGACACATCACTGTCACAAAAGTCGACCAAAGCAATTTTATTGTGAATTAAAATTCTTTCTGCACACTTCACAGTAGGCTTCAAATTGAGTGCCCAGTACATCACCAAGCCATTTTACAAACTCCAGATTAATCAATGAATTCAGCCACCAATAGTTTTAGGTGGGGGAGGGTACCACCAAAGCCTTATTATGGAGTAGATCAATCCAAAGTAATCAGCATTGTATGTAAGCCATTTGTGAATGATAAAAAAAGTAGTCAATGATACCCACCTGTATTTCCGAAGAGTCCTCTATCGATTGAGATACAGAATCACCATTTGTTGTTTGATGGGAGAAGCATGAATGCTTGTACCCATGACTTGACGATTTCTTTGGCACCAGCCTGAATTGAGAAAGAAAAGTAATTAACAAAAAACAGAACCAAAATTATCACATGCAACAGAATCACCATTTGTTGTTGAAGGGATAAACAAGAGCGTTTGTACTCATGAGCTGATGATTTCTTCAGCAGCAGCCTGCAATGAGTAAAAACGACTTACAAACAGTAACTGCTTGAAATTAACATTAGTTCAAAGAAATATTATCATTAATTTAACTCAATGCTTCTTGTCATTCTTGGCCTTTGAAAACCTATCAGCGAATTGTTATATACCTATTACTGGCTGGATGATAATGAAGTACATCCTCTGTAAATCATGTCTCAACCTTGACCATTGCTCACCTGCCAGTGAACTGTTATATACCTATCACTGGCAGATTGATAATGAAGTACATCCTCTGTAAATCATGTCTCATTCTTGACCATTGCTCACCTCCCAGTGAACTGTTATATACCTATCACTGGCTGGATGATAATGAAGTACATCCTCTGTAAATCATGTCTCATCCTTGACCATTGCTCACCTCTCACCAAACTGTTATATACCTATCACTGGCAGATTGATAATGAAGTACATCCTCTGTAAATCATGTCTCATCCTTGACCATTGCTCACCTCCCAGTGAACTGTTATATACCTATCACTGGCAGATTGATAATGAAGTACATCCTCTGTAAATCATGTCTCATTCTTGACCATTGCTCACCTCCCAGTGAACTGTTATATACCTATCACTGGCTGGATGATAATGAAGTACATCCTCTGTAAATCATGTCTCATTCTTGACCATTGCTCACCTCCCAGTGAAATGTTATATACATATCACTGGCAGATTGATAATGAAGTACATCCTCTGTGAATCATGTCTCATTCTTGACCATTGCTCACCTCTCACCAAACTGTTATATACATATCACTGGCAGATTGATAATGAAGTACATCCTCTGTAAATCATGTCTCATCCTTGACCATTGCTCACCTCTCACCAAACTGTTATATACCTATCACTGGCAGATTGATAATGAAGTACATCCTCTGTAAATCATGTCTCAACCTTGACCATTGCTCACCTCCCAGTGAACTGTTATATACCTATCACTGGCAGATTGATAATGAAGTACATCCTCTGTGAATCATGTCTCAACCTTGACCATTGCTCACCTCCCAGTGAACTGTTATATACCTATCACTGGCAGATTGATAATGAAGTACATCCTCTGTAAATCATGTCTCATTCTTGACCATTGCTCACCTCCCAGTGAACTGTTATATACCTATCACTGGCAGATTGATAATGAAGTACATCCTCTGTAAATCATGTCTCATTCTTGACCATTGCTCACCTCCCAGTGAACTGTTATATACCTATCACTGGCAGATTGATAATGAAGTACATCCTCTGTAAATCATGTCTCATCCTTGACCATTGCTCACCTCCCAGTGAACTGTTATATACCTATCACTGGCTGATTGATAATGAAGTACATCCTCTGTAAATCATGTCTCATTCTTGACCATTGCTCACCTCCCAGTGAACTGTTATATACCTATCACTGGCAGATTGATAATGAAGAACATCCTCTGTGATTCATGTCTCATTCTTGACCATTGCTCACCTCTCACCAAACTGTTATATACATATTACTGGCGAATGATAGTGAAGTACATCCTCTGTAAATCATGTCTCATCCTTGACCATTGCTCACCTCCCAGTGAAATGTTATATACATATCACTGGCAGATTGATAATGAAGTACATCCTCTGTGAATCATGTCTCATTCTTGACCATTGCTCACCTCTCACCAAACTGTTATATACATATTACTGGCGAATGATAGTGAAGTACATCCTCTGTGAATCATGTCTCATTCTTGACCATTGCTCACCTCTCACCAAACTGTTATATACATATTACTGGCGAATGATAGTGAAGTACATCCTCTGTGAATCATGTCTCATCCTTGACCATTGCTCACCTCTCACCAAACTGTTATATACATATTACTGGCGAATGATAGTGAAGTACATCCTCTGTGAATCATGTCTCATTCTTGACCATTGCTCACCTCTCACCAAACTGTTATATACATATTACTGGCGAATGATAGTGAAGTACATCCTCTGTGAATCATGTCTCATTCTTGACCATTGCTCACCTCTCACCAAACTGTTATATACATATTACTGGCGAATGATAGTGAAGTACATCCTCTGTGAATCATGTCTCATTCTTGACCATTGCTCACCTCTCACCAAACTGTTATATACATATTACTGGCGAATGATAGTGAAGTACATCCTCTGTGAATCATGTCTCATTCTTGACCATTGCTCACCTCTCACCAAACTGTTATATACATATTACTGGCGAATGATAGTAAAGTACATCCTCTGTGAATCATGTCTCATTCTTGACCATTGCTCACCTCTCACCAAACTGTTATATACATATTACTGGCGAATGATAGTGAAGTACATCCTCTGTGAATCATGTCTCATCCTTGACCATTGCTCACCTCCCAGTGAACTGTTATATACCTATCACTGGCAGATTGATAATGAAGTACATCCTCTGTAAATCATGTCTCAACCTTGACCATTGCTCACCTCTCACCAAACTGTTATATACATATTACTGGCGAATGATAGTGAAGTACATCCTCTGTGAATCATGTCTCATCCTTGACCATTGCTCACCTCCCAGTGAACTGTTATATACCTATCACTGGCAGATTGATAATGAAGTACATCCTCTGTAAATCATGTCTCATGCTTGACCATTGCTCACCTCCCAGTGAAATGTTATATACATATCACTGGCTGATTGATAATGAAGTACATCCTCTGTAAATCATGTCTCATGCTTGACCATTGCTCACCTCCCAGTGAAATGTTATATACATATTACTGGCGAATGATAGTGAAGTACATCCTCTGTGAATCATGTCTCATGCTTGACCATTGCTCACCTCCCAGTGAACTGTTATATACATATCACTGGCTGATTGATAATGAAGTACATCCTCTGTAAATCATGTCTCATCCTTGACCATTGCTCACCTCCCAGCTAACTTTTATATACTTATCACTAGTTGGCTTATAGTGAAGTATATCTTCTGTGAATGTCTCATCCTAGACATTTGATGACATATAAAAGGGATGTTTGTATACCTATCACATCCTGTGTGAATCATGTTGCATCCTTGACCATTAATCAAATGTATGCAAAGTGTTATATACGTATCACTGGTTGGTGGGTAGTGAAGTACATGCTTTGTGAATCATGACCCATTCTTGTCCACTGCTCTCCTCTTAGCGAACTGTATTATACCTATCACTGGCTGGTTGATAGTGAGGTACATGCTCTGTTAATCAGTTCTCATCCTTGACCATTGCTCACCGCTCAGCGAACTGTTGTATACCTATCACTGGCTGGTTGATAGTGAGGTACATGCTCTGTTAATCATGTCTCATCCTTGACCATTGCTCACCGCTCAGCGAACTGTTGTATACCTATCACTGGTCGGTTGATAGTGAAGTATGTCCTCTGTTAATCATGTCTCATCCTTGACCATTGCTCACCGCTCAGCGAACTGTTGTATACCTATCACTGGTCGGTTGATAGTGAAGTATGTCCTCTGTGACTCATGTGTCATCCTTGACGTTTGTTCACCTCCGAGCTGAGTGGCTATATTCGAAGTACATCCTCTGTGAATGATATTCTCATCGTTGACGTTTGCTTACCTATCAGCTGAGTGGCTATAAATGAATTATGTCCGTTGGGAATCAAGTCTCCACTTGCCCATCCTTGTACTTATCAAATATGTTAATCCACCTTCATGTTAAAACATGAGTACTGATGCTGGTCAGCTTCACATTAAAAACATAACTGGCAATTAATAAGCTACTTCAATGGCATGTGCCAGTTTATAACAAACATATAATGTGAGCTCTTTATCTCTACAAGTTTCTTTATATCCGAGGCTTAAATTACTGACGTTCACAATGTCACATACTGAATGTTACATGCAAATATGTGATTTCCATAGTGACATACAGTCAGGCTAAATTTATGTTTAATTAAAATGTAGTTTAATTAATTTAAAATAAACAGAGTTGAAGGTTGTTACACTACATCACTAAAATATTCTTACTTGAACGCGTTTCGGGAGATGGCTTGTTCCCATCGTCAGCGTGTTGGGAACAAGCCGTCTCCCGAAACGCGTTCAAGAAAGAATATTTTAGTGATGTAGTGTAACAACCTTCAACTCTCTTGATTTTAAATTATGACACATCACTGTTACTAGCTTCTAAATCTTCAAAGTTAGTTTAATTAAGTTAAATTTTAAAATTGTTAGCTTCTTAGATTACTGGATTCATTATCAAAGATATGCACACAGTTTCTAAAATGTTAACACTGCATTGAAGAGAAACATACCAATCAGTGCACAAGTCCTTGAGGGGCGAGTATTGTAGCCGCACATCAGGTGATGTTGATGGTATGTTGTCTTGTATACTTGCTGAACCTAAACAGAAAATTTACTTACTTATTCTCCACACTACATTAACAGTAATTACAACACGATTAAACAAGGGTCTTTTAGAAAATTCCTGGCATTAAATCAAACCTTTTTAGTGATGTTTTAACGTTAAGAAGAGTGTTCAATATTTCCCATGTAAACCAATGAAGCACGGGAGACCTCCTCCTGTGGAGATCTGGAGGGGACATTCATACGCAGTCCTGCCCCTGAAGGAAGTGTCAGGAACTTGAACAGCAATATTGCATTAAATTTTGTGAAAAGCTTGGCGATACTCTAGTGGAAGCCATTCACAAAATTCAACATGCTTTCAGGGATGATGCACCTCACAATCACTTCAAACATAGCCACACATCAGTGGACAGCAAACCACATTCAGGCCCTTGACAATGGCATTGAGCAAGAGGACTCTGGTCTTGCAGAACCATCGTATCACAGTTCAAGAACTTGCAAACGAGATAGGGATAAGCATTGGATTGGTACATTCAATTTGGGCATGAAGAGTGTCGTACCGAAGCTGGACATTGCACACAACATGCTGCCCAATACAAACAGTGACCCCAAGTTTCTGAACACCATGATCATAGGCGATGAGACATGGGATACAGTCGTCACAGTGACAACATCCGTCATCCCTGAGACCAAAAAAAGCACAGCAGGTCTGAAGCAAAGCTAAGGTCATGCTGACCACTTTCTTCAACTCCGGTGGTGTGGTGCACCATGAGGTCCTTCATCTTCATGATGCTGTGGATCTGTAGACAGTTGCATCAATTCAGGCTTTCTTACATTGCTGTGGTTCCTCACCCAACATGCTCCCAAGCTGAAAATGCCGTTGAAAGCTTCTCAATTTGAGTCATGCAGAATGCAATGGCCCAGCTGCTCACCATTCTAAAAACTGCATTCCACAAGTGTTTCTAACAATGGTACGAGTGCTGGGAGAAGTGTGCATTCTCTTAGGGGAAAGAAATCTGCCACTATACTATTATAGTAATTTATGGCAGTGTTCTACTCTAACCATAAGAGAGATGGATGTCCATGTAAATTGAAATTGAGTTTTATTTATGGACGCTCTTTAATTACTGTGGTCCTTAGCGTCCCATTCTATATTGGACATGAAAGACTGGTAATGTCCATGTAATGGCCGAGATGGAAATTCTTCAAACATTATGTGATTTAGTTGCATGAGTTATTAACATTGACAAGAAGGTCTGAAGCAGTATATTTTGATTAGTAAAATAAAATTACAATCATAGGGAAAATAAATATCAGTAACGGCGAGGATAGTGTTAAATAAAACTGGAAAGCGAATGTTAGAAATAAGGGTTGAGAGACAGGGCCATCAGTGGCCGGAAACGGGTGGTTGTTCCCTCTATTGTTAAGTGTCCCGTTAGGTTGCTGGGAATGCAGGCTAGTAGAAAAGGGTCAATGTTCGCCAAAAGCCAGATAGCCTTAGGCCTCCAATGAAAGAAGCTTGGAATCAACTGATAATGGAACGAGGAGATATAGAATGTTTGAAACAGAGAAACGGAAGATTTTAGAATACACACTTGGTCATGAGATTTGAGAATGAACACTTCGTCGTGAGATTTTAGAAGACACACTTGGTTGTAGTAAGTCTGGGGAGATGCTTGTCAGAAAAGTTTAGAAGGCAGCGGATAGGCGCGATGATATGAAACATTTAACAAATAGGAAATGTGTGTGTGTCGAAGAAATAGCAGGGATCAAATGTTAAAACGGTGACGGTATATAAACGAGCAGAAAAACCAACAGTCATGTTCACCACTAACCCGAGATCCAAGATCCATGCAAAGAACCCTGAGCTAGAACCGAACCCGGGCCCATTCCCAAAAATCCTGTACCGTAAAACAACAAGAAGTACCACCGCAAATTGGCTGCCAAACGTGGGGCCCTCAATCACCGACCAGAAGTACCGCCGCAGGTCATAAAGCTCAAGCAGCAATAGTGTGGCTATTATGTGAATGTCAAGTTAAACAAGTCACTCATTTATGTCAGGATAGTTTACCAGTTAACAGGAGGACAGATTAAAGGTGTAGCATACAGCTGCCTTGTGATTGGCAGCTGTCCAAGTACACTGTTGTCATATTTATTCGCTGTCTGTCTGCACTCCCTGATCATCACATTCACTTTCACTATTGTTACTTAAGTTAATAATCACACGTTCTGCTGCCGCTGCTGCTTCTTTCCACCACACCTCTCATATGTTTAACTACTTTTCCCCTGTCACCTCATTTATTCCTTTCAAAATTAGGTCCTGTACTTCACTAAAGTCTTATTATTTCGAATAAGATAACCCTTTACCTGTGCCCACATTAGTTTGATTGAGTTAAAATGGCAATGGTATGGATGCAGGTGAATTGCCTGATAACCGTCTTTCTTGGCAAGCTCATTTGCACTATATTTTGGGAATTGAGGTTTATGGAGACTGACTAATTCCAGCTTCTGCAGGCACTCCTACATTTCTTCTTTGCAATGTTTGCATCGTTGGCACATTATCCACAACAATAACAAAAGGGCTAGCAGCTGGTCCTCAAAACACTCCATGTTTTCCTGGATATGAACAGCAGCAGAGCATTTGGAACAAACCCAGCATGAGTGATAAGTCTGCCTCTTTTACCCTGCAGCCGTATCATCTCTTTGTGTTTCATCAAGCCAAATAACACAACCTCCTTTATAGTTCTTAAATACCTACATGTGTGCGCCAGGGGAGATGATTGATAAAGTACATAGATTGTTCTGTAAATGTGTGTTAGGTTCATCTATTTCATCACCTAATAGAGCAGCAATGTTGGAGTTGGGAAGAGTAGGTAGCAAGGGCATGATAGTAGAAAGGATACTTAAATATTGGCATAGCATAATATTGTAACGCCCCTACCGGGAGTGGTTACCCCGCAGTAGTTGATTACGCTAGGGAGGGCGATAGCTGGTACTGGGGTGGCGTTCCAGGATGGAATGCACAGGGGATGCATTGACCCAATAAATTGTATTATTGTTTTAGTATGAGTACATTAGGGCCACTCAGACTGAGTGATGCCTGTGCAAGCACAGCAGATCTTAGAGTAGATGCATCCTTACCTGTTCAACTGGTGTTGCGCTGGTGAGCGGACCACAGGTCATCGGTGATACAATTCACCCTCTTCACGATTCCAACTGATTTCGACCCTATTCCGCACAAAGTGAACCAGACCCCCGTAGTATAAATACATACAGAAATGCTGACTTCAAGTTCCTTAGTGCGCCCGTGTTGAGGTAACCTCATTTCAACACTTTCTGGTTGGTTACCTCATCTGATGTATTCCTCGGCGCTCAACCTGGTCTGCTACAATATCTTGAGGCAATGTTTAATAATACAAGAAAAATCTATGATGGGATGAACTAAGCTCAAGGAATAAGGAGAATTTCACAGGAAATAGGAATGGGTAATTTATGGGAGAAGAGAAAGGGGTTAGTTAAAGGTTTCTGGAAAAAAGTGAGGAACAGAGTAGAAGATATAGAGAAACAAGAATTATTTCAAAGTCTGGAAGGAAAGAAAAGTTTGGAACCATATAGACAATTAAAGGTGGACTGGGGAAGGGAGAAGTATGTGGATGTAGGTAATAAGTTAGTGAGAGAAGGGTGGGCTTGGTCCAGATTAAGTGCATATAGGCTAAGGGGAAAAAGGAAGGGAGCGAATTTGAACAGGTGTCCTCTTTGTGGAGAGGCAGATAATGCTTTGCATTATATAATTGAATGTGAAGAAACTAAGTTGTGGAGAGATCAGTTTTTACCTAAAGAATGGGAGAATGTTAACAATGAAGTATTAAAAGTTAGGATAATGAAAATACAAAAGGAGAGGGATATAAAAAGAATAGGGGAATATATGGGGAGAGTAAGAGAAAAATGATTTAGAAAAATAAAGCAATATGAATTTGTTATGACCCACCATGCATAAATAACCATGGTGTTAAAACGCATGATAGACCATAGAAAGAAAAAATAGCAACTCAAAGTAATGTATTAAAAATTGTAAGAATTTTGTATAGCATTATGGAAATAAATAAATATAATAATAATAATAATAATAATAATAATAATAATAATAATAATAATAATAATAATAATAATAATAATAATAATAATAATGTATGCCCATTAGTAAAAGTGTCTTTTAAAATTTTCCTAAGTGAAAAGGAAGAACCACTGAACAGATCGGAGTCTTCAAGGGAAGTTAATGGTTGGGTATTCTCTGCTCTTGTAGTAGTAGTCGTATAGCTTCCTTTTGTCAAACTTGCCTTTTTTCCACGTGTCGTAAGTAATGTGCTTTACACATATTTAACGCTGCAGCACTTCTCTCAAGAACCTTCTGTATGAGAGGAATCTCTAGGCTTCCGATACTTACACAGTGCCACCCATAGTTCTAAGAATTAATCGTTCCTAGGATGAGAATAATGTAAGTAAGATATAAGAGACAGTAGTTCTGAATTAACATAACACTACCAAACACTTCGCTAAATGAAATGTTTGCAAGCAAACAATCAGATCAGTACATGCATGTTGCAATGGCCACCAACAGTAATGCATTCTTATTACCTGATTGGTCAGCCTCACACCTCCGAAGTGTCAATCATAAGGTAATTTCTCACCGACCATATAACTGTTAAAGGTGGTTCACAACAACCGAGAACGGTAGACAAAGTTGAAATACGTGTATATAATCGACAGGAAAGAAAAGTTGATCAAATTTTAACTTTCTCGTTCTTGATCGCAGGCACGGCATTATGGATCCATGTTGTGCATATTAGATTCTTCACTGTAGAGACAGCTGCTAGCGCTCTCTATAGTCACAGTTAGTAACATATGTGCTTCCTAACCTCAGATCCTGACACTCACAGATCCATTGAACGTTAGTACTTCTAGTGAAAGGATAATCTGTAGTTTGTTTATATGCAGCTCAAAACTGGCTATTGCCTCAGAAACGTCAAAAGGTACAAAGAAGAGCACAAAAAAGCAACTTTAATCAATGCCATCAAATACAGGAAACGACTAGAGGAATCGGAAATGTAATAAATATGCATGCAGATATCAAATTCTGATATTGGCTGAATTGGAAGCAGGTCTCTGCGCTCTGAAGAGCACTAAGGCAATCACTGAAAATGACAGTCTCCCAATTTTCGACAGAGCACATACAAAATGGCTCGGTATATGACATACAGCTCTGCACTTTAAACGGAAGTGCTATCATGAAAACCATATGTATGGGATTCGGTTTCATTAGCATAAGCGCATTCAACACCGTTGGTGCACTTAGATCCATTCAGTGAGCGAAGGTGATAAATGTCTCCTGTGGCGCCAGAAGTTAATGTAGATTGACTTCTTAGTTGAGAAACGAAAGTGATTTTTAGATTTCCATTGTTGAAGATTGTCTAAACATTGCTGCATACAGCATACCAAAACCAACATGCACTGAAAAGTACAATTGACAGCAAAGTCATCTACAAATAAACATGACGATACCCCTGGAGGAATACATTTTGAGATAGAATTGCAATAGCAAACAGTGAAATGCCCAGTACCAATTCCTGAACAAAAAGGTTTGAATAAATCAAGCCGACCCTTCATAAACTCCCAAATGAAAAGTGGTAAGTGTCCCCAGGTGTGTAAGGAACGCTCACCGACATAAGCCTTTTCAAAGTAAACAAATGGTTTTACAATTCTTAATGAATCTGTTCATGATCTGCACTGGGTATTGGTTAGTAGATTGTGACTTACTGGTCTTGCAAATACAACTGGTAAGGGACAGTAGCTGCCAAACACAATTATAGACCTTGAACAGGAAAGCATTAGCTTGGGAGAGAGCTGATGGTGCATCTTCTAATTCTGTGATTGTAATCTTCAAGGTTTGCAAAACAAAAGCTGAGTCTTAACTGGAAGGAGCTTGGGTAGTTATCTGAGCGAAAGCACTGTGAATGCAGCTCTTTTATGACTGGCAATTGGCATGTGGATGCCTTAACTTATCCCATATGAAAGAGGAAGTCTTTTTGCTATCCTTAATAATTTGTCTCAACTTGATACACATTTTCTGGTACTGGATCACATTATCCAGTGTAGGGTGATGCTGGAAAATCCCAAGCACCAATGGCCTTTCTACATTCATCTGTCTTCACCAAGGGACCAGAAATCGATGAGAATGCGTAGTCGACAGAGGAATACATAGCTCAACAGCAGAAAGAATCGTCTCTGTGAGACGCTTGGCCAAAACATTCACTGAGTCGTGCTTATTGCAATCAAACACACCAACTGAGAGCAAAGGTTCAAGCACCATCTAGGTAAACGTGTGGAAAATACATCTGCAGTTTGGAGACCAATGAAGTGGTGACCATGAAGTGGAAGACCATGGAAAGTGGTCACTAGAGTGTAAATCAGAGATATTCCATTGTAAACAAACTGCAATATCAAGATGTGAAAAAGTGTTGAAGAAATGTGGGCTCTTCGGTGTTCATAAGAGACTCTCACACAAGCCCAAGATGAGCCTCAAAGAATGGATATTGATGTCACCCACAAACAGAATTTCTAAATCGCTGTGTGAGAGATAGTCAGTTGGAGGAAGATAAATATTACAAATGCTTATAGCTCCAACTATATGGATACAGATTCCACAAACATATTATCTCTTATGAGCATCATATGCAAGATCACAACGTGCCAGTTTATACACACTCATTTTAAAGCCATTTTAGTCTCCTGCAAGCACACGGCCAATTCAAGCTCTCATCTATGCATGTTCCATTGTAGGACAGCTATAATAATTTTAATGGGATAGGTTCTCAATCATAAGTCCACTACATTGGGGACAGTGGTAGTTGAATCAATTTACCCTTTTTTCTTTGGCTAACATCCTCAGTGAAACGTTTATCACTGTGTGGGCACAATCCTCCTGCTCCATCTCCTCCATGGGGGAGAACCCCCTTATAATTGAAAGCTCTGCTGCTTCGAGAAGATGAACACTTATCATTTTCCTTTAGGAAGTCGGTGGAGCATTATATATTACCTATTGGTTGAGGTCGGCAGTTTTGCTGTATGGTCTTTTCAGTACAGACTTGGCAGATGTTGATGCTGTCATTGGTGTTGATTTTGAAGGTTCTGGCTACAAAAATCTTTTCTGAAATGATGGTCCCTGACTTGGTACTGGTTTAGCTGCAACTGAGTTATAAATACCAGAATGTGGAACAGAGGGTTGGCAGGAGTTTCTGAGCTTCCAAGAAGGATACCTTCTCCCTAACCCGGATCTCTTGTATTGCTCTTTCCTCTAAGGCATTCTCAGTAACTTGATGGATGTTCACACAGGTTGATTCAACATTACAAAAGTCACTAGAGTGACCAACGCGTTGGCATCTCAATGGGTTCCGGATATCCTGCCTTAATGCGTTGAGGTAAGGAACAGGGTACACGGGGAGTTCAAGGTCTTGTGCTCATAGCTTTCATGATAATCACTGCCTGGGATGCTGAATTTGCTTCAACCTAGAGCATGAAGACCCTTTTGAAGTGTTAAAGGGTTCACCAATGTAAATTTCCTTCCTCTGTTCTATATATAACCACAAGACTCACCTACTTCTTTTCCATTTACCTTGTGTTTTGTTTTTTTGATCCATCCCAGCTTAGGTAAGAGTCCTGGCCTAGACCTTGCTCACCACCTAGTTTATAGACAGAGAGACCCAATTGCCTTCAGGAGTGTAACAGCTCAGGTAATGGTCCCTTTATCAGCAGCAGATATGAACACAGTGGCTGGGATCCCTTCAACAGTATCCATCAGACTGTGTTCAGGGACATAAGCCCTCTCACCACTTAGTGTGTGCCAATCCTGTACCCACCGTAGTAGGTCCCTGAGAGGAAAATGATTCATGTAAAGGGCAGCTTGAGGATAGGGGATTTTCTTACATGTTTTATGCTCTAAGATGATAGCAAAGCAATTACATATGTCATCCTGTGTTTATACCGCCGTTCTTCTTCAATCACTAACACCAGTCACAGAGCTACAAAATGAGGTTTCTGCAGATACTGGAGTTGTAATCCTTCAGTTCTTCCAATATGTACACTCCTCCTCTATTCCATTACTCTGACTTAGTTGCGTGCAAATGTAATAGTTAAGTTCTGTTTTGGATTTCACCAGCAAGCGGTAAATATTTTACCATGATTAAATGCTGGTAAAGAGCTTGGTGCAACAGAAATACGACTTTATCCTGGCAAACTATGAACTTTACAGCCATATTCTTTTAACCAGGGGTGATGCACTCAGCCATGAGTACGTTACATGGGTCCAGTGTAGCGCAATAAAGGAAACTAACGTAGCAGAAATTAGGGTAACATTAAAGTAATGCGCAACATCACTTACCTGTTAATGAGGACTGATTTCCATTTGTGTCATCACCAGTGTAGCCAACAAACAACCTCTTTCTAATAGGTGGTGGTGGCGGCGGAGGTGGTGGTGGCGTTCTTCTCTTTAGGTTGACAGCATATTCTGCCCAACTGAAAAACAATGTTTACATTACGAGGAGAATGCAGCATACACTTTCATTTTCATACAACTGAATTAATCTGACCGTTTTGTTTTAAAAAATAACATATTTTCTTACAAAATTCTGACATTGTAAAAATTACAGTTATCTTAATTAATTCTATCATTAAGGAGTATTTTTAATTTCGTTTTAAATTTGAACCAAATTTTGTTAGTTGTTTTACAGTGCAAAAGTAAACCTTGAACTTCTCTGTACCTACTTAAGAGGACGTTTTGCATTCTATTTTACAAATTACTTGAATCGATTCTGTCACATGACTTCACTTCACTTGCACATGTTTAAAGAGCTATCGCTCTCATCCTCAGCTGAAGGTCGACTGGTGTTGGCAGCATCAGTAGGATTGGATTATGAGCTAGAAATGGTTGGTGTCAGAAATAGGGGTGATGAACCTATCCAGTGGAGGCATTTCGAAACTATAGATTTTGTGTTTGTATTTAGTTGTGTAGATTTTCTCCCAAGTGCTTTGCCCTACTGGACAGCTGGAATTCTTTATCAGGGTTGTATTTCAACCTATTTCATGACAGACGTACCACAATGCGGATTTATCCACCTGTTTGTATTTAACATGGCAAAGGTGTTCATTTTAAGCTTCCTTTTATTTTCACCTATATATACTTTCATGCAATATTTACATTTGATTTTGTATACACTGAACTTGAACTTTGTGCTGGGGCTATTAGTAGGATCGTTATATTGTGAAATGATGTGTTTTTGCAAACTGCTATGTAGCCATTGGCCGTAGGTGAATTTTCTGATTTTCTTGCTCTCTCAGAGCTTCCAGCACATTACCAATCTAACACACTACTTAAAGAAACATGGTTCCTAACACTTACTGACAAGGAACTACTGACATGTTATGGACACTTACCAATCTAACATACTACTTGAAGAAACATGGTTCCTAACAGTTACTGAGATGTTATGGACACTTATCAATTTAAAATGGTATTTGAAGAAACATGGTTCTTAACAATTACTGACAGGGAACTAGTGACATGTTAGGGACACTTACCAATCTAACATACTATTTGAAGAAACATGATTCCTAACAGTTACTGACATGTTATGGGCACTTACCAATTTAACATGTTACTTGAAGGAACATGATTCCTAAATGTTACTGACCAGGAACTAGTGACATGTTATGGACACTTATTAATCTAACATTCTACTTGAAGAAACATAGCTCTTAACAGTTACTGACAAGGAACTAGTGACATGTTATGGACACTTACCAATCTAACATATTACTTGAAGAAACATGGTTTGTAACAGTTACTGAGAAGGAACTAGGAACATGTTATGGACTCTTACCAATCTAACATATTACTTGAAGAAACTTGGTTTGTAACAATTACTGAGAAAGAACTGGTAACATGTTATGGACTCTTACCAATCTGGCATTTACTTGAAGAAACATGGTTCGTAACAGTTACTGACAAGGAACTAATAAAATATTATGGACACTTACCAATTGGCATACCACTTGAAGACACACGCTTCGTAAGAGTTGCTGACAAGGGACTAGTGACATGTTATGTGCACTTACCAATTTGGCATATTACTTGAAGACACACGCTTCGTAAGAGTTGCTGACAAGGGACTAGTGACATGTTATGTGCACTTACCAATTTGGCATATTACTTGAAGAAACATGGTTCGTAACGGTTAATGACAAAGAACTAGTAACATGTTATGGACCTTACCAATCTGGCATTTTACTTGAAGAAACATTGTTTTATAACAGTTCCTGACAAGGAACTTGTGACATGTTATGGACACTTACCAATCTGGGATATTACTTGAAGAAACATGGTTTTTAACAGTTACTGACAAGGAACTAGTGACATGTTATGGACACTTACCAATCTGGCATACCACTTGAAGACACACGCTTCGTAAGAGTTGCTGACAAGGGACTAGTGACATGTTATGCGCACTTACCAATTTGGCATATTACTTGAAGAAACATGGTTCGTAACGGTTGATGACAAGGAACTAGTAACATGTTATGGACCTTACCAATCTGGCATATTACTTGAAGAAACATGGTTTTTAACAGTTACTGACAAGGAACTAGTGACATGTTATGGACACTTACCAATCTGGCATACCACTTGAAGACACACGCTTCGTAAGAGTTGCTGACAAGGAACTAGTGACATGTTATGGACACTTACCAATCTGGCATATTACTTGAAGAAACATGGTTCTTAACAGTTGATAACAAGGAACTAGTGACATGTTATGGACACTTACCAATTTGGCATATTACTTGAAGAAACATGGTTCGTAACGGTTAATGACAAAGAAATAGTAACATGTTATGGACCTTACCAATCTGGCATATTACTTGAAGAAACATGGTTTTTAACAGTTCCTGACAAGGAACTAGTGACATGTTATGGACACATACCAATCTGGCATATTACTTGAAGAAACATGGTTCTTAAAAGTTGATGACAAGGAACTAGTGACATGTTATGCACACTTAAGAATCTGGCATATTACTTGAACAAACACAGTTAGTAACAGTTACTGACAAGGAACTAGTGACATGTTATTGACACTTACCTATCTACATACTATTTGAAAAAATATGGTTCGTAACAGTTACTGACAAGGAACTGGTGATATGTTATGGACAGTAACCAATCTGACATACTACTTGAAGAAACATTGTTCATAACAGTTACTGACAAGGAACTAGTAACATGTTATGGACACTTACCAATCTAACATACTACTTGAAGAAACATTGTTCATAACAGTTATTGACATGGAACTAGTGACATGTTATGGACACATACCAATCTAACATATTACTTGAAGAAACATAGTTTGTAACAGTTACTGACAAGGAATTAGTGACATATTATGCACACTTACCAATCTGGCATAGAACTTGAAGAAACATGGTTTTTAACAGCTACTGACAACGAGCTAGTAACATGTTATGGACACTTACCAATCTGAAATATTACTTGAAGAAACATGGTTTATAACAGTTACTGACAACGATATAGTAACATGATATGGACTCTTACCAATCTGACATCTTCCTTGATGAAACATGGTTTGTAACAGTTACTGACAAGAAACTAGTGAGATGTCCTGGACACTTACCAATCTGGCATATTACTTGAAGAAACATAGTTCGTAACGGTTAATGACAAAGAACTAGTAACATGTTATGGACCTTACCAATCTGGCATATTACTTGAAGAAACATGGTTTTTAACAATTCCTGACAAGGAACTAGTGACATGTTATGGACACTTACCAATCTGGGATATTACTTGAAGAAACATGGTTTTTAACAGTTACTGACAAGGAACTAGTGAAATGTTATGGACACTTACCAATTTGGCAAATTACTTGAAGAAACATGGTTCGTAACGGTTGATGATAAGGAACTAGTAACATGTTATGGACCTTACCAATCTGGTATATTACTTGAAGAAACATGGTTTTTAACAGTTACTGACAAGGAACTAGTGACATGTTATGGACACTTACCAATTTGGCAAATTACTTAAAGAAACATGGTTTTCACAGTTACTGACAAGGAACTAGTGACATGTTATGGACACTTACCAATTTGGCAAATTACTTGAAGAAACATGGTTCGTAACGGTTGATGACCAGGAACTAGTAACACGTTATGGACCTTACCAATCTGGCATATTACTTGAAGAAACATGGTTTTTAACAGTTACTGATAAGGAACTAGGAACATGTTATGGACTCTTACCAATCTGACATATTACTTGAAGAAACATGGTTTGTAATAGTTACTGACAACGAACTAGTAACATGTTATGGACTCTTACCAATCTGGCATTTACTTGAAGAAACATGGTTCGTAACAGTTACTGACAAGGACTAATAAAATGTTTTGGAAACTTACCAATCTGGCATACCACTTGAAGACACACGGTTCGTAAGAGTTGCTGACAAGGGACTAGTGACATGTTATGTGCACTTACCAATTTGGCATATTACTTGAAGAAACATGGTTCGTAATGGTTAATGACAAAGAACTAGTAACATGTTATGGACCTTACCAACCTGGCATATTACTTGAAGAAGCATGGTTTTTAACAGTTCCTGACAAGGAACTAGTGACATGTTATGGACACTTACCAATCTGGCATATTACTTGAAGAAACATGGTTTTTAACAGTTACTGACAAGGAACTAGTGACATGTTGTGGACACTTACCAATTTGGCAAATTACTTGAAGAAACATGGTTCGTAACGGTTGATGACAAGGAACTAGTAACATGTTATGGACCTTACCAATCTGGCATAATACTTGAAGAAACATGGTTTTTAACAGTTACTGACAAGGAACTAGTGACATGTTATTGACACCTACCAATTTGGCAAACTACTTGAAGAAACATGGTTTTTAAAAGTTACTGACAAGGAACTAGTGACACGTTATGGACACTTACCAATTTGGCAAATTACTTGAAGAAACATGGTTCGTAACGGTTGATGACAAGGAACTAGTAACATGTTATGGACCTTACCAATCTGGCATATTACTTGAAGAAACATGGTTTTTAACAGTTACTGACAAGGAACTAGTGACATGTTATGCACACTTACCAATCTGGCATATTACTTGAAGAAACATGGTTCTTAACAGTTGATGACAAGGAACTAGTGACATGTTATGGACACTTACCAATTTGGCATATTACTTGAAGAAACATGGTTCGTAACGGTTAATGACAAAGAACTAATAACATGTTATGGACCTTACGAATCTGGCATATTACTTGAAGAAACATGGTTTTTAACAGTTCCTGATCAGGAACTAGTGACGTGTTATGGACACTTACCAATCTGGCATATTACTTGAAGGAACATGGTTCTTAAAAGTTGATGACAAGGAACTAGTGACATGTTATGCACACTTAAGAATCTGGCATATTACTTGAACAAACACAGTTAGTAACAGTTACTGACAAGGAACTAGTGACATGTTATTGACACTTACCAATCTGGCATATTACTTGAAGAAACATGGTTCTTAACAGTTGATGACAAGGAACTAGTGACATGTTATGGACACTTACCAATTTGGCATATTACTTGAAGAAACATGGTTCGTAACGGTTAATGACAAAGAACTAGTAACATGTTATGGACCTTACGAATCTGGTATATTACTTGAAGAAACATGGTTTTTAACAGTTCCTGACCAGGAACTAGTTACGTGTTATGGACACTTACCAATCTGGCATATTACTTGAAGAAACATGGTTCTTAAAAGTTGATGACAAGGAACTAGTGACATGTTATGCACACTTAAGAATCTGGCATATTACTTGAACAAACACAGTTAGTAACAGTTACTGACAAGGAACTAGTGACATTAAAAAAAATTGAGTTTTATTTATGGACGCTCTTTAACTACTATGGTTCTTAGCGTCCCATTCTATATTGGGCGTGAAACACCTGTAATTTTGCTCAGAGGCCTCTTTATCAGGCTTGAGGTTCTTTTACGTGCCGTAAATCTACGACACGGGACCACCGGCTTTACTTCCCTTCCGAAGGAAGCCGTGCTAACGATTTTTACGCCCGAAAAAATCCATCGCCCTCCGCCGGGTTTGAACCCGCGACCCTGGGAACCAGAGGCTAGCACGGTACCACCAGTCCACGGAGGACGACAACTAGTGACATGTTATTGACACTTACCTATCTACATACTATTTGAAAAAACATGGTTCGTAACAGTTACTGACAAGGAACTGGTGATATGTTATGGACAGTAACCAATCTGACATACTACTTGAAGAAACATGGTTTGTAGCAGTTACTGACATGGAACTAGTGACATGTTATGCACACTTATCAATCTAACATACTACTTGAAGAAACATTGTTCATAACAGTTACTGACAAGGAACTAGTAACATGTTATGGACACTTACCAATCTAACATACTACTTGAAGAAACATTGTTCATAACAGTTACTGACAAGGAATTAGTGACATGTTATGCACACTTACCAATCTGGCATAGAACTTGAAGAAACATGGTTTTTAACAGCTACTGACAACGAGCTAGTAACATGTTATGGACACTTACCAATCTGAAATACTACTTGAAGAAACATGGTTTATAACAGTTACTGACAACGAACTAGTAACATGATATGGACTCTTAGCAATCTGACATCTTCCTTGATGAAACATGGTTTGTAACAGTTACTGAAAAGAAAGTAGTGAGATGTCCTGGACACTTACCAATCTGGCATATTACTTGAAGAAACATAGCTTGTAACGGTTACTGACAAAGAACTAGTAACATGTTATGGACCTTACCAATCTGGCATATTACTTGAAGAAACATGGTTTTTAACAATTCCTGACAAGGAACTAGTGACATGTTATGGACACTTACCGATCTGGGATATTACTTGAAGAAACATGGTTTTTAACAGTTACTGACAAGGAACTAGTGAAATGTTATGGACACTTACCAATTTGGCAAATTACTTGAAGAAACATGGTTCGTAACGGTTGATGATAACGAACTAGTAACATGTTATGGACCTTACCAATCTGGCATATTACTTGAAGAAACATGGTTTTTAAAAGTTACTGACAAGGAACTAGTGACATGTTATGGACACTTACCAATTTGGCAAATTACTTGAAGAAACATGGTTTTTAACAGTTACTGACAAGGAACTAGTGACATGTTATGGACACTTACCAATTTGGCAAATTACTTGAAGAAACATGGTTCGTAACGGTTGATGACAAGGAACTAGTAACATGTTATGGACCTTACCAGTATTGCATATTACTTGAAGAAACATGGTTTTTAACAGTTACTGATAAGGAACTAGGAACATGTTATGGACTCTTACCAATCTGACATATTACTTGAAGAAACATGGTTTGTAATAGTTACTGACAACGAACTTGTAACATGTTATGTACTCTTACCAATCTGGCATTTACTTGAAGAAACATGGTTCGTAACAGTTACTGACAAGGAACTAATAAAATGTTATGGAAACTTACTCAATCTGGCATACCACTTGAAGACACACGGTTCGTAAGAGTTGCTGACAAGGGACTAGTGACATGTTATGTGCACTTACCAATTTGGCATATTACTTGAAGAAACATGGTTCGTAACGGTTAATGACAAAGAACTAGTAACATGTTATGGACCTTACCAATCTGGCATATTACTTGAAGAAACATGGTTTTTAACAGTTACTGACAAGGAACTAGTGACATGTTATGGACACTTACCAATTTGGCAAATTACTTGAAGAAACATGGTTCGTAACGGTTGATGACAAGGAACTAGTAACATGTTATGGACCTTACCAATCTGGCATATTACTTGAAGAAACATGGTTTTTAACAGTTACTGACAAGGAACTAGTGACATGTTATTGACACCTACCAATTTGGCAAACTACTTGAAGAAACATGGTTTTTAAAAGTTACTGACAAGGAACTAGTGACATGTTATGGACACTTACCAATTTGGCAAATTACTTGAAGAAACATGGTTCGTAACGGTTGATGACAAGGAACTAGTAACATGTTATGGACCTTACCAATCTGGCATATTACTTGAAGAAACATGGTTTTTAACAGTTACTGACAAGGAACTAGTGACATGTTATGGACACTTACCAATCTGGCATATTACTTGAAAAAACATGGTTCTTAACAGTTGATGACAAGGAACTAGTGACATGTTATGTACACTTACCAATTTGGCATATTACTTGAAGAAACATGGTTCATAACGGTTAATGACAAAGAACTAGTAACATGTTATGGACCTTACGAATCTGGCATATTACTTGAAGAAACATGGTTTTTAACAGTTCCTGATCAGGAACTAGTGAAGTGTTATGGACACTTACCAATCTGGCATATTACTTGAAGAAACATGGTTCTTAAAAGTTGATGACAAGGAACTAGTGACATGTTATGCATACTTAAGAATCTGGCATATTACTTGAACAAACACAGTTAGTACAGGTACTGACAAGGAACTAGTGACATATTATTGACACTTACCTATCTACATACTATTTGAAAAAACATAGTTCGTAACAGTTACTGACAAGGAACTGGTGATATGTTATGGACAGTAACCAATCTGACATACTACTTGAAGAAACATGGTTTGTAGCAGTTACTGACATGGAACTAGTGACATGTTATGGACACTTACCAATCTAACATACTACTTGAAGAAACATTGTTCATAACAGTTACTGACAAGGAATTAGTGACATGTTATGCACACTTACCAATCTGGCATAGAACTTTGAAGAAACATGGTATTTAACAGCTACTGACGAGCTAGTACAATGTTATGGACACTTACCAATCTGAAATACTACTTGAAGAAACATGGTTTATAACAGTTACTGACAACGAACTAGTAACATGATATGGACTCTTACCAATCTGACATCTTCCTTGATGAAACATGGTTTGTAACAGTTACTGACAAGAAACTAGTGAGATGTCCTGGACACTTACCAATCTGGCATATTACTTGAAGAAACATAGTTTGTAACGGTTAATGACAAAGAACTAGTAACATGTTATGGACCTTACCAAGCAGGCATATTACTTGAAGAAACATGGTTTTTAACAGTTACTGACAAGGATCTAGTGACATGTTATGGACACTTACCAATTTGGCAAATTACTTGAAGAAACATGGTTCGTAACGGTTGATGACAAGGAACTAGTAACATGTTATGGACCTTACCAATATGGCATATTACTTGAAGAAACATGGTTATCAACAGTTACTGATAAGGAACTAGGAACATGTTATGGACTCTTACCAATCTGACATATTACTTGAAGAAACATGGTTTGTAATAGTTACTGACAACGAACTAGTAACATGTTATGGACTCTTACCAATCCGGCATTTACTTGAAGAAACATAGTTTGTAACGGTTACTGACAACGAACTAGTAACATGATATGGACTCTTACCAATCTGACATCTTCCTTGATGAAACATGGTTTGTAACAGTTACTGACAAGAAACTAGTGAGATGTCCTGGACACTTACCAATCTGGCATATTACTTGAAGAAACATAGTTTGTAACGGTTAATGACAAAGAACTAGTAACATGTTATGGACCTTACCAATCTGGCATACCACTTGAAGACACAAGGTTCGTAAGAGTTGCTGACAAGGGACTAGTGACATGTTATGTGCACTTACCAATTTGGCATATTACTTGAAGAAACATGGTTCGTAACGGTTAATGACAAAGAACTAGTAACATGTTATAGACCTTACCAATCTGGCATATTACTTGAAGAAACATGGTTTTTAACAGTTCCTGACAAGGAACTAGTGACATGTTATGGACACTTACCAATCTGGCATATTACTTGAAGAAACATGGTTTTTAACAGTTACTGACAAGGAACTAGTGACATGTTATGAACACTTACCAATTTGGCAAATTACTTGAAGAAACATGGTTCGTAACGGTTGATGACAAGGAACTAGTAACATGTTATGGACCTTACCAATCTGGCATATTACTTGAAGAAACATTGTTTTTAACAGTTACTGACAAGGAACTAGTGACATGTTATTGACACCTACCAATTTGGCAAACTACTTGAAGAAACATGGTTTTTAAAAGTTACACACAAGGAACTAGTGACATGTTATGGACACTTACCAATTTGGCAAATTACTTGAAGAAACATGGTTCATAACGGTTGATGACAAGGAACTAGTGACATGTTATGGACACTTACCAATCTGGGATATTACTTGAAGAAACATGGTTTTTAACAGTTACTGACAAGGAACTAGTGAAATGTTATGGACACTTACCAATTTGGCAAATTACTTGAAGAAACATGGTTCGTAACGGTTGATGATAAGGAACTAGTAACATGTTATGGACCTTACCAATCTGGCATATTACTTGAAGAAACATGGTTTTTAACAGTTACTGACAAGGAACTAGTGACATGTTATGGACACTTACCAATTTGGCAAATTACTTGAAGAAACATGGTTTTTAACAGTTACTGACAAGGAACTAGTGACATGTTATGGACACTTACCAATTTGGCAAATTACTTGAAGAAACATGGTTCGTAACGGTTGATGACAAGGAACTAGTAACATGTTATGGACCTTACCAATATTGCATATTACTTGAAGAAACATGGTTTTTAACAGTAAACTGATAAGGAACTAGGAACATGTTATGGACTCTTACCAATCTGACATATTACTTGAAGAAACATGGTTTGTAATAGTTACTGACAACGAACTTGTAACATGTTATGTACTCTTACCAATCTGGCATAGAACTTGAAGAAACATGGTTTTTAACAATTACTGACAAGGAACTAGTAACATGTTATGGAGACTTACCAATCTAACATCATCCTTGATGAAACATGGTTTGTAACAGTTACTGACAAGAAACTAGTAACATGTTATGGACACTTACCAATCTGACATCTTCCTGGATGAAACTTGGTTTGTAAAGGTTACTGACAAGGAACTAGTAACATGTTATGGAGACTAACCAAACTGGCATATTACTTGAAGAAACATGGTTTGTAAAAGTTACTGAGAAGGAACTGGGAACATGTTATGGACTCATACCAATCTGACATATTACTTGATGAAACTTGGTTTGTAACAGTTACTGAGAAGAAACTAGTAACATGTTATGGACTCTTACCAATCTAACAAATAACTTGAAGAAACATGGTTTGTAACAGTTACTGACAACGAACTAGAAACATGTTATGGACTCTTACCAATCTGGCATATTACTTGAAGAAACATGGTAGGTAAAAGTTACTGATAAGGAACGAGTAACGTGTTATGGACTCTTACCAATCTGAAATATTACTTGAAGAAACATGGTTTGTAACAGTTGCTGATAAGGAACTAGCAACATTGTATGGACTCTTAAGAATCTAACATATTACTTGAAGAAACTTGGTTTGTAACAGTTACTGACAACGAACTAGAAACATGTTATGGACTCTTACCAATCTGGCATATTACTTAAAGAAACATAGTTTGTAACAGTTACTGAGAAGGAACTAGGAACATGTTATGGACTCTGACCAAACTGGCATATTACTTGAAGAAACATGGTTTATAACAGTTACCGACAAGGAACTAGTAACATGTTATGGACTCTTAAGAATCTAACATATTACTTGAAGAAACATGGTTTGTAACAGTTACTGACAACGAACTAGTAACATGTTATGGACTCTTACCAATCTGGCATATTACTTGAAGAAATATAGTTTGTAACAGTTACTGAGAAGGAACTAGGAACATGTTATTGACTCTTACCAAACTGGCATATTACTTGAAGAAACATGGTTTATAACAGTAACTGAGAAGGAACTCGTAACATGTTATGGACTCTTACCAATGTGACATATAACTTGAAGAAACATGGTTTGTAACAGTTACTGAGAAGGAATTAGGAACATGTTATGGACTCTTACCAAACTGGCATATCACTTGAAGAAACATGGTTTGTAACAGTTACTGAAAACGAACTAGTAACATGTTATAGACTCTTACCAATCTGACATATTACTTGAAGAAACTTGGTTTGTAACAGTTACTGATAAGGAACTAGTAACATGTTATGGACTCTTACCAATCTGAAATATTACTTGAAGAAACATGGTTTGTAACAGTTACTGAGAAGGAACTAGTAATGTGTTATATACTCTTACCAAATTTGCATATTACTTGAAGAAACTTGGTTTGTAACAGTTACTGACAACGAACTAGTAACATGTTGTGGACTCTTACATATCCAACATATTACTTGAAGAATTATGGTTTGTAACAGTTACTGACAAGGAACTAGGAACATGTTATGGACTCTTACTAATCTAACATATTACTTGAAGAAACTTGGATTCTAACAGTTACTGAGAAGGAACTAGTAACATGTTATGGACTCTTACCAATCTGAGATACTACTTGAAGAAACATGGTTTGTAACAGTTACTGAGAAGGAACTAGGAACATGTTATGGACTGTTACTATACTGGCATATTACTTGAAGAAACATGGTTTGTAACAGTTACTGAGAAGGAACTAGTAGCATATTATGGACTCTTACCAATCTGACATAGTACTTGAAGAAACATGGTTTATAACAGTTACTGAGAAGGAACTAGGAACATGTTATGGACTCTTACCAATCTGACATATTACTTGAAGAAACTTGGTTGTAACAGTTATTGAGAAGGAACTAGTAACATGTTAGGGACTTTTACCAATCTGGCATATTACTTGAAGAATCTTGGTTTGTAACAGTTACTGACAAGGAACTAGTAAAATGTTATGGACTCTTACCAATCTGGCATATTACTTGAAGAAACTTGGCTGTAACAGTTATTGAGAAGGAACTAGTAACATGTTATGGACTCTTACCAATCTGGCATATTACTTGAAGAAACGTGGTTTGTAACAGTTGCTTAGAAGGAACTAGGACCCTGTTATGGACAATTACCAATCTGGCATTTACTTGAAGAAACAAGTTTGTAACAGTTACTGACAAGGAACTAGTACCATGTTATGGACTCTTACCAATGTCGGCATTTACTTGAAGAGACATGGTTTGTAACAGTTACTGACAAGGAACTAGAAACATGTTATGGACACTTACCAATCTGGGATTTACTTGAAGAAACATGGTTTGTAACAGTTACCGACAAGCAACTGGTAACATGTTATGGACCCTTGCCAATCTGGCATTTACTTGAAGAAACATGGTTTGTAACAGTTACTGATAAGGAATTAGTAACATGTTATGGACTCTTACCAATCTGGCGTATTACTTGAAGAAACATGGTTTGTAACAGTTACTGATAAGGAATTAGTAACATGTTATGGACTCTTACCAATCTGGCGTATTACTTGAAGAAACATGGTTAGTAACAGTTACTGATAAGGAATTAGTAACATGTTATGGACTCTTACCAATCTGGCGTATTACTTGAAGAAACATGGTTTGTAACAGTTACCGACAAGGAACGGGTAACATGTTATGGACTCTTACCAATCTGACATATTACTTGAAGAAACATGGTTTGTAACAATTACTGAGAAGGAACTAGGAACATGTTATGGACTCTTATCAAACTGGCATATTACTTGAAGAAACATGGTTTGTACAAGTTACTGACAACGAACTAGTAACATGTTATAGACTCCTTCCAATCTGACATATTGCTTGAAGGAACTTGGTTTGTAACAGTTACTGAGAAGGAACTAGTAACATGTTAGGGACTCTTACCAATCTGGCATACTACTTGAAGAAACATGGTTTGTAACAGTTACTGACAACGAACTTGTAACATGTTATGGACTCTTACCAATCTGGCATATTACTTGAAGAAACATGGTTTGTAACAGTTACTGCTAAGGAACGAGTAACGTGTTATGGACTCTTACAAATCTGAAATATTACTTGAAGAAACGTGGTTTGTAACAGTTACTGACAACGAACTAGTGACATGTTAGGGACTCTTACCAATCTGACATATTACTTGAAGAAACATGGTTTGTAACAGTTACTGACAACGAACTTGTAACATGTTATGGACTCTTACCAATCTGGCATATTACTTGAAGAAACATGGTTTGTAACAGTTACTGATAAGGAACGAATAACGTGTTATGGACTCTTACCAATCTGAAATATTAGTTGAAGAAACTTGGTTTGTAACAGTTACTGACAACGAACTAGTGACATGTTAGGGACTCTTACCAATCTGATATATTACTTGAACAAACATAGTTTGTAACAGTTACTGAGAAGGAACTAGGAACATGTTATGGACTCCTACCAAACTGGCATATTACTTGAAGAAACATGGTTTATAACAGTTACCGACAAGGAACTACTAACATGTTATGGACTCCTACCAATCTGGCATATTACTTGAAGAAACATGGTTTGTAACATTTACCGACAAGGAACTACTAACATGTTATGGACTCTTACCTAACTGGCATATTACTTGAAGAAACATGGTTTGTAACAGTTACCGACAAGGAACTACTAACATGTTATGGACCCTTACCTAACTGGCATATTGCTTGAAGAAACATGGTTTGTAACAGTTATCGACAAGGAACTACTAACATGTTATGGACTCTTAGCTAACTGGTATGTTACTTGAAGAAACATGGTTTGTAACAGTTACCGTTAAGAAACTAGTAACAAGTTATGGACTCTTACCAATCTAACATACTACTTGAACAAACATTGTTCATAACAGTTACTGACATGGAACTAGTGACATGTTATTGACACATACCAATCTAACATACAACTTGAAGAAACGTGGTTCGTAACAGTTACTGACAAGGAACTAGTTACATGGTATGCACACTTACCAATCTGGCATAGAACTTGAAGAAACATGGTTTTTAACAATTACTGACAAGAAACTAGTAACATGTTATGGACACTTACCAATCTGACATCTTCCTTGATGAAACTTGGTTTGTAACAGTTACTGACAACGAACAAGTAACATGTTATAGACTCCTCCCAATCTAACATATTACTTGAAGAAACATGGTTTGTAACAGTTACTGAGAACGAACTAGGAACATGTTACGGACTGTTACCAATCTGGCATATTACTTGAAGAAACATGGTTTGTAACAGTTACTGACAACGAACAAGTAACATGTTATAGACTCCTCCCAATCTAACATATTACTTGAAGAAACATGGTTTGTAACAGTTACTGACAACGGACTAGGAACATGTTATGGACTCTTAGCAATCTGGCATATTACTTGAAGAAACATAGTTTGTAACAGTTACTGAACCGAACTAGTAACATGTTATGGACGCTTACCAATCTGGCATATTATTTGAAGAAAGTTGGTTTGTAACAGTTACTGACAACGAAATAGTAACATGTTATGGACTCTTACCAATTTGACATATTACTTGAAGAAACATGGTTTGTAACAGTTACTGACGACGAACTAGTAACATGTTATGGACTCTTACCAATCCGGCATATTACTTGAAGAAACATGGTTTGTAACAGTTACTGCCAACGAACTAGGAACATGTTATGGACTCTTACCAAGCTGGCATATTACTTGAAGAAACATGGTTTGAAACAGTTACTTACAACGAACTAGTAACATGATATGGACTCTTACCAACCTGACATATTACTTGAAGAAACATGGTTTGTAACAGTTACTGACAACGAACTAGTAACATGTTATGGACTCTTACCTATCTGACATATTACTTGAAGAAACTTGGTTTGTAAAAGTTACCGACAAGGAACTAGTAACATGTTATGGAGTCATACCAATCTGGCATTTACTTGAAAAAACATGGTTTGTAACAGTTACTGACAAGGAACTAAGAACATGTAATGGACTCTTATCAAACTGGCATATTACTTGAAGAAACATGGTTTGTAACAGTTACTGAAAAGGAACGGGTAACATGTTATGGACTCTTACCAATCTGACATATTACTTGAAGAAACATGGTTTGTAACAATTACTGAGAAGGAACTAGGAACATGTTATGGACTCTTATCAAACTGGCATATTACTTGAAGAGACATGGTTTGTACAAGTTACTGACAACGAACTAGAAACATGTTATAGACTCTTATCAATCTGACATATTACTTGAAGGAACTTGGTTTGTAACAGTTACTGAGAAGGAACTAGTAACATGTTAGGGACTTTTACCAATCTGGCATATTACTTGAAGAAACTTGGTTTATAACAGTTACTGACAACGAACTAGTAACATGTTATGGACTCTTACCAATCTGACATATTACTTGAAGAAACATGGTTTGTAACAGTTACTGACAACGAACTAGTAACATGTTATGGATTCCTACTAATCTGGCATATTACTTGAAGAAACATGGTTTGTAACAGATACTGAGAAGGAACCAGGAACATGTTATGGACTCTTAACAAACTGGCATATTACTTGAAGAAACATGGTTTGTAACAGTTACTGAGAAGGAACTAGTAACATGTTATGGACTCTTACCAATGTGACATATTACTTGAAGAAACATGGTTTGTAACAGTTACTGACAACGAACTAGTAACATGTTATAGGCTCTTACCAATCTGACATATTACTTGAAGAAACTTGGTTTGTAGCAGTTACTGAGAAGGAACTAGTAACATGTTATGGACTCTTACCAATCTGAGATACTACTTGAAGAAACATGGTTTGTAACAGTTACTGAGAAGGAACTAGGAACATGTTATGGACTGTTACTATACTGGCATATTACTTGAAGAAACATGGTTTGTAACAGTTACTGAGAAGGAACTAGTAGCATATTATGGACTCTTACCAATCTGACATACTACTTGAAGAAACATGGTTTATAACAGTTACTGAGAAGGAACTAGGAACATGTTATGGACTCTTACCAATCTGACATATTACTTGAAGAAACTTGGTTGTAACAGTTATTGAGAAGGAACTAGTAACATGTTAGGGACTTTTACCAATCTGGCATATTACTTGAAGAATCTTGGTTTGTAACAGTTACTGACAAGGAACTAGTAACATGTTATGGACTCTTACCAATCTGGCATATTACTTGAAGAAACTTGGCTGTAACAGTTATTGAGAAGGAACTAGTAACATGTTATGGACTTTTACCAATCTGGCATATTACTTGAAGAATCTTGGTTTTTAACAGTTACTGAAAAGGATCTAGTAACATGTTATGGACTCTTACCAATCTGGCATATTACTTGAAGAAACGTGGTTTGTAACAGTTGCTTAGAAGGAACTAGGACCCTGTTATGGACAATTACCAATCTGGCATTTACTTGAAGAAACAAGTTTGTAACAGTTACTGACAAGGAACTAGTACCATGTTATGGACTCTTACCAATGTCGGCATTTACTTGAAGAGACATGGTTTGTAACAGTTACTGACAAGGAACTAGAAACATGTTATGGACACTTACCAATCTGGGATTTACTTGAAGAAACATGGTTTGTAACAGTTACCGACAAGCAACTGGTAACATGTTATGGACCCTTGCCAATCTGGCATTTACTTGAAGAAACATGGTTTGTAACAGTTACTGATAAGGAATTAGTAACATGTTATGGACTCTTACCAATCTGGCGTATTACTTGAAGAAACATGGTTTGTAACAGTTACTGATAAGGAATTAGTAACATGTTATGGACTCTTACCAATCTGGCGTATTACTTGAAGAAACATGGTTTGTAACAGTTACTGATAAGGAATTAGTAACATGTTATGGACTCTTACCAATCTGGCGTATTACTTGAAGAAACATGGTTTGTAACAGTTACCGACAAGGAACGGGTAACATGTTATGGACTCTTACCAATCTGACATATTACTTGAAGAAACATGGTTTGTAACAATTACTGAGAAGGAACTAGGAACATGTTATGGACTCTTATCAAACTGGCATATTACTTGAAGAAACATGGTTTGTACAAGTTACTGACAACGAACTAGTAACATGTTATAGACTCCTTCCAATCTGACATATTGCTTGAAGGAACTTGGTTTGTAACAGTTACTGAGAAGGAACTAGTAACATGTTAGGGACTCTTACCAATCTGGCATACTACTTGAAGAAACATGGTTTGTAACAGTTACTGACAACGAACTTGTAACATGTTATGGACTCTTACCAATCTGGCATATTACTTGAAGAAACATGGTTTGTAACAGTTACTGCTAAGGAACGAGTAACGTGTTATGGACTCTTACAAATCTGAAATATTACTTGAAGAAACGTGGTTTGTAACAGTTACTGACAACGAACTAGTGACATGTTAGGGACTCTTACCAATCTGACATATTACTTGAAGAAACATGGTTTGTAACAGTTACTGACAACGAACTTGTAACATGTTATGGACTCTTACTAATCTGGCATATTACTTGAAGAAACATGGTTTGTAACAGTTACTGATAAGGAACGAGTAACGTGTTATGGACTCTTACCAATCTGAAATATTAGTTGAAGAAACTTGGTTTGTAACAGTTACTGACAACGAACTAGTGACATGTTAGGGACTCTTACCAATCTGATATATTACTTGAACAAACATAGTTTGTAACAGTTACTGAGAAGGAACTAGGAACATGTTATGGACTCCTACCAAACTGGCATATTACTTGAAGAAACATGGTTTATAGCAGTTACCGACAAGGAACTACTAACATGTTATGGACTCCTACCAATCTGGCATATTACTTGAAGAAACATGGTTTGTAACATTTACCGACAAGGAACTACTAACATGTTATGGACTCTTACCTAACTGGCATATTACTTGAAGAAACATGGTTTGTAACAGTTACCGACAAGGAACTACTAACATGTTATGGACCCTTACCTAACTGGCATATTGCTTGAAGAAACATGGTTTGTAACAGTTATCGACAAGGAACTACTAACATGTTATGGACTCTTAGCTAACTGGTATGTTACTTGAAGAAACATGGTTTGTAACAGTTACCGATAAGAAACTAGTAACAAGTTATGGACTCTTACCAATCTAACATACTACTTGAACAAACATTGTTCATAACAGTTACTGACATGGAACTAGTGACATGTTATTGACACATACCAATCTAACATACAACTTGAAGAAACGTGGTTCGTAACAGTTACTGACAAGGAACTAGTTACATGGTATGCACACTTACCAATCTGGCATAGAACTTGAAGAAACATGGTTTTTAACAATTACTGACAAGAAACTAGTAACATGTTATGGACACTTACCAATCTGACATCTTCCTTGATGAAACTTGGTTTGTAACAGTTACTGACAACGAACAAGTAACATGTTATAGACTCCTCCCAATCTAACATATTACTTGAAGAAACATGGTTTGTAACAGTTACTGAGAACGAACTAGGAACATGTTACGGACTGTTACCAATCTGGCATATTACTTGAAGAAACATGGTTTGTAACAGTTACTGACAACGAACAAGTAACATGTTATAGACTCCTCCCAATCTAACATATTACTTGAAGAAACATGGTTTGTAACAGTTACTGACAACGGACTAGGAACATGTTATGGACTCTTAGCAATCTGGCATATTACTTGAAGAAACATAGTTTGTAACAGTTACTGAACCGAACTAGTAACATGTTATGGACGCTTACCAATCTGGCATATTATTTGAAGAAAGTTGGTTTGTAACAGTTACTGACAACGAAATAGTAACATGTTATGGACTCTTACCAATTTGACATATTACTTGAAGAAACATGGTTTGTAACAGTTACTGACGACGAACTAGTAACATGTTATGGACTCTTACCAATCCGGCATATTACTTGAAGAAACATGGTTTGTAACAGTTACTGCCAACGAACTAGGAACATGTTATGGACTCTTACCAAGCTGGCATATTACTTGAAGAAACATGGTTTGAAACAGTTACTTACAACGAACTAGTAACATGATATGGACTCTTACCAACCTGACATATTACTTGAAGAAACATGGTTTGTAACAGTTACTGACAACGAACTAGTAACATGTTATGGACTCTTACCTATCTGACATATTACTTGAAGAAACTTGGTTTGTAAACGTTACCGACAAGGAACTAGTAACATGTTATGGAGTCATACCAATCTGGCATTTACTTGAAAAAACATGGTTTGTAACAGTTACTGACAAGGAACTAAGAACATGTAATGGACTCTTATCAAACTGGCATATTACTTGAAGAAACATGGTTTGTAACAGTTACTGAAAAGGAACGGGTAACATGTTATGGACTCTTACCAATCTGACATATTACTTGAAGAAACATGGTTTGTAACAATTACTGAGAAGGAACTAGGAACATGTTATGGACTCTTATCAAACTGGCATATTACTTGAAGAGACATGGTTTGTACAAGTTACTGACAACGAACTAGAAACATGTTATAGACTCTTATCAATCTGACATATTACTTGAAGGAACTTGGTTTGTAACAGTTACTGAGAAGGAACTAGTAACATGTTAGGGACTTTTACCAATCTGGCATATTACTTGAAGAAACTTGGTTTATAACAGTTACTGACAACGAACTAGTAACATGTTATGGACTCTTACCAATCTGACATATTACTTGAAGAAACATGGTTTGTAACAGTTACTGACAACGAACTAGTAACATGTTATGGATTCCTACTAATCTGGCATATTACTTGAAGAAACATGGTTTGTAACAGATACTGAGAAGGAACCAGGAACATGTTATGGACTCTTAACAAACTGGCATATTACTTGAAGAAACATGGTTTGTAACAGTTACTGAGAAGGAACTAGTAACATGTTATGGACTCTTACCAATGTGACATATTACTTGAAGAAACATGGTTTGTAACAGTTACTGACAACGAACTAGTAACATGTTATAGACTCTTACCAATCTGACATATTACTTGAAGAAACTTGGTTTGTAGCAGTTACTGAGAAGGAACTAGTAACATGTTAGGGACCTTTACCAATCTGGCAATATTACTTGAAGAATCTGGGTTTGTAACCGTTACTTAGAAGGAACTAGGAACATGTTATGGACTCTTACCAATCTGGCATAATACTTGAAGAAACATGGTTTGTAACAGTTACTGATAAGGGACTAGTAACATGTTATGGACTCTTACCAATCTGGCATATTACTTGAAGAAACATGGTTTGTAACAGTTGCTGAGAAGGAACTAGGAACCTGTTATGGACACTTACCAATCTGGCATTTACTTGAAGAAACAAGGTTTGTAACAGTTATTGACAAGGAACTAGTACCATGTTATGGACTTTTACCAATCTGGCATTTACTTGAAGAAACATGGTTTGTAACAGTTACTGACAAGGAACTAGAAACATGTTATGGACACTTACCAATCTGGCATTTACTTGAAGAAACATGGTTTGTAACAGTTACCGACCAGCAACGGGTAACATGTTATGGACTCTTGCCAATCTGATATTTACTTGAAGAAACATGGTTTGTAAGAGTTACTGATAAGGAACCAGTAACATGTTATGGACTCTTACCAATCTGGCATATTACTTGAAGAAACATGGTTTGTAACAGTTACTGATAAGGAACTAGTAACATGTTATGGACTCTTACCAATCTGGCATATTACTAGAAGAAACATGGTTTGTAACAGTTACCGATAAGAAACTAGTAACAAGTTATGGACTCTTACCAATCTAACATACTACTTGAACAAACATTGTTCATAACAGTTACTGACATGGAACTAGTGACATGTTATTGACACATACCAATCTAACATAATACTTGAAGAAACGTGGTTCGTAACAGTTACTGACAAGGAACTAGTTACATGTTATGCACACTTACCAATCTGGCATAGAACTTGAAGAAACATGGTTTTTAACAATTACTGACAAGAAACTAGTAAAATGTTATGGACACTTACCAATCTGACATCTTCCTTGATGAAACTTGGTTTGTAAAAGTTACTGACAAGGTACTAGTAACATGTTATGGAGACTTACCAAACTGGCATATCACTTGAAGAAACATGGTTTGTAACAGTTACTGAGAACGAACTAAGAACATGTTACGGACTGTTACCAATCTGGCATCTTACTTGAAGAAACATAGTTTGTAACAGTTACTGAGAACGAACTAGGAACATGTTACGGACTGTTACCAATCTGGCATATTACTTGAAGAAACATGGTTTGTAACAGTTACTGACAACGAACTAGGAACATGTTATGGACTCTTAGCAATCTGGCATATTACTTGAAGAAACGTAGTTTGTAACAGTTACTGAACCGAACTAGTAACATGTTATGGACGCTTACCAATCTGGCATATTATTTGAAGAAACTTGGTTTGTAACAGTTACTGACAACGAACTAGCAACATGTTATGGACTCTTACATATCTAACATATCACTTGAAGAAACATGGTTTGTAACAGTTACTGACAAGGAACTAACAACATGTTTTGGACTCTTATCAAACTGGCATATTACTTGAAGAAACATGGTTTGTTACAGTTACTGAAAAGGAACGGGTAACATGTTATGGACTCTTACCAATCTGACATATTACTTGAAGAAACATGGTTTGTAACAATTACTGAGAAGGAACTAGGAACATGTTATGGGCTCTTATCAAACTGGCGAATTACTTGAAGAAACATGGTTTGTACAAGTTACTGACAACGAAATAGTAACATGTTATAGACTCTTTCCAATCTGACATATTACTTGAAGGAACTTGGTTTGTAACAGTTACCGAGAAGGAACTAGTAACGTGTTATGGACTCTTACCAATCTGAAATATTACTTGAAGAAACATGGTTTTTAACAGTTACTGAAAAGGAACTAGTAACATGTTATGGACTCTTACCAATCTGGCATATTACTTGAAGAAACATGTTTTGTAACAGTGACTGAGAAGGAACTAGAAACATGTTATTGACTCTTACCAATCTAACATATTACTTGAAGAAACTTGGTTTGTAACAGTTACTGACAACGAACTAGTAACATGTTGTGGACGCTTACATATCTAACATATTACTTGAAGAATTATGGTTTGTAACAGTTACTGACAAGGAACTAGGAACATGTTATGGACTCTTACTAATATAACATATTACTTGAAGAAACTTGGATTCTAACAGTTACTGAGAAGGAACTAGCAACATGTTATGGACTCTTACCAATCTGACATATTACTTAAAGAAACATGGTTTGTAACAGTTACTGAGAAGGAACTAGGAACATGTTATGGACTGTTACTATACTGGCATATTACTTGAAGAAACATGGTTTGTAACAGTTACTGAGAAGGAACTAGTAACATATTATGGACTCTTACCAATGTGACATATTACTTGAAGAAACATGGTTTGTAACAGTTACTGAGAAGGAACTAGGAACATGTTATGGACTCTTACCAATCTGACATGTTACTTTAATAAACTTGGTTTGTAACAGTTATTGAGAAGGAACTAGTAACATGTTAGGGACTTTTACCAATCTGGCATATTACTTGAAGAATCTTGGTTTGTAACAGTTACTGACAAGGAACTAGTAACATGTTATGGACTGTTACCAATCTGAAATATTACTTGAAGAAACATGGTTTGTAACAGTTACTGACAACGAACTAGTAACATGTTATAGACTCTTACCAATCTGGCATATTACTTAAAGAAACGTGGTTTGTAACAGTTGCTTAGAAGGAACTAGGAACCTGTTATGGACACTTACCAATCTGGCATTTACTTGAAGAAACATGGTTTGTAACAGTTACTGACAAGGAACTAGAAACATGTTATGGACACTTACCAATCTGGCATTTACTTGAAGAAACATGGATTGTAACAGTTACCGACCAGCAACTGGTAACATGTTATGGACTCTTGCCAATCTGATATTTACGTGAAGAAACATGGTTTGTAAGAGTTACTGATAAGGAACCAGTAACATGTTATGGACTCTTACCAATCTGGCATATTACTTGAAGAAACATGGTTTGTAACAGTTACTGATAAGGAACTAGTAACATGTTATGGACTCTTACCAATCTGGCATATTACTTGAAGAAACATGGTTTGTAACAGTTACTGATAAGGAACTAGGAACATGTTATGGACTCTTACCAATCTAACATACTACTTGAACAAACATTGTTCATAATAGTTACTGACATGGAACTAGTGACATGTTATTGACGCATACCAATCTAACATACAACTTGAAGAAACGTGGTTCGTAACAGTTACTGACAAGGAACTAGTTACATGTTATGCACACTTACCAATCTGGCATCTTCCTTGATGAAACTTGGTTTGTAAAAGTTACTGACAAAGAACTAGTAACATGTTATGGAGACTTACCAAACTGGCATATCACTTGAAGAAACATGGTTTGTAACAGTTACTGAGAACGAACTAAGAACATGTTACGGACTGTTACCAATCTGGCATCTTACTTGAAGAAACATAGTTTGTAACAGTTACTGAGAACGAACTAGGAACATGTTACGGACTGTTACCAATCTGGCATATTACTTGAAGAAACATGGTTTGTAACAGTTACTGACAACGAACAAGTAACATGTTATAGACTCCTCCCAATCTAACATATTACTTGAAGAAACATGGTTTGTAACAGTTACTGACAACGAACTAGAAACATGTTATGCACTCTTAGCAATCTGGCATATTACTTGAAGAAACTTAGTTTGTAACAGTTACTGAACCAAACTAGTAACATGTTATGGACGCTTACCAATCTGGCATATTATTTGAAGAAACTTGGTTTGTAACAGTTACTGACAACGAACTAGCAACATGATATGGACTCTTACATATCTAACATATCACTTGAAGAAACATGGTTTGTAACAGTTACTGAAAAGGAACTAGTAACATGTTATGGACTCTTATCAATCTGGCATATTACTTGAAGAAACATGGTTTGTAACAGTTACTGACAACGAAATAGTAACATGTTATGGACTCTTACCAATTTGACATATTACTTGAAGAAACATGGTTTGTAACAGTTACTGACGACGAACTAGTAACATGTTATGGACTCTTACCAATCCGGCATATTACTTGAAGAAACATGGTTTGTAACAGTTACTGCCAACGAACTAGGAACATGTTATGGACTCTTACCAAGCTGGCATATTACTTGAAGAAACATGGTTTGAAACAGTTACTGACAACGAACTAGTAACATGATATGGACTCTTACCAACCTGACATATTACTTGAAGAAACATGGTTTGTAACAGTTACTGACAACGAACTAGTAACATGTTATGGACTCTTACCTATTTGACATATTACTTGAAGAAACATGGTTTGTAACAGTTACTGAGAAGGAACTGGGAACATGTTATGGACTCATACCAATCTCACATATTACTTAATGAAACATGGTTTGTAACAGTTACCGACAAGGAACTAGTAACATGTTATGGACTCATACCAATCTGGCATTTACTTGAAAAAACATGGTCTGTAACAGTTACTGACATGGAACTAAGAACATGTTATGGACTCTTATCAAACTGGCATATTACTTGAAGAAACATTGTTTGTAACAGTTACTGAAAAGGAACGGGTAACATGTTATGGACTCTTACCAATCTGACATATTACGTGAAGAAACATGGTTTGTAACAATTACTGAGAAGGAACTAGGAACATGTTATGGGCTCTTATCAAACTGGCATATTACTTGAAGAAACATGGTTTGTACAAGTTACTGACAACGAACTAGTAACATGTTATAGACTCTTACCAATCTGACATATTACTTGAAGAAACATGGTTTGTAACAGTTACTGACAACGAACTAGTAACATGTTATGGACTCTTACCAATCTGACATATTACTTGAAAAACATGGTTTGTAACACTTACTGACAACGAACTAGTAACATGTTATGGATTCCTACTAATCTGGCATATTACTTGAAGAAACATGGTTTGTAACAGATACTGAGAAGGAACCTGGAACATGTTATGGACTCTTAACAAACTGGCATATTACTTGAAGAAACATGGTTTGTAACAGTTACTGAGAAGGAACTAGTAACATGTTATGGACTCTTACCAATGTGACGTATTACTTGAAGAAACATGGTTTGTAACAGTTACTGAGAAGGAACTAGGAACATGTTATGGACTCTTAGCAAACTGGCATAATACTTGAAGAAACATGGTTTGTAACAGTTACTGACAACGAACTAGTAACATGTTATATTCTCTTAACAATCTGACATATTACTTGAAGAAACTTGGTTTGTAGCAGTTACTGAGAAGGAACTAGTAACATGTTAGAGACTCTTACCAATCTGGCAATATTACTTGAATAATCTGGGTTTGTAACCGTTACTGAGAAGGAACTAGGAACATGATATGGACTCTTAGCAATCTAACATATTACTTGAAGAAACTTGGTTTATAACAGTTACTGAGAAAGAACTGGTAACATGTTATGGACTCTTACCAATCTGGCATAATACTTGAAGAAACATGGTTTGTAACAGTTACTGATAAGGGACTAGTAACATGTTATGGACTCTTACCAATCTGGCATATTACTTGAAGAAACATGGTTTGTAACAGTTGCTGAGAAGGAACTAGGAACCTGTTATGGACACTTACCAATCTGGCATTTACTTGAAGAAACAAGGTTTGTAACAGTTACTGACAAGGAACTAGTACCATGTTATGGACTTTTACCAATCTGGCATTTACTTGAAGAAACATGGTTTGTAACAGTTACTGACAAGGAACTAGAAACATGTTATGGACACTTACCAATCTGGCATTTACTTGAAGAAACATGGTTTGTAACAGTTACCGACCAGCAACGGGTAACATGTTATGGACTCTTGCCAATCTGATATTTACTTGAAGAAACATGGTTTGTAAGAGTTACTGATAAGGAACCAGTAACATGTTATGGACTCTTACCAATCTGGCATATTACTTGAAGAAACATGGTTTGTAGCAGTTACTGATAAGGAACTAGTAACATGTTATGGACTCTTACTAATCTGGCATATTACTAGAAGAAACATGGTTTGTAACAGTTACCGATAAGAAACTAGTAACAAGTTATGGACTCTTACCAATCTAACATACTACTTGAACAAACATTGTTCATAACAGTTACTGACATGGAACTAGTGACATGTTATTGACACATACCAATCTAACATACAACTTGAAGAAACGTGGTTCGTAACAGTTACTGACAAGGAACTAGTTACATGTTATGCACACTTACCAATCTGGCACAGAACTTGAAGAAACATGGTTTTTAACAATTACTGACAAGAAACTAGTAGCATGTTATGGACACTTACCAATCTGACATCTTCCTTGATGAAACTTGGTTTGTAAAAGTTACTGACAAGGAACTAGTAACATGTTATGGAGACTTACCAAACTGGCATATCACTTGAAGAAACATGGTTTGTAACAGTTACTGAGAACGAACTAGGAACATGTTACGGACTGTTACCTATCTGGCATATTACTTGAAGAAACATGGTTTGTAACAGTTACTGATAAGGGACTAGTAACATGTTATAGACTCCTCCCAATCTAACATATTACTTGAAGAAACATGGTTTGTAACAGTTACTGACAACGAACTAGGAACATGTTATAGACTCTTAGCAATCTGGCATATTACTTGAAGAAACGTAGTTTGTAACAGTTACTGAACCGAACTAGTAACATGTTATGGACGCTTACCAATCTGGCATATTATTTGAAGAAACTTGGTTTGTAACAGTTACTGTAAACGAACTAGCAACATGTTATGGACTCTTACATATCTAACATATCACTTGAAGAAACCTGGTTTGTAACAGTTACTGACGACGAGCTAGTAACATGTTATGGACTCTTACCAATCCGGCATATTACTTGAAGAAACATGGTTTGTAACAGTTACTGCCAACGAACTAGGAACATATTAGGGACTCTTACCAATCTGGCATACTACTTGAAGAAACATGGTTTGTAACAGTTACTGACAACGAACTTGTAACATGTTAGGGACTCTTACCAATCTGACATATTACTTGAACAAACATGGTTTGTAACAGTTACTGACAACGAACTTGTAACATGTTATGGACTCTTACCAATCTGGCATATTACTTGAAGAAACATAGTTTGTAACAGTTACTGAGAAGGAACTAGGAACATGTTATGGACTCCTACCAAACTGGCATTTACTTGAAAAAACATGGTTTGTAACAGTTACTGACGACGAGCTAGTAACATGTTATGGACTCTTACCAATCCGGCATATTACTTGAAGAAACATGGTTTGTAACAGTTACTGCCAACGAACTAGGAACATATTAGGGACTCTTACAAATCTGAAATATTACTTGAAGAAACGTGGTTTGTAACAGTTACTGACAACGAACTAGTGACATGTTAGGGACTCTTACCAATCTGACATATTACTTGAACAAACATGGTTTGTAACAGTTACTGACAACGAACTTGTAACATGTTATGGACTCTTACCAATCTGGCATATTACTTGAAGAAACATAGTTTGTAACAGTTACTGAGAAGGAACTAGGAACATGTTATGGACTCCTACCAAACTGGCATATTACTTGAAGAAACATGGTTTATAACAGTTACCGACAAGGAACTACTAACATGTTATGGACTCCTACCAATCTGGCATATTACTTGAAGAAACATTGTTTGTAACAGTTACCGACAAGGAACTACTAACATGTTATGGACTCTTACCTAACTGGCATATTACTTGAAGAAACATGGTTTGTAACAGTTACCGACAAGGAACTACTAACATGTTATGGACCTTTACCTAACTGGCATATTGCTTGAAGAAACATGGTTTGTAACAGTTATCGACAAGGAACTACTAACATGTTATGGACTCTTACCTAACTGGTATGTTACTTGAAGAAACATGGTTTGTAACAGTTACCGATAAGAAACTAGTAACAAGTTATGGACTCTTACCAATCTAACATACTACTTGAACAAACATTGTTCATAACAGTTACTGACATGGAACTAGTGACATGTTATTGACACATACCAGTCTAACATACAACTTGAAGAAACGTGGTTCGTAACAGTTACTGACAAGGAACTAGTTACATGTTATGCACACTTACCAATCTGGCATAGAACTTGAAGAAACATGGTTTTTAACAATTACTGACAAGAAACTAGTAACATGTTATGGACACTTACCAATCTGACATCTTCCTTGATGAAACTTGGTTTGTAAAAGTTACTGACAAGGAACTAGTAACATGTTATGGAGACTTACCAAACTGGCATATCACTTGAAGAAACATGGTTTGTAACAGTTACTGAGAACGAACTAAGAACATGTTACGGACTGTTACCAATCTGGCATCTTACTTGAAGAAACATAGTTTGTAACAGTTACTGACAACGAACTAGGAACATGTTACGGACTGTTACCAATCTGGCATATTACTTGAAGAAACATGGTTTGTAACAGTTACTGACAACGAACAAGTAACATGTTATAGACTCCTCCCAATCTAACATATTAGTTGAAGAAACATGGTTTGTAACAGTTACTGACAACGAACTAGCAACATGTTATGGACTCTTACATATCTAACATATCACTTGAAGAAACATGGTTTGTAACAGTTACTGAAAAGGAACTAGTAACATGTTATGGACTCTTATCAATCTGGCATATTACTTGAAGAAACATGGTTTGTAACAGTTACTGACAACGAAATAGTAACATGTTATGGACTCTTACCAATTTGACATATTACTTGAAGAAACATGGTTTGTAACAGTTACTGACGACGAACTAGTAACACGTTATGGACTCTTACCAATCCGGCATATTACTTGAAGAAACATGGTTTGTAACAGTTACTGCCAACGAACTAGGAACATGTTATGGACTCTTACCAAGCTGGCATATTACTTGAAGAAACATGGTTTGAAACAGTTACTGACAACGAACTAGTAACATGATATGGACTCTTACCAACATGACATATTACTTGAAGAAACATGGTTTGTAACAGTTACTGACAACGAACTAGTAACATGTTATGGACTCCTACCAATCTGGCATTTACTTGAAAAAACATGGTTTGTAACAGTTACTGACTAGGAACTAAGAACATGTTATGGACTCTTATCAAACTGGCATATTACTTGAAGAAACATGGTTTGTAACAGTTACTGAAAAGGAACGGGTAACATGTTATGGACTCTTACCAATCTGACATATTACTTGAAGAAACATGGTTTGTAACAATTACTGAGAAGGAACTAGGAACATGTTATGGACTCTTATCAAACTGGCATATTACCTGAAGAGACATGGTTTGTACAAGTTACTGACAACGAACTAGTAACATGTTATAGACTCTTACCAATCTGACATATTACTTGAAGGAACTTGGTTTGTAACAGATACTGAGAAGGAACTAGTAACATGTTAGGGACTTTTACCAATCTGGCATATTACTTGAAGAAACATGGTTTATAACAGTTACTGACAACGAACTAGTAACACGTTATGGACTCTTACCAATCTGACATATTACTTGAAGAAACATGGTTTTTAACAGTTACTGACAACGAACTAGTAACATGTTATGGACTCTTACCAATCTGACATATTACTTGAAAAACATGGTTTGTAACAGTTACTGACAACGAACTAGTAACATGTTTTGGATTCCTACTAATCTGGCATATTACTTGAAGAAACATGGTTTGTAACAGATACTGAGAAGGAACCAGGAACATGTTATGGACTCTTAACAAACTGGCATATTACTTGAAGAAACATGGTTTGTAACAGTTACTGAGAAGGAACTAGTAACATGTCATGGACTCTTACCAATGTGACATATTACTTGAAGAAACATGGTTTGTAACAGTTACTGAGAAGGAACTAGGAACATGTTATGGACTCTTAGCAAACTGGCATAATACTTGAAGAAACATGGTTTGTAACAGTTACTGACAACGACCTAGTAACATGTTATAGACTCTTACCAATCTGACATATTACTTGAAGAAACTTGGTTTGTAGCAGTTACTGAGAAGGAACTAGTAACATGTTAGGGACTTTTACCAATCTGGCAATATTACTTGAAGAATCTGGGTTTGTAACCGTTACTGAGAAGGAACTAGGAACATGTTATGGACTCTTACCAATCTAACATATTACTTGAAGAAACTTGGTTTATAACAGTTACTGAGAAAGAACTGGTAACATGTTATGGACTCTTACCAATCTGGCATAATACTTGAAGAAACATGGTTTGTAACAGTTACTGATAAGGGACTAGTAACATGTTATGGACTCTTACCAATCTGGCATATTACTTGAAGAAACATGGTTTGTAACAGTTGCTGAGAAGGAACTAGGAACCTGTTATGGACACTCACCAATCTGGCATTTACTTGAAGAAACAAGGTTTCTAACAGTTACTGACAAGGAACTAGTACCATGTTATGGACTTTTACCAATCTGGCATTTACTTGAAGAAACATGGTATGTAACAGTTACTGACAAGGAACTAGAAACATGTTATGGACACTTACCAATCTGGCATTTACGTGAAGAAACATGGGTTGTAACAGTTACCGACCAGCAACGGGTAACATGTTATGGACACTTACCAATTTGGCATTTACTTGAAGAAACAAGGTTTGTAACAGTTACTGACAAGGAACTAGTACCATGTTATGGACTTTTACCAATCTGGCATTTATTCTAAGAAACATGGTTTGTAACAGTTACTGACAAGGAACTAGAAACATGTTATGGACACTTACCAATCTGGCATTTACTTGAAGAAACATGGTTTGTAACAGTTACCGACCAGCAACGGGTAACATGTTATGGACTCTTGCCAATCTGATATTTACTTGAAGAAACATGGTTTGTAAGAGTTACTGATAAGGAACCAGTAACATGTTATGGACTCCTCCCAATCTAACATATTACTTGAAGAAACATGGTTTGTAACAGTTACTGACAACGAACTAGGAACATGTTATGGACTCTTAGCAATCTGGCATATTACTTGAAGAAACGTAGTTTGTAACAGTTACTGAACCGAACTAGTAACATGTTATGGACGCTTACCAATCTGGCATATTATTTGAAGAAACTTGGTTTGTAACAGTTACTGACAATCAACTAGCAACATGTTATGGACTCTTACATATCTAACATATCACTTGAAGAAACATGGTTTGTAACAGTTAGTGACGAAGAGCTAGTAACATGTTATGGACTCTTACCAATCCGGCATATTACTTGAAGAAACATGGTTTGTAACAGTTACTGCCAACGAACTAGTAACATGATATGGACTCTTACCAACCTGACATATTACTTGAAGAAACATGGTTTGCAACAGTTACTGACAACGAACTAGTAACATGTTATGGACTCTTACCTATCTGACATATTACTTGAAGAAACATGGTTTGTAACAGTTACTGAGAAGGAATTGGGAACATGTTATGGACTCATACCAATCTGACATATTACTTAATGAAACATGGTCTGTAACAGTTACCGACAAGGAACTAGTAACATGTTATGGACTCATACCAATCTGGCATTTACTTGAAAAAACATGGTTTGTAACAGTTACTGATAAGGAACGAGTAACGTGTTATGGACTCTTACAAATCTGAAATATTACATGAAGAAACGTGGTTTGTAACAGTTACTGACAACGAACTAGTGACATGTTAGGGACTCTTACCAATCTGACATATTACTTGAAGAAACATGGTTTGTAACAGTTACTGACAACGAACTTGTAACATGTTATGGACTCTTACCAATCTGGCATATTACTTGAAGAAACATGGTTTGTAACAGTTACTGATAAGGAACGAGTAACGTGTAATGGACTCTTACCAATCTTGAAATATTACTTGAAGAAACTTGGTTTGTAACAGTTACTGACAACGAACTAGTGACATGTTAGGGACTCTTACCAATCTGACATATTACTTGAAGAAACATAGTTTGTAACGGTTACTAAGAAGGAACTAGGAACATGTTATGGACTCCTACCAAACTGGCATATTACTTGAAGCAACATGGTTTATAACAGTTACCGACAAGGAACTACTAACATGTTATGGACTCCTACCAATCTGGCATATTACTTGAAGAAACATTGTTTGTAACAGTTACCGACAAGGAACTACTAACATGTTATGGACTCTTACCTAACTGGCATATTACTTGAAGAAACATGGTTTGTAACAGTTACCGACAAGGAACTACTAACATGTTATGGACTCTTACCTAACTGGTATGTTACTTGAAGAAACATGGTTTGTAACAGTTACAGAGAAGCAACTAGTAACATGTTATGGACTCTTATCAAACTGGCATACTACTTGAAGAAACATGGTTTTTAACACTTACTGACAAGAAAGTAGTCAGATCTTTTGGACACTTACCAATCTGACATATTACTTGAAGAAACATACATTGTAACAGTTACTGACAAGAAACTAGTGAGATGTTATGGACACTTACCAATGTGACATATTACTTGAAGAAACATGGTTCGTAACAGTTGCTGACAAGCAACTAGCGAGATGTTTTTGATACTTACCAATCTGACATTACTTGAAGAAACATGGTTTTTAATAGTTACTGAGAAGGAACTAGGAACATATTATGGACTCTTACAAAACTGGCATTTACTTGAAGAAACATGGTTTGTAACTGTTACCGAGAAGGAACTAGTAACGTGTTATGGACTCTTACCAATCTGAAATATTACTTGAAGAAACATGTTTTGTAAGTTACTGAGAAGGAACTAGAAACATGTTATTGACTCTTACCAATCTAACATATTACTTGAAGAAACTTGGTTTGTAACAGTTACTGACAACGAACTAGTAACATGTTGTGGACGCTTACATATCTAACATATTACTTGAAGAATTATGTTTTGTAACAGTTACTGACAAGGAACTAGGAACATGTTATGGACTCTTACTAATCTAACATATTACTTGAAGAAACTTGGATTCTAACAGTTACTGAGAAGGAACTAGTAACCTGTTATGGACTCTTACCAATCTGACATATTACTTAAAGAAACATGGTTTGTAACAGCTACTGAGTAGGAACTAGGAACATGTTATGGACTGTTACTATACTGGCATATTACTTGAAGAAACATGGTTTGTAACAGTTACTGAGAAGGAACTAGTAACATATTATGGACTCTTACCAATGTGACATATTACTTGAAGAAACATGGTTTGTAACAGTTACTGAGAAGGAACTAGGAACATGTTATGGACTCTTACCAATCTGACATGTTACCTGAAGAAACTTGGTTTGTAACAGTTATTGAGAAGGAACTAGTAACATGTTAGGGACTTTTACCAATCTGGCATATTACTTGAAGAATCTTGGTTTGTAACAGTTACTGACAAGGAACTAGTAACATGTTATGGACTCTTACCAATCTGAAATATTACTTGAAGAAACATGGTTTGTAACAGTTACTGACAACGAACTAGTAACATGTTATGGACTCTTACCAATCTGGCATATTACTTGAAGAAACGTGGTTTGTAACAGTTGCTTAGAAGGAACTAGGAACCTGTTATGGACACTTACCAATCTGGCATTTACTTGAAGAAACAAGGTTTGTAACAGTTACTGACAAACAACTAGTACCATGTTATGGACTATTACCAATCTGGCATTTACTTGAAGAAACATGTTTTGAAACAGTTACTGACAAGGAACTAGAAACATGTTATGGACACTTACCAATCTGGCATTTACTTGAAGAAACATGGTTTGTATCAGTTACCGTCCAGCAACTGGTAACATGTTATGGACTCCTGCCAATCTGATATTTACTTGAAGAAACATGGTGTGTAAGAGTTACTGATAAGGAACCAGTAACATGTTATGGACTCTTACCAATCTGGCATATTACTTGAAGAAACATGGTTTGTAACAGTTACTGAAAAGGAACTAGTAACATGTTATGGACTCCACCCAATCTAACATATTACTTGAAGAAACATGGTTTGTAACAGTTACTGACAACGAACTAGGAACATGTTATAGACTCTTAGCAATCTGGCATATTACTTGAAGAAACGTAGTTTGTAACAGTTACTGAACCGAACTAGTAACATGTTATGGACGCCTACCAATCTGGCATATTATTTGAAGAAACTTGGTTTGTAACAGTTACTGTAAACGAACTAGCAACATGTTATGGACTCTTACATATCTAACATATCACTTGAAGAAACCTGGTTTGTAACAGTTACTGACGACGAGCTAGTAACATGTTATGGACTCTTACCAATCCGGCATATTACTTGAAGAAACATGGTTTGTAACAGTTACTGCCAACGAACTAGGAACATATTATGGACTCTTATCAAACTGGCATATTACTTGAAGAAACATGGTTTGTAACAGTTACTTAAAAGGAACGGGTAACATGTTATGGACTCTTACCAATCTGACATATTACTTGAAGAAACATGGTTTGTAACAATCACTGAGAAGGAACTAGTAACATGTTAGGGACTCTTACCAATCTGGCATACTACTTGAAGAAACATGGTTTGTAACAGTTACTGACAACGAACTTGTAACATGTTATGGACTCTTACCAATCTGGCATATTACTTGAAGAAACATGGTTTGTAACAGTTACTGATAAGGAACGAGAAACGTGTTATGGACTCTTACAAATCTGAAATATTACTTGAAGAAACGTGGTTTGTAACAGTTACTGACAACGAACTAGTGACATGTTAGGGACTTACCAATCTGACATATTACTTGAACAAACATGGTTTGTAACAGTTACTGACAACGAACTTGTAACATGTTATGGACTCTTACCAATCTGGCATATTACTTGAAGAAACGTAGTTTGTAACAGTTACTGAACCGAACTAATAACATGTTATGGACGCTTACCAATCTGGCATATTATTTGAAGAAACTTGGTTTGTAACAGTTACTGTAAACGAACTAGCAACATGTTATGGACTCTTACATATCTAACATATCACTTGAAGAAACATGGTTTGTAACAGTTACTGACGACGAGCTAGTAACATGTTACGGACTCTTACCAATCCGGCATATTACTTGAAGAAACATGGTTTGTAACAGTTACTGCCAACGAACTAGGAACATGTTATGGACTCATACCAATCTGGCATTTACTTGAAAAAACATGGTTTGTAACAGTTACAGACAAGGAACTAAGAACATGTTATGGACTCTTATCAAACTGGCATATTACTTGAAGAAACATGGTTTGTAACAGTTACTTAAAAGGAACGGGTAACATGTTATGGACTCTTACCAATCTGACATATTACTTGAAGAAACATGGTTTGTAACAATTACTGAGAAGGAACTAGTAACATGTTAGGGACTCTTACCAATCTGGCATACTACTTGAAGAAACATGGTTTGTAACAGTTACTGACAACGAACTTGTAACATGTTATGGACTCTTACTAATCTGGCATATTACTTGAAGAAACATAGTTTGTAACAGTTACTGAGAAGGAACTAGGAAGATGTTATGGACTCCTACCAAACTGGCATATTACTTGAAGAAACATGGTTTTTAACAGTTACCGACAAGGAACTACTAACATGTTATGGACTCCTACCAATCTGGCATATTACTTGAAGAAACACTGTTTGCAACAGATACCGACAAGAAACTACTAACATGTTATGGACTCTTACCTAACTGGCATATCACTTGAAGAAACATGGTTTGTAACAGTTACCGACAAGGAACTACTAACATGTTATGGACTCTTACCTAACTGGTATGTTACTTGAAGAAACATGTTTTGTAACAGTTACCGATAAGAAACTAGTAACAAGTTATGGACTCTTACCAATCTAACATACTACTTGAACAAACATTGTTCATAACAGTTACTGACATGGAACTAGTGACATGTTATTGACACATACCAATCTAACATACAACTTGAAGAAACGTGGTTCGTAACAGTTACTGACAAGGAACTAGTTACATGTTATGCACACATACCAATCTGGCATAGAACTTGAAGAAACATGGTTTTTAACAATTACTGACAAGAAACTAGTAACATGTTATGGACACTTACCAATCTGACATCTTCCTTGATGAAACTTGGTTTGTAAAAGTTACTGACAAGGAACTAGTAACATGTTATGGAGACTTACCAAACTGGCATATCACTTGAAGAAACATGGTTTGTAACAGTTACTGAGAACGAACTAAGAACATGTTACGGACTGTTACCAATCTGGCATCTTACTTGAAGAAACATAGTTTTTAACAGTTACTGACAACGAACTAGAAACATGTTATGGACACTTACCAATCTGGCATTTACTTGAAGAAACATGGTTTGTAACAGTTACCGACCAGCAACTGGTAACATGTTATGGACTCCTGCCAATCTGATATTTACTTGAAGAAACATGGTTTGTAAGAGTTACTGATAAGGAACCAGTAACATGTTATGGACTCTTACCAATCTGGCATATTACTTGAAGCAACATGGTTTGTAACAGTTACCGATAAGAAACTAGTAACAAGTTATGGACTCTTAGCAATCTAACATACTACTTGAACAAACATTGTTCATAACAGTTACTCACATGGAACTAGTGACATGTTATTGACACATACCAATCTAACATACAACTTGAAGAAACGTGGTTCGTAACAGTTACTGACAAGGAACTAGTTACATGTTATGCACACTTACCAATCTGGCATAGAACTTCAAGAAACATGGTTTTTAACAATTACTGACAAGAAACTAGTAACATGTTATGGACACTTACCAATCTGACATCTTCCTTGATGAAACTTGGTTTGTAAAAGTTACTGACAAGGAACTAGTAACATGTTATGGAGACTTACCAAACTGGCATATCACTTGAAGAAACATGGTTTGTAACAGTTACTGAGAACGAACTAAGAACATGTTACGGACTGTTACCACTCTGGCATCTTACTTGAAGAAACATAGTTTGTAACAGTTACTGTGAACGAACTAGGAACAAGTTACGGACTGTTACCAATCTGGCATATTACTTGAAGAAACATGGTTTGTAACAGTTACTGACAACGAACTAGGAACATGTTATGGACTCTTAGCAATCTGGCATATTACTTGAAGAAACTTAGTTTGTAACAGTTACTGAACCGAACTAGTAACATGTTATGGACGCTTACCAATCTGCATATTATTTGAAGAAACTTGGTTTGTAACAGTTACTGACAACGAACTAGCAACATGTTATGGACTTTTACCCATTTGACATATTACTTGAAGAAACATGGTTTGTAACAGTTACTGACGACGAACTAGTAACATGTTATGGACTCTTACCAATCCGGCATATTACTTGAAGAAACATGGTTTGTAACAGTTACTGCCAACGAACTAGGAACATGTTATGGACTCTTACCAAGCTGGCATATTACTTGAAGAAACATGGTTTGAAACAGTTACTGACAACGAACTAGTAACATGATATGGACTCTTACCAACCTGACATATTACTTGAAGAAACATGGTTTGTAACAGTTACTGACAACGAACTAGTAACATGTTATGGACTCTTACCTATCTGACATATTACTTGAAGAAACATGGTTTGTAACAGTTACTGAGAAGGAACTGGGAACATGTTATGGACTCATACCAATCTGACATATTACTTAATGAAACATGGTTTGTAACAGTTACCGACAAGGAACTAGTAACATGTTATGGACTCATACCAATCTGGCATTTACTTGAAAAAACATGGTTTGTAACAGTTACTGACAAGGAACTAAGAACATGTTATGGACTCTTATCAAACTGGCATACTACTTGAAGAAACATGGTTTGTAACAGTTACTGACAACGAACTTGTAACATGTTATGGACTCTTACCAATCTGGCATATTACTTGAAGAAACATGGTTTGTAACAGTTACTGATAAGGAACGAGAAACGTGTTATGGACTCTTACAAATCTGAAATATTACTTGAAGAAACGTGGTTTGTAACAGTTACTGACAACGAACTAGTGACATGTTAGGGACTCTTACCAATCTGACATATTACTTGAACAAACATGGTTTTTAACAGTTACTGACAACGAACTAGTAACATGTTATGGATTCCTACTAATCTGGCATATTACTTGAAGAAACATGGTTTGTAACAGATACTGAGAAGGAACCTGGAACATGTTATGGACTCTTAACAAACTGGCATATTACTTGAAGAAACATGGTTTGTAACAGTTACTGAGAAGGAACTAGTAACATGTTATGGACTCTTACCAATGTGACATATTACTTGAAGAAACATGGTTTGTAACAGTTACTGAGAAGGAACTAGGAACATGTTATGGACTCTTAGCAAACTGGCATAATACTTGAAGAAACATGGTTTGTAACAGTTACTGACAACGAACTAGTAACATGTTATAGACTCTTACCAATCTGACATATTACTTGAAGAAACGTGGTTTGTAGCAGTTATTGAGAAGGAACTAGTAACATGTTAGGGACTTTTACCAATCTGGCAATACTACTTGAAGAATCTGGGTTTGTAACCGTTACTGAGAAGGAACTAGGAACATGTTATGGACTCTTACCAATCTAACATATTACTTGAAGAAACTTGGTTTATAACAGTTACTGAGAAAGAACTGGTAACATGTTATGGACTCTTACCAATCTGGCATAATACTTGAAGAAACATGGTTTGTAACAGTTACTGATAAGGGACTAGTAACATCTTATGGACTCTTACCAATCTGGCATATTACTTGAAGAAACATAGTTTGTAACAGTTGCTGAGAAGGAACTAGGAACCTGTTATGGACACTTACCAATCTGGCATTTACTTGAAGAAACAAGGTTTGTAACAGTTACTGACAAGGAACTAGTACCATATTATGGACTTTTACCAATCTGGCATTTACTTGAAGAAACATGGTTTGTAACAGTTACTGACAAGGAACTAGAAACATGTTATGGACACTTACCAATCTGGCATTTACTTGAAGAAACATGGTTTGTAACAGTTACCGACCAGCAACGGGTAACATGTTATGGACTCTTGCCAATCTGATATTTACTTGAAGAAACATGGTTTGTAAGAGTTACTGATAAGGAACCAGTAACATGTTATGGACTCTTACCAATCTGGCATATTACTTGAAGAAACATGGTTTGTAACAGTTACTGATAAGGAACTAGTAACATGTTATGGACTCTTACCAATCTGGCATATTACTAGACGAAACATGGTTTGTAACAATTACTGACAAGAAACTAGTAACATGTTATGGACACTTACCAATCTGACATCTTTCTTGATGAAAATTGGTTTGTAAAAGTTACTGACAAGGAACTAGTAACATGTTATGGAGACTTAACAAACTGGCATATCACTTGAAGAAACATGGTTTGTAACAGTTACTGAGAACGAACTAGGAACATGTTACGGACTGTTACCAATCTGGCATATTACTTGAAGAAACATGGTTTGTAACATTTACTGACAACGAACAAGTAACATGTTTAGACTCCTCCCAATCTAACATATTACTTGAAGAAACATGGTTTGTAACAATTACTGACAACGAACTAGGAACATGTTATGGACTCTTAGCAATCTGGCATATTACTTGAAGAAACGTAGTTTGTAACAGTTACTGAACCGAACTAGTAACATGTTATGGACGCTTACCAATCTGGCATATTATTTGAAGAAACTTGGTTTGTAACAGTTACTGACAACGAACTAGCAACATGTTATGGACTCTTACATATCTAACATATCACTTGAAGAAACATGTTTTGTAACAGTTACTGACGACGAGCTAGTAACATGTTATGGACTCTTACCAATCCGGCATATTACTTGAAGAAACATGGTTTGGAACAGTTACTGCCAACGAACTAGGAACATGTTATGGACTCTTACCAAGCTGGCATATTACTTGAAGAAACATGGTTTGAAACAGTTACTGACAACGAACTAGTAACATGACATGGACTCTTACCAACCTGACATATTACTTGAAGAAACATGGTTTGTAACAGTTACTGAGAAGGAACTGGGAACATGTTATGGACTCTTACCAATCTGGCATTTACTTGAAAAAACATGGTTGGTAACAGTTACTGACAAGGAACTAAGAACATGTTATGGACTCTTACAAATCTGAAATATTACTTGAAGAAACGTGGTTTGTAACAGTTACTGACAACGAACTAGTGACATGTTAGGGACTCTTACCAATCTGACATATTACTTGAAGAAACATGGTTTGTAACAGTTACTGACAACGAACTTGTAACATGTTATGGACTCTTACCAATCTGGCATATTACTTGAAGAAACATGGTTTGTAAAAGTTACTGACAAGGAACTAGTAACATGTTATGGAGACTTACCAAACTGGCATATCACTTGAAGAAACATGGTTTGTAACAGTTACTGAGAACGAACTAAGAACATGTTACGGACTGTTACCACTCTGGCATCTTACTTGAAGAAACATAGTTTGTAACAGTTACTGTGAACGAACTAGGAACAAGTTACGGACTGTTACCAATCTGGCATATTACTTGAAGAAACATGGTTTGTAACAGTTACTGACAACGAACTAGGAACATGTTATGGACTCTTAGCAATCTGGCATATTACTTGAAGAAACTTAGTTTGTAACAGTTACTGAACCGAACTAGTAACATGTTATGGACGCTTACCAATCTGCATATTATTTGAAGAAACTTGGTTTGTAACAGTTACTGACAACGAACTAGCAACATGTTATGGACTTTTACCCATTTGACATATTACTTGAAGAAACATGGTTTGTAACAGTTACTGACGACGAACTAGTAACATGTTATGGACTCTTACCAATCCGGCATATTACTTGAAGAAACATGGTTTGTAACAGTTACTGCCAACGAACTAGGAACATGTTATGGACTCTTACCAAGCTGGCATATTACTTGAAGAAACATGGTTTGAAACAGTTACTGACAACGAACTAGTAACATGATATGGACTCTTACCAACCTGACATATTACTTGAAGAAACATGGTTTGTAACAGTTACTGACAACGAACTAGTAACATGTTATGGACTCTTACCTATCTGACATATTACTTGAAGAAACATGGTTTGTAACAGTTACTGAGAAGGAACTGGGAACATGTTATGGACTCATACCAATCTGACATATTACTTAATGAAACATGGTTTGTAACAGTTACCGACAAGGAACTAGTAACATGTTATGGACTCATACCAATCTGGCATTTACTTGAAAAAACATGGTTTGTAACAGTTACTGACAAGGAACTAAGAACATGTTATGGACTCTTATCAAACTGGCATACTACTTGAAGAAACATGGTTTGTAACAGTTACTGACAACGAACTTGTAACATGTTATGGACTCTTACCAATCTGGCATATTACTTGAAGAAACATGGTTTGTAACAGTTACTGATAAGGAACGAGAAACGTGTTATGGACTCTTACAAATCTGAAATATTACTTGAAGAAACGTGGTTTGTAACAGTTACTGACAACGAACTAGTGACATGTTAGGGACTCTTACCAATCTGACATATTACTTGAACAAACATGGTTTTTAACAGTTACTGACAACGAACTAGTAACATGTTATGGATTCCTACTAATCTGGCATATTACTTGAAGAAACATGGTTTGTAACAGATACTGAGAAGGAACCTGGAACATGTTATGGACTCTTAACAAACTGGCATATTACTTGAAGAAACATGGTTTGTAACAGTTACTGAGAAGGAACTAGTAACATGTTATGGACTCTTACCAATGTGACATATTACTTGAAGAAACATGGTTTGTAACAGTTACTGAGAAGGAACTAGGAACATGTTATGGACTCTTAGCAAACTGGCATAATACTTGAAGAAACATGGTTTGTAACAGTTACTGACAACGAACTAGTAACATGTTATAGACTCTTACCAATCTGACATATTACTTGAAGAAACGTGGTTTGTAGCAGTTATTGAGAAGGAACTAGTAACATGTTAGGGACTTTTACCAATCTGGCAATACTACTTGAAGAATCTGGGTTTGTAACCGTTACTGAGAAGGAACTAGGAACATGTTATGGACTCTTACCAATCTAACATATTACTTGAAGAAACTTGGTTTATAACAGTTACTGAGAAAGAACTGGTAACATGTTATGGACTCTTACCAATCTGGCATAATACTTGAAGAAACATGGTTTGTAACAGTTACTGATAAGGGACTAGTAACATCTTATGGACTCTTACCAATCTGGCATATTACTTGAAGAAACATAGTTTGTAACAGTTGCTGAGAAGGAACTAGGAACCTGTTATGGACACTTACCAATCTGGCATTTACTTGAAGAAACAAGGTTTGTAACAGTTACTGACAAGGAACTAGTACCATATTATGGACTTTTACCAATCTGGCATTTACTTGAAGAAACATGGTTTGTAACAGTTACTGACAAGGAACTAGAAACATGTTATGGACACTTACCAATCTGGCATTTACTTGAAGAAACATGGTTTGTAACAGTTACCGACCAGCAACGGGTAACATGTTATGGACTCTTGCCAATCTGATATTTACTTGAAGAAACATGGTTTGTAAGAGTTACTGATAAGGAACCAGTAACATGTTATGGACTCTTACCAATCTGGCATATTACTTGAAGAAACATGGTTTGTAACAGTTACTGATAAGGAACTAGTAACATGTTATGGACTCTTACCAATCTGGCATATTACTAGACGAAACATGGTTTGTAACAATTACTGACAAGAAACTAGTAACATGTTATGGACACTTACCAATCTGACATCTTTCTTGATGAAAATTGGTTTGTAAAAGTTACTGACAAGGAACTAGTAACATGTTATGGAGACTTAACAAACTGGCATATCACTTGAAGAAACATGGTTTGTAACAGTTACTGAGAACGAACTAGGAACATGTTACGGACTGTTACCAATCTGGCATATTACTTGAAGAAACATGGTTTGTAACATTTACTGACAACGAACAAGTAACATGTTTAGACTCCTCCCAATCTAACATATTACTTGAAGAAACATGGTTTGTAACAATTACTGACAACGAACTAGGAACATGTTATGGACTCTTAGCAATCTGGCATATTACTTGAAGAAACGTAGTTTGTAACAGTTACTGAACCGAACTAGTAACATGTTATGGACGCTTACCAATCTGGCATATTATTTGAAGAAACTTGGTTTGTAACAGTTACTGACAACGAACTAGCAACATGTTATGGACTCTTACATATCTAACATATCACTTGAAGAAACATGTTTTGTAACAGTTACTGACGACGAGCTAGTAACATGTTATGGACTCTTACCAATCCGGCATATTACTTGAAGAAACATGGTTTGGAACAGTTACTGCCAACGAACTAGGAACATGTTATGGACTCTTACCAAGCTGGCATATTACTTGAAGAAACATGGTTTGAAACAGTTACTGACAACGAACTAGTAACATGACATGGACTCTTACCAACCTGACATATTACTTGAAGAAACATGGTTTGTAACAGTTACTGAGAAGGAACTGGGAACATGTTATGGACTCTTACCAATCTGGCATTTACTTGAAAAAACATGGTTGGTAACAGTTACTGACAAGGAACTAAGAACATGTTATGGACTCTTACAAATCTGAAATATTACTTGAAGAAACGTGGTTTGTAACAGTTACTGACAACGAACTAGTGACATGTTAGGGACTCTTACCAATCTGACATATTACTTGAAGAAACATGGTTTGTAACAGTTACTGACAACGAACTTGTAACATGTTATGGACTCTTACCAATCTGGCATATTACTTGAAGAAACATGGTTTGTAACAGTTACTGATAAGGAACGAGTAACGTGTTATGGACTCTTACCAATCTGAAATATTACTTGAAGAAACTTGGTTTGTAACAGTTACTGACAACGAACTAGTGACATGTTAGGGACTCTTACCAATCTGACATATTACTTGAACAAACATTGTTTGTAACAGTTACTGACAACGAACTAGTAACATGTTATGGACTCTTACCAATCTGGCATATTACTTGAAGAAACATAGTTTGTAACAGTTACTGAGAAGGAACTAGGAAATGTTATGGACTCCTACCAAACTGGCATATTACTTGAAGAAACATGGTTTATAACAGTTACCGCAAGGAACTACTAACATGTTATGGACTCCTACCAATCTGGCATATTACTTAAAGAAACATGGTTTGTAACAGTTACCGACAAGGAACTACTAACATGTTAAGGACCCTTACCTAACTGGCATATTAGTTGAAGAAACATGGTTTGTAACAGTTACCGACAAGGAACTACTAACATGTTATGGACTGTTACCTAACTGGTATGTTACTTGAAGAAACATGGTTTGTAACTGTTACCGATAAGAAACTAGTAACAAGTTATGGACTCTTACCAATCTAACATACTACTTGAACAAACATTGTTCATAACAGTTACTGACATGGAACTAGTGACATGTTATTGACACATACCAATCTAACATACAACTTGAAGAAACGTGGTTCGTAACAGTTACTGACAAGGAACTAGTTACATGTTATGCACACTTACCAATCTGACATAGAACTTGAAGAAACATGGTTTTTAACAATTACTGACAAGAAACTAGTAACATGTTATGGACACTTACCAATCTGACATCTTCCTTGATGAAACTTGGTTTGTAAAAGTTACTGACAAGGAACTAGTAACATGTTATGGAGACTTACCAAACTGGCATATCACTTGAAGACATGGTTTGTAACAGTTACTGAGAACGAACTAAGAACATGTTACGGACTGTTACCAATCTGGCATCTTACTTGAAGAAACACAGTTTGTAACAGTTACTGAGAACGAACTAGGAACATGTTACGGACTGTTACCAATCTGGCATATTACTTGAAGAAACATGGTTTGTAGCAGTTACTGACAACGAACAAGTAACATGTTATAGACTCCTCCCAATCTAACATATTACTTGAAGAAACATGGTTTGTAACAGTTACTGACAACGAACTAGGAACATGTTATGGACTCTTAGCAATCTGGCATATTACTTGAAGAAACTTAGTTTGTAACAGTTACTGAAGCGAACTAGTAACATGTTATGGACGCTTACCAATCTGGCATATTATTTGAAGAAACATGGTTTGTAACAGTTACTGCCAACGAACTAGCAACATGTTATGGACTCTTACATATCTAACATATCACTTGAAGAAACATGGTTTGTAACAGTTATTGACAAGGAACTAACAACATGTTATGGACTCTTACCAATCCGGCATATTACTTGAAGAAACATGGTTTGTAACAGTTACTGCCAACGAACTAGTAACATGATATGGACTGTTACCAACCTGACATATTACTTGAAGAAACATGGTTTGTAACAGTTACTGACAACGAACTAGTAACATGTTATGGACTCTTACCTATCTGACATATTACTTGAAGAAACATGGTTTGTAACAGTTACTGAGAAGGAACTGGGAACATGTTATGGACTCATACCAATCTGACATATTACTTAATAAAACATGGTTTGTAACAGTTACCGACAAGGAACTAGTAACATGTTATGGACTCATACCAATCTGGCATTTACTTGAAAAAACATGGTTTGTAACAGTTACTGACAAGGAACTAAGAACATGTTATAGACTCTTTCCAATCTGACATATTGCTTGAAGGAACTTGGTTTGTAACAGTTACTGAGAAGGAACTAGTAACATGTTAGGGACCCTTACCAATCTGGCATACTACTTGAAGAAACATGGTTTGTAACAGTTACTGACAAGGAACTTGTAACATGTTATGGACTCTTACCAATCTGGCATATTACTTGAAGAAACATGGTTTGTAACAGTTACTGATAAGGAACGAGTAACGTGTTATGGACTCTTACAAATCTGAAATATTACTTGAAGAAACGTGGTTTGTAACAGTTACTGACAACGAACTAGTGACATGTTAGGGACTCTTACCAATCTGACATATTACTTGAAGAAACATGGTTTGTAACAGTTACTGACAACGAACTTGTAACATGTTATGGACTCTTACCAATCTGGCATATTACTTGAAGAAACATGGTTTGTAACAGTTACTGATAAGGAACGAGTAACGTGTTATGGACTCTTACCAATCTGAAATATTACTTGAAGAAACTTGGTTTGTAACAGTTACTGACAACGAACTAGTGACATGTTAGGGACTCTTACCAATCTGACATATTACTGGAACAAACATGGTTTGTAACAGTTACTGACAACGAACTAGTAACATGTTATGGACTCTTACCAATCTGGCATATTACTTGAAGAAACATAGTTTGTAACAGTTACTGAGAAGGAACTAGGAACATGTTATGGACTCCTACCAAACTGGCATATTACTTGAAGAAACATGGTTTATAACAGTTACCGACAAGGAACTACTAACATGTTATGGACTCTTACCTAACTGGTATATTACTTGAAGAAACATGGTTTGTAACAGTTACCGACAAGGAATTACTAACATGTTATGGACTCTTACGTAACTGGCATATTACTTGAAGAAACATGGTTTGTAACAGTTACCGACAAGGAACTACTAACATGTTATGGACCCTTACCTAACTGGCATATTGCTTGAAGAAACATGGTTTGTAATAGTTATCGACAAGGAACTACTAACATGTTATGGACTCTTACCTAACTGGTATGTTACTTGAAGAAACATGGTTTGTAACAGTTACAGAGAAGCAACTAGTAACATGTTATGGACTCTTATCAAACTGGCATATTACTTGAAGAAACATGGTTTTTAACAGTTACTGACAAGAAAGTAGTCAGATCTTTTGGACACTTACCAATCTGACATATTACTTGAAGAAACATACATTGTAACAGTTACTGACAAGAAACTAGTGAGATGTTATGGACCCTTACCAATGTGACATATTACTTGAAGAAACATGGTTCGTAACAGTTGCTGAGAAGGAGCCAGGAACATGTTATGGACTCTTAACAAACTGGCATATTACTTGAAGAAACATGGTTTGTAACAGTTACTGATAAGGAACGAGTAACGTGTTATGGACTCTTACCAATCTGAAATATTACTTGAAGAAACTTGGTTTGTAACAGTTACTGACAACGAACTAGTGACATGTTAGGGACTCTTACCAATCTGACATATTACTTGAAGAAACATGGTTTGTAACAGTTACTGACAACGAAATTGTAACATGTTATGGACTCTTACCAATCTGGCATATTACTTGAAGAAACATGGTTTGTAACAGTTACTGATAAGGAACGAGTAACGTGTTATGGACTCTTACCAAACTGAAATATTACTTGAAGAAACTTGGTTTGTAACAGTTACTGATAACGAACTAGTGACATGTTAGGGATTCTTACCAATCTGACATATTACTTGAACAAACATGGTTTGTAACTGTTACTGACAACGAACTAGTAACATGTTATGGACTCTTACCAATCTGGCATATTACTTGAAGAAACATAGTTTGTAACAGTTACTGAGAAGGAACTAGGAACATGTTATGGACTCTTACCTAACTGGTATATTACTTGAAGAAACATGGTTTGTAACAGTTACCGACAAGGAACTACTAACATGTTATGGACTCTTACCTAACTGGCATATTACTTGAAGAAACATGGTTTGTAACAGTTACTGACAAGGAACTAGAAACATGTTATGGACACTTACCAATCTGGCATTTACTTGAAAAAAAAATGGTTTGTAACAGTTACCGACAAGCAACTGGTAACATGTTATGGACCCTTGCCAATCTGGCATTTACTTGAAGAAACATGGTTTGTAAGAGTTACTGATAAGGAACCAGTAACATGTTATGGACTCTTACCAATCTGGCGTATTACTTGAAGAAACATGGTTTGTAACAGTTACCGACAAGAAACTAGTAACCTGTTATGGACTCTTACCAATCTAACATACTACTTGAACAAACATTGTTCATAACAGTTACTGACATGGAATTAGTGACATGCTATTGACACATACCAATCTAACATACAACTTGAAGAAACGTGGTTCGTAACAGTTACTGACAAGGAACTAGTTACATGTTATGCACAGTTACCAATCTGGCATAGAACTTGAAGAAACATGGTTTTTAACAATTACTGACAAGGAACTAGTAACATGTTATGGAGGCTTACCAATCTGACATCTTCCTTGATGAAACATGGTTTGTAACAGTTACTGACAAGAAACTAGTAACATGTTATGGACACTTACCAATCTGACATCTTCCTGGATGAAACTTGGTTTGTAAAGGTTACTGACAAGGAACTAGTAACATGTTATGGAGACTAACCAAACTGGCATATTACTTGAAGAAACATGGTTTGTAAAAGTTACTGAGAAGGAACTGGGAACATGTTATGGACTCATACCAATCTGACATATTACTTGATGAAACTTGGTTTGTAATAGTTACTGAGAAGAAACTAGTAACATGTTATGGAGACTAACCAAACTGGCATATTACTTGAAGAAACATGGTTTGTAAAAGTTACTGAGAAGGAACTGGGAACATGTTAGGGACTTTTACCAATCTGGAATAATTACTTGAAGAATCTGGGTTTTTAACCGTTACTGAGAAGGAACTAGGAACATGTTATGGACTCTTACCAATCTAACATATTACTTGAAGAAACTTGGTTTATAACAGATACTGAGAAAGAACTGGTAACATGTTATGGACTCTTACCAATCTGGCATATTACTTGAAGAAACATGGTTTGTAACACTTACTGACAAGGAACTAGTAACATGTTATGGACTCTTACCAATCTAACAAATAACTTGAAGAAACATGGTTTGGAACAGTTACTGACAACGAACTAGAAACATGTTATGGACTCTTACCAATCTGGCATATTACTTGAAGAAACATGGTAGGTAAAAGTTACTGATAAGGAACGAGTAACGTGTTATGGACTCTTATCAATCTGAACTATTACTTGAAGAAACATGGTTTGTAACAGTTAATGATAAGGAATTAGTAACATGTTATGGACTCTTACCAATCTGGCGTATTACTTGAAGAAACATGGTTTGTAACAGTTACTGACATGGAACTAGTGACATGTTATTGACACATACAAATCTAACATAGAACTTGAAGAAACGTGGTTCGTAACAGTTACTGACAAGGAACTAGTTACATGTTATGCACACTTACCAATCTGGCATAGAACTTGAAGAAACATGGTTTTTAACAATTACTGACAAGGAACTAGTAACATGTTATGGAGACTTACCAATCTAACATCTTCCTTGATGAAACATGGTTTGTAACAGTTACTGACAAGAAACTAGTAACATGTTATGGACACTTACCAATCTGACATCTTCCTGGATGAAACTTGGTTTGTAAAGGTTACTGACAAGGAACTAGTAACATGTTATGGAGACTAACCAAACTGGCATATTACTTGAAGAAACATGGTTTGTAACAGTTACTGACAACGAACTAGAAACATGTTATGGACTCTTACCAATCTGGCATATTACTTGAAGAAACATGGTAGGTAAAAGTTACTGACAAGGAACGAGTAACGTGTTATGGACTCTTACCAATCTGAAATATTACTTGAAGAAACATGGTTTGTAACAGTTGCTGATAAGGAACTAGACACATTGTATGGACTCTTAAGAATCTAACATATTACTTGAAGAAACTTGGTTTGTAACAATTACTGACAACGAACTAGAAACATGTTATGGACTCTTACCAATCTGGCATATTACTTGAACAAACATAGTTTGTAACAGTTACTGAGAAGGAACTAGGAACATGTTATTGACTCTGACCAAACTGGCATATTACTTGAAGAAACATGGTTTATAACAGTTACCGACAAGGAACTAGTAACATGTTATGGACTCTTAAGAATCTAACATATTACTTGAAGAAACATGGTTGTAACAGTTACTGACAACGAACTAGTAACATGTTATGGACTCTTACCAATCTGGCATATTACTTGAAGAAACATAGTTTGTAACAGTTACTGAGAAGGAACTAGGAACATGTTATTGACTCTTACCAAACTGGCATATTACTTGAAGAAACATGGTTTATAACAGTAACTGAGAAGGAACTAGTAACATGTTATGGACTCTTACCAATGTGACATATTACTTGAAGAAACATGGTTTGTAACAGTTACTGATAAGGAATTAGGAACATGTTATGGACTCTTACCAAACTGGCATATCACTTGAAGAAACATGGTTTGTAACAGTTACCAAAAACGAACTAGTAACATGTTATGGACTCTTACCAATCTGACATATTACTTGAAGAAACTTGGTTTGTAACAGTTACTGATAAGGAACTAGTAACATGTTATGGACTCTTAGCAATCTGAAATATTACTTGAAGAAACATGGTTTGTAACAGTTACTGAGAAGGAACTAGTAACGTGTTATATACTCTTACCAATCTGAAATATTACTTGAAGAAACTTGGTTTGTAACAGTTACTGACAACGAAACAGTAACATGTTGTGGACACTTACATATCTAACATATTACTTGAAGAATTATGGTTTGTAACAGTTACTGACAAGGAACTAGGAAGATGTTATGGGCTCTTACCAATCTAACATATTACTTGAAGAAACTTGGATTCTAACAGTTACTGAGAAGGAACTATTAACATGTTATGCACTCTTACCAATCTGACATATTACTTGTAGAATCATGGTTTGTAACAGTTACTGAGAAGGAACTAGGAACATGTTATGGACTGTTACTATACTGGCATATTACTTGACGAAACATGGTTTGTAACAGTTACTGAGAAGGAACTAGTAACATGTTATGGACTCTTACCAATGTGACATATTACTTTAAGAAACATGGTTTGTAACAGGTACTGAGAAGGAACTAGGAACATGTTATGGACTCTTAGCAAACTGGCATAATACTTGAAGAAACATGGTTTGTAAAGTTACTGACAACGAACTAGTAACATGTTATAGACTCTTACCAATCTGACATATTACTTGAAGAAACTTGGTTTGTAGCAGTTACTGAGAAGGAACTAGTAACATGTTAGGGACTTTTACCAATCTGGCAATATTACTTGAAGAATCTGGGTTTGTAACCGTTACTGAGAAGGAACTAGGAACATGTTATGGACTCTTACCAATCTAACATATTACTTGAAGAAACTTGGTTTATAACAGTTACTGAGAAAGAACTGGTAACATGTTATGGACTCTTACCAATCTGGCATAATACTTGAAGAAACATGGTTTGTAACAGTTACTGATAAGGGACTAGTAACATGTTATGGACTCTTACCAATCTGGCATATTACTTGAAAAAACATGGTTTGTAACAGTTGCTGAGAAGGAACTAGGAACCTGTTATGGACACTTACCAATCTGGCATTTACTTGAAGAAACAAGGTTTGTAACAGTTACTTACAAGGAACTAGTACCATGTTATGGACTTTTACCAATCTGGCATTTACTTGAAGAAACATGGTTTGTAACAGTTACTGACAAGGAACTAGAAACATGTTATGGACACTTACCAATCTGGCATTTACTTGAAGAAACATGGTTTGTAACAGTTACCGACCAGCAACGGGTAACATGTTATGGACTCTTGCCAATCTGATATTTACTTGAAGAAACATGGTTTGTAAGAGTTACTGATAAGGAACCAGTAACATGTTATGGACTCTTACCAATCTGGCATATTACTTGAAGAAACATGGTTTGTAACAGTTACTGATAAGGAACTAGTAACATGTTATGGACTCTTACCAATCTGGCATATTACTAGAAGAAACATGGTTTGTAACAGTTACCGATAAGAAACTAGTAACAAGTTATATACTCTTACCAATCTAACATACTACTTGAACAAACATTGTTCTAAACAGTTACTGACATGGAACTAGTGACATGTTATTGACACATACCAATCTAACATACAACTTGAAGAAACGTGGTTCGTAACAGTTACTGACAAGGAACTAGTTACATGTTATGCACACTTACCAATCTGGCATAGAACTTGAAGAAACATGGTTTTTAACAATTACTGACAAGAAATTAGTAACATGTTATGGACACTTACCAATCTGACATCTTCCTTGATGAAACTTGGTTTGTAAAAGTTACTGACAAGGAACTAGTAACATGTTATGGAGACTTACCAAACTGGCATATCACTTGAAGAAACATGGTTTGTAACAGTTACTGAGAACGAACTAAGAACATGTTACGGACTGTTACCAATCTGGCATCTTACTTGAAGAAACATAGTTTGTAACAGTTACTGAGAACGAACTAGGAACATGTTACGGACTGCTACCAATCTGGCATATTACTTGAAGAAACATGGTTTGTAACAGTTACTGACAACGAACAAGTAACATGTTATAGACTCCTCCCAATCTAACATATTACTTGAAGAAACATGGTTTGTAACAGTTACTGACAACGAACTAGGAACATGTTATGGACTCTTAGCAATCTGGCATACTACTTGAAGAAACGTAGTTTGTAACAGTTACTGAACCGAACTAGTAACATGTTATGGACGCTTACCAATCTGGCATATTATTTGAAGAAACTTGGTTTGTAACAGTTACTGACAACGAACTAGCAACATGTTATGGACTCTTACATATCTAACATATCACTTGAAGAAACATGGTTTGTAACAGTTACTGACGACGAGCTAGTAACATGTTATGGACTCTTACTAATCCGGCATATTACTTGAAGAAACATGGTTTTTAACAGTTACTGACAAGAAAGTAGTCAGATCTTTTGGACACTTACCAATCTGACATATTACTTGAAGAAACATACATTGTAACAGTTACTGACAAGAAACTAGTGAGATGTTATGGACCCTTACCAATGTGACATATTACTTGAAGAAACATGGTTCGTAACAGTTGCTGAGAAGGAGCCAGGAACATGTTATGGACTCTTAACAAACTGGCATATTACTTGAAGAAACATGGTTTGTAACAGTTACTGATAAGGAACGAGTAACGTGTTATGGACTCTTACCAATCTGAAATATTACTTGAAGAAACTTGGTTTGTAACAGTTACTGACAACGAACTAGTGACATGTTAGGGACTCTTACCAATCTGACATATTACTTGAAGAAACATGGTTTGTAACAGTTACTGACAACGAAATTGTAACATGTTATGGACTCTTACCAATCTGGCATATTACTTGAAGAAACATGGTTTGTAACAGTTACTGATAAGGAACGAGTAACGTGTTATGGACTCTTACCAAACTGAAATATTACTTGAAGAAACTTGGTTTGTAACAGTTACTGATAACGAACTAGTGACATGTTAGGGATTCTTACCAATCTGACATATTACTTGAACAAACATGGTTTGTAACTGTTACTGACAACGAACTAGTAACATGTTATGGACTCTTACCAATCTGGCATATTACTTGAAGAAACATAGTTTGTAACAGTTACTGAGAAGGAACTAGGAACATGTTATGGACTCTTACCTAACTGGTATATTACTTGAAGAAACATGGTTTGTAACAGTTACCGACAAGGAACTACTAACATGTTATGGACTCTTACCTAACTGGCATATTACTTGAAGAAACATGGTTTGTAACAGTTACTGACAAGGAACTAGAAACATGTTATGGACACTTACCAATCTGGCATTTACTTGAAAAAAAAATGGTTTGTAACAGTTACCGACAAGCAACTGGTAACATGTTATGGACCCTTGCCAATCTGGCATTTACTTGAAGAAACATGGTTTGTAAGAGTTACTGATAAGGAACCAGTAACATGTTATGGACTCTTACCAATCTGGCGTATTACTTGAAGAAACATGGTTTGTAACAGTTACCGACAAGAAACTAGTAACCTGTTATGGACTCTTACCAATCTAACATACTACTTGAACAAACATTGTTCATAACAGTTACTGACATGGAATTAGTGACATGCTATTGACACATACCAATCTAACATACAACTTGAAGAAACGTGGTTCGTAACAGTTACTGACAAGGAACTAGTTACATGTTATGCACAGTTACCAATCTGGCATAGAACTTGAAGAAACATGGTTTTTAACAATTACTGACAAGGAACTAGTAACATGTTATGGAGGCTTACCAATCTGACATCTTCCTTGATGAAACATGGTTTGTAACAGTTACTGACAAGAAACTAGTAACATGTTATGGACACTTACCAATCTGACATCTTCCTGGATGAAACTTGGTTTGTAAAGGTTACTGACAAGGAACTAGTAACATGTTATGGAGACTAACCAAACTGGCATATTACTTGAAGAAACATGGTTTGTAAAAGTTACTGAGAAGGAACTGGGAACATGTTATGGACTCATACCAATCTGACATATTACTTGATGAAACTTGGTTTGTAATAGTTACTGAGAAGAAACTAGTAACATGTTATGGAGACTAACCAAACTGGCATATTACTTGAAGAAACATGGTTTGTAAAAGTTACTGAGAAGGAACTGGGAACATGTTAGGGACTTTTACCAATCTGGAATAATTACTTGAAGAATCTGGGTTTTTAACCGTTACTGAGAAGGAACTAGGAACATGTTATGGACTCTTACCAATCTAACATATTACTTGAAGAAACTTGGTTTATAACAGATACTGAGAAAGAACTGGTAACATGTTATGGACTCTTACCAATCTGGCATATTACTTGAAGAAACATGGTTTGTAACACTTACTGACAAGGAACTAGTAACATGTTATGGACTCTTACCAATCTAACAAATAACTTGAAGAAACATGGTTTGGAACAGTTACTGACAACGAACTAGAAACATGTTATGGACTCTTACCAATCTGGCATATTACTTGAAGAAACATGGTAGGTAAAAGTTACTGATAAGGAACGAGTAACGTGTTATGGACTCTTATCAATCTGAACTATTACTTGAAGAAACATGGTTTGTAACAGTTAATGATAAGGAATTAGTAACATGTTATGGACTCTTACCAATCTGGCGTATTACTTGAAGAAACATGGTTTGTAACAGTTACTGACATGGAACTAGTGACATGTTATTGACACATACAAATCTAACATAGAACTTGAAGAAACGTGGTTCGTAACAGTTACTGACAAGGAACTAGTTACATGTTATGCACACTTACCAATCTGGCATAGAACTTGAAGAAACATGGTTTTTAACAATTACTGACAAGGAACTAGTAACATGTTATGGAGACTTACCAATCTAACATCTTCCTTGATGAAACATGGTTTGTAACAGTTACTGACAAGAAACTAGTAACATGTTATGGACACTTACCAATCTGACATCTTCCTGGATGAAACTTGGTTTGTAAAGGTTACTGACAAGGAACTAGTAACATGTTATGGAGACTAACCAAACTGGCATATTACTTGAAGAAACATGGTTTGTAACAGTTACTGACAACGAACTAGAAACATGTTATGGACTCTTACCAATCTGGCATATTACTTGAAGAAACATGGTAGGTAAAAGTTACTGACAAGGAACGAGTAACGTGTTATGGACTCTTACCAATCTGAAATATTACTTGAAGAAACATGGTTTGTAACAGTTGCTGATAAGGAACTAGACACATTGTATGGACTCTTAAGAATCTAACATATTACTTGAAAAAACTTGGTTTGTAACAATTACTGACAACGAACTAGAAACATGTTATGGACTCTTACCAATCTGGCATATTACTTGAACAAACATAGTTTGTAACAGTTACTGAGAAGGAACTAGGAACATGTTATTGACTCTGACCAAACTGGCATATTACTTGAAGAAACATGGTTTATAACAGTTACCGACAAGGAACTAGTAACATGTTATGGACTCTTAAGAATCTAACATATTACTTGAAGAAACATGGTTGTAACAGTTACTGACAACGAACTAGTAACATGTTATGGACTCTTACCAATCTGGCATATTACTTGAAGAAACATAGTTTGTAACAGTTACTGAGAAGGAACTAGGAACATGTTATTGACTCTTACCAAACTGGCATATTACTTGAAGAAACACGGTTTATAACAGTAACTGAGAAGGAACTAGTAACATGTTATGGACTCTTACCAATGTGACATATTACTTGAAGAAACATGGTTTGTAACAGTTACTGATAAGGAATTAGGAACATGTTATGGACTCTTACCAAACTGGCATATCACTTGAAGAAACATGGTTTGTAACAGTTACCAAAAACGAACTAGTAACATGTTATGGACTCTTACCAATCTGACATATTACTTGAAGAAACTTGGTTTGTAACAGTTACTGATAAGGAACTAGTAACATGTTATGGACTCTTAGCAATCTGAAATATTACTTGAAGAAACATGGTTTGTAACAGTTACTGAGAAGGAACTAGTAACGTGTTATATACTCTTACCAATCTGAAATATTACTTGAAGAAACTTGGTTTGTAACAGTTACTGACAACGAAACAGTAACATGTTGTGGTACTTACATATCTAACATATTACTTGAAGAATTATGGTTTGTAACAGTTACTGACAAGGAACTAGGAAGATGTTATGGGCTCTTACCAATCTAACATATTACTTGAAGAAACTTGGATTCTAACAGTTACTGAGAAGGAACTAGTAACATGTTATGCACTCTTACCAATCTGACATATTACTTGTAGAATCATGGTTTGTAACAGTTACTGAGAAGGAACTAGGAACATGTTATGGACTGTTACTATACTGGCATATTACTTGACGAAACATGGTTTGTAACAGTTACTGAGAAGGAACTAGTAACATGTTATGGACTCTTACCAATGTGACATATTACTTTAAGAAACATGGTTTGTAACAGGTACTGAGAAGGAACTAGGAACATGTTATGGACTCTTAGCAAACTGGCATAATACTTGAAGAAACATGGTTTGTAACAGTTACTGACAACGAACTAGTAACATGTTATAGACTCTTACCAATCTGACATATTACTTGAAGAAACTTGGTTTGTAGCAGTTACTGAGAAGGAACTAGTAACATGTTAGGGACTTTTACCAATCTGGCAATATTACTTGAAGAATCTGGGTTTGTAACCGTTACTGAGAAGGAACTAGGAACATGTTATGGACTCTTACCAATCTAACATATTACTTGAAGAAACTTGGTTTATAACAGTTACTGAGAAAGAACTGGTAACATGTTATGGACTCTTACCAATCTGGCATAATACTTGAAGAAACATGGTTTGTAACAGTTACTGATAAGGGACTAGTAACATGTTATGGACTCTTACCAATCTGGCATATTACTTGAAAAAACATGGTTTGTAACAGTTGCTGAGAAGGAACTAGGAACCTGTTATGGACACTTACCAATCTGGCATTTACTTGAAGAAACAAGGTTTGTAACAGTTACTTACAAGGAACTAGTACCATGTTATGGACTTTTACCAATCTGGCATTTACTTGAAGAAACATGGTTTGTAACAGTTACTGACAAGGAACTAGAAACATGTTATGGACACTTACCAATCTGGCATTTACTTGAAGAAACATGGTTTGTAACAGTTACCGACCAGCAACGGGTAACATGTTATGGACTCTTGCCAATCTGATATTTACTTGAAGAAACATGGTTTGTAAGAGTTACTGATAAGGAACCAGTAACATGTTATGGACTCTTACCAATCTGGCATATTACTTGAAGAAACATGGTTTGTAACAGTTACTGATAAGGAACTAGTAACATGTTATGGACTCTTACCAATCTGGCATATTACTAGAAGAAACATGGTTTGTAACAGTTACCGACAAGAAACTAGTAACAAGTTATATACTCTTACCAATCTAACATACTACTTGAACAAACATTGTTCTAAACAGTTACTGACATGGAACTAGTGACATGTTATTGACACATACCAATCTAACATACAACTTGAAGAAACGTGGTTCGTAACAGTTACTGACAAGGAACTAGTTACATGTTATGCACACTTACCAATCTGGCATAGAACTTGAAGAAACATGGTTTTTAACAATTACTGACAAGAAATTAGTAACATGTTATGGACACTTACCAATCTGACATCTTCCTTGATGAAACTTGGTTTGTAAAAGTTACTGACAAGGAACTAGTAACATGTTATGGAGACTTACCAAACTGGCATATCACTTGAAGAAACATGGTTTGTAACAGTTACTGAGAACGAACTAAGAACATGTTACGGACTGTTACCAATCTGGCATCTTACTTGAAGAAACATAGTTTGTAACAGTTACTGAGAACGAACTAGGAACATGTTACGGACTGCTACCAATCTGGCATATTACTTGAAGAAACATGGTTTGTAACAGTTACTGACAACGAACAAGTAACATGTTATAGACTCCTCCCAATCTAACATATTACTTGAAGAAACATGGTTTGTAACAGTTACTGACAACGAACTAGGAACATGTTATGGACTCTTAGCAATCTGGCATACTACTTGAAGAAACGTAGTTTGTAACAGTTACTGAACCGAACTAGTAACATGTTATGGACGCTTACCAATCTGGCATATTATTTGAAGAAACTTGGTTTGTAACAGTTACTGACAACGAACTAGCAACATGTTATGGACTCTTACATATCTAACATATCACTTGAAGAAACATGGTTTGTAACAGTTACTGACGACGAGCTAGTAACATGTTATGGACTCTTACCAATCCGGCATATTACTTGAAGAAACATGGTTTTTAACAGTTACTGCCAACGAACTAGGAACATGTTATGGACTCTTACCAAGCTGGCATATTACTTGAAGAAACATGGTTTGAAACAGTTACTGACAACGAACTAGTAACATGATATGGACTCTTACCAACCTGACATATTACTTGAAGAAACATGGTTTGTAACAGTTACTGACAACGAACTAGTAACATGTTATGGACTCTTACCTATCTGACATATTACTTGAAGAAACATGGTTTGTAACAGTTACTGAGAAGGAACTGGGAACATGTTATGGACTCATACCAATCTGACATATTACTTAATGAAACATGGTTTGTAACAGTTACCGACAAGGAACTTGTAACATGTTATGGACTCATACCAATCTGGCATTTACTTGAAAAAACATGGTTTGTAACAGTTACTGACAAGGAGTTAAGAACATGTTATGGACTCTTATCAAACTGGCATATTACTTGAAGAAACTTGGTTTGTAGCAGTTACTGAAAAGGAACGGGTAACATGTTATGGACTCTTACCAATCTGACATATTACTTGAAGAAACATGGTTTGTAACAATTACTGAGAAGGAACTAGGAACATGTTATGGACTCTTATCAAACTGGCATATTACTTGAAGAAACATGGTTTGTAACAGTTACTAAAAACGAACTAGTAACATGTTATAGACTCTTACCAATCTGACATATTACTTGAAGAAACTTGGTTTGTAACAGTTACTGATAAGGAACTAGTAACATGTTATGGACTCTTAGCAATCTGAAATATTACTTGAAGAAACATGGTTTGTAACAGTTACTGAGAAGGAACTAGTAACGTGTTATATACTCTTACCAATCTGAAATATTACTTGAAGAAACTTGGTTTGTAACAGTTACTGACAACGAAACAGTAACATGTTGTGGACACTTACATATCTAACATATTACTTGAAGAATTATGGTTTGTAACAGTTACTGACAAGGAACTAGGAAGATGTTATGGGCTCTTACCAATCTAACATATTACTTGAAGAAACTTGGATTCTAACAGTTACTGAGAAGGAACTAGTAACATGCTATGGACTCTTACCAATCTGACATATTACTTGTAGAATCATGGTTTGTAACAGTTACTGAGAAGGAACTAGGAACATGTTATGGACTGTTACTATACTGGCATATTACTTGAAGAAACATGGTTTATAACAGTTACCGACAAGGAACTACTAACATGTTATGGACTCTTACCTAACTGGTATATTACTTGAAGAAACATGGTTTGTAACAGTTACCGACAAGGAACTACTAACATGTTATGGACTCTTACCTAAACGGCATATTACTTGAAGTAACATGGTTTGTAACAGTTACCGACAAGGAACTAGGAACATGTTATGGACTCCTACCAAACTGGCGTATTACTTGAAGAAACATGGTTTATAACAGTTACCGACAAGGAACTACTAACATGTTATGGACTCCTACCAATCTGGCATATTACTTGAAGAAACATGGTTTGTAACAGTTACCGACAAGGAACTCCTAACATGTTATGGACTCTTACCTAACTGGCATATTGCTTGAAGAAACATGGTTTGTAACAGTTATCGAGAAGGAACTACTAACATGTTATGGACTCTTAGCAATCTGAAATATTACTTGAAGAAACATGGTTTGTAACAGTTACTGAGAAGGAACTAGTAACGTGTTATATACTCTTACCAATCTGAAATATTACTTGAAGAAACTTGGTTTGTAACAGTTACTGACAACGAAATAGTAACATGTTGTGGACACTTAGATATCTAACATATTACTTGAAGAATTATGGTTTGTAACAGTTACTGACAAGGAACTAGGAAGATGTTATGGGCTCTTACCGATCTAACATAGAAACTTGGATTGTAACAGTTACTGAGAAGGAACTAGTAACATGCTATGGACACTTACCAATCTGACATATTACTTGTAGAATCATGGTTTGTAACAGTTACTGAGAAGGAACTAGTAACATGTTATGGACTCTTACCAATGTGACATATTACTTTAAGAAACATGGTTTGTAACAGTTACTGAGAAGGAACTAGGAACATGTTATGGACTCTTAGCAAACTGGCATAATACTTGAAGAAACATGGTTTGTAACAGTTACTGATAACGAACTAGTAACATGTTATAGACTCTTACCAATCTGACATATTACTTGAAGAAACTTGGTTTGTAGCAGTTACTGAGAAGGAACTAGTAACATGTTAGGGACTTTTACCAATCTGGCAATATTACTTGAAGAATCTGGGTTTGTAACCGTTACTGAGAAGGAACTAGGAGCATGTTATGGACTCTTACTATCCTAACATATTACTTGAAGAAACTTGGTTTATAACAGTTACTGAGAAAGAACTGGTAACATGTTATGGACTCTTACCAATCTGGCATAATACTTGAAGAAACATGGTTTGTAACAGTTACTGATAAGCGACTAGTAACATGTTATGGACTCTTACCAATCTGGCATATTACTTGAAGAAACATGGTTTGTAACAGTTGCTGAGAAGGAACTAGGAACCTGTTATGGACACTTACCAATCTGGCATTTACTTGAAGAAACAAGGTTTGGAACAGTTACTGACGACGAAGTAGTAACATGTTATGGACTCTTACCAATCCGGCATATTACTTGAAGAAACATGGTTTGTAACAGTTACTGACAACGAACTAGTAACATGTTATGGACTCTTACCTATCTGACATATTACTTGAAGAAACATGGTTTGTAACAGTTACTGAGCAGGAACTGGGAACATGTTATGGACTCATACCAATCTGACATATTACTTAATGAAACATGGTTTGTAACAGTTACCGACAAGGAACTAGTAACGTGTTATGGACTCATACCAATCTGGCATTTACTTGAAAAAACATGGTTTGTAACAGTTACTGACAAGGAACTAGGAACATGTTATGGACTCTTATCAAACTGGCATATTACTTGAAGAAACATGGTTTGTAACAGTTACTGAAAAGGAACGGGTAACATGTTATGGACTCTTACCAATCTGACATATTACTTGAAGAAACATGGTTTGTAACAATTAATGAGAAGGAACTAGGAACATGTTATGGACTCTTAACTGGCATATTACTTGAAGAAACATGGTTCGTACAAGTTACTGACAACGAACTAGTAACATGTTATAGAGTCTTACCAATCTGACATATTACTTGAAGGAACTTGGTTTGTAACAGTTACTGAGAAGGAACTAGTATCATGTTAGGGACTTTTACCAATCTGGCATATTACTTGAAGAAACATGGTTTATACCAGTTACTGACAACGAACTAGTAACATGTTATGGATTGCTACTAATCTGGCATATTACTTGAAGAAACATGGTTTGTAACAGATACTGAGAAGGAACCAGGAACATGTTATGGGCTCTTAACAAACTGGCATATTACTTGAAGAAACATGGTTTGTAACAGTTACTGATAAGGAACGAGTAACGTGTTATGGACTCTTACCAATCTGAAATATTACTTGAAGAAACTTGGTTTGTAACAGTTACTGACAACGAACTAGTGACATGTTGGGGACTCTTACCAATCTGACATACTACTTGAAGAAGCATGGTTTGTAACAGTTACTGACAACGAACTAGTAACATGTTATGGACTCCTACCAATCTGGCATATTACTTGAAGAAACAAGGTTTTTAACAGTTACTGATAAGGATCGAGTAACGTGATATGGACTCTTACCAATCTGAAATATTACTTGAAGAAACTTGGTTTGTAACAGTTACTGACAACGAACTAGTAACATGTTATGGACTCCTACCAATCTGGCATATTACTTGAAGAAACAAGGTTTTTAACAGTTACTGATAAGGAACGAGTAACGTGATATGGACTCTTACCAATCTGAAATATTACTTGAAGAAACTTGGTTTGTAAGTTACTGACAACGAACTAGTAACATGTTATGGACTCCTACCAATCTGGCATATTACTTGAAGAAACAAGGTTTTTAACAGTTACTGATAAGGAACGAGTAACGTGATATGGACTCTTACCAATCTGAAATATTACTTGAAGAAACTTGGTTTGTAACAGTTACTGACAACGAACTAGTGACATGTTAGGGACTCTTACCAATCTGACATATTACTTGAAGAACATGGTTTGTAACAGTTACTGACAACGAACTAGTGACATGTTAGGGACTCTTACCAATTTGACATATTACTTTAAGAAACATGGTTTGTAACAGTTACTGATAAGGAACGAGTAACGTGTTATGGACTCTTACCAATCTGAAATATTACTTGAAGAAACTTGGTTTGTAACAGTTACTGACAACGAACTAGTGACATGTTATGGACTCATACCAATCTGGCATATTACTTGAAGAAACATAGTTTGTATGGGTTACTAAGAAGGAACTAGGAACATGTTATGGACTCCTACCATACTGGCATATTACTTGAAGAAACATGGTTTATAACAGTTACCGACAAGGAACTACTAACATGTTATGGATTCTTACCTAACTGGTATATTACTTGAAGAAACATGGTTTGTAAAAGTTACCGACAAGGAACTACTAACATGTTATGGATTCTTACCTAACTGGTATATTACTTGAAGAAACATGGTTTGTAAAAGTTACCGACAAGGAACTACTAACATGTTATGGACTCTTACCTAACTGGCATATTACTTGAAGAAACATGGTTTGTAACAGTTACCGACAAGGAACTAGGAACATGTTATGGACTCCTACCAAACTGGCGTATTACTTGAAGAAACATGGTTTATAACAGTTACCGACAAGGAACTACTAAGATGTTATGGACTCCTACCAATCTGGCATATTACTTGAAGAAACATGGTTTGTAACAGTTACCGACAAGGAACTCCTAACATGTTATGGACTCTTACCTAACTGGCATATTACTTGAAGAAACATGGTTTGTAACAGTTACCGACAAGGAACTACTAACATGTTATGGACCCTTACCTAACTGGCATATTGCTTGAAGAAACATGGTTTGTAACAGTTATCGACAAGGAACTACTAACATGTTATGGACTCTTACCTAACTGGTATGTTACTTGAAGAAACATGGTTTGTAACAGTTACCGATAAGAAACTAGTAACAAGTTATGGACTCTTACCAATCTAACATACTACTTGCACAAACATTGTTCATAACAGTTACTGACATGGAACTAGTGACATGTTATTGACACATACCAATCTAACATACAACTTGAAGAAACGTGGTTCGTAACAGTTACTGACAAGGAACTAGTAACCTGTTATGGACACTTACCAATCTGACATCTTCCTTGATGAAACTTGGTTTGTAAAAGTTACTGACAAGGAACTAGTAACATGTTATGGAGACTTACCAAACTGGCATATCACTTGAAGAAACATGGTTTGTAACAGTTACTGAGAACGAACTAAGAACATGTTACGGACTGTTACCAATCTGGCATCTTACTTGAAGAAACATAGTTTGTAACAGTTACTGAGAACGAACTAGGAACATGTTACGGACTGTTACCAATCTGGCATATTACTTGAAGAAACATGGTTTGTAACAGTTACTGACAACGAACAAGTAACATGTTATAGACTCCTCCCAATCTAACATATTACTTGAAGAAACATGGTTTGTAACAGTTACTGACAACGAACTAGGAACATGTTATGGACTCTTAGCAATCTGGCATATTACTTGAAGAAACGTAGTTTGTAACAGTTACTGAACCGAACTAGTAAATGTTATGGACGCTTACCAATCTGGCATATTATTTGAAGAAACTTGGTGTGTAACAGTTACTGACAACGAACTAGCAACATGTTATGGACTCTTACATATCTAACATATCACTTGAAGAAACATGGTTTGTAACAGTTACTGACAACGAAATAGTAACATGTTATGGACTCTTACAAATTTGACATATTACTTGAAGAAACATGGTTTGTAACAGTTACTGACGACGAACTAGTAACATGTTATGGACTCTTACCAATCCGGCATATTACTTGAAGAAACATGGTTTGTAACAGTTACTGCCAACGAACTAGGAACATGTTATGGACTCTTACCAAGCTGGCATATTACTTGAAGAAACATGGTTTGAAACAGTTACTGACAACGAACTAGTAACATGATATGGACTCTTACCAACCTGACATATTACTTGAAGAAACATGGTTTGTAACAGTTACTGACAACGAACTAGTAACAGTTACCGAGAAGGAACTGGGAACATGTTATGGACTCATACCAATCTATCATATTACTTAATGAAACATGGTTTGTAACAGTTACCGACAAGGAACTAGTAACATGTTATGGACTCATACCAATCTGGCATTTACTTGAAAAAACATGGTTTGTAACAGTTACTGACAAGGAACTAAGAACATGTTATGGATTCTTATCAAACTGGCATATTACTTGAAGAAACATGGTTTGTAACAGTTACTGAAAAGGAACGGGTAACATGTTATGACAACTTACCAATCTGACATATTACTTGAAGAAACATGGTTTGTAACAATTACTGAGAAGGAACTAGGAACATGTTATGGACTCTTATCAAACTGGCATATTACTTGAAGAGACATGGTTTGTACAAGTTACTGACAACGAACTAGTAACATGTTATAGACTCTTACCAATCTGACATATTACTTGAAGGAACTTGGTTTGTAACAGTTACTGAGAAGGAACTAGTAACATGTTAGGGACTTTTACCAATCTGGCATATTACTTGAAGAAACATGGTTTATAACAGTTACTGACAACGAACTAGTAACATGTTATGGACTCATACCAATCTGACATATTACTTGAAGAAACATGGTTTGTAGCAGTTACTGACAACGAACTAGTAACATGTTATGGACTCTTACCAATCTGACATATTACTTGAAAAACATGGTTTGTAACAGTTACTGACAACGAACTAGTAACATGTTATGGATTCCTACTAATCTGGCATATTACATGAAGAAACATGGTTTGTAACAGATACTGAGAAGGAACCAGGAACATGTTATGGACTCTTAACAAACTGGCATATTACTTGAAGAAACATGGTTTGTAACAGTTACTGAGAAGGAACTAGTAACATGTTATGGACTCTTACCAATGTGACATATTACTTTAAGAAACATGGTTTGTAACAGTTACTGAGAAGGAACTAGGAACATGTTATGGACTCTTAGCAAACTGGCATAATACTTGAAGAAACATGGTTTGTAACAGTTACTGACAACGAACTAGTAACATGTTATAGACTCTTACCAATCTGACATATTACTTGAAGAAACTTGGTTTGTAGCAGTTACTGAGAAGGAACTAGTAACATGTTAGGGACTTTTACCAATCTGGCAATATTACTTGAAGAATCTGGGTTTGTAACCGTTACTGAGAAGGAACTAGGAACATGTTATGGACTCTTACCAATCTAACATATTACTTGAAGAAACTTGGTTTATAACAGTTACTGAGAAAGAACTGGTAACATGTTATGGACTCTTACCAATCTGGCAATATACTTGAAGAAACATGGTTTGTAACAGTTACTGATAAGGTACTAGTAACATGTTATGGACTCTTACCAATCTGGCATATTACTTGAAGAAACATGGTTTGTAACAGTTGCTGAGAAGGAACTATGAACCTGTTATGGACACTTACCAATCTGGCATTTACTTGAAGAAACAAGGTTTGTAACAGTTACTGACAAGGAACTAGTACCATGTTATGGACTTTTACCAATCTGGCATTTACTTGAAGAAACATGGTTTGTAACAGTTACTGACAAGGAACTAGTAACATGTTATGGAGACTTACCAAACTGGCATATCACTTGAAGAAACATGGTTTGTAACAGTTACTGAGAACGAACTAAGAACATGTTACGGACTGTTACCAATCTGGCATCTTACTTGAAGAAACATAGTTTGTAACAGTTACTGAGAACGAACTAGGAACATGTTACGGACTGTTACCAATCTGGCATATTACTTGAAGAAACATGGTTTGTAACAGTTACTGACAACGAACAAGTAACATGTTATAGACTCCTCCCAATCTAACATATTACTTGAAGAAACATGGTTTGTAACAGTTACTGACAACGAACTAGGAACATGTTATGGACTCTTAGCAATCTGGCATATTACTTGAAGAAACGTAGTTTGTAACAGTTACTGAACCGAACTAGTAAATGTTATGGACGCTTACCAATCTGGCATATTATTTGAAGAAACTTGGTGTGTAACAGTTACTGACAACGAACTAGCAACATGTTATGGACTCTTACATATCTAACATATCACTTGAAGAAACATGGTTTGTAACAGTTACTGACAACGAAATAGTAACATGTTATGGACTCTTACAAATTTGACATATTACTTGAAGAAACATGGTTTGTAACAGTTACTGACGACGAACTAGTAACATGTTATGGACTCTTACCAATCCGGCATATTACTTGAAGAAACATGGTTTGTAACAGTTACTGCCAACGAACTAGGAACATGTTATGGACTCTTACCAAGCTGGCATATTACTTGAAGAAACATGGTTTGAAACAGTTACTGACAACGAACTAGTAACATGATATGGACTCTTACCAACCTGACATATTACTTGAAGAAACATGGTTTGTAACAGTTACTGACAACGAACTAGTAACAGTTACCGAGAAGGAACTGGGAACATGTTATGGACTCATACCAATCTATCATATTACTTAATGAAACATGGTTTGTAACAGTTACCGACAAGGAACTAGTAACATGTTATGGACTCATACCAATCTGGCATTTACTTGAAAAAACATGGTTTGTAACAGTTACTGACAAGGAACTAAGAACATGTTATGGATTCTTATCAAACTGGCATATTACTTGAAGAAACATGGTTTGTAACAGTTACTGAAAAGGAACGGGTAACATGTTATGACAACTTACCAATCTGACATATTACTTGAAGAAACATGGTTTGTAACAATTACTGAGAAGGAACTAGGAACATGTTATGGACTCTTATCAAACTGGCATATTACTTGAAGAGACATGGTTTGTACAAGTTACTGACAACGAACTAGTAACATGTTATAGACTCTTACCAATCTGACATATTACTTGAAGGAACTTGGTTTGTAACAGTTACTGAGAAGGAACTAGTACCATGTTAGGGACTTTTACCAATCTGGCATATTACTTGAAGAAACATGGTTTATAACAGTTACTGACAACGAACTAGTAACATGTTATGGACTCATACCAATCTGACATATTACTTGAAGAAACATGGTTTGTAGCAGTTACTGACAACGAACTAGTAACATGTTATGGACTCTTACCAATCTGACATATTACTTGAAAAACATGGTTTGTAACAGTTACTGACAACGAACTAGTAACATGTTATGGATTCCTACTAATCTGGCATATTACATGAAGAAACATGGTTTGTAACAGATACTGAGAAGGAACCAGGAACATGTTATGGACTCTTAACAAACTGGCATATTACTTGAAGAAACATGGTTTGTAACAGTTACTGAGAAGGAACTAGTAACATGTTATGGACTCTTACCAATGTGACATATTACTTTAAGAAACATGGTTTGTAACAGTTACTGAGAAGGAACTAGGAACATGTTATGGACTCTTAGCAAACTGGCATAATACTTGAAGAAACATGGTTTGTAACAGTTACTGACAACGAACTAGTAACATGTTATAGACTCTTACCAATCTGACATATTACTTGAAGAAACTTGGTTTGTAGCAGTTACTGAGAAGGAACTAGTAACATGTTAGGGACTTTTACCAATCTGGCAATATTACTTGAAGAATCTGGGTTTGTAACCGTTACTGAGAAGGAACTAGGAACATGTTATGGACTCTTACCAATCTAACATATTACTTGAAGAAACTTGGTTTATAACAGTTACTGAGAAAGAACTGGTAACATGTTATGGACTCTTACCAATCTGGCAATATACTTGAAGAAACATGGTTTGTAACAGTTACTGATAAGGTACTAGTAACATGTTATGGACTCTTACCAATCTGGCATATTACTTGAAGAAACATGGTTTGTAACAGTTGCTGAGAAGGAACTATGAACCTGTTATGGACACTTACCAATCTGGCATTTACTTGAAGAAACAAGGTTTGTAACAGTTACTGACAAGGAACTAGTACCATGTTATGGACTTTTACCAATCTGGCATTTACTTGAAGAAACATGGTTTGTAACAGTTACTGACAAGGAACTAGAAACATGTTATGGACACTTACCAATCTGGCATTTACTTGAAGAAACTTGGTTCGTAACAGTTGCTGACAAGGAACTAGCGAGATGTTTATGACACTTACCAATCTGACATTATTTGAAGAAACATGGTTTTTAATAGTTACTGAGAAGGAACTAGGAACATATTATGGACTCTTACAAAACTGGCATTTACTTGAAGAAACAAGGTTTGTAAGAGTTACCGAGAAGGAACTAGTAACGTGTTATGGACTCTTACCAATCTGAAATATTACTTGAAGAAACATGGTTTTTAACAGTTACTGAAAAGGAACTAGTAACATGTTATGGACTCTTACCAATCTGGCATATTACTTGAAGAAACATGTTTTGTAACAGTTAATGAGAAGGAACTAGAAACATGTTATTGACTCTTACCAATCTAACATATTTCTTGAAGAAACTTGGTTTGTAACAGTTACTGACAACGAACTAGTAACATGTTGTGGACGCTTACATATCTAACATATTACTTGAAGAATTATGGTTTATAACAGTTACTGACAAGGAACTTGGAACATGTTATGGACTCTTACTAATCTAACATATTACTTGAAGAAACTTGGATTCTAACAGTTACTGAGAAGGAGCTAGTAACATGTTATGGACTCTTACCAATCTGACATATTACTTAAAGAAACATGGTTTGTAACAGTTACTGAGAAGGAACTAGGAACATGTTATGGACTGTTACTATACTGGCATATTACTTGAAGAAACATGGTTTGTAACAGTTACTGAGAAGGAACTAGTAACATATTATGGACTCTTTCCAATGTGACATATTACTTGAAGAAACATGGTTTGTAACAGTTACTGAGAAGGAACTAGGAACATGTTATGGACTCTTACCAATTTGACATGTTACTTGAAGAAACTTGGTTTGTAACAGTTATTGAGAAGGAACTAGTAACATGTTAGGGACTTTTACCAATCTGGCATATTACTTGAAGAATCTTGGTTTGTAACAGTTACTGACAAGGAACTAGTAACATGTTATGGACTCTTACCAATCTGAAATATTACTTGAGGAAACATGGTTTGTAACAGTTACTGACAACGAACTAGTAACATGTTATGGACTCTTACGAATCTGGCATATTAATTGAAGAAACGTGGTTTGTAACAGTTGCTTAGAAGGAACTAGGAACCTGTTATGGACACTTACCAATCTGGCATTTACTTGAAGAAACAAGGTTTGTAACAGTTACTGACAAGGAACTAGTACCATGTTATGGACTTTTACCTATCTGGCATTTACTTGAAGAAACATGGTTTGTAACAGTTACTGACAAGGAACTAGAAACATGTTATGGACACTTACCAATCTGGCATTTACTTGAAGAAACATGGTTTGTAAGTTACTGATAAGGAACCAGTAACATGTTATGGACTCTTACCAATCTGGCATATTACTTGAAGAAACATGGTTTGTAACAGTTACTGATAAGAAACTAGTAACATGTTATGCACTCTTACCAATCTGGCATATTACTTGAAGCAACATGGTTTGTAACAGTTACCGATAAGAAACTAGTAACAAGTTATGGACTCTTACCAATCTAACATACTACTTGAACAAACATTGTTCATAACAGTTACTGACATGGAACTAGTGACATGTTATTGACACATACCAATCTAACATACAACTTGAAGAAACGTGGTTCGTAACAGTTACTGACAAGGAACTAGTTACATGTTATGCACACTTACCAATCTGGCATAGAACTTGAAGAAACATGGTTTTTAACAATTACTGACAAGAAACTAGTAACATGTTATGGACACTTACCAATCTGACATCTTCCTTGATGAAACTTGGTTTGTAAAAGTTACTGACAAGGAACTAGTAACATGTTATGGAGACTTACCAAACTGGCATATCACTTGAAGAAACACGGTTTGTAACAGTTACTGAGAACGAACTAAGAACATGTTACGGACTGTTACCAATCTGGCATCTTACTTGAAGAAACATAGTTTGTAACAGTTACTGAGAACGAACTAGGAACATGTTACGGACTGTTACGAATCTGGCATATTACTTGAAGAAACATGGTTTGTAACAGTTACTGACAACGAACAAGTAACATGTTATAGACTCCTCCCAATCTAACATATTACTTGAAGAAACATGGTTTGTAACAGTTACTGACAACGAACTAGGAACATGTTATGGACTCTTAGCAATCTGGCATATTACTTGAAGAAACTTAGTTTGTAACAGTTACTGAACCGAACTAGTAACATGTTATGGACGCTTACCAATCTGGCATATTATTTGAAGAAACTTGGTTTGTAACAGTTACTGACAACGAATAGCAACATGTTATGGATTCTTACATATCTAACATATCACTTGAAGAAACATGGTTTGTAACAGTTACTGAAAAGGAACTAGTAACATGTAATGGACTCTTATCAATCTGGCATATTACTTGAAGAAACATGGATTGTAACAGTTACTGACGACGAACTAGTAACATGTTATGGACTCTTACCAATCCGGCATATTACTTGAAGAAACATGGTTTGTAACAGTTACTGACAACGAACTAGTAACATGTTATGGACTCTTACCTATCTGACATATTACTTGAAGAAACAAGGTTTGTAACAGTTACTGACGACGAAGTAGTAACATGTTATGGACTCTTACCAATCCGGCATATTACTTGAAGAAACATGGTTTGTAACAGTTACTGACAACGAACTAGTAACATGTTATGGACTCTTACCTATCTGACATATTACTTGAAGAAACATGGTTTGTAACAGTTACTGAGAAGGAACTGGGAACATGTTATGGACTCATACCAATCTGACATATTACTTAATGAAACATGGTTTGTAACAGTTACCGACAAGGAACTAGTAACGTGTTATGGACTCATACCAATCTGGCATTTACTTGAAAAAACATGGTTATTAACAGTTACTGACAAGGAACTAGGAACATGTTATGGACTCTTATCAAACTGGCATATTACTTGAAGAAACATGGTTTGTAACAGTTACTGAAAAGGAACGGGTAACATGTTATGGACTCTTACCAATCTGACATATTACTTGAAGAAACATGGTTTGTAACAATTACTGAGAAGGAACTAGGAACATGTTATGGACTCTTATCAAACTGGCTGATTACTTGAAGAAACATGGTTTGTACAAGTTACTGACAACGAACTAGTAACATGTTATAGACTCTTACCAATCTGACATATTACTTGAAGGAACTTGGTTTGTAACAGTTACTGAGAAGGAACTAGTATCATGTTAGGGACTTTTACCAATCTGGCATATTACTTGAAGAAACATGGTTTATACCAGTTACTGACAACGAACTAGTAACATGTTATGGATTCCTACTAATCTGGCATATTACTTGAAGAAACATGGTTTGTAACAGATACTGAGAAGGAACCAGGAACATGTTATGGACTCTTAACAAACTGGCATATTACTTGAAGAAACATGGTTTGTAACAGTTACTGATAAGGAACGAGTAACGTGTTATGGACTCTTACCAATCTGAAATATTACTTGAAGAAACTTGGTTTGTAACAGTTACTGACAACGAACTAGTGACATGTTGGGGACTCTTACCAATCTGACATACTACTTGAAGCAACATGGTTTGTAACAGTTACTGACAACGAACTAGTAACATGTTATGGACTCCTACCAATCTGGCATATTACTTGAAGAAACAAGGTTTTTAACAGTTACTGATAAGGAACGAGTAACGTGTTATGTACTCTTACCAATCTGAAATATTACTTGAAGAAACTTGGTTTGTAACAGCTACTGACAACGAACTAGTGACATGTTAGGGACTCTTACCAATCTGACATATTACTTGAACAAACATGGTTTGTAACAGTTACTGACAACGAACTAGTAACATGTTATGGACTCTTACCAATCTGGCATATTACTTGAAGAAACATAGTTTGTAACAGTTACTGAGAAGGAACTAGGAACATGTTATGGACTCTTATCAAACTGGCATATTACTTGAAGAAACATGGTTTGTAACAGTTACTGAGAAGGAACTAGTAACATGTTAGGGACTCTTACCAATCTGGCATATTACTTAAAGAAACTTGGTTTGTAACAGTTACTGACAACGAACTAGTAACATGTTATAGACTCTTACCAATCTGACATATTACTTGAAGGAACTTGGTTTGTAACAGTTACTGAGAAGGAACTAGTAACATGTTAGGGACTCTTACCAATCTGGCATATTACTTAAAGAAACTTGGTTTGTAACAGTTACTGAGAAGGAACTAGGAACATGTTATGGACACTTACCAATATGGCATACCACTTGAAGACACACGGTGCGTAAGAGTTGCTGACAAGGGACTAGTGATATGTTATGTGCACTTACCAATTTGGCATATTACTTGAAGAAACATGGTTCGTAACGGTTAATGACAAAGAACTAGTAACATGTTATGAGCCTTACCAATCTGGCATATTACTTGAAGAAACATGGTTTTTAACAGTTCCTAACAAGGAACTAGTGACATGTTATGGACACTTACCAATCTGGCATATTACTTGAAGAAACATGGTTCTTAAGAGTTGATGACAAGGAACTACTAACGTGTTATGGACTCTTACCTAACTGCTATATTAGTTGAAGAAACATGGTTTGTAACAGTTACAGAGAAGGAACTAGTAACATGTTATGGACTCTTACAAAACTTTCATATACTTGAAGAAACATGGTTTGTAACAGTTGCTGAGAAGGAACTAGTAACATGTTATAGACTCTTACCAATCTGACATATTACTTGAAGAAACATGGTTTGTAACAGTTACTGAGAAGGAACTAGTAACATGTTATGGACTCTTACCAATGTGACATATTACTTGAAGAAACATGGTTTGTAATAGTTACTGAGAAGGAACTAGGAACATATTATGGACTCTTACAAAACTGGCATATCACTTGAAGAAACATGGTTGTAACAGTTACTGACAACGAACTAGTAACATGTTATAGACTCTTACCAATCTGACATATTACTTGAAGAAAGTTGGTTTGTAACAGTTACTGAGAAGGAACTAGGAACATGTTATGGACTCTTACCAATCTGACATATTACTTGTGGAAGTACTGTTCTCAGTAACCCAGATGTTAGTAATAGTTACTTATAAGAAACTGTCAACAGGTTATAAACACTTACCAATCTGATATATTACTTGTGGAAGCACTGTTCTCAGTATCCCAGATGTTAGAAATAGTTACTTATAAGAAACTATCAACAGGTTATAAACACTTACCAATCTGACATATTACTTGTGGAAGTACTGTTCTCAGTATCCCGGATGTTAGTAATAGTTACTTATAAGAAACTATCAACAGGTTATAAACACTTACCAATCTGACATATTACTTGTGGAAGTACTGTTCTCAGTATCCCAGATGTTAGTAATAGTTACTTATAAGAAACTGTCAACAGGTTATAAACACTTACGAATCTGACATATTACTTGTGGAAGTACTGTTCTCAGTATCCCAGATGTTAGTAATAGTTACTTATAAGAAACTATCAACAGGTTATAAACACTTACCAATCTGACATATTACTTGTGGAAGTACTGTTCTCAGTATCCCAGATGTTAGTAATAGTTACTTATAAGAAACTGTCAACAGGTTATAAACACTTACCAATCTGACACATTACTTGTGGAAGTACTGTTCTCAGTATCCCAGATGTTAGTAATAGGTACTTAAAAGAATCTATCAACAGGTTATAAACACTTACCAATCTGACATATTACTTGTAGAAGCAGTGTTCTCCTCAGTATCCCAGATGTTAGTAATAGTTACATATAAGAAACTATCAACAGGTTATAAACACTTACCAATCTGACATATTACTTGTAGAAGCACTGTTCTCCTCAGGATCCCAACTGTTAGTAATAGTTACTTATAAGAATCTATCAACAGGTTATAAACACTTACCAATCTGACATATTACTTGTAGAAGTACTGTTCTCCTCAGTATCCCAGCTGTTAGTAATAGTTACTTATAAGAATCTATCAACAGGTTATAAACACTTACCAATCTGACATATTACTTGTAGAAGTAATGTTCTCAGTATCCCAGCTGTTAGTAATAGTTAGTTGTAAGAAACTATCAACAGGTTATAAACACTTACCAATCTGACATATTACTTCTAGAAGCACTGTTCTCCTCAGAATCCCAGCTTTAGTAATAGTTACTTATAAGAATTTATCAAAAGGTTATAAACACTTACCAATCTGATATTTTACTTGTAGAAGCACTGTTCTCCTCAGTATCCCAGCTGTTAGTAATAGTTACTTATAAGAATCTATCAACAGGTTATAAACACTTACCAATCTGACATATTACTTGTGGAAGTACTGTTCTCAGTATCCCAGATGTTAGTAATAGTTACTTATAAGAAACTATCAACACGTTATAAACACTTACCAATCTGACATATTACTTGTGGAAGTACTGTTCTCATTATCCCAGATGTTAGTAATAGTTACTTATAAGAAACTATCAAAACGTTATAAACACTTACCAATCTGACATATTACTTGTGGAAGTACTGTTCTCAGTATCCCAGATGTTAGTAATAGTTACTTATAAGAAACTATCAACACGTTATAAACACTTACCAATCTGACATATTACTTGTGGAAGTACTGTTCTCATTATCCCAGATGTTAGTAATAGTTACTTAAAAGAAACTGTCAACAGGTTATAAACACTTACTAATCTGACATATTACTTGTAGAAGCAGTGTTCTGATCAGTATCCCAGATGTTAGTAATAGTTACTTATAAGAAACTATCAACAGGTTATAAACACTTAACAATCTGACATATTACTTGTAGAAGCACTGTTCTCAGTATCCCAGCTGTTAGTAATAGTTACTTAAAAGAAACTGTCAACAGGTTATAAACACTTACTAATCTGACATATTACTTGTAGAAGCAGTGTTCTGATCAGTATCCCAGATGTTAGTAATAGTTACTTATAAGAAACTATCAACAGGTTATAAACACTTACCAATCTGACATATTACTTGTAGAAGCACTGTTCTCCTCAGTATCCCAGCTGTTAGTAATAGTTACTTATAAGAATCTATCAACAGGTTATAAACACTTACCAATCTGACATATTACTTGTAGAAGCACTGTTCTCCTCAGTATCCCAACTGTTAGTAATAGTTACTTATAAGAAACTCTCAACAGGTTATAAACACTTACCAATCTGACATATTACTTGTAGAAGCACTGTTCTCCTCAGTATCCCAGCTGTTAGTAATAGTTACTTATAAGAAACTCTCAACAGGTTATAAACACTTACCAATCTGACATATTACTTGTGGAAGTACTGTTCTCAGTATCCCAGCTGTTAGTAATAGTTACTTATAAGAAACTATCAACAGGTTATAAACACTTACCAATCTGACATATTACTTGTAGAAGCACTGTTCTCACTATCCGAACTGTTAGTAATAGTTACTTATAAGAAACTATCAACAGGTTATAAACACTTACCAATCTGACATATTACTTGTGGAAGTACTGTTCTCCTCAGTATCCCAGCTGTTAGTAATAGTTACTTATAAGAAACTGTCAACAGGTTATAAACACTTACCAATCTGACATATTACTTGTAGAAGCACTGTTCTCCTCAGTATCCCAGCTGTTAGTAATAGTTACTTATAAGAAACTATCAACAGGTTATAAACACTTACCAATCTGACATATAACTTGTAGAAGCACTGTTCTCCTCAGTATCCCAGCTGTTAGTAATAGTTACTTATAAGAATCTATCAACAGGTTATAAACACTTACCAATCTGATATATTACTCGTGGAAGTACTGTTCTCAGTATCCGAACTGTTAGTAATAGTTACTTATAAGAAACAATCAACAGGTTATAAACACTTACCAATCTGATATATTACTCGTGGAAGTACTGTTCTCAGTATCCGAACTGTTAGTAATAGTTACTTATAAGAAACTGTCAACAGGTTATAAACACTTACCAATCTGATATATTACTCGTGGAAGTACTGTTCTCAGTATCCGAACTGTTAGTAATAGTTACTTATAAGAAACAATCAACAGGTTATAAACACTTACCAATCTGATATATTACTCGTGGAAGTACTGTTCTCAGTATCCGAACTGTTAGTAATAGTTACTTATAAGAAACAATCAACAGGTTATAAACACTTACCAATCTGATATATTACTCGTGGAAGTACTGTTCTCAGTATCCGAACTGTTAGTAATAGTTACTTATAAGAAACTGTCAACAGGTTATAAACACTTACCAATCTGACATATTGGCTTCCGCTAGGTGGCTTCTGAGTGTAGGCACTGTGTTTGTGAGCTCCCGTATTTTTACTTATATTTTCTTAAAACTTTCATCTCTCAGTAGTTAAAGCTTTTAGGAGTGTAGTCGAGTTTAAATTGCAGCTGCTTTCACATAAGAATATATTTTTATTATACATTGTAGTGTAAAAAAAACAAATAATACCATGTGTTAATATCAGCTGTTTACGTCCGCCATATTGAATTGATCTGTTTGTGTTTGTATAGCCTATTTTTTCGTGTTTTCTGTCTTTGGACGATCAGTGACTTGTGTTTGTGCTTAATTAGGAAATTACTTAGTGCATTACTAGTGGTTTAAAAGGTGAAATTAGTGCTAGGTGTATTACCAGTAGTTTAAGAAGTGAAATAAGTGTTTTGGTGCGTTACTAGTGGTTTAAGTAAGGTAGACGTGTGTTAGATTATCTTTTTGTAATTGTATGTGATTTCTGTGCGTGTGTGTGTGTTGTAGAGTAACTTATTAAGATATAAAGCTGTAGGTGTATTATAAATTGGTATAACTGTAGTAAACATTGTAGTCGTAACATAAGTGCTTGCAGATTGTACTAATCTTCTGACGGTGTTAGTTTAGCTTTATTGTGTCTGTCAGTGCAGTGTGCTAATAATGAGTGGTAAATCGTGTGATCTTAGATGTAATTGTGGTGCTTGTCGCCGGAGGGTTAGCCAGGGTGTTTTCTGTGCAGGATGTAAGTTTTGGTTTCACTGGGCGTGTGCGAACATTGTTAGTGAGAATGTGAGTAATTGTGCGGAGTGGTTTTGTGAACTTTGTAAGTATAAGGCACTGGTCAGAAAGCACGAGGAAACCATTTCCAACCTGAGAAAAGAACTAGAATTTTTCAAAAAAGAAACTAGAAGCACTGTTTCGGCTTCAAATATTTTGGCTAATAACTTTCAGGACTTCAGGATGGTTTCTAAGAAGAATCTCAGGAGGAAAAGGCATTTCTCTGCTGATGATCAACATCTTGTCCAACTGAGCAACAGATTCAGTGTTCTTGAAACGCTGAATGTTGATCAGGCCACAAATCCCCAAGAGCAGGTCTTAGATGAATCTGTAAATCACACAAAAAGCAAGGTCTTGTTGCTTGGGAGTAGTCATGGGAGGGGCTTAGCATCCCTGCTCAAACGGGACTTGGGGTGTGATTATGATGTATTAGGCATAGTTAAACCCAGTGCTGCGCTCTCTGATGTCACTGAAGACCTGGTAAAGCTAACTGCAGGTTTTACCAAGAGGGATCATGTAGTGATAGTGGGTGGGCCAGGGAATAGCCTGGATAGAAATAGTAGTTATATTATTGAAAAGGATCTGTGTGACATCAGTGAGACCAGCAGCCATACTAATGTGAAGGTAGTGGGTCTTTTACATAGGCATGACAAGCCTCAGCTTCATTGGAGGGTGAGGGATATGAATCTGAGACTTGAGCGTGCCTTGTTAAGTCCTGCTGCATCTCACATGTGTATGATAGATGTCGACGGTATAGGCAGGAATGGTTATACCTCTCATGGCCTACACCTAAATTCTAGAGGCAAAGAGAAGCTTTCTCTTCTTATTGCTGACAGAATTAAGGGTAAAATTCCTGTTGTCACTAGTAGGAGGTCTTTTTTAGGTTAAGTATGTCCCATAGTCAACATAATCATCGACACTTAAAGCAAATTGAGATAACCATCCCAAATACCTCTGTATCCACAAGTAACTATAGAAATAATGCTTCTGACATCAATAGTAATAATGATAATAATAAAAATAAAAACTGCCTGTCTGTATTTCATCAGAATATAAGAGGCTTAAGAAACAAAGTAGATGAACTTACTATTAGTCTTAATACTGAAAACTCACTGCCACACATCTTGTGTTTATCCGAACACCACTTGACACAACAGGAATTTCAGCCAATTTTACTGCATGGGTACTCTTTAGCAGCAGAGTTTTCAAGAAAAATCTTACATAAAGGTGGGGTTTGTATATATGTCAGAAATGATGTGACTTATAAAGTTTTGGATTTATCCAAGTTTTGTAGTGAACAAAACCTTGAACTCTGTGCAGTTCAGCTAAATGAAGGTAAATTGAATTTAACTATAGTAGCCCTTTATCGATCTCCCTTAGGCAATTTTGAAATATTCAGAAAGCAACTTGAACATCTTCTAAAATTTTTATTCAAACCAAAAAGAGAATTAATCATATGTGGTGATATAAATGTTGATTATTTGAAATCTAGTCCTCAAAGGGAACAACTCAGCACTTTACTTACAACATACCACATGTCACATACAGTAAACTTTCCAACAAGAATCCAAAACAGCTCCTCTACAGCTATAGATAATATATTTGTAAACTCAGATAGCATTAATTTTTGCACTGTCTCATCAAAATCTAATGGCCTGTCGGATCACGATGCACAAGTTCTACACATTAAAAAGTTAAATTTAAAACCCAAACCTAAATATACTTATCAGAAATCTAGGGAAATAAATGAAAATACTCTGAGTGAGTTTAGCAAAATACTTGAACTTGAGTCATGGAATCAAACTTACCAAACGAATGGAACCAATAATAAATATAACATCTTTCTTCAGTGTTTCAAAACCCACCTTGAAGCTTGCTTCCTGGTCAAGTTAAACAAAATATCTAACTTCAAAAGAGAGAACGCCTGGATCACTTTAGGAATTAGGACGTCATGTAGACGTAAAAGAGAATTATATGAGCAAGTAAGAATTAGTAATAATATAGATTTAAAACACTACTTCAAAAAATATTGTAAGCTTCTAAAGAAGGTAATAAAAGCGGCTAGAATATTGCATTACAATAAACAGATTCAACTCTCTGACAATAAAATAAAAACTACTCGGAATATAATAAAAAGAGAAGCCGGTAAATCCTCATTACAAAATGACTTAATAACACTAAACATTGATAATCAAGAAATTAGTAAACCTCATGAAGTTGCAGAAATATTTAACAAATTCTTTTTGGATGTAACAAACAAAATTAGTATTAATTTTGGAAGTAAAGAGGCAGCTTTGGAATTTCTAAGATCAAATTTCACTAATGAAGTGCCTGAATTTAAAGTTAGCCTGACAACACCTTCTGAAATAAACAAAATTATTAACTCTTTCAAAACAAAAAACTCTTCTGGTTATGATGAAATAACAATAAAAGTCTTAAAATCATGCTCATCTCAAATTTCCACTCCCCTTAGTTATTTGTGCAATGAGTCACTAAGGTCAGGAATTTTCCCTGACAGAATGAAATTTTCCATTGTTAAACCACTTTTCAAAAAAGGCAAACGCAATAATGTTTCAAATTATAGACCAATATCTCTCTTGCCAATTTTCTCAAAGGTTCTTGAAAAGGTGATGTTTAATAGACTTTATAAATACCTTGAATGTAACAACATACTTGTCAGGGATCAGTTCGGGTTCAGAAAAGGAATGTCGACCAATAATGCAACTTATAAACTTACTCATGAAGTGTTAACTGCATTAAACAAAAAAATGCATGTAGGTGGGATTTTTTGTGACTTAGCAAAGGCATTTGACTGTGTTAATCATGATATTCTGATAGCAAAATTGAAAATCTATGGACTAAAAAATGAAACTCTAAGTTGGTTTGTATCATATCTAAATGAAAGAAAACAAAGTGTTGAAGTTGTCAATGATATTGAATTTGGAAAACAGACATCAAAATGGAAAACAGTAACACATGGAGTGCCCCAAGGTTCAGTCCTAGGACCTTTATTATTCTTGATCTATATAAATGACCTATCACTTTATATAAAGGATATTGCAAGTATAATTCTGTTTGCTGATGACACGAGTGTTCTGGTGACTAGTAAAAACTTGAATGAGTGTGTAATTAAATTGAATTATGTTTTGAACTGTATGTCACACTGGTTTAAAGCTAACAAATTATCTGTAAATTTAGACAAAACAAAAGTTGTTAAATTTATAACCCATCCATCACTACACACACCAATAGAAATTGGGATTAATGACATGTCACTAGAACAAATAGACAACATTAAATTTCTGGGCCTCCAAGTAGACAGATATTTAGATTGGAAAGTTCACATTAGGTATATCATACCCAAACTCAGTTCTGCATGTTATGCTATCCGAGCATTGGTAAATGTCAGTTCTATAGATACACTTAAATTAGTATACTATGCATATTTTAACTCTATCATTGAATATGGAATATTAATTTGGGGAAATTCGGTAGAAAGTCAACGAATATTCCTCATGCAAAAGAAGGTTATAAGAATCATTTCCAGCACTCATAGCAGACACTCTTGCAAACATCTTTTTAGAAGACTAAAGTTATTAACCCTACCTTGCATGTATATATTTTCAATCTTAAAATTCTATGTATGCAATCGAACCACATTTATTACAAACATGGAAATTCATGAGATAAACACTAGACAAAAGGGTAACATCCATCGTCCCAGTACAAAGCTTTCTTGCTTCCAGAAAGGTGTATATTATGAGACCATAAAAATATTTAATACTCTCCCTAATGATCTTAAGAGAAAAGTTGACAACTTCAATGTCTTTAAAACTGCTGTTAAAGAGTACCTATGCTCAAAAGCATATTATTCTGTACAAGATTATCTTAATGACAAATTATCCTACTGATACTACTTATATAGCTCTGTAAGTAGAATTAGTAAATATTAATGACAATTGCCAGTCATATTTGATATCTGCTCTAGAATTAATGAAGCTATTTAAATGTATGTATATTAAGAACTGACAGTAAATGCTATGCATTACACATCAAATAGAACAAAATGATCAGACTAACAAAGGTAAAATCCTAGTGAATGTTAAAATAACTGTTCTTGCCTATACATATGTTAACCTTATAACAGTAAGGAGGTATACAACTCTGTAATAAATTACACTTGATTTGTTTCATTTTGTATATAATATGTCCTTATTTTATTTTAAATGTTCTGTATACTATGTAATATTTATGTATATATGTAACTTTATTGTACATTTCCTTAACACGCATATAGTATTTGTATTTTATTTCAAATGTTCCATATTCTATGTAATATTTATGTTTATATATAATTTTTGTACATTTCCTTGACATGTTCTATGTTCACAAGTCTTTATGGCTGCTAGTGAACTCACAGAATACAATCTAATCTAATCTAATCTAATCTATTACTTGTAGAAGCACTGTTTCCCTCAGTATTCCAACTGTTAGTAATAGTTACTTATAAGAAACTATCAACAGGTTATAAACACTTACCAATCTGACATATTACTTGTGGAAGTACTGTTCTCAGTATCCCAACTGTTAGTAATAGGTACTTATAAGAATCTGTCAACAGGTTATAAACACTTACCAATCTGACATATAACTTGTGGAAGTACTGTTTTCAGTATCCCAACTGTTAGTAATAGTTACTTATAAGAATCTGTCAACAGGTTATAAACACTTACCAATCTGACATATTACTTGTGGAAGTACTGCTTTCAGTATCCCAACTGTTAGTAATAGTTACTTATAAGAAACTGTCAACAGGTTATAAACACTTACCAATCTGACATATTACTTGTGGAAGTACTGTTTTCAGTATCCCAACTGTTAGTAATAGTTACTTATAAGAATCTGTCAACAGGTTATAAACACTTACCAATCTGACATATTACTTGTGGAAGCACTGTTCTCAGTATCCCAGCTGTTAGTAATAGTTACTTATAAGAAACTGTCAACAGGTTATAAACACTTACCAATCTGACATATTACTTGTAGAAGCACTGTTCTCAGTATCCCAGCTGTTAGTAAAAGTTACTTATAAGAAACTATTAACAGGTTATAAACACTTACCAATCTGACATATTACTTGTAGAAGCACTGTTCTCAGTATCCCAGCTGTTAGTAATAGTTACTTATAAGAATCTATCAACAGGTTATAAACACTTACCAATCTGACATATTACTTGTGGAAGTACTGTTCTCAGTATCCCAGCTGTTAGTAATAGTTAGTTATAAGAAACTGTCAACAGGTTATAAACACTTACCAATCTGACATATTACTTGTGGAAGTACTGTTCTCAGTATCCCAGCTGTTAGTAATAGTTAGTTATAAGAAACTGTCAACAGGTTATAAACACTTACCAATCTGACATATTACTTGTGGAAGCACTGTTCTCCTCAGTATCCCAGCTGTTAGTAATAGTTACTTATAAGAAACTGTCAACAGGTTATAAACACATACCAATCTGACATATTACTTGTGGAAGCACTGTTCTCATCAGTATCCCAGCTGTTAGTAATAGTTACTTATAAGAAACTCTCAACAGGTTATAAACACTTACCAATCTGACATATTACTTGTAGAAGCACTGTTCTCAGTATCCCAGCTGTTAGTAATAGTTAGTTATAAGAAACTCTCAACAGGTTATAAACACTTACCAATCTGACATATTACTTGTAGAAGTACTGTTCTCAGTATCCCAGCTGTTAGTAATAGTTACTTATAAGAATCTATCAACAGGTTATAAACACTTACCAATCTGACATATTACTTGTAGAAGCACTGTTCTCAGTATCCCAGCTGTTAGTAATAGTTACTTATAAGAAATGATTAACAGGTTATAAACACTTACCAATCTGACATATTACTTGTAGAAGCACTGTTCTCCTCAGTATCCCAACTGTTAGTAATAGTTACTTATAAGAATCTATCAACAGGTTATAAACACTTACCAATCTGACATATTACTTGTAGAAGTAATGTTCTCAGAATCCCAGCTGTTAGTAATAGTTAGTTGTAAGAAACTATCAACAGGTTATAAACACTTACCAATCTGACATATTACTTCTAGAAGCACTGTTCTCCTCAGTATCCCAGCTGTTAGTAATAGTTACTTATAAGAATTTATCAACAGGTTATAAACACTTACCAATCTGACATATTACTTGTAGAAGCACTGTTCTCCTCAGTATCCCAGCTGTTAGTAATAGTTACTTATAAGAAACTATCAACAGGTTATAAACACTTACCAATCTGACATATTACTTGTAGAAGCACTGTTTCCCTCAGTATTCCAACTATTAGTAATAGTTACTTATAAGACTATCAACAGGTTATAAACACTTACCAATCTGACATATTACTTGTAGAAGCACTGTTCTCAGTATCCGAACTGTTAGTAATAGTTACTTATAAGAAACTGTCAACAGGTTATAAACACTTACCAATCTGACATATTACTTGTGGAAGTACTGTTCTCAGTATCCCAGATGTTAGTAATAGTTACTTATAAGAAACTGTCAACAGGTTATAAACACTTACCAATCTGACATATTACTTGTGGAAGTACTGTTCTCAGTATCCGAACTGTTAGTAATAGTTACTTATAAGAAACTGTCAACAGGTTATAAACACTTACCAATCTGACATATTACTTGTGGAAGTACTGTTCTCAGTATACGAACTGTTAGTAATAGTTACTTATAAGAAACTGTCAACAGGTTATAAACACTTACCAATCTGACATATTACTTGTGGAAGTACTGTTCTCAGTATCCCAGATGTTAGTAATAGTTACTTATAAGAAACTGTCAACAGGTTATAAACACTTACCAATCTGACATATTACTTGTGGAAGTACTGTTCTCAGTATCCGAACTGTTAGTAATAGTTACTTATAAGAAACTGTCAACAGGTTATAAACACTTACCAATCTGACATATTACTTGTGGAAGTACTGTTCTCAGTATACGAACTGTTAGTAATAGTTACGTATAAGAAACTGTCAACAGGTTATAAACACTTACCAATCTGACATATTACTTATGGAAGTACTGTTCTCAGTATCCGAACTGTTAGTAATAGTTACTTATAAGAAACTGTCAACAGCTTATAAAGACTTACCAATCTGACATATTACTTGTGAAAGCACTGTTCTCCTGAGTATCTCAGATGTTAGTAATAGTTACTTATAAGAAACTGTCAACAGGTTATAAACACTTACCAAGCAGACATATTACTTGTAGAAGCACTGTTTCCCTCAGTATTCCAACTGTTAGTAATAGTTACTTATAAGAATCTATCAACAGGTTATAAACACTTACCAATCTGACATATTACTTGTGGAAGTACTGTTCTCAGTATCCCAGCTGTTAGTAATAGTTAGTTATAAGAAACTGTCAAAAGGTTATAAACACTTACCAATCTGACATATTACTTGTAGAAGTACTGTTCTCAGTATCCCAGCTGTTAGTAATAGTTACTTATAAGAATCTATCAACCGGTTATAAACACTTACCAATCTGACATATTACTTGTAGAAGCACTGTTCTCAGTATCCCAGCTGTTAGTAATAGTTACTTATAAGAATCTATCAACAGGTTATAAACACTTACCAATCTGACATATTACTTGTAGAAGCACTGTTCTCCTCAGTATCCCAGCTGTTAGTAATAGTTACTTATAAGAAACTATTAACAGGTTATAAACACTTACCAATCTGACATATTACTTGTGGAAGCACTGTTCTCCTCAGTATCCCAGCTGTTAGTAATACTTACTTATAAGAAACTATCAACAGGTTATAAACACTTACCAATCTGACATATTACTTGTGGAAGCACTGTTCTCAGTATCCCAGCTGTTAGTAATAGTTACTTATAAGAAACTATCAACAGCTTATAAACACTTAACAATCTGACATATTACTTGTGGAAGTACTGTTCTCAGTATCCCAGCTGTTAGTAATAGTTACTTATAAGAAACTATCAACAGGTTATAAACACTTACCAATCTGACATATTACTTGTGGAAGCACTGTTCTCCTCAGTATCCCAGCTGTTAGTAATACTTACTTATAAGAAATTATCAACAGGTTATAAACACATACCAATCTGACATATTACTTGTGGAAGCAGTGTTCTCCTCAGTATCCCAGATGTTAGTAATACTTACTTATAAGAAATTATCAACAGGTTATAAACACTTACCAATCTGACATATTACTTGTGGAAGCAGTGTTCTCCTCAGTTTCCCAGCTGTTAGTAATAGTTACATATAAGAAACTATCAACAGGTTATAAACACTTACGAATCTGACATATTACTTGTGAAAGTACTGTTCTCAGTATCCCAGCTGTTAGTAATACTTACTTATAAGAAATTATCAACAGGTTATAAACACTTACCAATCTGACATATTACTTGTGGAAGCACTGTTCTCCTCAGTATCCCAGATGTTAGTAATACTTACTTATAAGAAATTATCAACAGGTTATAAACACTTAGCAATCTGACATATTACTTGTGGAAGCACTGTTCTCATCAGTATCCCAGCTGTTAGTAATAGTTACTTATAAGAATCTATCAACAGGTTATAAACACTTACCAATCTGACATATTACTTGTGGAAGTACTGTTCTCAGTATCCCAGATGTTAGTAATACTTACTTATAAGAAATTATCAACAGGTTATAAACACTTACCAATCTGACATATTACTTGTGGAAGCAGTGTTCTCCTCAGTTTCCCAGCTGTTAGTAATAGTTACATATAAGAAACTATCAACAGGTTATAAACACTTACGAATCTGACATATTACTTGTGAAAGTACTGTTCTCAGTATCCCAGCTGTTAGTAATACTTACTTATAAGAAATTATCAACAGGTTATAAACACTTACCAATCTGACATATTACTTGTGGAAGCACTGTTCTCCTCAGTATCCCAGATGTTAGTAATACTTACTTATAAGAAATTATCAACAGGTTATAAACACTTAGCAATCTGACATATTACTTGTGGAAGCACTGTTCTCATCAGTATCCCAGCTGTTAGTAATAGTTACTTATAAGAATCTATCAACAGGTTATAAACACTTACCAATCTGACATATTACTTGTGGAAGTACTGTTCTCAGTATCCCAGATGTTAGTAATAGTTACTTATAAGAAACTATCAATACGTTATAAACACTTACGAATCTGACATATTACTTGTGGAAGTACTGTTCTCAGTATCCCAGATGTTAGTAATAGTTACTTATAAGAAACTATCAACACGTTATAAACACTTACCAATCTGACATATTACTTGTGGAAGTACTGTTCTCAGTATCCCAGATGTTAGCAATAGTTACTTATAAGAAACTGTCAACAGGTTATAAACACTTACCAATCTGACAGATTACTTGTGGAAGTACTGTTCTCAGTATCCGAACTGTTAGTAATAGTTACTTATAAGAAACTGTCAACAGGTTATAAACACTTACCAATCTGACATATTACTTGTGAAAGCACTGTTCTCCAGAGTATCCCAGCTGTTAGTAATAGTTACTTATAAGAAACTGTCAACAGGTTATAAACACTTACCAATCTGACATATTACTTGTGAAAGCACTGTTCTCCTGAGTATCCCAGCTGTTAGTAATAGTTACTTATAAGAAACTGTCAACAGGTTATAAACACTTACCAATCTGACATATTACTTGTGGAAGTACTGTTCTCAGTATCCGAACTGTTAGTAATAGTTACTTATAAGAAATTGTCAACAGGTTATAAACACTTACCAATCAGACATATTACTTGTGGAAGTACTGTTCTCAGTATCCGAACTGTTAGTAATAGTTACTTATAAGAAACTGTCAACAGGTTATAAACACTTACCAATCTGACATTATACTTGTGGAAGTACTGTTCTCAGTATACGAACTGTTAGTAATAGTTACTTATAAGAAACTGTCAACAGGTTATAAACACTTACCAATCTGACATATTTCTTGTGGAAGCACAGTTCTCCTCAGTATCCCAACTGTTAGTAATAGTTACTTATAAGAAACTGTCAACAGGTTATAAACACTTACCAATCTGACATATTACTTGTAGAAGCAGTGTTCTCAGTATCCCAGCTGTTAGTAATAGTTACTTATAAGAAACTATCAACAGGTTATAAACACTTACCAATCTGACATATTACTTGTAGAAGCAGTGTTCTCAGTATCCCAACTGTTAGTAATAGTTACTTATAAGAAACTGTCAACAGGTTATAAACACTTACCAATCTGACATATTACTTGTGGAAGTACTGTTCTCAGTATCCCAGCTGTTAGTAATAGTTACTTATAAGAAACTGTCAACAAGTTATAAACACTTACCAATCTGACATATTACTTGTGGTAGCACTGATCTCCTGAGTATCCCAGCTGTTAGTAATAGTTAGTTATAAGAAACTGTCAACAGGTTATAAACACTTACCAATCTGAAATATTACTTGTAGAAGCACTGTCTCCTGAGTATCCCAGCTGTTAGTAATAGTTACTTATAAGAAGCTCTCAACAGGTTATAAACACTTACCAATCTGACATATTACTTGTGGAAGCACTGTTCTCCTGAGTATCCCAGCTGTTAGTAATACTTACTTATAAGAAACTGTCAACAGCTTATAAACACTTACCAATCTGACATATTACTTGTAGAAGCACTGTTCTCCTCAGTATCCCAACTATTAGTAATAGTTACTTATAAGAAACTGTCAACAGGTTATAAACACTTGCCAATCTGACATATTACTTGTGGAAGTACTGTTCTCCTCAGTATCCCAGCTGTTAGTAATAGTTACTTATAAGAATCTATCAACAGGTTATAAACACTTACCAATCTGACATGTTACTTGTAGAAGTAATGTGCTCAGTATCCCAGCTGTTAGTAATAGTTAGTTATAAGAAACTATCAACAGGTTATAAACACTTACCAATCTGACATATTACTTGTATAAGTAATGTTCTCAGTATCCCAGCTGTTAGTAATAGTTAGTTATAAGAAACTATCAACAGGTTATAAACACTTACCAATCTGACATATTACTTGTAGAAGCACTGTTCTCCTCAGTATCCCAGCTGTTAGTAATAGTTACTTATAAGAAACTATCAACAGGTTATAAACACTTACCAATCTGACATATTACTTGTAGAAGCAGTGTTCTCAGTATCCCAACTGTTAGTAATAGTTACTTATAAGAAACTGTCAACAGGTTATAAACACTTACCAATCTGACATATTACTTGTGGAAGTACTGTTCTCAGTATCCCAGCTGTTAGTAATAGTTACTTATAAGAAACTATCAACAGGTTATAAACACTTACCAATCTGACATATTACTTGTAGAAGCACTGTTTCCCTCAGTATTCCAACTGTTAGTAATAGTTACTTATAAGAATCTATCAACAGGTTATAAACACTTACCAATCTGACATATTACTTGTAGAAGCACTGTTCTCCTCAGTATCCCAGCTGTTAGTAATAGCTACATATAAGAAACTGTCAACAGGTTATAAACACTTACCAATCAGACATATTACTTGTGGAAGTACTGTTCTCAGTATCCGAACTGTTAGTAATAGTTACGTATAAGAAACTGGCAACAGGTTATAAACACTTACCAATCTGATATATTACTTGTGGAAGCACTGTTCTCCTGAGTATCCCAGCTGTTAGTAATAGTTACTTATAAGAAACTGTCAACAGGTTATAAACACTTACCAATCTGACATATTACTTGTAGAAGCACTGTTCTCAGTATCCGAACTGTTAGTAATAGTTACTTATAAGAAACTGTCAACAGGTTATAAACACTTACCAATCTGACATATTACTTGTGGAAGTACTGTTCTCAGTATCCGAACTGTTAGTAATAGTTACTTATAAGAAACTGTCAACAGGTTATAAACACTTACCAATCTGACATATTACTTGTGGAAGTACTGTTCTCAGTATACGAACTGTTAGTAATAGTTACTTATAAGAAACTGTCAACAGGTTATAAACACTTACCAATCTGACATATTACTTGTGGAAGTACTGTTCTCAGTATCCCAGATGTTAGTAATAGTTACTTATAAGAAACTGTCTACAGGTTATAAACACTTACCAATCTGACATATTACTTGTGGAAGTACTGTTCTCAGTATCCGAACTGTTAGTAATAGTTACTTATAAGAAACTGTCAACAGGTTATAAACACTTACCAATCTGACATATTACGTGTGGAAGTACTGTTCCCAGTATCCGAACTGTTAGTAATAGTTACTTATAAGAAACTGGTAACAGGTTATAAACACATACCAATCTGACATATTACTTGTGGAAGCACTGTTCTCCTGAGTATCCCAGCTGTTAGTAATAGTTACTTATAAGAAACTGTCAACAGGTTATAAACACTTACCAATCTGACATATTACTTGTAGAAGCACTGTTCTCAGTATCCCAGCTGTTAGTAATAGTTACTTATAAGAAACTATCAATACGTTATAAACACTTACGAATCTGACATATTACTTGTGGAAGTACTGTTCTCAGTATCCCAGATGTTAGTAATAGTTACTTATAAGAAACTATCAACACGTTATAAACACTTACCAATCTGACATATTACTTGTGGAAGTACTGTTCTCAGTATCCCAGATGTTAGCAATAGTTACTTATAAGAAACTGTCAACAGGTTATAAACACTTACCAATCTGACATATTACTTGTGGAAGTACTGCTTTCAGTATCCCAACTGTTAGTAATAGTTACTTATAAGAAACTGTCAACAGGTTATAAACACTTACCAATCTGACATATTACTTGTGGAAGTACTGTTTTCAGTATCCCAACTGTTAGTAATAGTTACTTATAAGAATCTGTCAACAGGTTATAAACACTTACCAATCTGACATATTACTTGTGGAAGCACTGTTCTCAGTATCCCAGCTGTTAGTAATAGTTACTTATAAGAAACTGTCAACAGGTTATAAACACTTACCAATCTGACATATTACTTGTAGAAGCACTGTTCTCAGTATCCCAGCTGTTAGTAAAAGTTACTTATAAGAAACTATTAACAGGTTATAAACACTTACCAATCTGACATATTACTTGTAGAAGCACTGTTCTCAGTATCCCAGCTGTTAGTAATAGTTACTTATAAGAATCTATCAACAGGTTATAAACACTTACCAATCTGACATATTACTTGTGGAAGTACTGTTCTCAGTATCCCAGCTGTTAGTAATAGTTAGTTATAAGAAACTGTCAACAGGTTATAAACACTTACCAATCTGACATATTACTTGTGGAAGTACTGTTCTCAGTATCCCAGCTGTTAGTAATAGTTAGTTATAAGAAACTGTCAACAGGTTATAAACACTTACCAATCTGACATATTACTTGTGGAAGCACTGTTCTCCTCAGTATCCCAGCTGTTAGTAATAGTTACTTATAAGAAACTGTCAACAGGTTATAAACACATACCAATCTGACATATTACTTGTGGAAGCACTGTTCTCATCAGTATCCCAGCTGTTAGTAATAGTTACTTATAAGAATCTATCAACAGGTTATAAACACTTACCAATCTGACATATTACTTGTAGAAGCACTGTTCTCAGTATCCCAGCTGTTAGTAATAGTTACTTATAAGAAATGATTAACAGGTTATAAACACTTACCAATCTGACATATTACTTGTAGAAGCACTGTTCTCCTCAGTATCCCAACTGTTAGTAATAGTTACTTATAAGAATCTATCAACAGGTTATAAACACTTACCAATCTGACATATTACTTGTAGAAGTAATGTTCTCAGAATCCCAGCTGTTAGTAATAGTTAGTTGTAAGAAACTATCAACAGGTTATAAACACTTACCAATCTGACATATTACTTCTAGAAGCACTGTTCTCCTCAGTATCCCAGCTGTTAGTAATAGTTACTTATAAGAATTTATCAACAGGTTATAAACACTTACCAATCTGACATATTACTTGTAGAAGCACTGTTCTCCTCAGTATCCCAGCTGTTAGTAATAGTTACTTATAAGAAACTATCAACAGGTTATAAACACTTACCAATCTGACATATTACTTGTAGAAGCACTGTTTCCCTCAGTATTCCAACTATTAGTAATAGTTACTTATAAGACTATCAACAGGTTATAAACACTTACCAATCTGACATATTACTTGTAGAAGCACTGTTCTCAGTATCCGAACTGTTAGTAATAGTTACTTATAAGAAACTGTCAACAGGTTATAAACACTTACCAATCTGACATATTACTTGTGGAAGTACTGTTCTCAGTATCCCAGATGTTAGTAATAGTTACTTATAAGAAACTGTCAACAGGTTATAAACACTTACCAATCTGACATATTACTTGTGGAAGTACTGTTCTCAGTATCCGAACTGTTAGTAATAGTTACTTATAAGAAACTGTCAACAGGTTATAAACACTTACCAATCTGACATATTACTTGTGGAAGTACTGTTCTCAGTATACGAACTGTTAGTAATAGTTACTTATAAGAAACTGTCAACAGGTTATAAACACTTACCAATCTGACATATTACTTGTGGAAGTACTGTTCTCAGTATCCCAGATGTTAGTAATAGTTACTTATAAGAAACTGTCAACAGGTTATAAACACTTACCAATCTGACATATTACTTGTGGAAGTACTGTTCTCAGTATCCGAACTGTTAGTAATAGTTACTTATAAGAAACTGTCAACAGGTTATAAACACTTACCAATCTGACATATTACTTGTGGAAGTACTGTTCTCAGTATACGAACTGTTAGTAATAGTTACGTATAAGAAACTGTCAACAGGTTATAAACACTTACCAATCTGACATATTACTTATGGAAGTACTGTTCTCAGTATCCGAACTGTTAGTAATAGTTACTTATAAGAAACTGTCAACAGCTTATAAAGACTTACCAATCTGACATATTACTTGTGAAAGCACTGTTCTCCTGAGTATCTCAGATGTTAGTAATAGTTACTTATAAGAAACTGTCAACAGGTTATAAACACTTACCAAGCAGACATATTACTTGTAGAAGCACTGTTTCCCTCAGTATTCCAACTGTTAGTAATAGTTACTTATAAGAATCTATCAACAGGTTATAAACACTTACCAATCTGACATATTACTTGTGGAAGTACTGTTCTCAGTATCCCAGCTGTTAGTAATAGTTAGTTATAAGAAACTGTCAAAAGGTTATAAACACTTACCAATCTGACATATTACTTGTAGAAGTACTGTTCTCAGTATCCCAGCTGTTAGTAATAGTTACTTATAAGAATCTATCAACCGGTTATAAACACTTACCAATCTGACATATTACTTGTAGAAGCACTGTTCTCAGTATCCCAGCTGTTAGTAATAGTTACTTATAAGAATCTATCAACAGGTTATAAACACTTACCAATCTGACATATTACTTGTAGAAGCACTGTTCTCCTCAGTATCCCAGCTGTTAGTAATAGTTACTTATAAGAAACTATTAACAGGTTATAAACACTTACCAATCTGACATATTACTTGTGGAAGCACTGTTCTCCTCAGTATCCCAGCTGTTAGTAATACTTACTTATAAGAAACTATCAACAGGTTATAAACACTTACCAATCTGACATATTACTTGTGGAAGCACTGTTCTCAGTATCCCAGCTGTTAGTAATAGTTACTTATAAGAAACTATCAACAGCTTATAAACACTTAACAATCTGACATATTACTTGTGGAAGTACTGTTCTCAGTATCCCAGCTGTTAGTAATAGTTACTTATAAGAAACTATCAACAGGTTATAAACACTTACCAATCTGACATATTACTTGTGGAAGCACTGTTCTCCTCAGTATCCCAGCTGTTAGTAATACTTACTTATAAGAAATTATCAACAGGTTATAAACACATACCAATCTGACATATTACTTGTGGAAGCAGTGTTCTCCTCAGTATCCCAGATGTTAGTAATACTTACTTATAAGAAATTATCAACAGGTTATAAACACTTACCAATCTGACATATTACTTGTGGAAGCACTGTTCTCCTCAGTATCCCAGATGTTAGTAATAGTTACATATAAGAAACTATCAACAGGTTATAAACACTTACGAATCTGACATATTACTTGTGAAAGTACTGTTCTCAGTATCCCAGCTGTTAGTAATAGTTACTTATAAGAAACTATCAACAGGTTATAAACACTTAGCAATCTGACATATTACTTGTGGAAGCACTGTTCTCCTCAGTATTACAACTGTTAGTAATAGTTACTTATAAGAATCTATCAACAGGTTATAAACACTTACCAATCTGACATATTACTTGTGGAAGTACTGTTCTCAGTATCCCAGATGTTAGTAATAGTTACTTATAAGAAACTATCAATACGTTATAAACACTTACGAATCTGACATATTACTTGTGGAAGTACTGTTCTCAGTATCCCAGATGTTAGTAATAGTTACTTATAAGAAACTATCAACACGTTATAAACACTTACCAATCTGACATATTACTTGTGGAAGTACTGTTCTCAGTATCCCAGATGTTAGCAATAGTTACTTATAAGAAACTGTCAACAGGTTATAAACACTTACCAATCTGACAGATTACTTGTGGAAGTACTGTTCTCAGTATCCGAACTGTTAGTAATAGTTACTTATAAGAAACTGTCAACAGGTTATAAACACTTACCAATCTGACATATTACTTGTGAAAGCACTGTTCTCCAGAGTATCCCAGCTGTTAGTAATAGTTACTTATAAGAAACTGTCAACAGGTTATAAACACTTACCAATCTGACATATTACTTGTGAAAGCACTGTTCTCCTGAGTATCCCAGCTGTTAGTAATAGTTACTTATAAGAAACTGTCAACAGGTTATAAACACTTACCAATCTGACATATTACTTGTGGAAGTACTGTTCTCAGTATCCGAACTGTTAGTAATAGTTACTTATAAGAAATTGTCAACAGGTTATAAACACTTACCAATCAGACATATTACTTGTGGAAGTACTGTTCTCAGTATCCGAACTGTTAGTAATAGTTACTTATAAGAAACTGTCAACAGGTTATAAACACTTACCAATCTGACATTATACTTGTGGAAGTACTGTTCTCAGTATACGAACTGTTAGTAATAGTTACTTATAAGAAACTGTCAACAGGTTATAAACACTTACCAATCTGACATATTTCTTGTGGAAGCACAGTTCTCCTCAGTATCCCAACTGTTAGTAATAGTTACTTATAAGAAACTGTCAACAGGTTATAAACACTTACCAATCTGACATATTACTTGTAGAAGCAGTGTTCTCAGTATCCCAGCTGTTAGTAATAGTTACTTATAAGAAACTATCAACAGGTTATAAACACTTACCAATCTGACATATTACTTGTAGAAGCAGTGTTCTCAGTATCCCAACTGTTAGTAATAGTTACTTATAAGAAACTGTCAACAGGTTATAAACACTTACCAATCTGACATATTACTTGTGGAAGTACTGTTCTCAGTATCCCAGCTGTTAGTAATAGTTACTTATAAGAAACTGTCAACAAGTTATAAACACTTACCAATCTGACATATTACTTGTGGTAGCACTGATCTCCTGAGTATCCCAGCTGTTAGTAATAGTTAGTTATAAGAAACTGTCAACAGGTTATAAACACTTACCAATCTGAAATATTACTTGTAGAAGCACTGTCTCCTGAGTATCCCAGCTGTTAGTAATAGTTACTTATAAGAAGCTCTCAACAGGTTATAAACACTTACCAATCTGACATATTACTTGTGGAAGCACTGTTCTCCTGAGTATCCCAGCTGTTAGTAATACTTACTTATAAGAAACTGTCAACAGCTTATAAACACTTACCAATCTGACATATTACTTGTAGAAGCACTGTTCTCCTCAGTATCCCAACTATTAGTAATAGTTACTTATAAGAAACTGTCAACAGGTTATAAACACTTGCCAATCTGACATATTACTTGTGGAAGTACTGTTCTCCTCAGTATCCCAGCTGTTAGTAATAGTTACTTATAAGAATCTATCAACAGGTTATAAACACTTACCAATCTGACATGTTACTTGTAGAAGTAATGTGCTCAGTATCCCAGCTGTTAGTAATAGTTAGTTATAAGAAACTATCAACAGGTTATAAACACTTACCAATCTGACATATTACTTGTATAAGTAATGTTCTCAGTATCCCAGCTGTTAGTAATAGTTAGTTATAAGAAACTATCAACAGGTTATAAACACTTACCAATCTGACATATTACTTGTAGAAGCACTGTTCTCCTCAGTATCCCAGCTGTTAGTAATAGTTACTTATAAGAAACTATCAACAGGTTATAAACACTTACCAATCTGACATATTACTTGTAGAAGCAGTGTTCTCAGTATCCCAACTGTTAGTAATAGTTACTTATAAGAAACTGTCAACAGGTTATAAACACTTACCAATCTGACATATTACTTGTGGAAGTACTGTTCTCAGTATCCCAGCTGTTAGTAATAGTTACTTATAAGAAACTATCAACAGGTTATAAACACTTACCAATCTGACATATTACTTGTAGAAGCACTGTTTCCCTCAGTATTCCAACTGTTAGTAATAGTTACTTATAAGAATCTATCAACAGGTTATAAACACTTACCAATCTGACATATTACTTGTAGAAGCACTGTTCTCCTCAGTATCCCAGCTGTTAGTAATAGCTACATATAAGAAACTGTCAACAGGTTATAAACACTTACCAATCAGACATATTACTTGTGGAAGTACTGTTCTCAGTATCCGAACTGTTAGTAATAGTTACGTATAAGAAACTGGCAACAGGTTATAAACACTTACCAATCTGATATATTACTTGTGGAAGCACTGTTCTCCTGAGTATCCCAGCTGTTAGTAATAGTTACTTATAAGAAACTGTCAACAGGTTATAAACACTTACCAATCTGACATATTACTTGTAGAAGCACTGTTCTCAGTATCCGAACTGTTAGTAATAGTTACTTATAAGAAACTGTCAACAGGTTATAAACACTTACCAATCTGACATATTACTTGTGGAAGTACTGTTCTCAGTATCCGAACTGTTAGTAATAGTTACTTATAAGAAACTGTCAACAGGTTATAAACACTTACCAATCTGACATATTACTTGTGGAAGTACTGTTCTCAGTATACGAACTGTTAGTAATAGTTACTTATAAGAAACTGTCAACAGGTTATAAACACTTACCAATCTGACATATTACTTGTGGAAGTACTGTTCTCAGTATCCCAGATGTTAGTAATAGTTACTTATAAGAAACTGTCTACAGGTTATAAACACTTACCAATCTGACATATTACTTGTGGAAGTACTGTTCTCAGTATCCGAACTGTTAGTAATAGTTACTTATAAGAAACTGTCAACAGGTTATAAACACTTACCAATCTGACATATTACGTGTGGAAGTACTGTTCCCAGTATCCGAACTGTTAGTAATAGTTACTTATAAGAAACTGGTAACAGGTTATAAACACATACCAATCTGACATATTACTTGTGGAAGCACTGTTCTCCTGAGTATCCCAGCTGTTAGTAATAGTTACTTATAAGAAACTGTCAACAGGTTATAAACACTTACCAATCTGACATATTACTTGTAGAAGCACTGTTCTCAGTATCCCAGCTGTTAGTAATAGTTACTTATAAGAAACTATCAATACGTTATAAACACTTACGAATCTGACATATTACTTGTGGAAGTACTGTTCTCAGTATCCCAGATGTTAGTAATAGTTACTTATAAGAAACTATCAACACGTTATAAACACTTACCAATCTGACATATTACTTGTGGAAGTACTGTTCTCAGTATCCCAGATGTTAGCAATAGTTACTTATAAGAAACTGTCAACAGGTTATAAACACTTACCAATCTGACAGATTACTTGTGGAAGTACTGTTCTCAGTATCCGAACTGTTAGTAATAGTTACTTATAAGAAACTGTCAACAGGTTATAAACACTTACCAATCTGACATATTACTTGTGAAAGCACTGTTCTCCTGAGTATCCCAGCTGTTAGTAATAGTTACTTATAAGAAACTGTCAACAGGTTATAAACACTTACCAATCTGACATATTACTTGTGAAAGCACTGTTCTCCTGAGTATCCCAGCTGTTAGTAATAGTTACTTATAAGAAACTGTCAACAGGTTATAAACACTTACCAATCTGACATATTACTTGTGGAAGTACTGTTCTCAGTATCCGAACTGTTAGTAATAGTTACTTATAAGAAACTGTCAACAGGTTATAAACACTTACCAATCTGACATTATACTTGTGGAAGTACTGTTCTCAGTATACGAACTGTTAGTAATAGTTACTTATAAGAAACTGTCAACAGGTTATAAACACTTACCAATCTGACATATTTCTTGTGGAAGCACAGTTCTCCTCAGTATCCCAACTGTTAGTAATAGTTACTTATAAGAAACTGTCAACAGGTTATAAACACTTACCAATCTGACATATTACTTGTAGAAGCAGTGTTCTCAGTATCCCAGCTGTTAGTAATAGTTACTTATAAGAAACTATCAACAGGTTATAAACACTTACCAATCTGACATATTACTTGTAGAAGCAGTGTTCTCAGTATCCCAACTGTTAGTAATAGTTACTTATAAGAAACTGTCAACAGGTTATAAACACTTACCAATCTGACATATTACTTGTGGAAGTACTGTTCTCAGTATCCCAGCTGTTAGTAATAGTTACTTATAAGAAACTGTCAACAAGTTATAAACACTTACCAATCTGACATATTACTTGTGGTAGCACTGATCTCCTGAGTATCCCAGCTGTTAGTAATAGTTAGTTATAAGAAACTGTCAACAGGTTATAAACACTTACCAATCTGAAATATTACTTGTAGAAGCACTGTCTCCTGAGTATCCCAGCTGTTAGTAATAGTTACTTATAAGAAGCTCTCAACAGGTTATAAACACTTACCAATCTGACATATTACTTGTGGAAGCACTGTTCTCCTGAGTATCCCAGCTGTTAGTAATACTTACTTATAAGAAACTGTCAACAGCTTATAAACACTTACCAATCTGACATATTACTTGTAGAAGCACTGTTCTCCTCAGTATCCCAACTATTAGTAATAGTTACTTATAAGAAACTGTCAACAGGTTATAAACACTTGCCAATCTGACATATTACTTGTGGAAGTACTGTTCTCCTCAGTATCCCAGCTGTTAGTAATAGTTACTTATAAGAATCTATCAACAGGTTATAAACACTTACCAATCTGACATGTTACTTGTAGAAGTAATGTGCTCAGTATCCCAGCTGTTAGTAATAGTTAGTTATAAGAAACTATCAACAGGTTATAAACACTTACCAATCTGACATATTACTTGTATAAGTAATGTTCTCAGTATCCCAGCTGTTAGTAATAGTTAGTTATAAGAAACTATCAACAGGTTATAAACACTTACCAATCTGACATATTACTTGTAGAAGCACTGTTCTCCTCAGTATCCCAGCTGTTAGTAATAGTTACTTGTAAGAAACTATCAACAGGTTATAAACACTTACCAATCTGACATATTACTTGTAGAAGCAGTGTTCTCAGTATCCCAACTGTTAGTAATAGTTACTTATAAGAAACTGTCAACAGGTTATAAACACTTACCAATCTGACATATTACTTGTGGAAGTACTGTTCTCAGTATCCCAGCTGTTAGTAATAGTTACTTATAAGAAACTATCAACAGGTTATAAACACTTACCAATCTGACATATTACTTGTAGAAGCACTGTTTCCCTCAGTATTCCAACTGTTAGTAATAGTTACTTATAAGAATCTATCAACAGGTTATAAACACTTACCAATCTGACATATTACTTGTAGAAGCACTGTTCTCCTCAGTATCCCAGCTGTTAGTAATAGCTACATATAAGAAACTGTCAACAGGTTATAAACACTTACAAATCAGACATATTACTTGTGGAAGTACTGTTCTCAGTATCCGAACTGTTAGTAATAGTTACGTATAAGAAACTGGCAACAGGTTATAAACACTTACCAATCTGATATATTACTTGTGGAAGCACTGTTCTCCTGAGTATCCCAGCTGTTAGTAATAGTTACTTATAAGAAACTGTCAACAGGTTATAAACACTTACCAATCTGACATATTACTTGTAGAAGCACTGTTCTCAGTATCCGAACTGTTAGTAATAGTTACTTATAAGAAACTGTCAACAGGTTATAAACACTTACCAATCTGACATATTACTTGTGGAAGTACTGTTCTCAGTATCCGAACTGTTAGTAATAGTTACTTATAAGAAACTGTCAACAGGTTATAAACACTTACCAATCTGACATATTACTTGTGGAAGTACTGTTCTCAGTATACGAACTGTTAGTAATAGTTACTTATAAGAAACTGTCAACAGGTTATAAACACTTACCAATCTGACATATTACTTGTGGAAGTACTGTTCTCAGTATCCCAGATGTTAGTAATAGTTACTTATAAGAAACTGTCAACAGGTTATAAACACTTACCAATCTGACATATTACTTGTGGAAGTACTGTTCTCAGTATCCGAACTGTTAGTAATAGTTACTTATAAGAAACTGTCAACAGGTTATAAACACTTACCAATCTGACATATTACTTGTGGAAGTACTGTTCTCAGTATACGAACTGTTAGTAATAGTTACGTATAAGAAACTGTCAACAGGTTATAAACACTTACCAATCTGACATATTACTTATGGAAGTACTGTTCTCAGTATCCGAACTGTTAGTAATAGTTACTTATAAGAAACTGTCAACAGCTTATAAACACTTACCAATCTGACATATTACTTGTGAAAGCACTGTTCTCCTGAGTATCTCAGATGTTAGTAATAGTTACTTATAAGAAACTGTCAACAGGTTATAAACACTTACCAAGCAGACATATTACTTGTAGAAGCACTGTTTCCCTCAGTATTCCAACTGTTAGTAATAGTTACTTATAAGAATCTATCAACAGGTTATAAACACTTACCAATCTGACATATTACTTGTGGAAGTACTGTTCTCAGTATCCTAACTGTTAGTAATAGTTACATATAAGAAACTGTCAACAGGTTATAAACACTTACCAATCTGACATATTACTTGTAGAAGCACTGTTCTCCTCAGTATTACAACTGTTAGTAATAGTTACTTATAAGAAACTATCAATAGCTTATAAACACTTACCAATCTGACATATTACTTGTGGAAGCACTGTTCTCCTGAGTATCCCAGCTGTTAGTAATAGTTACTTATAAGAAACTGTCAACAGGTTATAAACACTTACCAATCTGACATATTACTTGTAGAAGCACTGTTCTCAGTATCCCAGCTGTTAGTAATAGTTACTTATAAGAAACTGTCAACAGGTTATAAACACTTACCAATCTGACATATTACTTGTAGAAGCACTGTTCTCAGTATCCCAACTGTTAGTAATACTTACTCTTAAGAATCTCTCAACAGGTTATAAACACTTACCAATCTGACATATTACTTGTGGAAGTACTGTTCTCAGTATCCCAACTGTTAGTAATAGTTACTTATAAGAATCTATCAACAGGTTATAAACACTTACCAATCTGACATATTACTTGTGGAAGTACTGTTCTCAGTATCCGAACTGTAAGTAATAGTTACTTATAAGAAACTATCAACAGGTTATAAACACTTACCAATCTGACATATTACTTGTGGAAGTACTGTTCTCAGTATCCCAGCTGTTAGTAATAGTTAGTTATAAGAAACTGTCAACAGGTTATAAACACTTACCAATCTGACATATTACTTGTGGAAGTACTGTTCTCAGTATCCCAGCTGTTAGTAATAGTTAGTTATAAGAAACTGTCAACAGGTTATAAACACATACCAATCTGACATATTACTTGTGGAAGCACTGTTCTCATCAGTATCCCAGCTGTTAGTAATAGTTACTTATAAGAATCTATCAACAGGTTATAAACACTTACCAATCTGACATATTACTTGTAGAAGCACTGTTCTCAGTATCCCAGCTGTTAGTAATAGTTACTTATAAGAAATGATTAACAGGTTATAAACACTTACCAATCTGACATATTACTTGTAGAAGCACTGTTCTCACTATCCGAACTGTTAGTAATAGTTACTTATAAGAATCTATCAACAGGTTATAAACACTTACCAATCTGACATATTACTTGTGGAAGCACTCTTCTCCTCAGTATTACAACTGTTAGTAATAGTTACTTATAAGAAACTGTCAACAGGTTATAAACACTTACCAATCTGACATATTACTTGTGGAAGTACTGTTCTCAGTATCCCAACTGTTAGTAATAGTTACTTATAAGAAACTATCAACAGGTTATAAACACTTACCAATCTGTTATATTACTTGTGGAAGCACTGTTTCCCTCAGTATTCCAGCTGTTAGAAATAGTTACTTATAAGAAACTATCAACAGCTTATAAACACTTACCAATCTGACATATTACTTGTGGAAGCACTGTTCTCCTCAGTATCCCAGCTGTTAGTAATAGTTACTTATAAGAATCTATCAACAGGTTATAAACACTTACCAATGTGACATATTACTTGTAGAAGCACTGTTCTCCTCAGTATCCTAGCTGTTAGTAATAGTTACTTATAAGAAACTATCAACAGCTTATAAACACTTACCAATCTGACATATTACTTGTGGAAGCACTGTTCTCCTCAGTATTACAACTGTTAGTAATAGTTACTTATAAGAAACTGTCAACAGGTTATAAACAGTTACCAATCTGACATATTACTAGTAGAAGCACTGTTCTCCTCAGTATCCCAGCTGTTAGTAATAGTTACATATAAGAAACTATCAACAGGTTATAAACACTTACCAATCTGACATATAACTTGTAGAAGCACTGTTCTCCTCAGTATTACAACTGTTAGTAATAGTTACTTATAAGAATCTATCAACAGGTTATAAACACTTACCAATCTGACATATTACTTGTGGAAGCACTGTTCTCCTCAGTATTACAACTGTTAGTAATAGTTACTTATAAGAAACTGTCAACAGGTTATAAACAGTTACCAATCTGACATATTACTTGTAGAAGCACTGTTCTCCTCAGTATCCCAGCTGTTAGTAATAGTTACTTATAAGAAACTATCAACAGCTTATAAACACTTACCAATCTGACATATTACTTGTAGAAGCACTGATCTCCTCAGTATTACAACTGTTAGTAATAGTTACTTATAAGAAACTATCAATAGCTTATAAACACTTACCAATCTGACATATTACTTGTAGAAGCACTGTTCTCCTCAGTATCCCAACTGTTAGTAATAGTTACTTATAAGAAACTATCAACAGGTTATAAACAGTTACCAATCTGACATATTACTTGTAGAAGCACTGTTCTCCTAGTATCCCAACTGTTAGTAATAGTTACGTATAAGAAACTGTCAACAGGTTATAAACACTTACCAATCTGACATATTACTTATGGAAGTACTGTTCTCAGTATCCGAACTGTTAGTAATAGTTACTTATAAGAAACTGTCAACAGCTTATAAACACTTACCAATCTGACATATTACTTGTGAAAGCACTGTTCTCCTGAGTATCTCAGATGTTAGTAATAGTTACTTATAAGAAACTGTCAACAGGTTATAAACACTTACCAAGCAGACATATTACTTGTAGAAGCACTGTTTCCCTCAGTATCCCAGCTGTTAGTAATAGTTACTTATAAGAATCTATCAACAGGTTATAAACACTTACCAATCTGACATATTACTTGTGGAAGTACTGTTCTCAGTATCCTAACTGTTAGTAATAGTTACATATAAGAAACTGTCAACAGGTTATAAACACTTACCAATCTGACATATTACTTGTGAAAGCACTGTTCTCCTGAGTATCTCAGATGTTAGTAATAGCTACTTATAAGAAACTGTCAACAGGTTATAAACACTTACCAAGCAGACATATTACTTGTAGAAGCACTGTTTCCCTCAGTATCCCAGCTGTTAGTAATAGTTACTTATAAGAATCTATCAACAGGTTATAAACACTTACCAATCTGACATATTACTTGTGGAAGTACTGTTCTCAGTATCCTAACTGTTAGTAATAGTTACATATAAGAAACTGTCAACAGGTTATAAACACTTACCAATCTGACATATTACTTGTGAAAGCACTGTTCTCCTGAGTATCTCAGATGTTAGTAATAGTTACTTATAAGAAACTGTCAACAGGTTATAAACACTTACCAAGCAGACATATTACTTGTAGAAGCACTGTTTCCCTCAGTATCCCAGCTGTTAGTAATAGTTACTTATAAGAATCTATCAACAGGTTATAAACACTTACCAATCTGACTTATTACTTGTGGAAGTACTGTTCTCAGTATCCTAACTGTTAGTAATAGTTACATATAAGAAACTGTCAACAGGTTATAAACACTTACCAATCTGACATATTACGTGTGGAAGTACTGTTCCCAGTATCCGAACTGTTAGTAATAGTTACTTATAAGAAACTGTCAACAGGTTATAAACACATACCAATCTGACATATTACTTGTGGAAGCACTGTTCTCCTGAGTATCCCAGCTGTTAGTAATAGTTACTTATAAGAAACTGTCAACAGGTTATAAACACTTACCAATCTGACATATTACTTGTAGAAGCACTGTTCTCAGTATCCCAGCTGTTAGTAATAGTTACTTATAAGAAACTGTCAACAGGTTATAAACACTTACCAATCTGACATATTACTTGTAGAAGCACTGTTCTCAGTATCCCAACTGTTAGTAATAGTTACTCTTAAGAATCTCTCAACAGGTTATAAACACTTACCAATCTGACATATTACTTGTGGAAGTACTGTTCTCAGTATCCCAACTGTTAGTAATAGTTACTTATAAGAATCTATCAACAGGTTATAAACACTTACCAATCTGACATATTACTTGTGGAAGTACTGTTCTCAGTATCCGAACTGTAAGTAATAGTTACTTATAAGAAACTGTCAACAGGTTATAAACACTTACCAATCTGACATATTACTTGTGGAAGCACTGTTCTCCTCAGTATCCCAACTGTTAGTAATAGTTACTTATAAGAAACTATCAACAGGTTATAAACACTTACCAATCTGACATATTACTTGTGGAAGCACTGTTCTCCTCAGTATCCCAACTGTTAGTAATAGTTACTTATAAGAAACTATCAACAGGTTATAAACACTTACCAATCTGACATATTACTTGTGGAAGCACTGTTCTCCTCAGTATCCCAACTGTTAGAAAAGTTACTTATAAGAAACTATTAACAGGTTATAAACACTTACCAATCTGACATATTACTTGTAGAAGTACTGTTCTCAGTATCCCAACTGTTAGTAATAGTTACTTATAAGAAACTGTCAACAGGTTATAAACACTTACCAATCTGACATATTACTTGTAGAAGCACTGTTCTCACTATCCGAACTGTTAGTAATAGTTACTTATAAGAATCTATCAACAGGTTATAAACACTTACCAATCTGACATATTACTTGTGGAAGCACTGTTCTCCTCAGTATTACAACTGTTAGTAATAGTTACTTATAAGAAACTGTCAACAGGTTATAAACACTTACCAATCTGACATATTACTTGTGGAAGTACTGTTCTCAGTATCCCAACTGTTAGTAATAGTTACTTATAAGAAACTATCAACAGGTTATAACACTTACCAATCTGTTATATTACTTGTGGAAGCACTGTTTCCCTCAGTATTCCAGCTGTTAGAAATAGTTACTTATAAGAAACTATCAACAGCTTATAAACACTTACCAATCTGACATATTACTTGTGGAAGTACTGTTCTCCTCAGTATCCCAGCTGTTAGTAATAGTTACTTATAAGAATCTATCAACAGGTTATAAACACTTACCAATGTGACATATTACTTGTAGAAGCACTGTTCTCCTCAGTATCCTAGCTGTTAGTAATAGTTACTTATAAGAAACTATCAACAGCTTATAAACACTTACCAATCTGACATATTACTTGTGGAAGCACTGTTCTCAGTATTACAACTGTTAGTAATAGTTACTTATAAGAAACTGTCAACAGGTTATAAACAGTTACCAATCTGACATATTACTTGTAGAAGCACTGTTCTCCTCAGTATCCCAACTGTTAGTAATAGTTACTTATAAGAAACTATCAACAGGTTATAAACAGTTACCAATCTGACATATTACTTGTAGAAGCACTGTTCTCCTCAGTATCCCAGCTGTTAGTAATAGTTACATATAAGAAACTATCAACAGCTTATAAACACTTACCAATCTGACATATTACTTGTGGAAGCACTGTTCTCCTCAGTATTACAACTGTTAGTAATAGTTACTTATAAGAAACTGTCAACAGGTTATAAACAGTTACCAATCTGACATATTACTTGTAGAAGCACTGTTCTCCTCAGTATCCCAGCTGTTAGTAATAGTTACTTATAAGAAACTATCAACAGCTTATAAACACTTACCAATCTGACATATTACTTGTAGAAGCACTGTTCTCCTCAGTATTACAACTGTTAGTAATAGTTACTTATAAGAAACTATCAACAGCTTATAAACACTTACCAATCTGACATATTACTTGTAGAAGCACTGTTCTCCTCAGTATCCCAACTGTTAGTAATAGTTACTTATAAGAAACTATCAACAGGTTATAAACAGTTACCAATCTGACATATTACTTGTAGAAGCACTGTTCTCCTCAGTATCCCAGCTGTTAGTAATAGTTACTTATAAGAAACTATCAACAGCTTATAAACACTTACCAATCTGACATATTACTTGTAGAAACACTGTTTCCCTCAGTACTCCCATTGTTTGTAGCAATTACTGATGAACTAGACGGAAGTGCAGGCAACCCGCAATCTCTTTCTGAACCTGGTCCAAGGTAATATGGTCTGTCACTCAGGAATGAAAGTTTCTTCCGTGCAAACAGCCAGAAGTGATCAGCTGGAGCATCAAATTCTTCATTTTCATTTCTCTCTGCATAGTTGTGATGGAGGAGAGTGTTTGAACTTGTGGACGAAGCAACATCTGTGTTCGTCATAGGCTAAAAGCAAACATAAAGTCATACTTTAATTTCAGATTCTAACAGATTTTAAGGGTGAAGCTTATAATAATTTTGTAATCATTCAATTTCATGTTTCCATAAACTGGATGGGTTTGTCTATAAACAACATCCCAGGAAGAGTATAACCATCATCTTTCCTGCTAAAGGAACACATTCATCTTCTTGTACCAATTTTTTGACTGCTGGGTGAGGTGGCAAATCTGTGCTTCTTCAACAGTAATGAAACATATAGTTACCCCTAAAAATGTCAAGTGCTCCTTTCTGATGTCTTTATGACGATGTTGCATCAACAGTAATGAAACATATAGTTAACCCTCTACATGTCAAGTGCTCCTTCCTGATGTCTTGTTGACCATGTTGCTTCAACAGTAATGAAACATACAGTTACCCCTGAACATGTAAAGTGCTTCTTTCTGATGTCTTGCTGACCATGTTTCATAAACAGTGATGTAACAAAGTTATCCCTCAACATGTCAAGTGCTCCCTTCTGATGTCTTGCTGACCGTGTTTCTACAACAGTAATGAAACATAGTTACCCCTCAACATGTCAAGTGCTCTTTTCTGATGTCTTGCTGACCATGTTGCATCAACAGTGATGTAACACAGTTACCCCTGAACATGTCAAGTGCTCCTTTCTGATGTTTTGTTGACCATGTTGCATCAACAGTAATGAAACATATAGTTACCCCTCAACATATCAAGTGCTCCTTTCTGATGTCTTGCTGACCATGTTGCATCAACAGTAATGAAACATATAATTACCCCTGACCATGTGACGTGCTCCTTTTTGATGTCTTGCTGAGCATGTTTCATCAACAGTAATGAAGTATATAGTTACCCCTCACCATGTCAAGTGCTCCTTTCTGATGTCTTGCTGACGATGTTGCATCAACAGTGATGTAACACAGTTACCCCTGAACATGTCAAGTGCTCCTTTCTGATGTCTTGCTGACCATGTTGCATCAACAGTAATGAAACATATAGTTACCTCTGAAAATGTTAAGTGCTCCTTTCTGATGTCATGCTGACCATGTTACATCAACAGTGATGTAACACAGTTACCCCTTGAACATGTCAAGTGCTCCTTTCTGATGTCTTGCTGAACCATGTTACTTCAACAGTGATGTAACACAGTTACCCCTGAACATGTTAAGTGCTCTTTTCTGATGTCTTGCTGAACCATGTTGCATCAACAGTGATGTAACACAGTTACCCCTGAACATGTCAGGTGCTCCTTTCTGATGTCTTGCTGAACCATGTTGCATCAACAGTGATGTAACACAGTTACTTCTGAACATATCAAGTGCTCCTTTCTGATGTCTTGCTGAACCATGTTGCATCAACAGTGATGTAACACAGTTACCCCTGAACATGTCAAGTGCTCCTTTCTGATGTCTTGCTGAACCATGTTGCATCAACAGTGATGTAACACAGTTACTTCTGAACATATCAAGTGCTCCTTTCTGATGTCTTGCTTGACCACGTTACAACAAACAGTGATGAAACATATAGTTACCCCTGAACATGTCAAGTGCTTCTTTCTGATGTCTAGCTGAACCATGTTACATCAACAGTAATGAAACAAAGTTACCCCTGAACATATCAATTGCTCCTTTCTGATGTCTTGCTGAACCATGTTACATCAACAGTAATGAAACATATAGTTACACCTGAACATGTCAAGTGCTTCTTTCTGATGTCTTGTTGAGCATGTTGCATCAACAGCGATGTAACACAGTTACTTCTGAACATGTCAAGTGCTCCTTTCTGATGTCTTGTTGACCATGTTGCATCAACAATAATGAAACATATAGTTACTTCTGAAAATGTCAAGTGCTCCTTTCTGATGTCTTGTTGACCATGTTTCATCAACAGTGATGTAACACAGTTACCCCTGAACATGTCAAGTGCTCCTTTCTGATGTCTTGCTGACCATGTTACATCAACTGTAATGAAACATATAGTTACCCCTGAAAATGTCAAGTGCTCCTTTCTGATGTCTTGCTGACCATGTTGCATCAACAATAATGAAACATATAGTTACCTCTGAAAATGTCAAGTGCTCCTTTCTGATGTCTTGTTGACCATGTTTCATCAACAGTGATGTAACACAGTTACCCCTGAACATGTCAAGTGCTCCTTTCTGATGTCTTGCTGACCATGTTACATCAACAGTAATGAAACATATAGTTACCCCTGAAAATGTCAAGTGCTCCTTTCTGATGTCTTGCTGACCATGTTGCATCAACAATAATGAAACATATAGTTACCTCTGAAAATGTCAAGTGCTCCTTTCTGATGTCTTGTTGACCATGTTTCATCAACAGTGATGTAACACAGTTACCCCTGAACATGTCAAGTGCTCCTTTCTGATGTCTTGCTGACCATGTTACATCAACAATAATGAAACATATAGTTACCTCTGAAAATGTCAAGTGCTCCTTTCTGATGTCTTGCTGACCATGTTACATCAACAGTGATGTAACAAAGTTACCCCTGAACATGTCTAGTGCTCCTTTCTGATGTCTTGCTGACCATGTTACATCAACAGTGATGTAACACAGCTACCCCTGAACATGTCAAGTGCTCATTTTTTAATGTCTTGCTGAACCATGTTACTTCAACAGTGATCTAACACAGTTACCCCTGAACATGTCAAGTGCTCCTTTCTGATGTCTTGCTGACCATGTTACATCAACAGTAATGAAACATATAGTTACCTCTGAAAATGTCAAGTGCTCCTTTCTGATGTCTTGCTGACCATGTTACATCAACAGTGATGTAACATAGTTGCCCCTGAACATGTCAAGTGCTCCTTTCTGATGTCTTGCTGACCATGTTACATCAACAGTGATGTAACACAGTTACCCCTGAACATGTCAAGTGCTCGTTTCTGATGTCTTGCTGACACATGTTTCATCAACAGTAATGAAACATATAGTTACCCCTGAACATGTCAAGTGCTCCTTTCTGATGTCTTGCTGACCATGTTGCATCAACAGTGATGTAACACAGTTACCCCTGAACATGTCAAGTGCTCGTTTCTGATGTCTTGCTGACCATGTTACATCAACAGTGATGTAACACAGTTACCCCTGAACATGTCAAGTGCTCATTTCTGATGTCTTGCTGACACATGTTTCATCAACAGTAATGAAACATATAGTTACCCCTGAACATGTCAAGTGCTCGTTTCTGATGTCTTGCTGACCATGTTACATCAACAGTGATGTAACACAGTTACCCCTGAACATGTCAAGTGCTCGTTTCTGATGTCTTGCTGACACATGTTTCATCAACAGTAATCAAACATATAGTTACCCCTGAACATGTCAAGTGCTCCTTTGTGATGTCTTGCTGACCATGTTTCATCAAGTGATGTAACACAGTTACCCCTGAACATGTCAAGTGCTCCTTTCTGATGTCTTGATGACCATGTTGCATCAACAGTGATGAAACATATAGTTACACTGAACATGTCAAGTGCTCCTTTCTGATGTCTTGCTGACCATGTTGCATCAACAGTGATGTAACACAGTTACCCCTGAACATGTCAAGTGCTCCTTTCTGATGTCTTGCTGATCATGTTTCATCAAAAGTAATGAAATATAGTTACCCCTGAACATGTCAAGTGCTCCTTTCTGATGTCTTGCTGACGATGTTGCATCAACAATGATGAAACATATAGTTACCCCAGAACATGTCAAGTGCTCCATTCTGATGTCTTGCTGACCATGTTGCATCAACAGTAATGAAACATATAGTTACCCCTAAAAATGTCAAGTGCTCCTTTCTGATGTCTTGCTGACCATGTTTCATCAACAGTAATCAAACATATAGTTACCCCTGAACATGTCAAGTGATCCTTTCTGATGTCTTGCTGACCATGTTTCATCAACAGTAATCAAACATATAGTTACCCCTGAACATGTCAAGTGATCCTTTCTGATGTCTTGCTGACCATGTTTCATCAACAGTAATGAAATATATAGTTACCCCTCAACATGTCAAGTGCTTCTTTCTGATGTCTTGCTGACCATGTTTCATAAACAGTGATGTAACAAAGTTATCCCTCAACATGTCAAGTGCTCCCTTCTGATGTCTTGCTGACCGTGTTTCTACAACAGTAATGAAACATATAGTTACCCCTCAAAATGTCAAGTGCTCCTTTCGGATGTCTTGCTGACCATGTTTCATCAACAGTAATGAAACATATAGTTACCCCTCAAAATGTCAAGTGCTCCTTTCTGATGTTTTGCTGACAATGTTTCATCAACAGTAATGAAACAGAGTTACTTCTGAAAATGTCAGGTTATCGTGTCTGATGTCTTGCTGAACCATCTTTTATGAACAGCGATGTTACACTGAGTTATTTCCGAACATGTCAAGTGCTCCTGTCTGTTTCTTTCTGAACCATGTTTTACCAACAGTGATGTAACACTGAGTTACTTCTGAACATGTCAAGTGATCTTGTCTGATGTCTTTCTGAACCTTGCTGCATTAACAGTATTGTTACACAGTTACTACTGAACATATCAGCTGATACTGTCTGATGTCTTTCTGAACCAGGTTTTACCAACAGTGATGTAACACTGAGTTACTTTTGAATATATCAGGTGATCCTGTCTGTGGTCTTTATGAACCATGTTTTATCATTAGTATTTTAACACAGTTACTTCTGAACATTTCAAGTGATCCTCTCTGATGTCTTTCTTAACCACGTTTTATCAACAGTAATGTTACACGCAGTTACTTCTGAACATGTCAAGTGTTCCTGTTGATGTCTCTCTGAACCACATTTTATCAACAGTAATGTAACACACGGTCACTTCTGAACATGTCAAGTGTTCCAATCTGCTGTCCTTCTGATCCTTGTTTTATCAACAGTGAAGTAAAACAGAGTTACTTCTGAACATGTCAAGTGCTCCTGTGTGAAGTCTTTCTGAACCATATTTTATCAACAGTGATGTAACAAACAGTTACTTCTCAACATGTCAAGTGCTCCTGCTGATGTCTTTCTGAACAATGGTTTATCAACAGTGATGTGACACAGTTACTTCTGAACATGTCAAGTGCTCCTGTCTGATGTCTTTCTGAACCATGTTTTATCAACAGTGATGTAATCCACAGTTACTTCTGAACATTTCAAGTGCTCCTGTCTGATGTCTCTCTGAACCATGTTTTATCAACAGTAATGTTACACTCAGTTACTTCTGAACATGTCAAGTGCTCCTGTCTGATGTCTCTCCGAATCATGTTTTATCAACAGTGATGTAACACACAGTTACTTCTGAACATGACAAGTGCTCCTGTCTGATATCTTTCTAAACCATGTTTTCTCAATACTAATGTTACACACAGTTATTACTGAACGTGTCAAGTGCTCCTGTCTGATGTCTCTCTGAACCATGTTTTATCAACAGTGATATAACACACTGTTACCTATGAATATTTCAAGTGATCCTGTATTATGTCTTTCTGAACCATGTTTTATAAACACAGAGGTAGTTCTAAAATTCTCCACTTCCTCCTGTCAATGTCTTGCTGCTCTATACTTTGTTAAGAGTGATGTAACACACAGGTACTTTTGAACTTGTCGAAGTTCTCCTGTTAATGTCTTGCTGCTCTTAATTTTGTCAAGAGTGATGTAACATAATGGTACTTCTGAACTTGTCCAGTTCCTCCAGTCAATGTCTTGCTGCTCTATATTTTGTCCATAGTGATGTAATACAAAGTTACTTCTGAACTTGTCCACTTCCTCCTGTCAATGTCTTGCTGCTCTATATTTTGTCCATAGTGATGTAACACAAAGGTACTTGTTAACTTGGCCACTTCCTCCAGTCAATGTCTTGCTGCTCTATATTTTGTCAAGAGTGATGTAACACAGAGGTACTTCTTAACTTGTCCACTTCCCCAGTCAATGCCTTGCTGCTGTACATTTTGTCAAGAGTGATATAACACAAAGGTACTTCTTAACTTGTCCACTTCCCCCAGTTAATGTCTTGCTGCTGTATATTTTGTCAAGAGTGATGTAACACAAAGGTACTTCTTAACTTGTCCACTTCCCCCAGTTAATGTCTTGCTGCTGTATATTTTGTCAAGAGTGATGTAACACAAAGGTACTTCTTAACTTGTCAACTTCTCCCAGTGAATGCCTTGCTGCTGTATATTTTGTCAAGAGTGATGTAACACAAAGGTACTTCTTAACTTGTCCACTTCCCCCAGTCAATGCCTTGTGCTGTATATTTTGTCAAGAGTGATGTAACACAAGGGTACTTCTTAACTTGTCCACTTCCCCCAGTCAATGCCTTGCTGCTGTATATTTTGTCAAGAGTGATGTAACACAAAGGTACTTCTTAACTTGTCCACTTCCCCCAGTGAATGCCTTGCTGCTGTATATTTTGTCAAGAGTGATGTAACACAAAGGTACTTCTTAACTTGTCCACTTCCCCCAGTCAATGCCTTGCTGCTGTATATTTTGTCAAGAGTGAGGTAACACAAAGGTACTTCTTAACTTGTCCACTTCCTCCTGTCAATGTGTTGCTGCTCTATATTTTGTCAAGAGTGATGTAACACAAACGTACTTTATAACTGGTCCACTTCGTCCTGACAATGTCTTGCTGCTCTATATTTTGTCAAGAGTGATGTAAACACAGAAGTACTTCTGAACTTGTCCACTTCCTGGAGTCAATGTCTTGCTGCTCTATATTCTGTCAATAGTGATGTAACACAGAGGTACTTCTCAACTTGTCCAAGCCCTCCAGTCAATGTCTTATTGCTCTATATTTTATCAATGGTGATGTAAACACAGAGATACTTCTGAACTTGTCCCCTTCCTCCTGTCAATGTGTTGCTGCTCTATATTTTGTCAAGAGAGATGTAACACTGAGGTACTTCTGAACTTCTCCAGGTTCTCCTGTCAATGTCTTGCTACTCTATATTTTGTCAAGAGGGATGTAACACAGAGGTACATCTGAACTTGTGCACTTCCTCCAGTCAATGTCTTGCTGCTCTATATTTTTTCAAGAGGGATGTTACACACAGGTACTTCTGAACTTGTCCAAGTTCTCCTGTGAATGTCTTGCTGCTCTATATTTTGTCAAGAGGGATGTAACACACAGGTACTTTTCAACTTGTCCACGCCCTCCTATCAATGTCTTGCTGCTCTCTATTTTGACAAGAGGAATGTAACACACAGGTACTTCTGAACTTGTCAATGTCTTACAGCTCTATATTTTGACAAGAGGGATGTAACACACAGGTACTTCTCAACTTGTCCACGCCCTCCAATCAATGTCTTGCTGCTCTATATTTTGACAAGAGGGATGTAACACACAGGTACCTCTGAACTTGTCCAAGTTCTCCTGTCAATGTCTTGCTGCTCTATATTTTGTCAAGAGGGATGTAAGACACAGGTACTTCTGAACTTGTCCAAGTTCTCCTGTCAATGTCTTGCTGCTCTATATTTTGTCAAGAGGGATGTAACACACAGGTACTTCTTAAATTGTGCACGCCCTCTTGTCAATTTCCTGCTGCTCTATATTTTGTCAGGAGGGATGTAACACACAGGTACTTCTCAACTTGTCCATGCCCTCCTATCAATGTCTTACTGCTCTACATTTTGTCAAGAGTGATGTAACACACAGGTACTTCTGAACTAGTCCAAGTTCTCCTGTCAATGTCTTGCTGCTCTATATTTTGTCAAGAGTGATGTAGCACAGAGATACTTCTGAACTTGTCCACTTCCTGCTGTCAATGTGTTGCTGCTCTATATTTTGTCAAGAGTGATGTAGCACAGAGGTACTTTTTAACTTGTCCACTTCGTCCTGTTAATGTTTTGCTGTTCTCTATTTTGTCAAGAGTGAGGTAACAAAGAGGTACTTCAGAACTTGTCCACTTCGTCCTGTTAATGTCTTGCTACTCTATATTTTGTCAAGAGGGATGTAACACACAGGTACCTCTGAACTTGTCCAAGGTTTCCCGTCAATGTCTTGCTGCTCTATATTTTGTCAAGAGGGATGTAAGACACAGGTCCTTCTGAACTTGTCCAAGTTCTCCTGTCAATGTCTTGCTGCTCTATATTTTGTCAAGAGGGATGTAACACACAGGTACTTCTCAAATTGTGCACGCCCTCCTATCAATGTCTTGCTGCTCTCTATTTTGACAAGAGGGATGTAACACACAGGTACTTCTGAACTTGTCCAAGTTCTCCTATCAATGTCTTGCTGCTCTCTATTTTGACAAGAGGGATGTAACACACAGGTATTTCTGAACTTGTCCAAGTTCTGCTTTCAATGTCTTGCTCCTCTCTATTTTGACAAGAGGGATGTAACACACAGGTACTTCTGAACTTGTCCAAGTTCTCCAGTCAATGTCTTGCTGCTCTATATTTTGTCAAGAGGGATGTAACACACAGGTACTTCTGAACTTGCCCAAGTTCTCCTGTCAATGTCTTGCTGCTCTATATTTTGTCAAGAGGGATGTAACACACGGGTAATTCTGAACTTGTCCACGCTCTCCTGTCAATGTCCTGCTGCTCCATATTTTGTCAGGAGGGATCTAACACAGAGGTACTTCTCAACTTGTCCACGCCCTCCTATCAATGTCTTGCTGCTCTATATTTTGTCAAGAGGGATGTAACACAGAGGTACTTCTGAACTTGTCCACTTTCTCCAGTCAATGTCTTGCTGCTCTATATTTTTTCAAGAGGGATGTAACACACAGGTACTTCTCAACTTATTCAAGTTCTCCTGTCAATGTCTTGCTGCTCTATATCTTGTCAAGAGGGATGTAACACAGAGGTACCTCTCAACTTGTCCACGCCCTCTTGTCAATGTCCTGCTGCTCTATATTTTGTCAGGAGGGATGTAACACACAGGTACTTCTCAACTTGTCCATGCCCTCCTATCAATGTCTTGCTGTTCTATATTTTGTCAAGAGTGATGTAACACACAGGTACTTCTGAACTAGTCCAAGTTCTCCTGTCAATGTCTTGCTGCTCTATATTTTGTCAAGAGTGATGTAGCACAGAGGTACTTCTGAACTTGTCCACTTCCTGCTGTCAATTGTGTTGCTGCTCTATATTTTGTCAAGAGTGATGTAGCACAGAGGTACTTTTTAACTTGTCCACTTCGTCCTGTCAATGTTTTGCTGTTCTCTATTTTGTCAAGAGTGAGGTAACAAAGAGGTAGTTCAGAACTTGTCTACTTCGTCCTGTTAATGTCTTGCTACTCTATATTTTGTCAGGAAAGATCTAACACACAGGTACTTCTCAACTTGTCCACGCCCTCCTATCAATGGTTTACTGCTCTATATTTTGTCAAGAGGGATGTAAAACACAGGTACTTCTGAATTTGTCCAAGTTCTCCTGTCAATGTCTTGCTGTTCTCGATTTTGTCAAAAGGGATGTAACACTGAGGTACTTCTGAACTTGTCCAAGTTCTGCTTTCAATGTGTTGCTGCTCTATATTTTATCAAGAATTATGTAACACAGAGGTACTTCTCAACTTCTCCACGCTGCCCTGTCAATGTCTTGCTGCTCTCAATTTTGTCAAGAGGGATGTAACACTGAGCTACTTCTGAACTTGTCCAAGTTCTCCTTTCAATGTCTTGGTGTTCTATATTTTGTTAATAGTGATGTAAACAAAGAGGTATTTCTGAACTTGTCTACTTCCTCCAATCAATGTCCTGCTGCTCTACATTTTGTCAAGAGGGATGTAACACAGAGGTATTTCTGAACTTGTCCACTTCCTCCAGTCAATGTCTTGGTGCTCAATATTTTGTCAAGAGTGATGTAACACTGAGGTACTTCTCAACTTGTCCAAGTTCTCCTGTCAATGTCTTGCTGCTTTATATTTTGTCAAGAGTGATGTAACACACAGGTACATCTGAACTTGTCCACTTCCTCCTGTCAATGTCTTGCTGCTCTATATTTTGTCAAGAGGGACGTAACACAGCTTCTTCTGAACTTGTCCAAGTTCTCCTGTCAAGGTCTTGCTGCTCTATATCTTGTCAAAAGGGATACAACACAGAGGTACTTCTGAACTTGTCCACTTCCTCCAGTCAATGTCTTGCTCCTCTATATTTTGTCAATAGTGATGTAACACAGTTACTTCTCAACTTGTCCACTTCCTCCAATCAATGTCCTGCTGCTCTATATTTTGTCAAGAGTGATGTAAACACAGAAGTACTTCTGAACTTGTCCACTTCCTGGAGTCAATGTCATGCCGCTCTATATTCTGTCAATAGTGATGTAACACAGAGGTACTTCTCAACTTGTCCAAGCCCTCCAGTCAATGTCTTATTGCTCTATATTTTATCAATGGTGATGTAAACACAGAGGTACTTCTGAACTTGTCCCCTTCCTCCTGTCAATGTGTTGCTGCTCTATATTTTGTCAAGAGTGATGTAACACAAACGTACTTTATAACTTGTCCACTTCGTCCTGACAATGTCTTGCTGCTCTTTACTTTGTCAAGAGTGATGTAACACTGAGGTACTTCTGAACTTCTCCAAGTTCTCCTGTCAATGTCTTGCTACTCTATATTTTGTCAAGAGTGATGTAACACAAAGGTACTTCTTAACTTGTCCACTTCCTGCAGTCAATGTCTTGCTGCTGTATATTTTGTCAAGAGTGATGTAACACAAAGGTACTTCTTAACTTGTCTACTTTCTCCAGTAAATGTTATGCTGCTCCACATTTTGTCAGGAGTGATGTAATACAAAGGTACTTCTTAGCTTGTCCACTTCGTCCAGTCAATGTCTTGATGCTCTGTAATTTGTCAATAGTGATGTAACACAGAGGTACTTCTCAACTTGTCCAAGCCCTCCAGTCAATGTCTTATTGCTCTATATTTTATTAATGGTGATGTAAACACACAGGTACTTCTGAACTTGTCCACTTCCTCCTGTCAATGTGTTGCTGCTCTATATTTTGTCAAGAGTGATGTAACACACAGGTACTTCTCAACTTGTCCACGCCCTCCTATCAATGTCTTACTGCTCTATATTTTGTCAAGAGGGATGTAAAACACAGGTACTTCTGAATTTGTCCAAGTTCTCCTGTCAATGTCTTGCTGCTCCATATTTTGTCAAGAGGGATGTAACACACAGGTACTTCTCAACTTGTCCACGCCCTCCTATCAATGTCTTGCTGCTCTCGATTTTGTCAAGAGGGATGTAACACTGAGGTACTTCTGAACTTGTCCAAGTTCTGCTTTCAATGTGTTGCTGCTCTATATTTTATCAAGAATTATGTAACACAGAGGTACTTCTCAACTTCTCCACGCTGCCCTGTCAATGTCTTGCTGCTCTATATTTTGTCAAGAGGGATGTAACACAGCTACTTCTGAACTTGTCCAAGTTCTCCTTTCAATGTCTTGGTGTTCTATATTTTGTTTATAGTGATGTAAACAAAGAGGTATTTCTGAACTTGTCTACTTCCTCCAGTCAATGTCCTGCTGCTCTATATTTTGTCAAGAGGGATGTAACACAGAGGTATTTCTGAACTTGTCCACTTCCTCCAGTCAATGTCTTGGTGCTCAATATTTTGTTAATAGTGATGTAAAGAAAGAGGGATTTCTGAACTTGTCTACTTCCTCCAGTCAATGTCTTGCTGCTCAATATTTTGTCAAGAGTGATGTAACACAGAGGTACTTTTGAACTTGTCCAAGTTCTCCTGTCAATGTCTTGCTGCTTTATATTTTGTCAAGAGTGATGTAACACACAGGTACATCTGAACTTGTCCACTTCCGCCTGTCAATGTCTTGCTGCTCTATATTTTGTCAAGAGGGACGTAACACAGCTACTTCTGAACTTGTCCAAGTTCTCCTGTCAAGGTCTTGCTGCTCTATAACTTGTCAAAAGGGATACAACACAGAGGTACTTCTGAACTTCTCCACTTCCTCCAGTCAATGTCTTGCTGCTCTATATTTTGTCAATAGTGATGTAACACAGGTACTTCTCAACTTGTCCACTTCCTCCAATCGATGTCCTGCTGCTCTATATTTTGTCAAGAGTGATGTAAACACAGAAGTACTTCTGAACTTGTCCACTTCCTGGAGTCAATGTCTTGCTGATCTATATTCTGTCAATAGTGATGTAACACAGAGGTACTTCTCAACTTGTCCAAGCCCTCCAGTCAATGTCTTATTGCTCTATATTGTATTAATGGTGATGTAAACACACAGGTACTTCTGAACTTGTCCACTTCCATCTGTCAATGTGTTGCTGCTCCATATTTTGTCAAGAGTGATGAAACACAAACGTACTTTATAACTTGTCCACTTCGTCCTGACAATGTCTTGCTGCTCTATATTTTGTCAAGAGTGATGTAAACACAGAAGTACTTCTGAACTTGTCCACTTCCTTGAGTCAATGTCTTGCTGCTCTATATTCTGTCAATAGTGATGTAACACAGAGGTACTTCTCAACCTGTCCAAGCCCTCCAGTCAATGTCTTATTGCTCTATATTTTATCAATGGTGATGTAAACACAGAGATACTTCTGAACTTGTCCCCTTCCTCCTGTCAATGTGTTGCTGCTCTATATTTTGTCAAGAGAGATGTAACACTGAGGTACTTCTGAACTTCTCCAGGTTCTCCTGTCAATGTCTTGCTACTCTATATTTTGTCAAGAGGGATGTAACACAGTGGTACATCTGAACTTGTCCACTTCCTCCAGTCAATGTCTTGCTGCTCTATATTTTTTCAAGAGGGATGTTACACACAGGTACTTCTGAACTTGTCCAAGTTCACCTGTGAATGTCTTGCTGCTCTAAATTTTGTCAAGAGGGATATAACACACAGGTACTTCTCAACTTGTCCACGCCCTCCTATCAATGTCTTGCTGCTCTCTATTTTGACAAGAGGGATTTAACACACAGGTACTTCTGAACTTGTCAATGTCTTACAGCTCTATATTTTGACAAGAGGGATGTAACACACAGGTACTTCTCAACTTGTCCACGCCCTCCAATCAATGTCTTGCTGCTCTATATTTTGACAAGAGGGATGTAACACACAGGTACCTCTGAACTTGTCCAAGTTCTCCTGTCAATGTCTTGCTGCTCTATATTTTGTCAAGAGGGATGTAAGACACAGGTACTTCTGAACTTGTCCAAGTTCTCCTGTCAATGTCTTGCTGCTCTATATTTTGTCAAGAGGGATGTAACACACAGGTACTTCTTAAATTGTGCACGCCCTCTTGTCAATTTCCTGCTGCTCTATATTTTGTCAAGAGGGATGTAACACACAGGTACTTCTCAACTTGTCCATGCCCTCCTATCAATGTCTTACTGCTCTACATTTTGTCAAGAGTGATGTAACACACAGGTACTTCTGAACTAGTCCAAGTTCTCCTGTCAATGTCTTGCTGCTCTATATTTTGTCAAGAGTGATGTAGCACAGAGATACTTCTGAACTTGTCCACTTCCTCCTGTCAATGTGTTGCTGCTCTATATTTTGTCAAGAGTGATGTAGCACAGAGGTACTTTTTAACTTGTCCACTTCTTCCTGTTAATGTTTTGCTGTTCTCTATTTTGTCAAGAGTGAGGTAACAAAGAGGTACTTCAGAACTTGTCCACTTCGTCCTGTTAATGTCTTGCTACTCTATATTTTGTCAAGAGGGATGTAACACACAGGTACCTCTGAACTTGTCCAAGGTTTCCCATCAATGTCTTGCTGCTCTATATTTTGTCAAGAGGGATGTAAGACACAGGTCCTTCTGAACTTGTCCAAGTTCTCCTGTCAATGTCTTGCTGCTCTATATTTTGTCAAGAGGGATGTAACACACAGGTACTTCTCAAATTGTGCAGGCCCTCCTATCAATGTCTTGCTGCTCTCTATTTTGACAAGAGGGATGTAACACACAGGTACTTCTGAACTTGTCCATGTTCTCCTATCAATGTCTTGCTGCTCTCTATTTTGACAAGAGGGATGTAACACACAGGTATTTCTGAACTTGTCCAAGTTCTGCTTTCAATGTCTTGCTCCTCTCTATTTTGACAAGAGGGATGTAACACACAGGTACTTCTGAAATTGTCCAAGTTCTCCTGTCAATGTCTTGCTGCTCTATATTTTGTCAAGAGGGATGTAACACACAGGTACTTCTGAACTTGCCCAAGTTCTCCTGTCAATGTCTTGCTGCTCTATATTTTGTCAAGAGGGATGTAACACACGGGTAATTCTGAACTTGTCCACGCTCTCCTGTCAATGTCCTGCTGCTCCATATTTTGTCAGGAGGGATCTAACACAGAGGTACTTCTCAACTTGTCCACGCCCTCCTATCAATGTCTTGCTGCTCTATATTTTGTCAAGAGGGATGTAACACACGGGTAATTCTGAACTTGTCCACGCTCTCCTGTCAATGTCCTGCTGCTCCATATTTTGTCAGGAGGGATCTAACACAGAGGTACTTCTCAACTTGTCCACGCCCTCCTATCAATGTCTTGCTGCTCTATATTTTGTCAAGAGGGATGTAACACACGGGTAATTCTGAACTAGTCCACGCTCTCCTGTGAATGTCCTGCTGCTCCATATTTTGTCAGGAGGGATCTAACACAGAGGTACTTCTCAACTTGTCCACGCCCTCCTATCAATGTCTTGCTGCTCTATATTTTGACAAGAGGGAAGTAACACACAGGTACTTCTGAACTTGTCTAAGTTCTCCTGTCAATGTCTTGCTGCTCTATATTTTGTCAGGAGGGATGTAACACACAGGTACTTCTGAACTTGTCCACTTCCTCCAGTCAATGTCTTGCTGCTCTATATTTAGTCAATAGTTATGTAAACGCAGGGGTACTTGTGAACTAGTCCTAGTTCTCCTGTCAATGTCTTGCTGCTCTATATTTTGTCAAGAGGGATGTAACACACAGGTACATCTCAACTTGTCCAAGTTCTCCTATCAATGTCTTGCTGCTCCATATTTTGTCAAGAGGGATGTAACACACAGGTACATCTCAACTTGTCCAAGTTCTCCTATCAATGTCTTGCTGCTCCATATTTTGTCAAGAGGGATGTAACACACAGGTACATCTCAACTTGTCCAAGTTCTCCTATGAATGTCTTGCTGCTCCATATTTTGTCAAGAGGGATGTAACACACAGGTACTTCTGAACTTGTCCACTTCCTCCTATCAATGTCTTGCTGCTCCATATTTGGTCAATAGTGATGTGACACACAGGTACTTGTCCACGGTCCTCCTATCAATGTTTTGCTGCTCTATATTTTGTCAATAGGGATGTAACACACAGGTACTTCTCTACTTGTCCAAGTTCTCCTATCAATGTGTGGCTGCTCTATATTTTGTCAAGAGTGATGTAACACAGAAGTACTTCTGAACTTGTCCCCTTCGTCCTGTCAATGTGTTGCTGCTCTATATTTTGTCAAGAGAGATGTAACACAAAGGTACTTTTTAACTTGTCCAATTCGTCCTCTCAATGTCTTGCTGCTCTATATTTTGTCAAGAGTGATGTAACACAGAGGTACTTCTGAACTTGTTCCCTTCCTCCTGTCAATGTGTTGCTGCTCTATATTTTGTCAAGAGTGATGTAACAAAAAGGTACTTTTTAACTTGTCCACTTCGTCCTGTTAATGTCTTGCTGCTCTATATTTTGTCAAGAGTGATGTAACACAGAGGTACCTCTCAACTTGTCCAAGTTCTCCTATCAATGTGTTGCTGCTCTATATTTTATCAAGAATTATGTAACACAGAGGTACTTCTGAACTTGTCCAAGTTCTCCTGTCAATGTCTTGCTGCTCTATATTTTGTCAATAGTGATGTAACACAGAGGTACTTCTGAACTTGTCCACGCTTTCCTGTCAATGTCTTGCTGCTCTATATTTTGTCAATAGTGATGTAACATAGAGGTACTTCTGAAGTTGTCCACGCCCTCCTGTCAATGTCTTGCTGCTCTATATTTTTTCAATAGTGATGTAACACAGAGGTACTTCTGAACTTGTCCACTTCCTCCTGTCAATGTCTTGCTGCTCTATATTTTGTCCATAGTGATGTAACACAAAGGTACTTGTTAACTTGGCCACTTCCTCCAGTCAATGTCTTGCTGCTCTATATTTTGTCAAGAGTGATGTAACACAGAGGTACTTCTTAACTTGTCCACTTCCCCAGTCAATGCCTTGCTGCTGTACATTTTGTCAAGAGTGATATAACACAAAGGTACTTCTTAACTTGTCCACTTCCCCCAGTTAATGTCTTGCTGCTGTATATTTTGTCAAGAGTGATGTAACACAAAGGTACTTCTTAACTTGTCCACTTCCCCCAGTTAATGTCTTGCTGCTGTATATTTTGTCAAGAGTGATGTAACACAAAGGTACTTCTTAACTTGTCAACTTCTCCCAGTGAATGCCTTGCTGCTGTATATTTTGTCAAGAGTGATGTAACACAAAGGTACTTCTTAACTTGTCCACTTCCCCCAGTCAATGCCTTGTGCTGTATATTTTGTCAAGAGTGATGTAACACAAGGGTACTTCTTAACTTGTCCACTTCCCCCAGTCAATGCCTTGCTGCTGTATATTTTGTCAAGAGTGATGTAACACAAAGGTACTTCTTAACTTGTCCACTTCCCCCAGTGAATGCCTTGCTGCTGTATATTTTGTCAAGAGTGATGTAACACAAAGGTACTTCTTAACTTGTCCACTTCCCCCAGTCAATGCCTTGCTGCTGTATATTTTGTCAAGAGTGAGGTAACACAAAGGTACTTCTTAACTTGTCCACTTCCTCCTGTCAATGTGTTGCTGCTCTATATTTTGTCAAGAGTGATGTAACACAAACGTACTTTATAACTGGTCCACTTCGTCCTGACAATGTCTTGCTGCTCTATATTTTGTCAAGAGTGATGTAAACACAGAAGTACTTCTGAACTTGTCCACTTCCTGGAGTCAATGTCTTGCTGCTCTATATTCTGTCAATAGTGATGTAACACAGAGGTACTTCTCAACTTGTCCAAGCCCTCCAGTCAATGTCTTATTGCTCTATATTTTATCAATGGTGATGTAAACACAGAGATACTTCTGAACTTGTCCCCTTCCTCCTGTCAATGTGTTGCTGCTCTATATTTTGTCAAGAGAGATGTAACACTGAGGTACTTCTGAACTTCTCCAGGTTCTCCTGTCAATGTCTTGCTACTCTATATTTTGTCAAGAGGGATGTAACACAGAGGTACATCTGAACTTGTCCACTTCCTCCAGTCAATGTCTTGCTGCTCTATATTTTTTCAAGAGGGATGTTACACACAGGTACTTCTGAACTTGTCCAAGTTCTCCTGTGAATGTCTTGCTGCTCTATATTTTGTCAAGAGGGATGTAACACACAGGTACTTCTCAACTTGTCCACGCCCTCCTATCAATGTCTTGCTGCTCTCTATTTTGACAAGAGGAATGTAACACACAGGTACTTCTGAACTTGTCAATGTCTTACAGCTCTATATTTTGACAAGAGGGATGTAACACACAGGTACTTCTCAACTTGTCCACGCCCTCCAATCAATGTCTTGCTGCTCTATATTTTGACAAGAGGGATGTAACACACAGGTACCTCTGAACTTGTCCAAGTTCTCCTGTCAATGTCTTGCTGCTCTATATTTTGTCAAGAGGGATGTAAGACACAGGTACTTCTGAACTTGTCCAAGTTCTCCTGTCAATGTCTTGCTGCTCTATATTTTGTCAAGAGGGATGTAACACAAAGGTACTTCTTAAATTGTGCACGCCCTCTTGTCAATTTCCTGCTGCTCTATATTTTGTCAGGAGGGATGTAACACACAGGTGCTTCTCAACTTGTCCATGCCCTCCTATCAATGTCTTACAGCTGTACATTTTGTCAAGAGTGATGTAACACACAGGTACTTCTGAACTAGTCCAAGTTCTCCTGTCAATGTCTTGCTGCTCTATATTTTGTCAAGAGTGATGTAGCACAGAGATACTTCTGAACTTGTCCACTTCCTCCTGTCAATGTGTTGCTGCTCTATATTTTGTCAAGAGTGATGTAGCACAGAGGTACTTTTTAACTTGTCCACTTCGTCCTGTTAATGTTTTGCTGTTCTCTATTTTGTCAAGAGTGAGGTAACAAAGAGGTACTTCAGAACTTGTCCACTTCCTCCTATCAATGTCTTGCTGCTCCATATTTGGTCAATAGTGATGTGACACACAGGTACTTCTCAACTTGTCCATGCCCTCCTATCAATGTCTTACAGCTGTACATTTTGTCAAGAGTGATGTAACACACAGGTACTTCTGAACTTGTCCACGCCCTCCTGTCAATGTCTTGCTGCTCTATATTTTGTCAATAGTGATGTAACACAGAGGTACTTCTGAACTTCTCCAAGTTCTCCAATCAATGTCTTGCTGCTCTATATTTTGTCAAGAGGGAAGTAACACACAGGTACTTCTGAACTTGTCTAAGTTCTCCTGTCAATGTCTTGCTGCTCTATATTTTGTCAGGAGGGATGTAACACACAGGTACTTCTGAACTTGTCCACTTCCTCCAGTCAATGTCTTGCTGCTCTATATTTTGTCAATAGTGATGTAAACGCAGGGGTACTTGTGAACTAGTCCAAGTTCTCCTGTCAATGTCTTGCTGCTCTATATTTTGTCAAGAGGGATGTAACACAGAGGTACTTCTCAACTTGTCCACGCCGTCTTGTCAATGTCTTGCTGCTCCATATTTTGTCAAGAGGGATGTAACACACAGGTACTTGTCCACTTCCTCCTGTCAATGTCTTGCTGCTCCATATTTTGTCAAGAGGGATGTAACACACAGGTACATCTCAACTTGTCCAAGTTCTCCTATCAATGTCTTGCTGCTCCATATTTTGTCAAGAGGGATGTAACACACAGGTACATCTCAACTTGTCCAAGTTCTCCTATCAATGTCTTGCTGCTCTATATTTTGTGAAGAGTGATGTAACACAGAGGTACTTCTGAACTTGTCCACTTCCTCCTGTCAATGTTTTGCTGCTCTATATTTTGTGAAGAGTGATGTAACACAGAGGTACTTCTGAACTTGTCCACTTCCTCCTGTCAATGTTTTGCTGCTCTATATTTTGTGAAGAGTGATGTAACACAGAGGTACTTCTGAACTTGTCCACTTCCTCCTGTCAATGTGTTGCTGCTCTATATTTTGTGAAGAGGGATGTAACACACAGGTACTTCTCAACTTGTCCACTTCCTCCTGTCAATGTTTTGCTGCTCCATATTTTGTCAAGAGGGATGTAACACACAGGTACTTGTCCACTTCCTCCTGTCAATGTCTTGCTGCTCCATATTTTGTCAAGAGGGATGTAACACACAGGTACTTGTCCACTTCCTCCTGTCAATGTCTTGCTGCTCCATATTTTGTCAAGAGGGATGTAACACACAGGTACTTGTCCACTTCCTCCTGTCAATGTCTTGCTGCTCCATATTTTGTCAAGAGGGATGTAAAACACAGGTACTTGTCCACTTCCTCCTGACAATGTCTTGCTGCTCCATATTTTGTCAAGAGGGATGTAACACAAAGGTACATCTCAAGTTAGTCAAGTTCTCCTATCAATGGCTTGCTGCTCCATATTTTGTCAAGAGGGATGTAACACACAGGTACATCTCAACTTAGTCAAGTTCTCCTGTCAATGTCTTGCTGCTCCATATTTTGTCAAGAGGGATGTAACACACAGGTACATCTCAACTTGTCCAAGTTCTCCTGTCAATGTCTTGCTGCTCCATATTTTGTCAAGAGGGATGTAACACACAGGTACATCTCAACTTGTCCAAGTTCTCCTATCAATGTCTTGCTGCTCCATATTTTGTCAAGAGTGATGTAACACACAGGTACATCTCAACTTAGTCAAGTTCTCCTATCAATGTCTTGCTGCTCCATATTTTGTCAAGAGGGATGTAACACACAGGTACATCTCAACTTAGTCAAGTTCTCCTGTCAATGTCTTGCTGCTCCATATTTTGTCAAGAGGGATGTAACACACAGGTACATCTCAACTTGTCCAAGTTCTCCTATCAATGTCTTGCTGCTCCATATTTTGTCAAGAGGGATGTAACACACAGGTACATCTCAACTTAGTCAAGTTCTCCTATCAATGTCTTGCTGCTCCATATTTTGTCAACAGGGATGTAACACACAGGTACATCTCAACTTGTCCAAGTTCTCCTATCAATGTCTTGCTGCTCCATATTTTGTCAAGAGGGATGTAACACAAGGGTACTTGTCCACTTCCCCCTAACAATGTCTTGCTGCTCCATATTTTGTCAAGAGGGATGTAACACACAGGTACATCTCAACTTGTCAAAGTTCTCCTATCAATGTCTTGCTGCTCCATATTTTGTCAAGAGGGATGTAACACACAGGTTTATCTCAACTTAGTCAAGTTCTCCTATCAATGTCTTGCTGCTCCATATTTTGTCAACAGGGATGTAACACACAGGTACATCTCAACTTGTCCAAGTTCTCCTATCAATGTCTTGCTGCTCCATATTTTGTCAAGAGGGATGTAACACACAGGTACTTGTCCACTTCCTCCTATCAATGTCTTGCTGCTCCATATTTTGTCAACAGGGATGTAACACACAGGTACATCTCAACTTGTCCAAGTTCTCCTATCAATGTCTTGCTGCTCCATATTTTGTTAAGAGGGATGTAACACACAGGTACTTGTCCACTTCCTCCTATCAATGTCTTGCTGCTCCATATTTTGTCAAGAGGGATGTAACACACAGGTACATCTCAACTTCTCCAAGTTCTCCTATCAATGTCTTGCTGCTCCATATTTTGTCAACAGGGATGTAACACACAGGTACATCTCAACTTGTCCAAGTTCTCCTATCAATGTCTTGCTGCTCCATAATTTGTCATGAGGGATGTAACACACAGGTACATCTCAACTTGTCCAAGTTCTCCTATCAATGTCTTGCTGCTCCATATTTTGTCAAGAGGGATGTAACACAGGTACATTTCAAATTGTCCAAGTTCTTTTATCAATGTCTTGCTGCTCCATATTTTGTCAAGAGGGATGTAACACAAGGGTACATCTCAACTTGTCCAAGTTCTGGCTATCAATGTCTTGCTGCTCCATATTTTGTCAACAGGGATGTAACACACAGGTACATCTCAACTTGTCCAAGTTCTCCTATCAATGTCTTGCTGCTCCATATTTTGTCAAGAGGGATGTAACACACAGGTACATCTCAACTTGTCCAAGTTCTCCTATCAATGTCTTGCTGCTCCATATTTTGTCAAGAGGGATGTAACACACAGGTACATCTCAACTTGTCCAAGTTCTCCTATGAATGTCTTGCTGCTCCATATTTTGTCAAGAGGGATGTAACACACAGGTACTTCTGAACTTGTCCACTTCCTGCTATCAATGTCTTGCTGCTCTATATTTTGTCAAGAGGGATTTAACACACAGGTACTTGTCCACTTCCTCCTATCAATGTCTTGCTGCTCTATATTTTGTCAAGAGGGATTTAACACACAGGTCCTTGTCCACTTCCTCCTATCAATGTCTTGCTGCTCCATATTTTGTCAAGAGGGATGTAACACAGAGGTACATCTCAACTTCTCCAAGTTCTCCTATCAATGTCTTGCTGCTGCATATTTTGTCAACAGGGATGTAACACACAGGTACATCTCAACTTGTCCAAGTTCTCCTATCAATGTCTTGCTGCTCCATAATTTGTCATGAGGGATGTAACACACAGGTACATCTCAACTTGTCCAAGTTCTCCTATCAATGTCTTGCTGCTCCATATTTTGTCAAGAGGGATGTAACACAGAGGTACCTCTCAACTTGTCCAAGTTCTCCTATCAATGTGTTGCTGCTCTATATTTTATCAAGAATTATGTAACACAGAGGTACTTCTGAACTTGTCCAAGTTCTCCTGTCAATGTCTTGCTGCTCTATATTTTGTCAATAGTGATGTAACACAGAGGTACTTCTGAACTTGTCCACGCTTTCCTGTCAATGTCTTGCTGCTCTATATTTTGTCAATAGTGATGTAACATAGAGGTACTTCTGAAGTTGTCCACGCCCTCCTGTCAATGTCTTGCTGCTCTATATTTTTTCAATAGTGATGTAACACAGAGGTACTTCTGAACTTGTCCACGCCCTCCTGTCAATGTCTTGCTGCTCTATATTTTGTCAATAGTGATGTAACACAGAGGTACTTCTGAACTTCTCCAAGTTCTCCAATCAATGTCTTGCTGCTCTATATTTTGTCAAGAGGGAAGTAACACACAGGTACTTCTGCACTTGTCTAGGTTCTCCTGTCAATGTCTTGCTGCTCTATATTTTGTCAGGAGGGATGTAACACACAGGTACTTCTGAACTTGTCCAGTTCCTCCAGTCAATGTCTTGCTGCTCTATATTTTGTCAATAGTGATGTAACACAGAGGTACTTCTGAACTTCTCCAAGTTCTCCAATCAATGTCTTGCTGCTCTATATTTTGTCAAGAGGGAAGTAACACACAGGTACTTCTGAACTTGTCTAAGTTCTCCTGTCAATGTCTTGCTGCTCTATATTTTGTCAAGAGGGATGTAACACAGAGGTACTTCTCAACTTGTCCACGCCGTCTTGTCAATGTCTTGCTGCTCCATATTTTGTCAAGAGGGATGTAACACACAGGTACTTGTCCACTTCCTCCTGTCAATGTCTTGCTGCTCCATATTTTGTCAAGAGGGATGTAACACACAGGTACATCTCAACTTGTCCAAGTTCTCCTATCAATGTCTTGCTGCTCCATATTTTGTCAAGAGGGATGTAACACACAGGTACATCTCAACTTGTCCAAGTTCTCCTATCAATGTCTTGCTGCTCTATATTTTGTGAAGAGTGATGTAACACAGAGGTACTTCTGAACTTGTCCACTTCCTCCTGTCAATGTTTTGCTGCTCTATATTTTGTGAAGAGTGATGTAACACAGAGGTACTTCTGAACTTGTCCACTTCCTCCTGTCAATGTGTTGCTGCTCTATATTTTGTGAAGAGGGATGTAACACACAGGTACTTCTCAACTTGTCCACTTCCTCCTGTCAATGTTTTGCTGCTCCATATTTTGTCAAGAGGGATGTAACACACAGGTACTTGTCCACTTCCTCCTGTCAATGTCTTGCTGCTCCATATTTTGTCAAGAGGGATGTAACACACAGGTACTTGTCCACTTCCTCCTGTCAATGTCTTGCTGCTCCATATTTTGTCAAGAGGGATGTAACACACAGGTACTTGTCCACTTCCTCCTGTCAATGTCTTGCTGCTCCATATTTTGTCAAGAGGGATGTTACACACAGGTACTTCTGAACTTGTCCAAGTTCTCCTGTGAATGTCTTGCTGCTCTATATTTTGTCAAGAGGGATGTAACACACAGGTACTTCTCAACTTGTCCACGCCCTCCTATCAATGTCTTGCTGCTCTCTATTTTGACAAGAGGGATGTAACACACAGGTACTTCTGAACTTGTCAATGTCTTACAGCTCTATATTTTGACAAGAGGGATGTAACACACAGGTACTTCTCAACTTGTCCACGCCCTCCAATCAATGTCTTGCTGCTCTATATTTTGACAAGAGGGATGTAACACACAGGTACCTCTGAACTTGTCCAAGTTCTCCTGTCAATGTCTTGCTGCTCTATATTTTGTCAAGAGGGATGTAAGACACAGGTACTTCTGAACTTGTCCAAGTTCTCCTGTCAATGTCTTGCTGCTCTATATTTTGTCAAGAGGGGTGTAACACACAGGTACTTCTTAAATTGTGCACGCCCTCTTGTCAATTTCCTGCTGCTCTATATTTTGTCAGGAGGGATGTAACACACAGGTACTTCTCAACTAGTCCATGCCCTCCTATCAATGTCTTACTGCTCTACATTTTGTCAAGAGTGATGTAACACACAGGTACTTCTGAACTAGTCCAAGTTCTCCTGTCAATGTCTTGCTGCTCTATATTTTGTCAAGAGTGATGTAGCACAGAGATACTTCTGAACTTGTCCACTTCCTCCTGTCAATGTGTTGCTGCTCTATATTTTGTCAAGAGTGATGTAGCACAGAGGTACTTTTTAACTTGTCCACTTCGTCCTGTTAATGTTTTGCTGTTCTCTATTTTGTCAAGAGTGAGGTAACAAAGAGGTACTTCAGAACTTGTCCACTTTGTCCTGTTAATGTCTTGCTACTCTATATTTTGTCAAGAGGGATGTAACACACAGGTACTTCTCAAATTGTGCAGGCCCTCCTATCAATGTCTTGCTGCTCTCTATTTTGACAAGAGGGATGTAACACACAGGTACTTCTGAACTTGTCCAAGTTCTCCTATCAATGTCTTGCTGCTCTCTATTTTGACAAGAGGGATGTAACACACAGGTATTTCTGAACTTGTCCAAGTTCTGCTTTCAATGTCTTGCTCCTCTCTATTTTGACAAGAGGGATGTAACACACAGGTACTTCTGAAATTGTCCAAGTTCTCCTGTCAATGTCTTGCTGCTCTATATTTTGTCAAGAGGGATGTAACACACAGGTACTTCTGAACTTGCCCAAGTTCTCCTGTCAATGTCCTGCTGCTCTATATTTTGTCAAGAGGGATGTAACACACGGGTAATTCTGAACTTGTCCACGCCCTCCTGTCAATGTCCTGCTGCTCCATATTTTGTCAGGAGGGATCTAACACAGAGGTACTTCTCAACTTGTCCACGCCCTCCTATCAATGTCTTGCTGCTCTATATTTTGTCAAGAGGGATGTAACACACGGGTAATTCTGAACTTGTCCACGCTCTCCTGTCAATGTCCTGCTGCTCCATATTTTGTCAGGAGGGATCTAACACAGAGGTACTTCTCAACTTGTCCACGCCCTCCTATCAATGTCTTGCTGCTCTATATTTTGACAAGAGGGAAGTAACACACAGGTACTTCTGAACTTGTCTAAGTTCTCCTGTCAATGTCTTGCTGCTCTATATTTTGTCAGGAGGGATGTAACACACAGGTACTTCTGAACTTGTCCACTTCCTCCAGTCAATGTCTTGCTGCTCTATATTTTGTCAATAGTTATGTAAACGCAGGGGTACTTGTGAACTAGTCCTAGTTCTCCTGTCAATGTCTTGCTGCTCTATATTTTGTCAAGAGGGATGTAACACACAGGTACATCTCAACTTGTCCAAGTTCTCCTATCAATGTCTTGCTGCTCCATATTTTGTCAAGAGGGATGTAACACACAGATACATCTCAACTTGTCCAAGTTCTCCTATGAATGTCTTGCTGCTCCATATTTTGTCAAGAGGGATGTAACACACAGGTACTTCTGAACTTGTCCACTTCCTCCTATCAATGTCTTGCTGCTCCATATTTGGTCAATAGTGATGTGACACACAGGTACTTGTCCACGGTCCTCCTATCAATGTTTTGCTGCTCTATATTTTGTCAATAGGGATGTAACACACAGGTACTTCTCTACTTGTCCAAGTTCTCCTATCAATGTGTGGCTGCTCTATATTTTGTCAAGAGTGATGTAACACAGAAGTACTTCTGAACTTGTCCCCTTCGTCCTGTCAATGTGTTGCTGCTCTATATTTTGTCAAGAGAGATGTAACACAAAGGTACTTTTTAACTTGTCCAATTCGTCCTCTCAATGTCTTGCTGCTCTATATTTTGTCAAGAGTGATGTAACACAGAGGTACTTCTGAACTTGTCCACGCTTTCCTGTCAATGTCTTGCTGCTCTATATTTTGTCAATAGTGATGTAACATAGAGGTACTTCTGAAGTTGTCCACGCCCTCCTGTCAATGTCTTGCTGCTCTATATTTTTTCAATAGTGATGTAACACAGAGGTACTTCTGAACTTGTCCACGCCCTCCTGTCAATGTCTTGCTGCTGTATATTTTGTTAATAGTGATGTAACATAGAGGTACTTCTGAAGTTGTCCACGCCCTCCTGTCAATGTCTTGCTGCTCTATATTTTTTCAATAGTGACGTAACACAGAGGTACTTCTCAACTTGTCCAAGCCCTCCAGTCAATGTCTTATTGCTCTATATTTTATCAATGGTGATGTAAACACAGAGATACTTCTGAACTTGTCCCCTTCCTCCTGTCAATGTGTTGCTGCTCTATATTTTGTCAAGAGAGATGTAATACTGAGGTACTTCTGAACTTCTCCAGGTTCTCCTGTCAATGTCTTGCTACTCTATATTTTGTCAAGAGGGATGTAACACAGAGGTACATCTGAACTTGTCCACTTCCTCCAGTCAATGTCTTGCTGCTCTATATTTTTTCAAGAGGGATGTTACACACAGGTACTTCTGAACTTGTCCAAGTTCTCCTGTGAATGTCTTGCTGCTCTATATTTTGTCAAGAGGGATGTAACACACAGGTACTTCTCAACTTGTCCACGCCCTCCTATCAATGTCTTGCTGCTCTCTATTTTGACAAGAGGGATGTAACACACAGGTACTTCTGAACTTGTCAATTTCCTGCTGCTCTATATTTTGTCAGGAGGGATGTAACACACAGGTACTTCTCAACTTGTCCATGCCCTCCTATCAATGTCTTACTGCTCTACATTTTGTCAAGAGTGATGTAACACACAGGTACTTCTGAACTAGTCCAAGTTCTCCTGTCAATGTCTTGCTGCTCTATATTTTGTCAAGAGTGATGTAGAAAAGAGATACTTCTAAACTTGTCCACTTCCTCCTGTCAATGTGTTGCTGCTCTATATTTTGTCAAGAGTGATGTAGCACAGAGGTACTTTTTAACTTGTCCACTTCGTCCTGTTAATGTTTTGCTATTCTCTATTTTGTCAAGAGTGAGGTAACAAAGAGGTACTTCAGAACTTGTCCACTTTGTCCTGTTAATGTCTTGCTACTCTATATTTTGTCAAGAGGGATGTAACACACAGGTACCTCTGAACTTGTCCAAGGTTTCCCGTCAATGTCTTGCTGCTCTATATTTTGTCAAGAGGGATGTAAGACACAGGTCCTTCTGAACTTGTCCAAGTTCTCCTGTCAATGACTTGCTGCTCTATATTTTGTCAAGAGGGATGTAACACACAGGTACTTCTCAAATTGTGCACGCCCTCCTATCAATGTCTTGCTGCTCTCTATTTTGACAAGAGGGATGTAACACACAGGTACTTCTGAACTTGTCCAAGTTCTCCTATCAATGTCTTGCTGCTCTCTATTTTGACAAGAGGGATGTAACACACAGGTATTTCTGAACTTGTCCAAGTTCTGCTTTCAATGTCTTGCTCCTCTCTATTTTGACAAGAGGGATGTAACACACAGGTACTTCTGAACTTGTCCAAGTTCTCCTGTCAATGTCTTGCTGCTCTATATTTTGTCAAGAGGGATGTAACACACAGGTACTTCTGAACTTGCCCAAGTTCTCCTGTCAATGTCTTGCTGCTCTATATTTTGTCAAGAGGGATGTAACACACGGGTAATTCTGAACTTGTCCACGCTCTCCTGTCAATGTCCTGCTGCTCCATATTTTGTCAGGAGGGATCTAACACAGAGGTACTTCTCAACTTGTCCACGCCCTCCTATCAATGTCTTGCTGCTCTATATTTTGTCAAGAGGGATGTAACACACGGGTAATTCTGAACTTGTCCACGCTCTCCTGTCAATGTCCTGCTGCTCCATATTTTGTCAGGAGGGATCTAACACAGAGGTACTTCTCAACTTGTCCACGCCCTCCTATCAATGTCTTGCTGCTCTATATTTTGACAAGAGGGAAGTAACACACAGGTACTTCTGAACTTGTCTAAGTTCTCCTGTCAAAGTCTTGCTGCTCTATATTTTGTCAGGAGGGATGTAACACACAGGTACTTCTGAACTTGTCCATTTCCTCCAGTCAATGTCTTGCTGCTCTATATTTTGTCAATAGTTATGTAAAAGCCGGGGTACTTGTGAACTACTCCTAGGTCTCCTGTCAATGTCTTGCTGCTCTCTATTTTGACAAGAGGGATGTAACACACAGGTACTTCTGAACTTGTCCAAGTTCTCCTATCAATGTCTTGCTGCTCTCTATTTTGACAAGAGGGATGTAACACACAGGTATTTCTGAACTTGTCCAAGTTCTGCTTTCAATGTCTTGCTCCTCTCTATTTTGACAAGAGGGATGTAACACACAGGTACTTCTGAACTTGTCCAAGTTCTCCTGTCAATGTCTTGCTGCTCTATATTTTGTCAAGAGGGATGTAACACACAGGTACTTCTGAACTTGCCCAAGTTCTCCTGTCAATGTCTTGCTGCTCTATATTTTGTCAAGAGGGATGTAACACACGGGTAATTCTGAACTTGTCCACGCTCTCCTGTCAATGTCCTGCTGCTCCATATTTTGTCAGGAGGGATCTAACACAGAGGTACTTCTCAACTTGTCCACGCCCTCCTATCAATGTCTTGCTGCTCTATATTTTGTCAAGAGGGATGTAACACACGGGTAATTCTGAACTTGTCCACGCTCTCCTGTCAATGTCCTGCTGCTCCATATTTTGTCAGGAGGGATCTAACACAGAGGTACTTCTCAACTTGTCCACGCCCTCCTATCAATGTCTTGCTGCTCTATATTTTGTCAAGAGGGATGTAACACACGGGTAATTCTGAACTTGTCCACGCTCTCCTGTCAATGTCCTGCTGCTCCATATTTTGTCAGGAGGGATCTAACACAGAGGTACTTCTCAACTTGTCCACGCCCTCCTATCAATGTCTTGCTGCTCTATATTTTGACAAGAGGGAAGTAACACACAGGTACTTCTGAACTTGTCTAAGTTCTCCTGTCAATGTCTTGCTGCTCTATATTTTGTCAGGAGGGATGTAACACACAGGTACTTCTGAACTTGTCCACTTCCTCCAGTCAATGTCTTGCTGCTCTATATTTTGTCAATAGTTATGTAAAAGCAGGGGTACTTGTGAACTAGTCCTAGGTCTCCTGTCAATGTCTTGCTGCTCTATATTTTGTCAAGAGGGATGTAACACACAGGTACATCTCAACTTGTCCAAGTTCTCCTATCAATGTCTTGCTGCTCCATATTTTGTCAAGAGGGATGTAACACACAGGTACATCTCAACTTGTCCAAGTTCTCCTATCAATGTCTTGCTGCTCCATATTTTGTCAAGAGGGATGTAACACACAGGTACATCTCAACTTGTCCAAGTTCTCCTATGAATGTCTTGCTGCTCCATATTTTGTCAAGAGGGATGTAACACACAAGTACTTCTGAACTTGTCCACTTCCTCCTATCAATGTCTTGCTGCTCCATATTTGGTCAATAGTGATGTGACACACAGGTACTTGTCCACGGTCCTCCTATCAATGTTTTGCTGCTCTATATTTTGTCAATAGGTATGTAACACACAGGTACTTCTCTACTTGTCCAAGTTCTCCTATCAATGTGTGGCTGCTCTATATTTTGTCAAGAGTGATGTAACACAGAAGTACTTCTGAACTTGTCCCCTTCGTCCTGTCAATGTGTTGCTGCTCTATATTTTGTCAAGAGAGATGTAACACAAAGGTACTTTTTAACTTGTCCAATTCGTCCTCTCAATGTCTTGCTGCTCTATATTTTGTCAAGAGTGATGTAACACAGAGGTACTTCTGAACTTGTTCCCTTCCTCCTGTCAATGTGTTGCTGCTCTATATTTTGTCAAGAGTGATGTAACACAGAGGTACCTCTCAACTTGTCCAAGTTCTCCTATCAATGTGTTGCTGCTCTATATTTTATCAAGAATTATGTAACACAGAGGTACTTCTGAACTTGTCCAAGTTCTCCTGTCAATGTCTTGCTGCTCTATATTTTGTCAATAGTGATGTAACACAGAGGTACTTCTGAACTTGTCCACGCTTTCCTGTCAATGTCTTGCTGCTCTATATTTTGTCAATAGTGATGTAACATAGAGGTACTTCTGAAGTTGTCCACGCCCTCCTGTCAATGTCTTGCTGCTCTATATTTTTTCAATAGTGATGTAACACAGAGGTACTTCTGAACTTGTCCACGTCCTCCTGTCAATGTGTTGCTGCTCTATATTTTGTGAAGAGGGATGTAACACACAGGTACTTCTCAACTTGTCCACTTCCTCCTGTCAATGTTTTGCTGCTCCATATTTTGTCAAGAGGGATGTAACACACAGGTACTTGTCCACTTCCTCCTGTCAATGTCTTGCTGCTCCATATTTTGTCAAGAGGGATGTAACACACAGGTACTTGTCCACTTCCTCCTGTCAATGTCTTGCTGCTCCATATTTTGTCAAGAGGGATGTAACACACAGGTACTTGTCCACTTCCTCCTGTCAATGTCTTGCTGCTCCATATTTTGTCAAGAGGGATGTTACACACAGGTACTTCTGAACTTGTCCAAGTTCTCCTGTGAATGTCTTGCTGCTCTATATTTTGTCAAGAGGGATGTAACACACAGGTACTTCTCAACTTGTCCACGCCCTCCTATCAATGTCTTGCTGCTCTCTATTTTGACAAGAGGGATGTAACACACAGGTACTTCTGAACTTGTCAATGTCTTACAGCTCTATATTTTGACAAGAGGGATGTAACACACAGGTACTTCTCAACTTGTCCACGCCCTCCAATCAATGTCTTGCTGCTCTATATTTTGTCAAGAGGGATGTAAGACACAGGTACTTCTGAACTTGTCCAAGTTCTCCTGTCAATGTCTTGCTGCTCTATATTTTGTCAAGAGGGATGTAACACACAGGTACTTCTTAAATTGTGCACGCCCTCTTGTCAATTTCCTGCTGCTCTATATTTTGTCAGGAGGGATGTAACACACAGGTACTTCTCAACTAGTCCATGCCCTCCTATCAATGTCTTACTGCTCTACATTTTGTCAAGAGTGATGTAACACACAGGTACTTCTGAACTAGTCCAAGTTCTCCTGTCAATGTCTTGCTGCTCTATATTTTGTCAAGAGTGATGTAGCACAGAGATACTTCTGAACTTGTCCACTTCCTCCTGTCAATGTGTTGCTGCTCTATATTTTGTCAAGAGTGATGTAGCACAGAGGTACTTTTTAACTTGTCCACTTCGTCCTGTTAATGTTTTGCTGTTCTCTATTTTGTCAAGAGTGAGGTAACAAAGAGGTACTTCAGAACTTGTCCACTTTGTCCTGTTAATGTCTTGCTACTCTATATTTTGTCAAGAGGGATGTAACACACAGGTACTTCTCAAATTGTGCAGGCCCTCCTATCAATGTCTTGCTGCTCTCTATTTTGACAAGAGGGATGTAACACACAGGTACTTCTGAACTTGTCCAAGTTCTCCTATCAATGTCTTGCTGCTCTCTATTTTGACAAGAGGGATGTAACACACAGGTATTTCTGAACTTGTCCAAGTTCTGCTTTCAATGTCTTGCTCCTCTCTATTTTGACAAGAGGGATGTAACACACAGGTACTTCTGAAATTGTCCAAGTTCTCCTGTCAATGTCTTGCTGCTCTATATTTTGTCAAGAGGGATGTAACACAAAGGTACTTCTGAACTTGCCCAAGTTCTCCTGTCAATGTCTTGCTGCTCTATATTTTGTCAAGAGGGATGTAACACACGGGTAATTCTGAAGTTGTCCACGCTCTCCTGTCAATGTCCTGCTGCTCCATATTTTGTCAGGAGGGATCTAACACAGAGGTACTTCTCAACTTGTCCACGCCCTCCTATCAATGTCTTGCTGCTCTATATTTTGTCAAGAGGGATGTAACACACGGGTAATTCTGAACTTGTCCACGCTCTCCTGTCAATGTCCTGCTGCTCCATATTTTGTCAGGAGGGATCTAACACAGAGGTACTTCTCAACTTGTCCACGCCCTCCTATCAATGTCTTGCTGCTCTATATTTTGACAAGAGGGAAGTAACACACAGGTACTTCTGAACTTGTCTAAGTTCTCCTGTCAATGTCTTGCTGCTCTATATTTTGTCAGGAGGGATGTAACACACAGGTACTTCTGAACTTGTCCACTTCCTCCAGTCAATGTCTTGCTACTCTATATTTTGTCAATAGTTATGTAAACGCAGGGGTACTTGTGAACTAGTCCTAGTTCTCCTGTCAATGTCTTGCTGCTCTATATTTTGTCAAGAGGGATGTAACACACAGGTACATCTCAACTTGTCCAAGTTCTCCTATCAATGTCTTGCTGCTCCATATTTTGTCAAGAGGGATGTAACACACAGGTACATCTCAACTTGTCCAAGTTCTCCTATCAATGTCTTGCTGCTCCATATTTTGTCAAGAGGGATGTAACACACAGGTACATCTCAACTTGTCCAAGTTCTCCTATGAATGTCTTGCTGCTCCATATTTTGTCAAGAGGGATGTAACACACAGGTACTTCTGAACTTGTCCACTTCCTCCTATCAATGTCTTGCTGCTCCATATTTGGTCAATAGTGATGTGACACACAGGTACTTGTCCACGGTCCTCCTATCAATGTTTTGCTGCTCTATATTTTGTCAATAGGGATGTAACACACAGGTACTTCTCTACTTGTCCAAGTTCTCCTATCAATGTGTGGCTGCTCTATATTTTGTCAAGAGTGATGTAACACAGAAGTACTTCTGAACTTGTCCCCTTCGTCCTGTCAATGTGTTGCTGCTCTATATTTTGTCAAGAGAGATGTAACACAAAGGTACTTTTTAACTTGTCCAATTCGTCCTCTCAATGTCTTGCTGCTCTATATTTTGTCAAGAGTGATGTAACACAGAGGTACTTCTGAACTTGTTCCCTTCCTCCTGTCAATGTGTTGCTGCTCTATATTTTGTCAAGAGTGATGTAACAAAAAGGTACTTTTTAACTTGTCCACTTCGTCCTGTTAATGTCTTGCTGCTCTATATTTTGTCAAGAGTGATGTAACACAGAGGTACCTCTCAACTTGTCCAAGTTCTCCTATCAATGTGTTGCTGCTCTATATTTTATCAAGAATTATGTAACACAGAGGTACTTCTGAACTTGTCCAAGTTCTCCTGTCAATGTCTTGCTGCTCTATATTTTGTCAATAGTGATGTAACACAGAGGTACTTCTGAACTTGTCCACGCTTTCCTGTCAATGTCTTGCTGCTCTATATTTTGTCAATAGTGATGTAACACAGAGGTACTTCTGAAGTTGTCCACGCCCTCCTGTCAATGTCTTGCTGCTCTATATTTTTTCAATAGTGATGTAACACAGAGGTACTTCTGAACTTGTCCACGCCCTCCTGTCAATGTCTTGCTGCTCTATATTTTGTCAATAGTGATGTAACATAGAGGTACTTCTGAAGTTGTCCACGCCCTCCTGTCAATGTCTTGCTGCTCTATATTTTTTCAATAGTGACGTAACACAGAGGTACTTCTCAACTTGTCCAAGCCCTCCAGTCAATGTCTTATTGCTCTATATTTTATCAATGGTGATGTAAACACAGAGATACTTCTGAACTTGTCCCCTTCCTCCTGTCAATGTGTTGCTGCTCTATATTTTGTCAAGAGAGATGTAACACTGAGGTACTTCTGAACTTCTCCAGGTTCTCCTGTCAATGTCTTGCTACTCTATATTTTGTCAAGAGGGATGTAACACAGAGGTACATCTGAACTTGTCCACTTCCTCCAGTCAATGTCTTGCTGCTCTATATTTTTTCAAGAGGGATGTTACACACAGGTACTTCTGAACTTGTCCAAGTTCTCCTGTGAATGTCTTGCTGCTCTATATTTTGTCAAGAGGGATGTAACACACAGGTACTTCTCAACTTGTCCACGCCCTCCTATCAATGTCTTGCTGCTCTCTATTTTGACAAGAGGGATGTAACACACAGGTACTTCTGAACTTGTCAATTTCCTGCTGCTCTATATTTTGTCAGGAGGGATGTAACACACAGGTACTTCTCAACTTGTCCATGCCCTCCTATCAATGTCTTACTGCTCTACATTTTGTCAAGAGTGATGTAACACACAGGTACTTCTGAACTAGTCCAAGTTCTCCTGTCAATGTCTTGCTGCTCTATATTTTGTCAAGAGTGATGTAGCACAGAGATACTTCTGAACTTGTCCACTTCCTCCTGTCAATGTGTTGCTGCTCTATATTTTGTCAAGAGTGATGTAGCACAGAGGTACTTTTTAACTTGTCCACTTCGTCCTGTTAATGTTTTGCTGTTCTCTATTTTGTCAAGAGTGAGGTAACAAAGAGGTACTTCAGAACTTGTCCACTTTGTCCTGTTAATGTCTTGCTACTCTATATTTTGTCAAGAGGGATGTAACACACAGGTACCTCTGAACTTGTCCAAGGTTTCCCGTCAATGTCTTGCTGCTCTATATTTTGTCAAGAGGGATGTAAGACACAGGTCCTTCTGAACTTGTCCAAGTTCTCCTGTCAATGACTTGCTGCTCTATATTTTGTCAAGAGGGATGTAACACACAGGTACTTCTCAAATTGTGCACGCCCTCCTATCAATGTCTTGCTGCTCTCTATTTTGACAAGAGGGATGTAACACACAGGTACTTCTGAACTTGTCCAAGTTCTCCTATCAATGTCTTGCTGCTCTCTATTTTGACAAGAGGGATGTAACACACAGGTATTTCTGAACTTGTCCAAGTTCTGCTTTCAATGTCTTGCTCCTCTCTATTTTGACAAGAGGGATGTAACACACAGGTACTTCTGAACTTGTCCAAGTTCTCCTGTCAATGTCTTGCTGCTCTATATTTTGTCAAGAGGGATGTAACACACAGGTACTTCTGAACTTGCCCAAGTTCTCCTGTCAATGTCTTGCTGCTCTATATTTTGTCAAGAGGGATGTAACACACGGGTAATTCTGAACTTGTCCACGCTCTCCTGTCAATGTCCTGCTGCTCTATATTTTGTCAGGAGGGATCTAACACAGAGGTAGTTCTCAACTTGTCCACGCCCTCCTATCAATGTCTTGCTGCTCTATATTTTGTCAAGAGGGATGTAACACACGGGTAATTCTGAACTTGTCCACGCTCTCCTGTCAATGTCCTGCTGCTCTATATTTTGTCAGGAGGGATCTAACACAGAGGTACTTCTCAACTTGTCCACGCCCTCCTATCAATGTCTTGCTGCTCTATATTTTGACAAGAGGGAAGTAACACACAGGTACTTCTGAACTTGTCTAAGTTCTCCTGTCAAAGTCTTGCTGCTCTATATTTTGTCAGGAGGGATGTAACACACAGGTACTTCTGAACTTGTCCATTTCCTCCAGTCAATGTCTTGCTGCTCTATATTTTGTCATTAGTTATGTAAAAGCAGGGGTACTTGTGAACTAGTCCTAGGTCTCCTGTCAATGTCTTGCTGCTCTCTATTTTGACAAGAGGGATGTAACACACAGGTACTTCTGAACTTGTCCAAGTTCTCCTATCAATGTCTTGCTGCTCTCTATTTTGACAAGAGGGATGTAACACACAGGTATTTCTGAACTTGTCCAAGTTCTGATTTCAATGTCTTGCTCCTCTCTATTTTGACAAGAGGGATGTAACACACAGGTACTTCTGAACTTGTCCAAGTTCTCCTGTCAATGTCTTGCTGCTCTATATTTTGTCAAGAGGGATGTAACACACAGGTACTTCTGAACTTGCCCAAGTTCGCCTGTCAATGTCTTGCTGCTCTATATTTTGTCAAGAGGGATGTAACACACGGGTAATTCTGAACTTGTCCACGCTCTCCTGTCAATGTCCTGCTGCTCTATATTTTGTCAGGAGGGATCTAACACAGAGGTACTTCTCAACTTGTCCACGCCCTCCTATCAATGTCTTGCTGCTCTATATTTTGTCAAGAGGGATGTAACACACGGGTAATTCTGAACTTGTCCACGCTCTCCTGTCAATGTCCTGCTGCTCCATATTTTGTCAGGAGGGATCTAACACAGAGGTACTTCTCAACTTGTCCACGCCCTCCTATCAATGTCTTGCTGCTCTATATTTTGTCAAGAGGGATGTAACACACGGGTAATTCTGAACTTGTCCACGCTCTCCTGTCAATGTCCTGCTGCTCCATATTTTGTCAGGAGGGATCTAACACAGAGGTACTTCTCAACTTGTCCACGCCCTCCTATCAATGTCTTGCTGCTCTATATTTTGACAAGAGGGAAGTAACACACAGGTACTTCTGAACTTGTCTAAGTTCTCCTGTCAATGTCTTGCTGCTCTATATTTTGTCAGGAGGGATGTAACACACAGGTACTTCTGAACTTGTCCACTTCCTCCAGTCAATGTCTTGCTGCTCTATATTTTGTCAATAGTTATGTAAAAGCAGGGGTACTTGTGAACTAGTCCTAGGTCTCCTGTCAATGTCTTGCTGCTCTATATTTTGTCAAGAGGGATGTAACACACAGGTACATCTCAACTTGTCCAAGTTCTCCTATCAATGTCTCGCTGCTCCTTATTTTGTCAAGAGGGATGTAACACACAGGTACATCACAACTTGTCCAAGTTCTCCTATCAATGTCTTGCTGCTCCATATTTTGTCAAGAGGGATGTAACACACAGGTACATCTCAACTTGTCCAAGTTCTCCTATGAATGTCTTGCTGCTCCATATTTTGTCAAGAGGGATGTAACACACAAGTACTTCTGAACTTGTCCACTTCCTCCTATCAATGTCTTGCTGCTCCATATTTGGTCAATAGTGATGTGACACACAGGTACTTGTCCACGGTCCTCCTATCAATGTTTTGCTGCTCTATATTTTGTCAATAGGGATGTAACACACAAGTACTTCTCTACTTGTCCAAGTTCTCCTATCAATGTGTGGCTGCTCTATATTTTGTCAAGAGTGATGTAACACAGAAGTACTTCTGAACTTGTCCCCTTCGTCCTGTCAATGTGTTGCTGCTCTATATTTTGTCAAGAGAGATGTAACACAAAGGTACTTTTTAACTTGTCCAATTCGTCCTCTCAATGTCTTGCTGCTCTATATTTTGTCAAGAGTGATGTAACACAGAGGTACTTCTGAACTTGTTCCCTTCCTCCTGTCAATGTGTTGCTGCTCTATATTTTGTCAAGAGTGATGTAACAAAAAGGTACTTTTTAACTTGTCCACTTCGTCCTGTTAATGTCTTGCTGCTCTATATTTTGTCAAGAGTGATGTAACACAGAGGTACCTCTCAACTTGTCCAAGTTCTCCTATCAATGTGTTGCTGCTCTATATTTTATCAAGAATTATGTAACACAGAGGTACTTCTGAACTTGTCCAAGTTCTCCTGTCAATGTCTTGCTGCTCTATATTTTGTCAATAGTGATGTAACACAGAGGTACTTCTGAACTTGTCCACGCTTTCCTGTCAATGTCTTGCTGCTCCATATTTTGTCAAGAGGGATGTAACACACAGGTACATCTCAACTTGTCCAAGTTCTCCTATCAATGTCTTGCTGCTCCATATTTTGTCAAGAGTGATGTAACACACAGGTACATCTCAACTTAGTCAAGTTCTCCTATCAATGTCTTGCTGCTCCATATTTTGTCAAGAGGGATGTAACACACAGGTACATCTCAACTTAGTCAAGTTCTCCTGTCAATGTCTTGCTGCTCCATATTTTGTCAAGAGGGATGTAACACACAGGTACATCTCAACTTGTCCAAGTTCGCCTATCAATGTCTTGCTGCTCCATATTTTGTCAAGAGGGATGTAACACACAGGTACATCTCAACTTAGTCAAGTTCTCCTATCAATGTCTTGCTGCTCCATATTTTGTCAACAGGGATGTAACACACAGGTACATCTCAACTTGTCCAAGTTCTCCTATCAATGTCTTGCTGCTCCATATTTTGTCAAGAGGGATGTAACACAAGGGTACTTGTCCACTTCCCCCTATCAATGTCTTGCTGCTCCATATTTTGTCAAGAGGGATGTAACACACAGGTACATCTCAACTTGTCAAAGTTCTCCTATCAATGTCTTGCTGCTCCATATTTTGTCAAGAGGGATGTAACACACAGGTACATCTCAACTTAGTCAAGTTCTCCTATCAATGTCTTGCTGCTCCATATTTTGTCAACAGGGATGTAACACACAGGTACATCTCAACTTGTCCAAGTTCTCCTATCAATGTCTTGCTGCTCCATATTTTGTCAAGAGGGATGTAACACACAGGTACTTGTCCACTTCCTCCTATCAATGTCTTGCTGCTCCATATTTTGTCAACAGGGATGTAACACACAGGTACATCTCAACTTGTCCAAGTTCTCCTATCAATGTCTTGCTGCTCCATATTTTGTTAAGAGGGATGTAACACACAGGTACTTGTCCACTTCCTCCTATCAATGTCTTGCTGCTCCATATTTTGTCAAGAGGGATGTAACACACAGGTACATCTCAACTTCTCCAAGTTCTCCTATCAATGTCTTGCTGCTCCATATTTTGTCAACAGGGATGTAACACACAGGTACATCTCAACTTGTCCAAGTTCTCCTATCAATGTCTTGCTGCTCCATAATTTGTCATGAGGGATGTAACACACAGGTACATCTCAACTTGTCCAAGTTCTCCTATCAATGTCTTGCTGCTCCATATTTTGTCAAGAGGGATGTAACACAGGTACATTTCAAATTGTCCAAGTTCTTTTATCAATGTCTTGCTGCTCCATATTTTGTCAAGAGGGATGTAACACAAGGGTACATCTCAACTTGTCCAAGTTCTGGCTATCAATGTCTTGCTGCTCCATATTTTGTCAACAGGGATGTAACACACAGGTACATCTCAACTTGTCCAAGTTCTCCTATCAATGTCTTGCTGCTCCATATTTTGTCAAGAGGGATGTAACACACAGGTACATCTCAACTTGTCCAAGTTCTCCTATCAATGTCTTGCTGCTCCATATTTTGTCAAGAGGGATGTAACACACAGGTACATCTCAACTTGTCCAAGTTCTCCTATGAATGTCTTGCTGCTCCATATTTTGTCAAGAGGGATGTAACACACAGGTACTTCTGAACTTGACCACTTCCTGCTATCAATGTCTTGCTGCTCTATATTTTGTCAAGAGGGATTTAACACACAGGTACTTGTCCACTTCCTCCTATCAATGTCTTGCTGCTCTATATTTTGTCAAGAGGGATTTAACACACAGGTCCTTGTCCACTTCCTCCTATCAATGTCTTGCTGCTCCATATTTTGTCAAGAGGGATGTAACACAGAGGTACATCTCAACTTCTCCAAGTTCTCCTATCAATGTCTTGCTGCTGCATATTTTGTCAACAGGGATGTAACACACAGGTACATCTCAACTTGTCCAAGTTCTCCTATCAATGTCTTGCTGCTCCATAATTTGTCATGAGGGATGTAACACACAGGTACATCTCAACTTGTCCAAGTTCTCCTATCAATGTCTTGCTGCTCCATATTTTGTCAAGAGGGATGTAACACAGAGGTACCTCTCAACTTGTCCAAGTTCTCCTATCAATGTGTTGCTGCTCTATATTTTATCAAGAATTATGTAACACAGAGGTACTTCTGAACTTGTCCAAGTTCTCCTGTCAATGTCTTGCTGCTCTATATTTTGTCAATAGTGATGTAACACAGAGGTACTTCTGAACTTGTCCACGCTTTCCTGTCAATGTCTTGCTGCTCTATATTTTGTCAATAGTGATGTAACATAGAGGTACTTCTGAAGTTGTCCACGCCCTCCTGTCAATGTCTTGCTGCTCTATATTTTTTCAATAGTGATGTAACACAGAGGTACTTCTGAACTTGTCCACGCCCTCCTGTCAATGTCTTGCTGCTCTATATTTTGTCAATAGTGATGTAACACAGAGGTACTTCTGAACTTCTCCAAGTTCTCCAATCAATGTCTTGCTGCTCTATATTTTGTCAAGAGGGAAGTAACACACAGGTACTTCTGAACTTGTCTAGGTTCTCCTGTCAATGTCTTGCTGCTCTATATTTTGTCAGGAGGGATGTAACACACAGGTACTTCTGAACTTGTCCAGTTCCTCCAGTCAATGTCTTGCTGCTCTATATTTTGTCAATAGTGATGTAACACAGAGGTACTTCTCAACTTCTCCAAGTTCTCCAATCAATGTCTTGCTGCTCTATATTTTGTCAAGAGGGAAGTAACACACAGGTACTTCTGAACTTGTCTAAGTTCTCCTGTCAATGTCTTGCTGCTCTATATTTTGTCAAGAGGGATGTAACACAGAGGTACTTCTCAACTTGTCCACGCCGTCTTGTCAATGTCTTGCTGCTCCATATTTTGTCAAGAGGGATGTAACACACAGGTACTTGTCCACTTCCTCCTGTCAATGTCTTGCTGCTCCATATTTTGTCAAGAGGGATGTAACACACAGGTACATCTCAACTTGTCCAAGTTCTCCTATCAATGTCTTGCTGCTCCATATTTTGTCAAGAGGGATGTAACACACAGGTACATCTCAACTTGTCCAAGTTCTCCTATCAATGTCTTGCTGCTCTATATTTTGTGAAGAGTGATGTAACACAGAGGTACTTCTGAACTTGTCCACTTCCTCCTGTCAATGTTTTGCTGCTCTATATTTTGTGAAGAGTGATGTAACACAGAGGTACTTCTGAACTTGTCCACTTCCTCCTGTCAATGTGTTGCTGCTCTATATTTTGTGAAGAGGGATGTAACACACAGGTACTTCTCAACTTGTCCACTTCCTCCTGTCAATGTTTTGCTGCTCCATATTTTGTCAAGAGGGATGTAACACACAGGTACTTGTCCACTTCCTCCTGTCAATGTCTTGCTGCTCCATATTTTGTAAAGAGGGATGTAACACACAGGTACTTGTCCACTTCCTCCTGTCAATGTCTTGCTGCTCCATATTTTGTCAAGAGGGATGTAACACACAGGTACTTGTCCACTTCCTCCTGTCAATGTCTTGCTGCTCCATATTTTGTCAAGAGGGATGTTACACACAGGTACTTCTGAACTTGTCCAAGTTCTCCTGTGAATGTCTTGCTGCTCTATATTTTGTCAAGAGGGATGTAACACACAGGTACTTCTCAACTTGTCCACGCCCTCCTATCAATGTCTTGCTGCTCTCTATTTTGACAAGAGGGATGTAACACACAGGTACTTCTGAACTTGTCAATGTCTTACAGCTCTATATTTTGACAAGAGGGATGTAACACACAGGTACTTCTCAACTTGTCCACGCCCTCCAATCAATGTCTTGCTGCTCTATATTTTGACAAGAGGGATGTAACACACAGGTACCTCTGAACTTGTCCAAGTTCTCCTGTCAATGTCTTGCTGCTCTATATTTTGTCAAGAGGGATGTAAGACACAGGTACTTCTGAACTTGTCCAAGTTCTCCTGTCAATGTCTTGCTGCTCTATATTTTGTCAAGAGGGGTGTAACACACAGGTACTTCTTAAATTGTGCACGCCCTCTTGTCAATTTCCTGCTGCTCTATATTTTGTCAGGAGGGATGTAACACACAGGTACTTCTCAACTAGTCCATGCCCTCCTATCAATGTCTTACTGCTCTACATTTTGTCAAGAGTGATGTAACACACAGGTACTTCTGAACTAGTCCAAGTTCTCCTGTCAATGTCTTGCTGCTCTATATTTTGTCAAGAGTGATGTAGCACAGAGATACTTCTGAACTTGTCCACTTCCTCCTGTCAATGTGTTGCTGCTCTATATTTTGTCAAGAGTGATGTAGCACAGAGGTACTTTTTAACTTGTCCACTTCGTCCTGTTAATGTTTTGCTGTTCTCTATTTTGTCAAGAGTGAGGTAACAAAGAGGTACTTCAGAACTTGTCCACTTTGTCCTGTTAATGTCTTGCTACTCTATATTTTGTCAAGAGGGATGTAACACACAGGTACTTCTCAAATTGTGCAGGCCCTCCTATCAATGTCTTGCTGCTCTCTATTTTGACAAGAGGGATGTAACACACAGGTACTTCTGAACTTGTCCAAGTTCTCCTATCAATGTCTTGCTGCTCTCTATTTTGACAAGAGGGATGTAACACACAGGTATTTCTGAACTTGTCCAAGTTCTGCTTTCAATGTCTTGCTCCTCTCTATTTTGACAAGAGGGATGTAACACACAGGTACTTCTGAAATTGTCCAAGTTCTCCTGTCAATGTCTTGCTGCTCTATATTTTGTCAAGAGGGATGTAACACACAGGTACTTCTGAACTTGCCCAAGTTCTCCTGTCAATGTCTTGCTGCTCTATATTTTGTCAAGAGGGATGTAACACACGGGTAATTCTGAACTTGTCCACGCTCTCCTGTCAATGTCCTGCTGCTCCATATTTTGTCAGGAGGGATCTAACACAGAGGTACTTCTCAACTTGTCCACGCCCTCCTATCAATGTCTTGCTGCTCTATATTTTGTCAAGAGGGATGTAACACACGGGTAATTCTGAACTTGTCCACGCTCTCCTGTCAATGTCCTGCTGCTCCATATTTTGTCAGGAGGGATCTAACACAGAGGTACTTCTCAACTTGTCCACGCCCTCCTATCAATGTCTTGCTGCTCTATATTTTGACAAGAGGGAAGTAACACACAGGTACTTCTGAACTTGTCTAAGTTCTCCTGTCAATGTCTTGCTGCTCTATATTTTGTCAGGAGGGATGTAACACACAGGTACTTCTGAACTTGTCCACTTCCTCCAGTCAATGTCTTGCTGCTCTATATTTTGTCAATAGTTATGTAAACGCAGGGGTACTTGTGAACTAGTCCTAGTTCTCCTGTCAATGTCCTGCTGCTCTATATTTTGTCAAGAGGGATGTAACACACAGGTACATCTCAACTTGTCCAAGTTCTCCTATCAATGTCTTGCTGCTCCATATTTTGTCAAGAGGGATGTAACACACAGGTACATCTCAACTTGTCCAAGTTCTCCTATCAATGTCTTGCTGCTCCATATTTTGTCAAGAGGGATGTAACACACAGGTACATCTCAACTTGTCCAAGTTCTCCTATGAATGTCTTGCTGCTCCATATTTTGTCAAGAGGGATGTAACACACAGGTACTTCTGAACTTGTCCACTTCCTCCTATCAATGTCTTGCTGCTCCATATTTGGTCAATAGTGATGTGACACACAGGTACTTGTCCACGGTCCTCCTATCAATGTTTTGCTGCTCTATATTTTGTCAATAGGGATGTAACACACAGGTACTTCTCTACTTGTCCAAGTTCTCCTATCAATGTGTGGCTGCTCTATATTTTGTCAAGAGTGATGTAACACAGAAGTACTTCTGAACTTGTCCCCTTCGTCCTGTCAATGTGTTGCTGCTCTATATTTTGTCAAGAGAGATGTAACACAAAGGTACTTTTTAACTTGTCCAATTCGTCCTCTCAATGTCTTGCTGCTCTATATTTTGTCAAGAGTGATGTAACACAGAGGTACTTCTGAACTTGTTCCCTTCCTCCTGTCAATGTGTTGCTGCTCTATATTTTGTCAAGAGTGATGTAACAAAAAGGTACTTTTTAACTTGTCCACTTCGTCCTGTTAATGTCTTGCTGCTCTATATTTTGTCAAGAGTGATGTAACACAGAGGTACCTCTCAACTTGTCCAAGTTCTCCTATCAATGTGTTGCTGCTCTATATTTTATCAAGAATTATGTAACACAGAGGTACTTCTGAACTTGTCCAAGTTCTCCTGTCAATGTCTTGCTGCTCTATATTTTGTCAATAGTGATGTAACACAGAGGTACTTCTGAACTTGTCCACGCTTTCCTGTCAATGTCTTGCTGCTCTATATTTTGTCAATAGTGATGTAACATAGAGGTACTTCTGAAGTTGTCCACGCCCTCCTGTCAATGTCTTGCTGCTCTATATTTTTTCAATAGTGATGTAACACAGAGGTACTTCTGAACTTGTCCACGCCCTCCTGTCAATGTCTTGCTGCTCTATATTTTGTCAATAGTGATGTAACATAGAGGTACTTCTGAAGTTGTCCACGCCCTCCTGTCAATGTCTTGCTGCTCTATATTTTTTCAATAGTGACGTAACACAGAGGTACTTCTCAACTTGTCCAAGCCCTCCAGTCAATGTCTTATTGCTCTATATTTTATCAATGGTGATGTAAACACAGAGATACTTCTGAACTTGTCCCCTTCCTCCTGTCAATGTGTTGCTGCTCTATATTTTGTCAAGAGAGATGTAACACTGAGGTACTTCTGAACTTCTCCAGGTTCTCCTGTCAATGTCTTGCTACTCTATATTTTGTCAAGAGGGATGTAACACAGAGGTACATCTGAACTTGTCCACTTCCTCCAGTCAATGTCTTGCTGCTCTATATTTTTTCAAGAGGGATGTTACACACAGGGACTTCTGAACTTGTCCAAGTTCTCCTGTGAATGTCTTGCTGCTCTATATTTTGTCAAGAGGGATGTAACACACAGGTACTTCTCAACTTGTCCACGCCCTCCTATCAATGTCTTGCTGCTCTCTATTTTGACAAGAGGGATGTAACACACAGGTACTTCTCAACTTGTCCATGCCCTCCTATCAATGTCTTACTGCTCTACATTTTGTCAAGAGTGATGTAACACACAGGTACTTCTGAACTAGTCCAAGTTCTCCTGTCAATGTGTTGCTGCTCTATATTTTGTCAAGAGTGATGTAGCACAGAGGTACTTTTTAACTTGTCCACTTCGTCCTGTTAATGTTTTGCTATTCTCTATTTTGTCAAGAGTGAGGTAACAAAGAGGTACTTCAGAACTTGTCCACTTTGTCGTGTTAATGTCTTGCTACTCTATATTTTGTCAAGAGGGATGTAACACACAGGTACCTCTGAACTTGTCCAAGGTTTCCCGTCAATGTCTTGCTGCTCTATATTTTGTCAAGAGGGATGTAAGACACAGGTCCTTCTGAACTTGTCCAAGTTCTCCTGTCAATGACTTGCTGCTCTATATTTTGTCAAGAGGGATGTAACACACAGGTACTTCTCAAATTGTGCACGCCCTCCTATCAATGTCTTGCTGCTCTCTATTTTGACAAGAGGGATGTAACACACAGGTACTTCTGAACTTGTCCAAGTTCTCCTATCAATGTCTTGCTGCTCTCTATTTTGACAAGAGGGATGTAACACACAGGTATTTCTGAACTTGTCCAAGTTCTGCTTTCAATGTCTTGCTCCTCTCTATTTTGACAAGAGGGATGTAACACACAGGTACTTCTGAACTTGTCCAAGTTCTCCTGTCAATGTCTTGCTGCTCTATATTTTGTCAAGAGGGATGTAACACACAGGTACTTCTGAACTTGCCCAAGTTCTCCTGTCAATGTCTTGCTGCTCTATATTTTGTCAAGAGGGATGTAACACACGGGTAATTCTGAACTTGTCCACGCTCTCCTGTCAATGTCCTGCTGCTCCATATTTTGTCAGGAGGGATCTAACACAGAGGTACTTCTCAACTTGTCCACGCCCTCCTATCAATGTCTTGCTGCTCTATATTTTGTCAAGAGGGATGTAACACACGGGTAATTCTGAACTTGTCCACGCTCTCCTGTCAATGTCCTGCTGCTCCATATTTTGTCAGGAGGGATCTAACACAGAGGTACTTCTCAACTTGTCCACGCCCTCCTATCAATGTCTTGCTGCTCTATATTTTGACAAGAGGGAAGTAACACACAGGTACTTCTGAACTTGTCTAAGTTCTCCTGTCAAAGTCTTGCTGCTCTATATTTTGTCAGGAGGGATGTAACACACAGGTACTTCTGAACTTGTCCATTTCCTCCAGTCAATGTCTTGCTGCTCTATATTTTGTCAATAGTTATGTAAAAGCAGGGGTACTTGTGAACTAGTCCTAGGTCTCCTGTCAATGTCTTGCTGCTCTCTATTTTGACAAGAGGGATGTAACACACAGGTATTTCTGAACTTGTCCAAGTTCTGCTTTCAATGTCTTGCTCCTCTCTATTTTGACAAGAGGGATGTAACACACAGGTACTTCTGAACTTGTCCAAGTTCTCCTGTCAATGTCTTGCTGCTCTATATTTTGTCAAGAGGGATGTAACACACAGGTACTTCTGAACTTGCCCAAGTTCTCCTGTCAATGTCTTGCTGCTCTATATTTTGTCAAGAGGGATGTAACACACGGGTAATTCTGAACTTGTCCACGCTCTCCTGTCAATGTCCTGCTGCTCCATATTTTGTCAGGAGGGATCTAACACAGAGGTACTTCTCAACTTGTCCACGCCCTCCTATCAATGTCTTGCTGCTCTATATTTTGTCAAGAGGGATGTAACACACGGGTAATTCTGAACTTGTCCACGCTCTCCTGTCAATGTCCTGCTGCTCCATATTTTGTCAGGAGAGATCTAACACAGAGGTACTTCTCAACTTGTCCACGCCCTCCTATCAATGTCTTGCTGCTCTATATTTTGTCAAGAGGGATGTAACACACGGGTAATTCTGAACTTGTCCACGCTCTCCTGTCAATGTCCTGCTGCTCCATATTTTGTCAGGAGGGATCTAACACAGAGGTACTTCTCAACTTGTCCACGCCCTCCTATCAATGTCTTGCTGCTCTATATTTTGACAAGAGGGAAGTAACACACAGGTACTTCTGAACTTGTCTAAGTTCTCCTGTCAATGTCTTGCTGCTCTATATTTTGTCAAGAGGGATGTAACACACAGGTACATCTCAACTTGTCCAAGTTCTCCTATCAATGTCTTGCTGCTCCATATTTTGTCAAGAGGGATGTAACACACAGGTACTTCTGAACTTGTCCACTTCCTCCAGTCAATGTCTTGCTGCTCTATATTTTGTCAATAGTTATGTAAAAGCAGGGGTACTTGTGAACTAGTCCTAGGTCTCCTGTCAATGTCTTGCTGCTCTATATTTTGTCAAGAGGGATGTAACACACAGGTACATCTCAACTTGTCCAAGTTCTCCTATCAATGTCTTGCTGCTCCATATTTTGTCAAGAGGGATGTAACACACAGGTACATCTCAACTTGTCCAAGTTCTCCTATCAATGTCTTGCTGCTCCATATTTTGTCAAGAGGGATGTAACACACAGGTACATCTCAACTTGTCCAAGTTCTCCTATGAATGTCTTGCTGCTCCATATTTTGTCAAGAGGGATGTAACACACAAGTACTTCTGAACTTGTCCACTTCCTCCTATCAATGTCTTGCTGCTCCATATTTGGTCAATAGTGATGTGACACACAGGTACTTGTCCACGGTCCTCCTATCAATGTTTTGCTGCTCTATATTTTGTCAATAGGTATGTAACACACAGGTACTTCTCTACTTGTCCAAGTTCTCCTATCAATGTGTGGCTGCTCTATATTTTGTCAAGAGTGATGTAACACAGAAGTACTTCTGAACTTGTCCCCTTCGTCCTGTCAATGTGTTGCTGCTCTATATTTTGTCAAGAGAGATGTAACACAAAGGTACTTTTTAACTTGTCCAATTCGTCCTCTCAATGTCTTGCTGCTCTATATTTTGTCAAGAGTGATGTAACACAGAGGTACTTCTGAACTTGTTCCCTTCCTCCTGTCAATGTGTTGCTGCTCTATATTTTGTCAAGAGTGATGTAACAAAAAGGTACTTTTTAACTTGTCCACTTCGTCCTGTTAATGTCTTGCTGCTCTATATTTTGTCAAGAGTGATGTAACACAGAGGTACCTCTCAACTTGTCCAAGTTCTCCTATCAATGTGTTGCTGCTCTATATTTTATCAAGAATTATGTAACACAGAGGTACTTCTGAACTTGTCCAAGTTCTCCTGTCAATGTCTTGCTGCTCTATATTTTGTCAATAGTGATGTAACACAGAGGTACTTCTGAACTTGTCCACGCTTTCCTGTCAATGTCTTGCTGCTCTATATTTTGTCAATAGTGATGTAACATAGAGGTACTTCTGAAGTTGTCCACGCCCTCCTGTCAATGTCTTGCTGCTCTATATTTTTTCAATAGTGATGTTACACAGAGGTACTTCTGAACTTGTCCACGCCCTCCTGTCAATGTGTTGCTGCTCTATATTTTGTGAAGAGGGATGTAACACACAGGTACTTCTCAACTTGTCCACTTCCTCCTGTCAACGTTTTGCTGCTCCATATTTTGTCAAGAGGGATGTAACACACAGGTACTTGTCCACTTCCTCCTGTCAATGTCTTGCTGCTCCATATTTTGTCAAGAGGGATGTAACACACAGGTACTTGTCCACTTCCTCCTGTCAATGTCTTGCTGCTCCATATTTTGTCAAGAGGGATGTAACACACAGGTACTTGTCCACTTCCTCCTGTCAATGTCTTGCTGCTCCATATTTTGTCAAGAGGGATGTTACACACAGGTACTTCTGAACTTGTCCAAGTTCTCCTGTGAATGTCTTGCTGCTCTATATTTTGTCAAGAGGGATGTAACACACAGGTACTTCTCAACTTGTCCACGCCCTCCTATCAATGTCTTGCTGCTCTCTATTTTGACAAGAGGGATGTAACACACAGGTACTTCTGAACTTGTCAATGTCTTACAGCTCTATTATTTGACAAGAGGGATGTAACACACAGGTACTTCTCAACTTGTCCACGCCCTCCAATCAATGTCTTGCTGCTCTATATTTTGACAAGAGGGATGTAACACACAGGTACCTCTGAACTTGTCCAAGTTCTCCTGTCAATGTCTTGCTGCTCTATATTTTGTCAAGAGGGATGTAAGACACAGGTACTTCTGAACTTGTCCAAGTTCTCCTGTCAATGTCTTGCTGCTCTATATTTTGTCAAGAGGGATGTAACACACAGGTACTTCTTAAATTGTGCACGCCCTCTTGTCAATTTCCTGCTGCTCTATATTTTGTCAGGAGGGATGTAACACACAGGTACTTCTCAACTAGTCCATGCCCTCCTATCAATGTCTTACTGCTCTACATTTTGTCAAGAGTGATGTAACACACAGGTACTTCTGAACTAGTCCAAGTTCTCCTGTCAATGTCTTGCTGCTCTATATTTTGTCAAGAGTGATGTAGCACAGAGATACTTCTGAACTTGTCCACTTCCTCCTGTCAATGTGTTGCTGCTCTATATTTTGTCAAGAGTGATGTAGCACAGAGGTACTTTTTAACTTGTCCACTTCGTCCTGTTAATGTTTTGCTGTTCTCTATTTTGTCAAGAGTGAGGTAACAAAGAGGTACTTCAGAACTTGTCCACTTTGTCCTGTTAATGTCTTGCTACTCTATATTTTGTCAAGAGGGATGTAACACACAGGTACTTCTCAAATTGTGCAGGCCCTCCTATCAATGTCTTGCTGCTCTCTATTTTGACAAGAGGGATGTAACACACAGGTACTTCTGAACTTGTCCAAGTTCTCCTATCAATGTCTTGCTGCTCTCTATTTTGACAAGAGGGATATAACACACAGGTATTTCTGAACTTGTCCAAGTTCTGCTTTCAATGTCTTGCTCCTCTCTATTTTGACAAGAGGGATGTAACACACAGGTACTTCTGAAATTGTCCAAGTTCTCCTGTCAATGTCTTGCTGCTCTATATTTTGTCAAGAGGGATGTAACACACAGGTACTTCTGAACTTGCCCAAGTTCTCCTGTCAATGTCTTGCTGCTCTATATTTTGTCAAGAGGGATGTAACACACGGGTAATTCTGAACTTGTCCACGCTCTCCTGTCAATGTCCTGCTGCTCCATATTTTGTCAGGAGGGATCTAACACAGAGGTACTTCTCAACTTGTCCACGCCCTCCTATCAATGTCTTGCTGCTCTATATTTTGTCAAGAGGGATGTAACACACGGGTAATTCTGAACTTGTCCACGCTCTCCTGTCAATGTCCTGCTGCTCCATATTTTGTCAGGAGGGATCTAACACAGAGGTACTTCTCAACTTGTCCACGCCCTCCTATCAATGTCTTGCTGCTCTATATTTTGACAAGAGGGAAGTAACACACAGGTACTTCTGAACTTGTCTAAGTTCTCCTGTCAATGTCTTGCTGCTCTATATTTTGTCAGGAGGGATGTAACACACAGGTACTTCTGAACTTGTCCACTTCCTCCAGTCAATGTCTTGCTACTCTATATTTTGTCAATAGTTATGTAAACGCAGGGGTACTTGTGAACTAGTCCTAGTTCTCCTGTCAATGTCTTGCTGCTCTATATTTTGTCAAGAGGGATGTAACACACAGGTACATCTCAACTTGTCCAAGTTCTCCTATCAATGTCTTGCTGCTCCATATTTTGTCAAGAGGGATGTAACACACAGGTACATCTCAACTTGTCCAAGTTCTCCTATCAATGTCTTGCTGCTCCATATTTTGTCAAGAGGGATGTAACACACAGGTACATCTCAACTTGTCCAAGTTCTCCTATGAATGTCTTGCTGCTCCATATTTTGTCAAGAGGGATGTAACACACAGGTACTTCTGAACTTGTCCACTTCCTCCTATCAATGTCTTGCTGCTCCATATTTGGTCAATAGTGATGTGACACACAGGTACTTGTCCACGGTCCTCCTATCAATGTTTTGCTGCTCTATATTTTGTCAATAGGGATGTAACACACAGGTACTTCTCTACTTGTCCAAGTTCTCCTATCAATGTGTGGCTGCTCTATATTTTGTCAAGAGTGATGTAACACAGAAGTACTTCTGAACTTGTCCCCTTCGTCCTGTCAATGTGTTGCTGCTCTATATTTTGTCAAGAGAGATGTAACACAAAGGTACTTTTTAACTTGTCCAATTCGTCCTCTCAATGTCTTGCTGCTCTATATTTTGTCAAGAGTGATGTAACACAGAGGTACTTCTGAACTTGTTCCCTTCCTCCTGTCAATGTGTTGCTGCTCTATATTTTGTCAAGAGTGATGTAACAAAAAGGTACTTTTTAACTTGTCCACTTCGTCCTGTTAATGTCTTGCTGCTCTATATTTTGTCAAGAGTGATGTAACACAGAGGTACCTCTCAACTTGTCCAAGTTCTCCTATCAATGTGTTGCTGCTCTATATTTTATCAAGAATTATGTAACACAGAGGTACTTCTGAACTTGTCCAAGTTCTCCTGTCAATGTCTTGCTGCTCTATATTTTGTCAATAGTGATGTAACACAGAGGTACTTCTGAACTTGTCCACGCTTTCCTGTCAATGTCTTGCTGCTCTATATTTTGTCAATAGTGATGTAACATAGAGGTACTTCTGAAGTTGTCCACGCCCTCCTGTCAATGTCTTGCTGCTCTATATTTTTTCAATAGTGATGTAACACAGAGGTACTTCTGAACTTGTCCACGCCCTCCTGTCAATGTCTTGCTGCTCTATATTTTGTCAATAGTGATGTAACATAGAGGTACTTCTGAAGTTGTCCACGCCCTCCTGTCAATGTCTTGCTGCTCTATATTTTGTCAAGAGTGATGTAACACAGAGGTACCTCTCAACTTGTCCAAGTTCTCCTATCAATGTGTTGCTGCTCTATATTTTATCAAGAATTATGTAACACAGAGGTACTTCTGAACTTGTCCAAGTTCTCCTGTCAATGTCTTGCTGCTCTATATTTTGTCAATAGTGATGTAACACAGAGGTACTTCTGAACTTGTCCACGCTTTCCTGTCAATGTCTTGCTGCTCTATATTTTGTCAATAGTGATGTAACATAGAGGTACTTCTGAAGTTGTCCACGCCCTCCTGTCAATGTCTTGCTGCTCTATATTTTTTCAATAGTGATGTTACACAGAGGTACTTCTGAACTTGTCCACGCCCTCCTGTCAATGTGTTGCTGCTCTATATTTTGTGAAGAGGGATGTAACACACAGGTACTTCTCAACTTGTCCACTTCCTCCTGTCAACGTTTTGCTGCTCCATATTTTGTCAAGAGGGATGTAACACACAGGTACTTGTCCACTTCCTCCTGTCAATGTCTTGCTGCTCCATATTTTGTCAAGAGGGATGTAACACACAGGTACTTGTCCACTTCCTCCTGTCAATGTCTTGCTGCTCCATATTTTGTCAAGAGGGATGTAACACACAGGTACTTGTCCACTTCCTCCTGTCAATGTCTTGCTGCTCCATATTTTGTCAAGAGGGATGTTACACACAGGTACTTCTGAACTTGTCCAAGTTCTCCTGTGAATGTCTTGCTGCTCTATATTTTGTCAAGAGGGATGTAACACACAGGTACTTCTCAACTTGTCCACGCCCTCCTATCAATGTCTTGCTGCTCTCTATTTTGACAAGAGGGATGTAACACACAGGTACTTCTGAACTTGTCAATGTCTTACAGCTCTATATTTTGACAAGAGGGATGTAACACACAGGTACTTCTCAACTTGTCCACGCCCTCCAATCAATGTCTTGCTGCTCTATATTTTGACAAGAGGGATGTAACACACAGGTACCTCTGAACTTGTCCAAGTTCTCCTGTCAATGTCTTGCTGCTCTATATTTTGTCAAGAGGGATGTAAGACACAGGTACTTCTGAACTTGTCCAAGTTCTCCTGTCAATGTCTTGCTGCTCTATATTTTGTCAAGAGGGATGTAACACACAGGTACTTCTTAAATTGTGCACGCCCTCTTGTCAATTTCCTGCTGCTCTATATTTTGTCAGGAGGGATGTAACACACAGGTACTTCTCAACTAGTCCATGCCCTCCTATCAATGTCTTACTGCTCTACATTTTGTCAAGAGTGATGTAACACACAGGTACTTCTGAACTAGTCCAAGTTCTCCTGTCAATGTCTTGCTGCTCTATATTTTGTCAAGAGTGATGTAGCACAGAGATACTTCTGAACTTGTCCACTTCCTCCTGTCAATGTGTTGCTGCTCTATATTTTGTCAAGAGTGATGTAGCACAGAGGTACTTTTTAACTTGTCCACTTCGTCCTGTTAATGTTTTGCTGTTCTCTATTTTGTCAAGAGTGAGGTAACAAAGAGGTACTTCAGAACTTGTCCACTTTGTCCTGTTAATGTCTTGCTACTCTATATTTTGTTAAGAGGGATGTAACACACAGGTACTTCTCAAATTGTGCAGGCCCTCCTATCAATGTCTTGCTGCTCTCTATTTTGACAAGAGGGATGTAACACACAGGTACTTCTGAACTTGTCCAAGTTCTCCTATCAATGTCTTGCTGCTCTCTATTTTGACAAGAGGGATATAACACACAGGTATTTCTGAACTTGTCCAAGTTCTGCTTTCAATGTCTTGCTCCTCTCTATTTTGACAAGAGGGATGTAACACACAGGTACTTCTGAAATTGTCCAAGTTCTCCTGTCAATGTCTTGCTGCTCTATATTTTGTCAAGAGGGATGTAACACACAGGTACTTCTGAACTTGCCCAAGTTCTCCTGTCAATGTCTTGCTGCTCTATATTTTGTCAAGAGGGATGTAACACACGGGTAATTCTGAACTTGTCCACGCTCTCCTGTCAATGTCCTGCTGCTCCATATTTTGTCAGGAGGGATCTAACACAGAGGTACTTCTCAACTTGTCCACGCCCTCCTATCAATGTCTTGCTGCTCTATATTTTGTCAAGAGGGATGTAACACACGGGTAATTCTGAACTTGTCCACGCTCTCCTGTCAATGTCCTGCTGCTCCATATTTTGTCAGGAGGGATCTAACACAGAGGTACTTCTCAACTTGTCCACGCCCTCCTATCAATGTCTTGCTGCTCTATATTTTGACAAGAGGGAAGTAACACACAGGTACTTCTGAACTTGTCTAAGTTCTCCTGTCAATGTCTTGCTGCTCTATATTTTGTCAGGAGGGATGTAACACACAGGTACTTCTGAACTTGTCCACTTCCTCCAGTCAATGTCTTGCTACTCTATATTTTGTCAATAGTTATGTAAACGCAGGGGTACTTGTGAACTAGTCCTAGTTCTCCTGTCAATGTCTTGCTGCTCTATATTTTGTCAAGAGGGATGTAACACACAGGTACATCTCAACTTGTCCAAGTTCTCCTATCAATGTCTTGCTGCTCCATATTTTGTCAAGAGGGATGTAACACACAGGTACATCTCAACTTGTCCAAGTTCTCCTATCAATGTCTTGCTGCTCCATATTTTGTCAAGAGGGATGTAACACACAGGTACATCTCAACTTGTCCAAGTTCTCCTATGAATGTCTTGCTGCTCCATATTTTGTCAAGAGGGATGTAACACACAGGTACTTCTGAACTTGTCCACTTCCTCCTATCAATGTCTTGCTGCTCCATATTTGGTCAATAGTGATGTGACACACAGGTACTTGTCCACGGTCCTCCTATCAATGTTTTGCTGCTCTATATTTTGTCAATAGGGATGTAACACACAGGTACTTCTCTACTTGTCCAAGTTCTCCTATCAATGTGTGGCTGCTCTATATTTTGTCAAGAGTGATGTAACACAGAAGTACTTCTGAACTTGTCCCCTTCGTCCTGTCAATGTGTTGCTGCTCTATATTTTGTCAAGAGAGATGTAACACAAAGGTACTTTTTAACTTGTCCAATTCGTCCTCTCAATGTCTTGCTGCTCTATATTTTGTCAAGAGTGATGTAACACAGAGGTACTTCTGAACTTGTTCCCTTCCTCCTGTCAATGTGTTGCTGCTCTATATTTTGTCAAGAGTGATGTAACAAAAAGGTACTTTTTAACTTGTCCACTTCGTCCTGTTAATGTCTTGCTGCTCTATATTTTGTCAAGAGTGATGTAACACAGAGGTACCTCTCAACTTGTCCAAGTTCTCCTATCAATGTGTTGCTGCTCTATATTTTATCAAGAATTATGTAACACAGAGGTACTTCTGAACTTGTCCAAGTTCTCCTGTCAATGTCTTGCTGCTCTATATTTTGTCAATAGTGATGTAACACAGAGGTACTTCTGAACTTGTCCACGCTTTCCTGTCAATGTCTTGCTGCTCTATATTTTGTCAATAGTGATGTAACATAGAGGTACTTCTGAAGTTGTCCACGCCCTCCTGTCAATGTCTTGCTGCTCTATATTTTTTCAATAGTGATGTAACACAGAGGTACTTCTGAACTTGTCCACGCCCTCCTGTCAATGTCTTGCTGCTCTATATTTTGTCAATAGTGATGTAACATAGAGGTACTTCTGAAGTTGTCCACGCCCTCCTGTCAATGTCTTGCTGCTCTATATTTTTTCAATAGTGACGTAACACAGAGGTACTTCTCAACTTGTCCAAGCCCTCCAGTCAATGTCTTATTGCTCTATATTTTATCAATGGTGATGTAAACACAGAGATACTTCTGAACTTGTCCCCTTCCTCCTGTCAATGTGTTGCTGCTCTATATTTTGTCAAGAGGGATGTAACACAGAGGTACATCTGAACTTGTCCACTTCCTCCAGTCAATGTCTTGCTGCTCTATATTTTTTCAAGAGGGATGTTACACACAGGTACTTCTGAACTTGTCCAAGTTCTCCTGTGAATGTCTTGCTGCTCTATATTTTGTCAAGAGGGATGTAACACACAGGTACTTCTCAACTTGTCCACGCCCTCCTATCAATGTCTTGCTGCTCTCTATTTTGACAAGAGGGATGTAACACACAGGTACTTCTGAACTTGTCAATTTCCTGCTGCTCTATATTTTGTCAGGAGGGATGTAACACACAGGTACTTCTCAACTTGTCCATGCCCTCCTATCAATGTCTTACTGCTCTACATTTTGTCAAGAGTGATGTAACACACAGGTACTTCTGAACTAGTCCAAGTTCTCCTGTCAATGTCTTGCTGCTCTATATTTTGTCAAGAGTGATGTAGCACAGAGATACTTCTGAACTTGTCCACTTCCTCCTGTCAATGTGTTGCTGCTCTATATTTTGTCAAGAGTGATGTAGCACAGAGGTACTTTTTAACTTGTCCACTTCGTCCTGTTAATGTTTTGCTGTTCTCTATTTTGTCAAGAGTGAGGTAACAAAGAGGTACTTCAGAACTTGTCCACTTTGTCCTGTTAATGTCTTGCTACTCTATATTTTGTCAAGAGGGATGTAACACACAGGTCCTTCTGAACTTGTCCAAGTTCTCCTGTCAATGACTTGCTGCTCTATATTTTGTCAAGAGGGATGTAACACACAGGTACTTCTCAAATTGTGCACGCCCTCCTATCAATGTCTTGCTGCTCTCTATTTTGACAAGAGGGATGTAACACACAGGTACTTCTGAACTTGTCCAAGTTCTCCTATCAATGTCTTGCTGCTCTCTATTTTGACAAGAGGGATGTAACACACAGGTATTTCTGAACTTGTCCAAGTTCTGCTTTCAATGTCTTGCTCCTCTCTATTTTGACAAGAGGGATGTAACACACAGGTACTTCTGAACTTGTCCAAGTTCTCCTGTCAATGTCTTGCTGCTCTATATTTTGTCAAGAGGGATGTAACACACAGGTACTTCTGAACTTGCCCAAGTTCTCCTGTCAATGTCTTGCTGCTCTATATTTTGTCAAGAGGGATGTAACACACGGGTAATTCTGAACTTGTCCACGCTCTCCTGTCAATGTCCTGCTGCTCTATATTTTGTCAGGAGGGATCTAACACAGAGGTACTTCTCAACTTGTCCACGCCCTCCTATCAATGTCTTGCTGCTCTATATTTTGTCAAGAGGGATGTAACACACGGGTAATTCTGAACTTGTCCACGCTCTCCTGTCAATGTCCTGCTGCTCTATATTTTGTCAGGAGGGATCTAACACAGAGGTACTTCTCAACTTGTCCACGCCCTCCTATCAATGTCTTGCTGCTCTATATTTTGACAAGAGGGAAGTAACACACAGGTACTTCTGAACTTGTCTAAGTTCTCCTGTCAAAGTCTTGCTGCTCTATATTTTGTCAGGAGGGATGTAACACACAGGTACTTCTGAACTTGTCCATTTCCTCCAGTCAATGTCTTGCTGCTCTATATTTTGTCATTAGTTATGTAAAAGCAGGGGTACTTGTGAACTAGTCCTAGGTCTCCTGTCAATGTCTTGCTGCTCTCTATTTTGACAAGAGGGATGTAACACACAGGTACTTCTGAACTTGTCCAAGTTCTCCTATCAATGTCTTGCTGCTCTCTATTTTGACAAGAGGGATGTAACACACAGGTATTTCTGAACTTGTCCAAGTTCTGATTTCAATGTCTTGCTCCTCTCTATTTTGACAAGAGGGATGTAACACACAGGTACTTCTGAACTTGTCCAAGTTCTCCTGTCAATGTCTTGCTGCTCTATATTTTGTCAAGAGGGATGTAACACACAGGTACTTCTGAACTTGCCCAAGTTCGCCTGTCAATGTCTTGCTGCTCTATATTTTGTCAAGAGGGATGTAACACACGGGTAATTCTGAACTTGTCCACGCTCTCCTGTCAATGTCCTGCTGCTCTATATTTTGTCAGGAGGGATCTAACACAGAGGTACTTCTCAACTTGTCCACGCCCTCCTATCAATGTCTTGCTGCTCTATATTTTGTCAAGAGGGATGTAACACACGGGTAATTCTGAACTTGTCCACGCTCTCCTGTCAATGTCCTGCTGCTCCATATTTTGTCAGGAGGGATCTAACACAGAGGTACTTCTCAACTTGTCCACGCCCTCCTATCAATGTCTTGCTGCTCTATATTTTGTCAAGAGGGATGTAACACACGGGTAATTCTGAACTTGTCCACGCTCTCCTGTCAATGTCCTGCTGCTCCATATTTTGTCAGGAGGGATCTAACACAGAGGTACTTCTCAACTTGTCCACGCCCTCCTATCAATGTCTTGCTGCTCTATATTTTGACAAGAGGGAAGTAACACACAGGTACTTCTGAACTTGTCTAAGTTCTCCTGTCAATGTCTTGCTGCTCTATATTTTGTCAGGAGGGATGTAACACACAGGTACTTCTGAACTTGTCCACTTCCTCCAGTCAATGTCTTGCTGCTCTATATTTTGTCAATAGTTATGTAAAAGCAGGGGTACTTGTGAACTAGTCCTAGGTCTCCTGTCAATGTCTTGCTGCTCTATATTTTGTCAAGAGGGATGTAACACACAGGTACATCTCAACTTGTCCAAGTTCTCCTATCAATGTCTCGCTGCTCCTTATTTTGTCAAGAGGGATGTAACACACAGGTACATCACAACTTGTCCAAGTTCTCCTATCAATGTCTTGCTGCTCCATATTTTGTCAAGAGGGATGTAACACACAGGTACATCTCAACTTGTCCAAGTTCTCCTATGAATGTCTTGCTGCTCCATATTTTGTCAAGAGGGATGTAACACACAAGTACTTCTGAACTTGTCCACTTCCTCCTATCAATGTCTTGCTGCTCCATATTTGGTCAATAGTGATGTGACACACAGGTACTTGTCCACGGTCCTCCTATCAATGTTTTGCTGCTCTATATTTTGTCAATAGGGATGTAACACACAGGTACTTCTCTACTTGTCCAAGTTCTCCTATCAATGTGTGGCTGCTCTATATTTTGTCAAGAGTGATGTAACACAGAAGTACTTCTGAACTTGTCCCCTTCGTCCTGTCAATGTGTTGCTGCTCTATATTTTGTCAAGAGAGATGTAACACAAAGGTACTTTTTAACTTGTCCAATTCGTCCTCTCAATGTCTTGCTGCTCTATATTTTGTCAAGAGTGATGTAACACAGAGGTACTTCTGAACTTGTTCCCTTCCTCCTGTCAATGTGTTGCTGCTCTATATTTTGTCAAGAGTGATGTAACAAAAAGGTACTATTTAACTTGTCCACTTCGTCCTGTTAATGTCTTGCTGCTCTATATTTTGTCAAGAGTGATGTAACACAGAGGTACCTCTCAACTTGTCAGAGTTCTCCTATCAATGTGTTGCTGCTCTATATTTTATCAAGAATTATGTAACACAGAGGTACTTCTGAACTTGTCCAAGTTCTCCTGTCAATGTCTTGCTGCTCTATAGTTTGTCAATAGTGATGTAACACAGAGGTACTTCTGAACTTGTCCACGCTTTCCTGTCAATGTCTTGCTGCTCTATATTTTGTCAATAGTGATGTAACATAGAGGTACTTCTGAAGTTGTCCACGCCCTCCTGTCAATGTCTTGCTGCTCTATATTTTTTCAATAGTGATGTAACACAGAGGTACTTCTGAACTTGTCCACGCCCTCCTGTCAATGTCTTGCTGCTCTATATTTTGTCAATAGTGATGTAACACAGAGGTACTTCTGAACTTCTCCAAGTTCTCCAATCAATGTCTTGCTGCTCTATATTTTGTCAAGAGGGAAGTAACACACAGGTACTTCTGAACTTGTCTAAGTTCTCCTGTCAATGTCTTGCTGCTCTATATTTTGTCAGGAGGGATGTAACACACAGGTACTTCTGAACTTGTCCACTTCCTCCAGTCAATGTCTTGCTGCTCTATATTTTGTCAATAGTGATGTAAACGCAGGGGTACTTGTGAACTAGTCCAAGTTCTCCTGTCAATGTCTTGCTGCTCTATATTTTGTCAAGAGGGATGTAACACAGAGGTACTTCTCAACTTGTCCACGCCATCTTGTCAATGTCTTGCTGCTCCATATTTTGTCAAGAGGGATGTAACACACAGGTACTTGTCCACTTCCTCCTGTCAATGTCTTGCTGCTCCATATTTTGTCAAGAGGGATGTAACACACAGGTACATCTCAACTTGTCCAAGTTCTCCTATCAATGTCTTGCTGCTCCATATTTTGTCAAGAGGGATGTAACACACAGGTACATCTCAACTTGTCCAAGTTCTCCTATCAATGTCTTGCTGCTCTATATTTTGTGAAGAGTGATGTAACACAGAGGTACTTCTGAACTTGTCCACTTCCTCCTGTCAATGTTTTGCTGCTCTATATTTTGTGAAGAGTGATGTAACACAGAGGTACTTCTGAACTTGTCCACTTCCTCCTGTCAATGTTTTGCTGCTCTATATTTTGTGAAGAGTGATGTAACACACAGGTACTTCTCAACTAGTCCATGCCCTCCTATCAATGTCTTACTGCTCTACATTTTGTCAAGAGTGATGTAACACACAGGTACTTCTGAACTAGTCCAAGTTCTCCTGTCAATGTCTTGCTGCTCTATATTTTGTCAAGAGTGATGTAGCACAGAGATACTTCTGAACTTGTCCACTTCCTCCTGTCAGTGTGTTGCTGCTCTATATTTTGTCAAGAGTGATGTAGCACAGAGGTACTTTTTAACTTGTCCACTTCGTCCTGTTAATGTTTTGCTGTTCTCTATTTTGTCAAGAGTGAGGTAACAAAGAGGTACTTCAGAACTTGTCCACTTTGTCCTGTTAATGTCTTGCTACTCTATATTTTGTCAAGAGGGATGTAACACACAGGTACTTCTCAAATTGTGCAGGCCCTCCTATCAATGTCTTGCTGCTCTCTATTTTGACAAGAGGGATGTAACACACAGGTACTTCTGAACTTGTCCAAGTTCTCCTATCAATGTCTTGCTGCTCTCTATTTTGACAAGAGGGATGTAACACACAGGTATTTCTGAACTTGTCCAAGTTCTGCTTTCAATGTCTTGCTCCTCTCTATTTTGACAAGAGGGATGTAACACATAGGTACTTCTGAAATTGTCCAAGTTCTCCTGTCAATGTCTTGCTGCTCTATATTTTGTCAAGAGGGATGTAACACACAGGTACTTCTGAACTTGCCCAAGTTCTCCTGTCAATGTCTTGCTGCTCTATATTTTGTCAAGAGGGATGTAACACACGGGTAATTCTGAACTTGTCCACGCTCTCCTGTCAATGTCCTGCTGCTCCATATTTTGTCAGGAGGGATCTAACACAGAGGTACTTCTCAACTTGTCCACGCCCTCCTATCAATGTCTTGCTGCTCTATATTTTGTCAAGAGGGATGTAACACACGGGTAATTCTGAACTTGTCCACGCTCTCCTGTCAATGTCCTGCTGCTCCATATTTTGTCAGGAGGGATCTAACACAGAGGTACTTCTCAACTTGTCCACGCCCTCCTATCAATGTCTTGCTGCTCTATATTTTGACAAGAGGGAAGTAACACACAGGTACTTCTGAACTTGTCTAAGTTCTCCTGTCAATGTCTTGCTGCTCTATATTTTGTCAGGAGGGATGTAACACACAGGTACTTCTGAACCTGTCCACTTCCTCCAGTCAATGTCTTGCTACTCTATATTTTGTCAATAGTTATGTAAACGCAGGGGTACTTGTGAACTAGTCCTAGTTCTCCTGTCAATGTCTTGCTGCTCTATATTTTGTCAAGAGGGATGTAACACACAGGTACATCTCAACTTGTCCAAGTTCTCCTATCAATGTCTTGCTGCTCCATATTTTGTCAAGAGGGATGTAACACACAGGTACATCTCAACTTGTCCAAGTTCTCCTATCAATGTCTTGCTGCTCCATATTTTGTCAAGAGGGATGTAACACACAGGTACATCTCAACTTGTCCAAGTTCTCCTATGAATGTCTTGCTGCTCCATATTTTGTCAAGAGGGATGTAACACACAGGTACTTCTGAACTTGTCCACTTCCTCCTATCAATGTCTTGCTGCTCCATATTTGGTCAATAGTGATGTGACACACAGGTACTTGTCCACGGTCCTCCTATCAATGTTTTGCTGCTCTATATTTTGTCAATAGGGATGTAACACACAGGTACTTCTCTACTTGTCCAAGTTCTCCTATCAATGTGTGGCTGCTCTATATTTTGTCAAGAGTGATGTAACACAGAAGTACTTCTGAACTTGTCCCCTTCGTCCTGTCAATGTGTTGCTGCTCTATATTTTGTCAAGAGAGATGTAACACAAAGGTACTTTTTAACTTGTCCAATTCGTCCTCTCAATGTCTTGCTGCTCTATATTTTGTCAAGAGTGATGTAACACAGAGGTACTTCTGAACTTGTTCCCTTCCTCCTGTCAATGTGTTGCTGCTCTATATTTTGTCAAGAGTGATGTAACAAAAAGGTACTTTTTAACTTGTCCACTTCGTCCTGTTAATGTCTTGCTGCTCTATATTTTGTCAAGAGTGATGTAACACAGAGGTACCTCTCAACTTGTCCAAGTTCTCCTATCAATGTGTTGCTGCTCTATATTTTATCAAGAATTATGTAACACAGAGGTACTTCTGAACTTGTCCAAGTTCTCCTGTCAATGTCTTGCTGCTCTATATTTTGTCAATAGTGATGTAACACAGAGGTACTTCTGAACTTGTCCACGCTTTCCTGTCAATGTCTTGTTGCTCTATATTTTGTCAATAGTGATGTAACACAGAGGTACTTCTGAACTTGTCCACGCCCTCCTGTCAATGTCTTGCTGCTCTATATTTTGTCAATAGTGATGTAACATAGAGGTACTTCTGAAGTTGTCCACGCCCTCCTGTCAATGTCTTGCTGCTCTATATTTTTTCAATAGTGACGTAACACAGAGGTACTTCTCAACTTGTCCAAGCCCTCCAGTCAATGTCTTATTGCTCTATATTTTATCAATGGTGATGTAAACACAGAGATACTTCTGAACTTGTCCCCTTCCTCCTGTCAATGTGTTGCTGCTCTATATTTTGTCAAGAGAGATGTAACACTGAGGTACTTCTGAACTTCTCCAGGTTCTCCTGTCAATGTCTTGCTACTCTATATTTTGTCAAGAGGGATGTAACACAGAGGTACATCTGAACTTGTCCACTTCCTCCAGTCAATGTCTTGCTGCTCTATATTTTTTCAAGAGGGATGTTACACACAGGTACTTCTGAACTTGTCAAAGTTCTCCTGTGAATGTCTTGCTGCTCTATATTTTGTCAAGAGGGATGTAACACACAGGTACTTCTCAACTTGTCCACGCCCTCCTATCAATGTCTTGCTGCTCTCTATTTTGACAAGAGGGATGTAACACACAGGTACTTCTGAACTTGTCAATTTCCTGCTGCTCTATATTTTGTCAGGAGGGATGTAACACACAGGTACTTCTCAACTTGTCCATGCCCTCCTATCAATGTCTTACTGCTCTACATTTTGTCAAGAGTGATGTAACACACAGGTACTTCTGAACTAGTCCAAGTTCTCCTGTCAATGTCTTGCTGCTCTATATTTTGTCAAGAGTGATGTAGCACAGAGATACTTCTGAACTTGTCCACTTCCTCCTGTCTATGTGTTGCTGCTCTATATTTTGTCAAGAGTGATGTAGCACAGAGGTACTTTTTAACTTGTCCACTTCGTCCTGTTAATGTTTTGCTGTTCTCTATTTTGTCAAGAGTGAGGTAACAAAGAGGTACTTCAGAACTTGTCCACTTTGTCCTGTTAATGTCTTGCTACTCTATATTTTGTCAAGAGGGATGTAACACACAGGTACCTCTGAACTTGTCCAAGGTTTCCCGTCAATGTCTTGCTGCTCTATATTTTGTCAAGAGGGATGTAAGACACAGGTCCTTCTGAACTTGTCCAAGTTCTCCTGTCAATGACTTGCTGCTCTATATTTTGTCAAGAGGGATGTAACACACAGGTACTTCTCAAATTGTGCACGCCCTCCTATCAATGTCTTGCTGCTCTCTATTTTGACAAGAGGGATGTAACACACAGGTATTTCTGAACTTGTCCAAGTTCTGCTTTCAATGTCTTGCTCCTCTCTATTTTGACAAGAGGGATGTAACACACAGGTACTTCTGAACTTGTCCAAGTTCTCCTGTCAATGTCTTGCTGCTCTATATTTTGTCAAGAGGGATGTAACACACAGGTACTTCTGAACTTGCCCAAGTTCTCCTGTCAATGTCTTGCTGCTCTATATTTTGTCAAGAGGGATGTAACACACGGGTAATTCTGAACTTGTCCACGCTCTCCTGTCACTGTCCTGCTGCTCCATATTTTGTCAGGAGGGATCTAACACAGAGGTACTTCTCAACTTGTCCACGCCCTCCTATCAATGTCTTGCTGCTCTAGATTTTGTCAAGAGGGATGTAACACACGGGTAATTCTGAACTTGTCCACGCTCTCCTGTCAATGTCCTGCTGCTCCATATTTTGTCAGGAGGGATCTAACACAGAGGTACTTCTCAACTTGTCCACGCCCTCCTATCAATGTCTTGCTGCTCTATATTTTGTCAAGAGGGATGTAACACACGGGTAATTCTGAACTTGTCCACGCTCTCCTGTCAATGTCCTGCTGCTCCATATTTTGTCAGGAGGGATCTAACACAGAGGTACTTCTCAACTTGTCCACGCCCTCCTATCAATGTCTTGCTGCTCTATATTTTGACAAGAGGGAAGTAACACACAGGTACTTCTGAACTTGTCTAAGTTCTCCTGTCAATGTCTTGCTGCTCTATATTTTGTCAGGAGGGATGTAACACACAGGTACTTCTGAACTTGTCCATTTCCTCCAGTCAATGTCTTGCTGCTCTATATTTTGTCAATAGTTATGTAAAAGCAGGGGTACTTGTGAACTAGTCCTAGGTCTCCTGTCAATGTCTTGCTGCTCTATATTTTGTCAAGAGGGATGTAACACACAGGTACATCTCAACTTGTCCAAGTTCTCCTATCAATGTCTTGCTGCTCCATATTTTGTCAAGAGGGATGTAACACACAGGTACATCTCAACTTGTCCAAGTTCTCCTATCAATGTCTTGCTGCTCCATATTTTGTCAAGAGGGATGTAACACACAGGTACATCTCAACTTGTCCAAGTTCTCCTATGAATGTCTTGCTGCTCCATATTTTGTCAAGAGGGATGTAACACACAAGTACTTCTGAACTTGTCCACTTCCTCCTATCAATGTCTTGCTGCTCCATATTTGGTCAATAGTGATGTGACACACAGGTACTTGTCCACGGTCCTCCTATCAATGTTTTGCTGCTCTATATTTTGTCAATAGGGATGTAACACACAGGTACTTCTCTACTTGCCCAAGTTCTCCTATCAATGTGTGGCTGCTCTATATTTTGTCAAGAGTGATGTAACACAGAAGTACTTCTGAACTTGTCCCCTTCGTCCTGTCAATGTGTTGCTGCTCTATATTTTGTCAAGAGAGATGTAACACAAAGGTACTTTTTAACTTGTCCAATTCGTCCTCTCAATGTCTTGCTGCTCTATATTTTGTCAAGAGTGATGTAACACAGAGGTACTTCTGAACTTGTTCCCTTCCTCCTGTCAATGTGTTGCTGCTCTATATTTTGTCAAGAGTGATGTAACAAAAAGGTACTTTTTAACTTGTCCACTTCGTCCTGTTAATGTCTTGCTGCTCTATATTTTGTCAAGAGTGATGTAAGACAGAGGTACCTCTCAACTTGTCCAAGTTCTCCTATCAATGTGTTGCTGCTCTATATTTTATCAAGAATTATGTAACACAGAGGTACTTCTGAACTTGTCCAAGTTCTCCTGTCAATGTCTTGCTGCTCTATATATTGTCAATAGTGATGTAACACAGAGGTACTTCTGAACTTGTCCACGCTTTCCTGTCAATGTCTTGCTGCTCTATATTTTGTCAATAGTGATGTAACATAGAGGTACTTCTGAAGTTGTCCACGCCCTCCTGTCAATGTCTTGCTGCTCTATATTTTTTCAATAGTGATGTAACACAGAGGTACTTCTGAACTTGTCCACGCCCTCCTGTCAATGTCTTGCTGCTCTATATTTTGTCAATAGTGATGTAACACAGAGGTACTTCTGAACTTCTCCAAGTTCTCCAATCAATGTCTTGCTGCTCTATATTTTGTCAAGAGGGAAGTAACACACAGGTACTTCTGAACTTGTCTAAGTTCTCCTGTCAATGTCTTGCTGCTCTATATTTTGTCAGGAGGGATGTAACACACAGGTACTTCTGAACTTGTCCACTTCCTCCAGTCAATGTCTTGCTGCTCTATATTTTGTCAATAGTGATGTAAACGCAGGGGTTTACTTGTGAACTAGTCCAAGTTCTCCTGTCAATGTCTTGCTGCTCTATATTTTGTCAAGAGGGATGTAACACAGAGGTACTTCTCAACTTGTCCACGCCGTCTTGTCAATGTTCTTCTGCTCCATATTTTGTCAAGAGGGATGTAACACACAGGTACTTGTCCACTTCCTCCTGTCAATGTCTTGCTGCTCCATATTTTGTCAAGAGGGATGTAACACACAGGTACATCTCAACTTGTCCAAGTTCTCCTATCAATGTCTTGCTGCTCCATATTTTGTCAAGAGGGATGTAACACAGAGGTACTTCTGAACTTGTCCACTTCCTCCTGTCAATGTTTTGCTGCTCTATATTTTGTGAAGAGTGATGTAACACAGAGGTACTTCTGAACTTGTCCACTTCCTCCTGTCAATGTTTTGCTGCTCTATATTTTGTGAAGAGTGATGTAACACAGAGGTACTTCTGAACTTGTCCACTTCCTCCTGTCAATGTGTTGCTGCTCTATATTTTGTGAAGAGGGATGTAACACACAGGTACTTCTCAACTTGTCCACTTCCTCCTGTCAATGTTTTGCTGCTCCATATTTTGTCAAGAGGGATGTAACACACAGGTACTTGTCCACTTCCTCCTGTCAATGTCTTGCTGCTCCATATTTTGTCAAGAGGGATGTAACACACAGGTACTTGTCCACTTCCTCCTGTCAATGTCTTGCTGCTCCATATTTTGTCAAGAGGGATGTAACACACAGGTACTTGTCCACTTCCTCCTGTCAATGTCTTGCTGCTCCATATTTTGTCAAGAGGGATGTAAAACACAGGTACTTGTCCACTTCCTCCTGTCAATGTCTTGCTGCTCCATATTTTGTCAAGAGGGATGTAACACACAGGTACATCTCAACTTAGTCAAGTTCTCCTGTCAATGTCTTGCTGCTCCATATTTTGTCAAGAGGGATGTAACACACAGGTACATCTCAACTTGTCCAAGTTCTCCTATCAATGTCTTGCTGCTCCATATTTTGTCAAGAGGGATGTAACACACAGGTACATCTCAACTTGTCCAAGTTCTCCTATCAATGTCTTGCTGCTCCATATTTTGTCAAGAGTGATGTAACACACAGGTACATCTCAACTTAGTCAAGTTCTCCTATCAATGTCTTGCTGCTCCATATTTTGTCAAGAGGGATGTAACACACAGGTACATCTCAACTTAGTCAAGTTCTCCTGTCAATGTCTTGCTGCTCCATATTTTGTCAAGAGGGATGTAACACACAGGTACATCTCAACTTGTCCAAGTTCTCCTATCAATGTCTTGCTGCTCCATATTTTGTCAAGAGGGATGTAACACAAGGGTACTTGTCCACTTCCTCCTATCAATGTCTTGCTGCTCCATATTTTGTCAAGAGGGATGTAACACACAGGTACATCTCAACTTGTCCAAGTTCTCCTATCAATGTCTTGCTGCTCCATATTTTGTCAAGAGGGATGTAACACACAGGTACATCTCAACTTAGTCAAGTTCTCCTATCAATGTCTTGCTGCTCCATATTTTGTCAACAGGGATGTAACACACAGGTACATCTCAACTTGTCCAAGTTCTCCTATCAATGTCTTGCTGCTCCATATTTTGTCAAGAGGGATGTAACACACAGGTACTTGTCCACTTCCTCCTATCAATGTCTTGCTGCTCCATATTTTGTCAACAGGGATGTAACACACGGGTACATCTCAACTTGTCCAACTTCTCCTATCAATGTCTTGCTGCTCCATATTTTGTCAAGAGGGATGTAACACACAGGTACTTGTCCACTTCCTCCTATCAATGTCTTGCTGCTCCATATTTTGTCAAGAGGGATGTAACACACAGGTACATCTCAACTTGTCCAAGTTCTCCTATCAATGTCTTGCTGCTCCATAATTTGTCATGAGGGATGTAACACACAGGTACATCTCAACTTGTCCAAGTTCTCCTATCAATGTCTTGCTGCTCCATATTTTGTCAAGAGGGATGTAACACACAGGTACATTTCAACTTGTCCAAGTTCTCCTATCAATGTCTTGCTGCTCCATATTTTGTCAAGAGGGATGTAACACACAGGTACATCTCAACTTGTCCAAGTTCTGGCTATCAATGTCTTGCTGCTCCGTATTTTGTCAACAGGGATGTAACACACAGGTAGATCTCAACTTGTCCAAGTTCTCCTATCAATGTCTTGCTGCTCCATATTTTGTCAAGAGGGATGTAACACACAGGTACATCTCAACTTGTCCAAGTTCTCCTATCAATGTCTTGCTGCTCCATATTTTGTCAAGAGGGATATAACACACAGGTACATCTCAACTTGTCCAAGTTCTCCTATGAATGTCTTGCTGCTCCATATTTTGTCAAGAGGGATGTAACACACAGGTACTTCTGAACTTGTCCACTTCCTGCTATCAATGTCTTGCTGCTCTATATTTTGTCAAGAGGGATTTAACACACAGGTACATGTCCACTTCCTCCTATCAATGTCTTGCTGCTCTATATTTTGTCAAGAGGGATGTAACACTGATGTACTTCTCAACTTGTCCACGCCGTCCTGTCAATGTCTTGCTGCTCCATATTTTGTCAAGAGGGATGTAACACACAGGTACTTGTCCACTTCCTCCTGTCAATGTCTTGCTGCTCCATATTTTGTCAAGAGGGATGTAACACACAGGTACATCTCAACTTGTCCAAGTTCTCCTATCAATGTCTTGCTGCTCTATATTTTTTCAAGAGGAATGTAACACACTTGTACTTCTGAACTTGTCCAAGTTCTCCTGTCAATGTCTTGCTGCTCTCTATTTTGTCAAGAGGGATGTAACACTGAGGTACTTCTGAACTTCTCCAAGTTCTGCTTTCAATGTCTTGCTACTCTATATTTTATCAAGAATTATGTAACACAGAGGTACTTCTCAACTTCTGACACACAGGTACACACTTCTGAACTTGTCCAAGTTCTGCTTTGTATGTCTTGCTGCTCTATATTTTATCAAGAATTATGTAACAAAGAGGTACTTCTCAACTTCTCCACGCTCCCCTGCCAATGTCTTGCTGCTGTATATTTTGTCAAGAGGGATGTAACACAGAGGAACTTCTGAACTTGTCCACGCTCCCCTGTCAATGTCTTGCTGCTCTATATTCTGTCAAGAGGGATGTAACACACAGGTACTTCTTAAATTGTGCACGCCCTCTTGTCAATTTCCTGCTGCTCTATATTTTGTCAGGAGGGATGTAACACACAGGTACTTCTCAACTTGTCCATGCCCTCCTATCAATGTCTTACTGCTCTACATTTTGTCAAGAGTGATGTAACACACAGGTACTTCTGAACTAGTCCAAGTTCTCCTGTCAATGTCTTGCTGCTCTATATTTTGTATAGAGTGATGTAGCACAGAGATACTTCTGAACTTGTCCACTTCCTCCTGTCAATGTGTTGCTGCTCTATATTTTGTCAAGAGTGATGTAGCACAGAGGTACTTTTTAACTTGTCCACTTCGTCCTGTTAATGTTTTGCTGTTCTCTATTTTGTCAAGAGTGAGGTAACAAAGAGGTACTTCAGAACTTGTCCACTTTGTCCTGTTAATGTCTTGCTACTCTATATTTTGTCAAGAGGGATGTAACACACAGGTACCTCTGAACTTGTCCAAGGTTTCCCGTCAATGTCTTGCTGCTCTATATTTTGTCAAGAGGGATGTAAGACACAGGTCCTTCTGAACTTGTCCAAGTTCTCCTGTCAATGTCTTGCTGCTCTATATTTTGTCAAGAGGGATGTAACACACAGGTACTTCTCAAATTGTGCACGCCCTCCTATCAATGTCTTGCTGCTCTCTATTTTGACAAGAGGGATGTAACACACAGGTACTTCTGAACTTGTCCAAGTTCTCCTATCAATGTCTTGCTGCTCTCTATTTTGACAAGAGGGATGTAACACACAGGTATTTCTGAACTTGTCCAAGTTCTGCTTTCAATGTCTTGCTCCTCTCTATTTTGACAAGAGGGATGTAACACACAGGTACTTCTGAACTTGTCCAAGTTCTCCTGTCAATGTCTTGCTGCTCTATATTTTGTCAAGAGGGATGTAACACACAGGTACTTCTGAACTTGCCCAAGTTCTCCTGTCAATGTCTTGCTGCTCTATATTTTGTCAAGAGGGATGTAACACACGGGTAATTCTGAACTAGTCCACGCTCTCCTGTCAATGTCCTGCTGCTCCATATTTTGTCAGGAGGGATCTAACACAGAGGTACTTCTCAACTTGTCCACGCCCTCCTATCAATGTCTTGCTGCTCTATATTTTGTCAAGAGGGATGTAACACACGGGTAATTCTGAACTTGTCCACGTTCTCCTGTCAATGTCCTGCTGCTCCATATTTTGTCAGGAGGGATCTAACACAGAGGTACTTCTCAAATTGTCCACGCCCTCCTATCAATGTCTTGCTGCTCTATATTTTGTCAAGAGGGATGTAACACACGGGTAATTCTGAACTTGTCCACGCTCTCCTGTCAATGTCCTGCTGCTCCATATTTTGTCAGGAGGGATCTAACACAGAGGTACTTCTCAACTTGTCCAAGTTCTCCTATCAATGTCTTGCTGCTCCATATTTTGTCAAGAGGGATGTAACACACAGGTACATCTCAACTTGTCCAAGTTCTCCTATGAATGTCTTGCTGCTCCATATTTTGTCAAGAGGGATGTAACACACAGGTACATCTCAACTTGTCCAAGTTCTCCTATGAATGTCTTGCTGCTCCATATTTTGTCAAGAGGGATGTAACACACAGGTACTTCTGAACTTGTCCACTTCCTCCTATCAATGTCTTGCTGCTCCATATTTGGTCAATAGTGATGTGACACACAGGTACTTGTCCACGGTCCTCCTATCAATGTTTTGCTGCTCTATATTTTGTCAATAGGGATGTAACACACAGGTACTTCTCTACTTGTCCAAGTTCTCCTATCAATGTGTGGCTGCTCTATATTTTGTCAAGAGTGATGTAACACAGAAGTACTTCTGAACTTGTCCCCTTCGTCCTGTCAATGTGTTGTTGCTCTATATTTTGTCAAGAGAGATGTAACACAAAGGTACTTTTTAACTTGTCCAATTCGTCCTCTCAATGTCTTGCTGCTCTATATTTTGTCAAGAGTGATGTAACACACAGGTACATCTCAACTTGTCCAAGTTCTCCTATCAATGTCTTGCTGCTCCATATTTTGTCAAGAGGGATGTAACACACAGGTACATCTCAACTTGTCCAAGTTCTCCTATGAATGTCTTGCTGCTCCATATTTTGTCAAGAGGGATGTAACACACAGGTACTTCTGAACTTGTCCACTTCCTCCTATCAATGTCTTGCTGCTCCATATTTGGTCAATAGTGATGTGACACACAGGTAATTGTCCACGGTCCTCCTATCAATGTTTTGCTGCTCTATATTTTGTCAATAGGGATGTAACACACAGGTACTTCTCTACTTGTCCAAGTTCTCCTATCAATGTGTGGCTGCTCTATATTTTGTCAAGAGTGATGTAACACAGAAGTACTTCTGAACTTGTCCCCTTCGTCCTGTCAATGTGTTGCTGCTCTATATTTTGTCAAGAGAGATGTAACACAAAGGTACTTTTTAACTTGTCCAATTCGTCCTCTCAATGTCTTGCTGCTCTATATTTTGTCAAGAGTGATGTAACACAGAGGTACTTCTGAACGTGTTCCCTTCCTCCTGTCAATGTGTTGCTGCTCTATATTTTGTCAAGAGTGATGTAACAAAAAGGTACTTTTTAACTTGTCCACTTCGTCCTGTTAATGTCTTGCTGCTCTATATTTTGTCAAGAGTGATGTAACACAGAGGTACCTCTCAACTTGTCCAAGTTCTCCTATCAATGTGTTGCTGCTCTATATTTTATCAAGAATTATGTAACACAGAGGTACTTCTGAACTTGTCCAAGTTCTCCTGTCAATGTCTTGCTGCTCTATATTTTGTCAATAGTGATGTAACACAGAGGTACTTCTGAACTTGTCCACGCTTTCCTGTCAATGTCTTGCTGCTCTATATTTTGTCAATAGTGATGTAACATAGAGGTACTTCTGAAGTTGTCCACGCCCTCCTGTCAATGTCTTGCTGCTCTATATTTTTTCAATAGTGATGTAACACAGAGGTACTTCTGAACTTGTCCACGCCCTCCTGTCAATGTCTTGCTGCTCTATATTTTGTCAATAGTGATGTAACATAGAGGTACTTCTGAAGTTGTCCACGCCCTCCTGTCAATGTCTTGCTGCTCTATATTTTTTCAATAGTGATGTAACACAGAGGTACTTCTCAACTTGTCCAAGCCCTCCAGTCAATGTCTTATTGCTCTATATTTTATCAATGGTGATGTAAACACAGAGATACTTCTGAACTTGTCCCCTTCCTCCTGTCAATGTGTTGCTGCTCTATATTTTGTCAAGAGAGATGTAACACTGAGGTACTTCTGAACTTCTCCAGGTTCTCCTGTCAATGTCTTGCTACTCTATATTTTGTCAGGAGGGATCTAACACAGAGGTACTTCTCAACTTGTCCACGCCCTCCTATCAATGTCTTGCTGCTCTATATTTTGTCAAGAGGGATGTAACACACGGGTAATTCTGAACTTGTCCACGTTCTCCTGTCAATGTCCTGCTGCTCCATATTTTGTCAGGAGGGATCTAACACAGAGGTACTTCTCAAATTGTCCACGCCCTCCTATCAATGTCTTGCTGCTCTATATTTTGTCAAGAGGGATGTAACACACGGGTAATTCTGAACTTGTCCACGCTCTCCTGTCAATGTCCTGCTGCTCCATATTTTGTCAGGAGGGATCTAACACAGAGGTACTTCTCAACTTGTCCACGCCCTCCTATCAATGTCTTGCTGCTCTATATTTTGACAAGAGGGAAGTAACACACAGGTACTTCTGAACTTGTCTAAGTTCTCCTGTCAATGTCTTGCTGCTCTATATTTTGTCAGGAGGGATGTAACACACAGGTACTTCTGAACTTGTCCACTTCCTCCAGTCAATGTCTTGCTGCTCTATATTTTGTCAATAGTTATGTAAACGCAGGGGTACTTGTGAACTAGTCCTAGTTCTCCTGTCAATGTCTTGCTGCTCTATATTTTGTCAAGAGGGATGTAACACACAGGTACATCTCAACTTGTCCAAGTTCTCCTATCAATGTCTTGCTGCTCCATATTTTGTCAAGAGGGATGTAACACACAGGTACATCTCAACTTGTCCAAGTTCTCCTATGAATGTCTTGCTGCTCCATATTTTGTCAAGAGGGATGTAACACACAGGTACATCTCAACTTGTCCAAGTTCTCCTATGAATGTCTTGCTGCTCCATATTTTGTCAAGAGGGATGTAACACACAGGTACTTCTGAACTTGTCCACTTCCTCCTATCAATGTCTTGCTGCTCCATATTTGGTCAATAGTGATGTGACACACAGGTACTTGTCCACGGTCCTCCTATCAATGTTTTGCTGCTCTATATTTTGTCAATAGGGATGTAACACACAGGTACTTCTCTACTTGTCCAAGTTCTCCTATCAATGTGTGGCTGCTCTATATTTTGTCAAGAGTGATGTAACACAGAAGTACTTCTGAACTTGTCCCCTTCGTCCTGTCAATGTGTTGTTGCTCTATATTTTGTCAAGAGAGATGTAACACAAAGGTACTTTTTAACTTGTCCAATTCGTCCTCTCAATGTCTTGCTGCTCTATATTTTGTCAAGAGTGATGTAACACACAGGTACATCTCAACTTGTCCAAGTTCTCCTATCAATGTCTTGCTGCTCCATATTTTGTCAAGAGGGATGTAACACACAGGTACATCTCAACTTGTCCAAGTTCTCCTATGAATGTCTTGCTGCTCCATATTTTGTCAAGAGGGATGTAACACACAGGTACTTCTGAACTTGTCCACTTCCTCCTATCAATGTCTTGCTGCTCCATATTTGGTCAATAGTGATGTGACACACAGGTAATTGTCCACGGTCCTCCTATCAATGTTTTGCTGCTCTATATTTTGTCAATAGGGATGTAACACACAGGTACTTCTCTACTTGTCCAAGTTCTCCTATCAATGTGTGGCTGCTCTATATTTTGTCAAGAGTGATGTAACACAGAAGTACTTCTGAACTTGTCCCCTTCGTCCTGTCAATGTGTTGCTGCTCTATATTTTGTCAAGAGAGATGTAACACAAAGGTACTTTTTAACTTGTCCAATTCGTCCTCTCAATGTCTTGCTGCTCTATATTTTGTCAAGAGTGATGTAACACAGAGGTACTTCTGAACTTGTTCCCTTCCTCCTGTCAATGTGTTGCTGCTCTATATTTTGTCAAGAGTGATGTAACAAAAAGGTACTTTTTAACTTGTCCACTTCGTCCTGTTAATGTCTTGCTGCTCTATATTTTGTCAAGAGTGATGTAACACAGAGGTACCTCTCAACTTGTCCAAGTTCTCCTATCAATGTGTTGCTGCTCTATATTTTATCAAGAATTATGTAACACAGAGGTACTTCTGAACTTGTCCAAGTTCTCCTGTCAATGTCTTGCTGCTCTATATTTTGTCAATAGTGATGTAACACAGAGGTACTTCTGAACTTGTCCACGCTTTCCTGTCAATGTCTTGCTGCTCTATATTTTGTCAATAGTGATGTAACATAGAGGTACTTCTGAAGTTGTCCACGCCCTCCTGTCAATGTCTTGCTGCTCTATATTTTTTCAATAGTGATGTAACACAGAGGTACTTCTGAACTTGTCCACGCCCTCCTGTCAATGTCTTGCTGCTCTATATTTTGTCAATAGTGATGTAACATAGAGGTACTTCTGAAGTTGTCCACGCCCTCCTGTCAATGTCTTGCTGCTCTATATTTTTTCAATAGTGATGTAACACAGAGGTACTTCTCAACTTGTCCAAGCCCTCCAGTCAATGTCTTATTGCTCTATATTTTATCAATGGTGATGTAAACACAGAGATACTTCTGAACTTGTCCCCTTCCTCCTGTCAATGTGTTGCTGCTCTATATTTTGTCAAGAGAGATGTAACACTGAGGTACTTCTGAACTTCTCCAGGTTCTCCTGTCAATGTCTTGCTACTCTATATTTTGTCAAGAGGGATGTAACACAGAGGTACATCTGAACTTGTCGACTTCCTCCAGTCAATGTCTTGCTGCTCTATATTTTTTCAAGAGGGATGTTACACACAGGTACTTCTGAACTTGTCCAAGTTCTCCTGTGAATGTCTTGCTGCTCTATATTTTGTCAAGAGGGATGTAACACACAGGTACTTCTCAACTTGTCCACGCCCTCCTATCAATGTCTTGCTGCTCTCTATTTTGACAAGAGGGATGTAACACACAGGTACTTCTGAACTTGTCAATGTCTTACAGCTCTATATTTTGACAAGAGGGATGTAACACACAGGTACTTCTCAACTTGTCCACGCCCTCCAATCAATGTCTTGCTGCTCTATATTTTGACAAGAGGGATGTAACACACAGGTACCTCTGAACTTGTCCAAGTTCTCCTGTCAATGTCTTGCTGCTCTATATTTTGTCAAGAGGGATGTAAGACACAGGTACTTCTGAACTTGTCCAAGTTCTCCTGTCAATGTCTTGCTGCTCTATATTTTGTCAAGAGGGATGTAACACACAGGTACTTCTTAAATTGTGCACGCCCTCTTGTCAATTTCCTGCTGCTCTATATTTTGTCAGGAGGGATGTAACACACAGGTACTTCTCAACTTGTCCATGCCCTCCTATCAATGTCTTACTGCTCTTCATTTTGTCAAGAGTGATGTAACACACAGGTACTTCTGAACTAGTCCAAGTTCTCCTGTCAATGTCTTGCTGCTCTATATTTTGTCAAGAGTGATGTAGCACAGAGATACTTCTGAACTTGTCCACTTCCTCCTGTCAATGTGTTGCTGCTCTATATTTTGTCAAGAGTGATGTAGCACAGAGGTACTTTTTAACTTGTCCACTTCGTCCTGTTAATGTTTTGCTGTTCTCTATTTTGTCAAGAGTGAGGTAACAAAGAGGTACTTCAGAACTTGTCCACTTTGTCCTGTTAATGTCTTGCTACTCTATATTTTGTCAAGAGGGATGTAACACACAGGTACCTCTGAACTTGTCCAAGGTTTCCCGTCAATGTCTTGCTGCTCTATATTTTGTCAAGAGGGATGTAAGACACAGGTCCTTCTGAACTTGTCCAAGTTCTCCTGTCAATGTCTTGCTGCTCTATATTTTGTCAAGAGGGATGTAACACACAGGTACTTCTCAAATTGTGCACGCCCTCCTATCAATGTCTTGCTGCTCTCTATTTTGACAAGAGGGATGTAACACACAGGTACTTCTGAACTTGTCCAAGTTCTCCTATCAATGTCTTGCTGCTCTCTATTTTGACAAGAGGGATGTAACACACAGGTATTTCTGAACTTGTCCAAGTTCTGCTTTCAATGTCTTGCTCCTCTCTATTTTGACAAGAGGGATGTAACACACAGGTACTTCTGAACTTGCCCAAGTTCTCCTGTCAATGTTTGCTGCTCTATATTTTGTCAAGAGGGATGTAACACACGGGTAATTCTGAACTTGTCCACGCTCTCCTGTCAATGTCCTGCTGCTCCATATTTTGTCAGGAGGGATCTAACACAGAGGTACTTCTCAACTTGTCCACGCCCTCCTATCAATGTCTTGCTGCTCTATATTTTGTCAAGAGGGATGTAACACACGGGTAATTCTGAACTTGTCCACGCTCTCCTGTCAATGTCCTGCTGCTCCATATTTTGTCAGGAGGGATCTAACACAGAGGTACTTCTCAACTTGTCCACGCCCTCCTATCAATGTCTTGCTGCTCTATATTTTGTCAAGAGGGATGTAACACACGGGTAATTCTGAACTTGTCCACGCTCTCCTGTCAATGTCCTGCTGCTCCATATTTTGTCAGGAGGGATCTAACACAGAGGTACTTCTCAACTTGTCCACGCCCTCCTATCAATGTCTTGCTGCTCTATATTTTGACAAGAGGGAAGTAACACACAGGTACTTCTGAACTTGTCTAAGTTCTCCTGTCAATGTCTTGCTGCTCTATATTTTGTCAGGAGGGATGTAACACACAGGTACTTCTGAACTTGTCCACTTCCTCCAGTCAATGTCTTGCTGCTCTATATTTTGTCAATAGTTATGTAAAAGCAGGGGTACTTGTGAACTAGTCCTAGGTCTCCTGTCAATGTCTTGCTGCTCTATATTTTGTCAAGAGGGATGTAACACACAGGTACATCTCAACTTGTCCAAGTTCTCCTATCAATGTCTTGCTGCTCCATATTTTGTCAAGAGGGATGTAACACACAGGTACATCTCAACTTGTCCAAGTTCTCCTATCAATGTCTTGCTGCTCCATATTTTGTCAAGAGGGATGTAACACACAGGTACATCTCAACTTGTCCAAGTTCTCCTATGAATGTCTTGCTGCTCCATATTTTGTCAAGAGGGATGTAACACACAAGTACTTCTGAACTTGTCCACTTCCTCCTATCAATGTCTTGCTGCTCCATATTTGGTCAATAGTGATGTGACACACAGGTACTTGTCCACGGTCCTCCTATCAATGTTTTGCTGCTCTATATTTTGTCAATAGGGATGTAACACACAGGTACTTCTCTACTTGTCCAAGTTCTCCTATCAATGTGTGGCTGCTCTATATTTTGTCAAGAGTAATGTAACACAGAAGTACTTCTGAACTTGTCCCCTTCGTCCTGTCAATGTGTTGCTGCTCTATATTTTGTCAAGAGAGATGTAACACAAAGGTACTTTTTAACTTGTCCAATTCGTCCTCTCAATGTCTTGCTGCTCTATATTTTGTCAAGAGTGATGTAACACAGAGGTACTTCTGAACTTGTTCCCTTCCTCCTGTCAATGTGTTGCTGCTCTATATTTTGTCAAGAGTGATGTAACAAAAAGGTACTTTTTAACTTGTCCACTTCGTCCTGTTAATGTCTTGCTGCTCTATATTTTGTCAAGAGTGATGTAACACAGAGGTACCTCTCAACTTGTCCAAGTTCTCCTATCAATGTGTTGCTGCTCTATATTTTATCAAGAATTATGTAACACAGAGGTACTTCTGAACTTGTCCAAGTTCTCCTGTCAATGTCTTGCTGCTCTATATTTTGTCAATAGTGATGTAACACAGAGGTACTTCTGAACTTGTCCACGCTTTCCTGTCAATGTCTTGCTGCTCTATATTTTGTCAATAGTGATGTAACATAGAGGTACTTCTGAAGTTGTCCACGCCCTCCTGTCAATGTCTTGCTGCTCTATATTTTTTCATTAGTGATGTAACACAGAGGTACTTCTGAACTTGTCCACGCCCTCCTGTCAATGTCTTGCTGCTCTATATTTTGTCAATAGTGATGTAACACAGAGGTACTTCTGAACTTCTCCAAGTTCTCCAATCAATGTCTTGCTGCTCTATATTTTGACAAGAGGGAAGTAACACACAGGTACTTCTGAACTTGTCTAAGTTCACCTGTCAATGTCTTGCTGCTCTATATTTTGTCAGGAGGGATGTAACACACAGGTACTTCTGAACTTGTCCACTTCCTCCAGTCAATGTCTTGCTGCTCTATATTTTGTCAATAGTGATGTAAACGCAGGGGTACTTGTGAACTAGTCCAAGTTCTCCTGTCAATGTCTTGCTGCTGTATATTTTGTCAAGAGGGATGTAACACACAGGTACTTGTCCACTTCCTCCTGTCAATGTCTTGCTGCTCCATATTTTGTCAAGAGGGATGTAACACACAGGTACATCTCAACTTGTCCAAGTTCTCCTATGAATGTCTTGCTGCTCCATATTTTGTCAAGAGGGATGTAACACACAAGTACTTCTGAACTTGTCCACTTCCTCCTATCAATGTCTTGCTGCTCCATATTTGGTCAATAGTGATGTGACACACAGGTACTTGTCCACGGTCCTCCTATCAATGTTTTGCTGCTCTATATTTTGTCAATAGGGATGTAACACACAGGTACTTCTCTACTTGTCCAAGTTCTCCTATCAATGTGTGGCTGCTCTATATTTTGTCAAGAGTGATGTAACACAGAAGTACTTCTGAACTTGTCCCCTTCGTCCTGTCAATGTGTTGCTGCTCTATATTTTGTCAAGAGAGATGTAACACAAAGGTACTTTTTAACTTGTCCAATTCGTCCTCTCAATGTCTTGCTGCTCTATATTTTGTCAAGAGTGATGTAACACAGAGGTACTTCTGAACTTGTTCCCTTCCTCCTGTCAATGTGTTGCTGCTCTATATTTTGTCAAGAGTGATGTAACAAAAAGGTACTTTTTAACTTGTCCACTTCGTCCTGTTAATGTCTTGCTGCTCTATATTTTGTCAAGAGTGATGTAACACAGAGGTACCTCTCAACTTGTCCAAGTTCTCCTATCAATGTGTTGCTGCTCTATATTTTATCAAGAATTATGTAACACAGAGGTACTTCTGAACTTGTCCAAGTTCTCCTGTCAATGTCTTGCTGCTCTATATTTTGTCAATAGTGATGTAACACAGAGGTACTTCTGAACTTGTCCACGCTTTCCTGTCAATGTCTTGCTGCTCTATATTTTGTCAATAGTGATGTAACATAGAGGTACTTCTGAAGTTGTCCACGCCCTCCTGTCAATGTCTTGCTGCTCTATATTTTTTCATTAGTGATGTAACACAGAGGTACTTCTGAACTTGTCCACGCCCTCCTGTCAATGTCTTGCTGCTCTATATTTTGTCAATAGTGATGTAACACAGAGGTACTTCTGAACTTCTCCAAGTTCTCCAATCAATGTCTTGCTGCTCTATATTTTGACAAGAGGGAAGTAACACACAGGTACTTCTGAACTTGTCTAAGTTCACCTGTCAATGTCTTGCTGCTCTATATTTTGTCAGGAGGGATGTAACACACAGGTACTTCTGAACTTGTCCACTTCCTCCAGTCAATGTCTTGCTGCTCTATATTTTGTCAATAGTGATGTAAACGCAGGGGTACTTGTGAACTAGTCCAAGTTCTCCTGTCAATGTCTTGCTGCTGTATATTTTGTCAAGAGGGATGTAACACAGAGGTACTTCTCAACTTGTCCACGCCGTCCTGTCAATGTCTTGCTGCTCCATATTTTGTCAAGAGGGATGTAACACACAGGTACTTGTCCACTTCCTCCTGTCAATGTCTTGCTGCTCCATATTTTGTCAAGAGGGATGTAACACACAGGTACATCTCAACTTGTCCAAGTTCTCCTATGAATGTCTTGCTGCTCCATATTTTGTCAAGAGGGATGTAACACACAAGTACTTCTGAACTTGTCCACTTCCTCCTATCAATGTCTTGCTGCTCCATATTTGGTCAATAGTGATGTGACACACAGGTACTTGTCCACGGTCCTCCTATCAATGTTTTGCTGCTCTATATTTTGTCAATAGGGATGTAACACACAGGTACTTCTCTACTTGTCCAAGTTCTCCTATCAATGTGTGGCTGCTCTATATTTTGTCAAGAGTGATGTAACACAGAAGTACTTCTGAACTTGTCCCCTTCGTCCTGTCAATGTGTTGCTGCTCTATATTTTGTCAAGAGAGATGTAACACAAAGGTACTTTTTAACTTGTCCAATTCGTCCTCTCAATGTCTTGCTGCTCTATATTTTGTCAAGAGTGATGTAACACAGAGGTACTTCTGAACTTGTTCCCTTCCTCCTGTCAATGTCTTGCTACTCTATATTTTGTCAAGAGGGATGTAAGACACAGGTCCTTCTGAACTTGTCCAAGTTCTCCTGTCAATGTCTTGCTGCTCTATATTTTGTCAAGAGGGATGTAACACACAGGTACTTTTCAAATTGTGCACGCCCTCCTATCAATGTCCTGCTGCTCTCTATTTTGACAAGAGGGATGTAACACACAGGTACTTCTGAACTTGTCCAAGTTCTCCTATCAATGTCTTGCTGCTCTCTATTTTGACAAGAGGGATGTAACACACAGGTATTTCTGAACTTGTCCAAGTTCTGCTTTCAATGTCTTGCTCCTCTCTATTTTGACAAGAGGGATGTAACACACAGGTACTTCTGAACTTGTCCAAGTTCTCCTGTCAATGTCTTGCTGCTCTATATTTTGTCAAGAGGGATGTAACACACAGGTACTTCTGAACTTGCCCAAGTTCTCCTGTCAATGTCTTGCTGCTCTATATTTTGTCAACAGGGATGTAACACACGGGTAATTCTGAACTTGTCCACGCTCTCCTGTCAATGTCCTGCTGCTCCATATTTTGTCAGGAGGGATCTAACACAGAGGTACTTCTCAACTTGTCCACGCCCTCCTATCAATGTCTTGCTGCTCTATATTTTGTCAAGAGGGATGTAACACACGGGTAATTCTGAGCTTGTCCACGCTCTCCTGTCAATGTCCTGCTGCTCCATATTTTGTCAGGAGGGATCTAACACAGAGGTACTTCTCAACTTGTCCACGCCCTCCTATCAATGTCTTGCTGCTCTATATTTTGTCAAGAGGGATGTAACACACGGGTAATTCTGAACCTGTCCACGCTCTCCTGTCAATGTCCTGCTGCTCCATATTTTGTCAGGAGGGATCTAACACAGAGGTACTTCTCAACTTGTCCACGCCCTCCTATCAATGTCTTGCTGCTCTATATTTTGACAAGAGGGAAGTAACACACAGGTACTTCTGAACTTGTCTAAGTTCTCCTGTCAATGTCTTGCTGCTCTATATTTTGTCAGGAGGGATGTAACACACAGGTACTTCTGAACTTGTCCACTTCCTCCAGTCAATGTCTTGCTGCTCTATATTTTGTCAATAGTTATGTAAACGCAGGGGTACTTGTGAACTAGTCCTAGTTCTCCTGTCAATGTCTTGCTGCTCTATATTTTGTCAAGAGGGATGTAACACACAGGTACATCTCAACTTGTCCAAGTTCTCCTATCAATGTCTTGCTGCTCCATATTTTGTCAAGAGGGATGTAACACACAGGTACATCTCAACTTGTCCAAGTTCTCCTATCAATGTCTTGCTGCTCCATATTTTGTCAAGAGGGATGTAACACACAGGTACATCTCAACTTGTCCAAGTTCTCCTATGAATGTCTTGCTGCTCCATATTTTGTCAAGAGGGATGTAACACACAGGTACTTCTGAACTTGTCCACTTCCTCCTATCAATGTCTTGCTGCTCCATATTTGGTCAATAGTGATGTGACACACAGGTACTTGTCCACGGTCCTCCTATCAATGTTTTGCTGCTCTATATTTTGTCAATAGGGATGTAACACACAGGTACTTCTCTACTTGTCCAAGTTCTCCTATCAATGTGTGGCTGCTCTATATTTTGTCAATAGTGATGTAACACAGAAGTACTTCTGAACTTGTCCCCTTCGTCCTGTCAATGTTTTGCTGCTCTATATTTTGTCAAGAGAGATGTAACACAAAGGCACTTTTTAACTTGTCCAATTCGTCCTCTCAATGTCTTGCTGCTCTATATTTTGTCAAGAGTGATGTAACACAGAGGTACTTCTGAACTTGTTCCCTTCCTCCTGTCAATGTGTTGCTGCTCTATATTTTGTCAAGAGTGATGTAACAAAAAGGTACTTTTTAACTTGTCCACTTCGTCCTATTAATGTCTTGCTGCTCTATATTTTGTCAAGAGTGATGTAACACAGAGGTACCTCTCAACTTGTCCAAGTTCTCCTATCAATGTGTTGCTGCTCTATATTTTATCAAGAATTATGTAACACAGAGGTACTTCTGAACTTGTCCAAGTTCTCCTGTCAATGTCGTGCTGCTCTATATTTTGTCAATAGTGATGTAACACAGAGGTACTTCTGAACTTGTCCACGCTTTCCTGTCAATGTCTTGCTGCTCTATATTTTGTCAATAGTGATGTAACATAGAGGTACTTCTGAAGTTGTCCACGCCCTGCTGTCAATGTCTTGCTGCTCTATATTTTTTCAATAGTGATGTAACACAGAGGTACTTCTGAACTTGTCCACGCCCTCCTGTCAATGTCTTGCTGCTCTATATTTTGTCAATAGTGATGTAACACAGAGGTACTTCTGAACTTCTCCAAGTTCTCCAATCAATGTCTTGCTGCTCTATATTTTGTCAAGAGGGAAGTAACACACAGGTACTTCTGAACTTGTCTAAGTTCTCCTGTCAATGTCTTGCTGCTCTATATTTTGTCAGGAGGGATGTAACACACAGGTACTTCTGAACTTGTCCACTTCCTCCAGTCAATGTCTTGCTGCTCTATATTTTGTCAATAGTTATGTAAACGCAGGGGTACTTGTGAACTAGTCCAAGTTCTCCTGTCAATGTCTTGCTGCTCTATATTTTGTCAAGAGGGATGTAACACAGAGGTACTTCTCAACTTGTCCACGCCGTCCTGTCAATGTCTTGCTGCTCCATATTTTGTCAAGAGGGATGTAACACACAGGTAGTTGTCCACTTCCTCCTGTCAATGTCTTGCTGCTCCATATTTTGTCAAGAGGGATGTAACACACAGGTACATCTCAACTTGTCGAAGTTCTCCTATCAATGTCTTGCTGCTCTATATTTTGTGAAGAGTGATGTAACACAGAGGTACTTCTGAACTTGTCCACTTCCTCCTGTCAATGTTTTGCTGCTCTATATTTTGTGAAGAGTGATGTAACACAGAGGTACTTCTGAACTTGTCCACTTCCTCCTGTCAATGTTTTGCTGCTCTATATTTTGTGAAGAGTGATGTAACACAGAGGTACTTCTGAACTTGTCCACTTCCTCCTGTCAATGTGTTGCTGCTCTATATTTTGTGAAGAGTGATGTAACACAGAGGTACTTCTGAACTTGTCCACTTCCTCCTGTCAATGTGTTGCTGCTCTATATTTTGTGAAGAGTGATGTAACACACAGGTACTTCTCAACTTGTCCACTTCCTCCTGTCAATGTTTTGCTGCTCCATATTTTGTCAAGAGGGATGTAACACACAGGTACTTGTCCACTTCCTCCTGTCAATGTCTTGCTGCTCCATATTTTGTCAAGAGGGATGTAACACACAGGTACTTGTCCACTTCCTCCTGTCAATGTCTTGCTGCTCCATATTTTGTCAAGAGGGATGTAACACACAGGTACATCTCAACTTAGTCAAGTTCTCCTATCAATGTCTTGCTGCTCCATATTTTGTCAAGAGGGATGTAACACACAGGTACATCTCAACTTAGTCAAGTTCTCCTATCAATGTCTTGCTGCTCCATATTTTGTCAAGAGGGATGTAACACACAGGTACATCTCAACTTAGTCAAGTTCTCCTGTCAATGTCTTGCTGCTCCATATTTTGTCAAGAGGGATGTAACACACAGGTACATCTCAACTTGTCCAAGTTCTCCTATCAATGTCTTGCTGCTCCATATTTTGTCAAGAGGGATGTAACACACAGGTACATCTCAACTTGTCCAAGTTCTCCTATCAATGTCTTGCTGCTCCATATTTTGTCAAGAGGGATGTAACACACAGGTACATCTCAACTTAGTCAAGTTCTCCTATCAATGTCTTGCTGCTCCATATTTTGTCAAGAGGGATGTAACACACAGGTACATCTCAACTTAGTCAAGTTCTCCTGTCAATGTCTTGCTGCTCCATATTTTGTCAAGAGGGATGTAACACACAGGTAAATCTCAACTTGTCCAAGTTCTCCTATCAATGTCTTGCTGCTCCATATTTTGTCAAGAGGGGTGTAACACACAGGTACATCTCAACTTAGTCAAGTTCTCCTATCAATGTCTTGCTGCTCCATATTTTGTCAACAGGGATGTAACACACAGGTACATCTCAACTTGTCCAAGTTCTCCTATCAATGTCTTGCTGCTCCATATTTTGTCAAGAGGGATGTAACACACAGGTACATCTCAACTTAGTCAAGTTCTCCTATCAATGTCTTGCTGCTCCATATTTTGTCAACAGGGATGTAACACACAGGTACATCTCAACTTGTCCAAGTTCTCCTATCAATGTCTTGCTGCTCCATATTTTGTCAAGAGGGATGTAACACACAGGTACTTGTTTACTTCCTCCTATCAATGTCTTGCTGCTCCATATTTTGTCAACAGGGATGTAACACACAGGTACATCTCAACTTGTCAAAGTTCTCCTATCAATGTCTTGCTGCTCCATATTTTGTCAAGAGGGATGTAACACACAGGTACTTGTCCACTTCCTCCTATCAATGTCTTGCTGCTCCATATTTTGTCAAAAGGGATGTAACACACAGGTACATCTCAACTTCTCCAAGTTCTCCTATCAATGTCTTGCTGCTCCATATTTTGTCAACAGGGATGTAACACACAGGTACATCTCAACTTGTGCAAGTTCTCCTATCAATGTCTTGCTGCTCCATATTTTGTCAAGAGGGATGTAACACACAGGTACATCTCAACTTGTCCAAGTTCTCCTATCAATGTCTTGCTGCTCCATATTTTGTCAAGAGGGAGGTAACACACAGGTACATCTCAACTTGTCCAAGTTCTCCTATCAATGTCTTGCTGCTCCATATTTTGTCAAGAGGGATGTAACACACAGGTACATCTCAACTTGTCCAAGTTCTCCTATCAATGTCTTGCTGCTCCATATTTTGTCAACAGGGATGTAACACACAGGTACATCTCAACTTGTCCAAGTTCTCCTATCAATGTCTTGCTGCTCCATATTTTGTCAAGAGGGATGTAACACACAAGTACATCTCAACTTGTCCACTTCCTCCTATCAATGTCTTGCTGCTCTATATTTTGTCAAGAGGGATTTAACACACAGGTACTTGTCCACTTCCTCCTATCAATGTCTTGCTGCTCTATATTTTGTCAAGAGGGATGTAACACACAGGTACTTCTGAACTTGTCCACTTCCTCCTATCAATGTCTTGCTGCTCTATATTTTTTCAAGAGGGATGTAACACACTTGTACTTCTGAACTTGTCCAAGTTCTCCTGTCAATGTCTTGCTGCTCTCTATTTTGTCAAGAGGGATGTAACACTGAGGTACTTCTGAACTTCTCCAAGTTCTGCTTTCAATGTCTTGCTACTCTATATTTTATCAAGAATTATGTAACACAGAGGTACTTCTCAACTTCTGACACACAGGTACACACTTCTGGACTTGTCCAAGTTCTGCTTTGTATGTCTTGCTGCTCTATATTTTATCAAGAATTATGTAACAAAGAGGTACTTCTCAACTTCTCCACGCTCCCCTGCCAATGTCTTGCTGCTGTATATTTTGTCAAGAGGGATGTAACACAGAGGAACTTCTGAACTTGTCCACGCTCCCCTGTCAATGTCTCTGCTGCTGTATATTTTGTCAAGAGGGATGTAACACACAGGTACTTCTGAACTTGTCCAAGTTCTGCTTTCAATGTCTTGCTGCTGTATATTTTGTCAGGAGGGATGTAACACACAGGTACTTCTCAACTTCTCCACGCTCCCCTGCCAATGTCTTGCTGCTCTATATTTTGTCAAGAGGGATGTAACACACAGGTACTTCTGAACTTGTCCAAGTTCTGCTTTCAATGTCTTGCTGCTCTATATTTTATCAAGAATTATGTAACACAGAGGTACTTCTCAACTTCTCCACGCTCCCCCTGCCAATGTCTTGCTGCTCTATATTTTGTCAAGAGGGATGTAACACACAGGTACTTCTGAACTTGTCCACGCCCGCTGTCAATGTCTTGCTGCTGTATATTTTGTCAAGAGGGATGTAACACAGAGGTACTTCTCAACTTCTCCACGCTCCCCTGTCAATGTTTTGCTGCTGTATATTTTGTCAATAGTAATGTGACACACAGGTACTTCTGAACTTGTCCACTTCCTCCTGTCCATGTCTTGCTGCTCTATATTTTGTCAATAGTGATGTGACACACAGGTACTTCTGAACTTGTCCACTTCCTCCTGTCAATGTCTTGCTGCTCTATATTTGGTCAATAGTGATGTGACACACAGGTACTTCTGAACTTGTCCACGCTCTCCTGTTAATTTCTTGCTGCTCTATATTTTGTCAAGAGGGATGTAACACAGAGGTACTTCTGAACTTGTCTAAGTTCTCCTGTCAATGTCTTGCTGCGCTATATTTTGTCAAGAGTGATGTAACACAGAGGCACTTCTCAACTTGTCCACTTCCTCCTGTCATTTCTTGCTGCTCTACATTTTGTCAAGAGTGATGTAACACAGAGGCACTTCTCAACTTGTCCAAGCCCTCCTGTCAGCAATTAACAAATGTGGCACTGCAAACTTTCTCATGTACAAATTCTAGTAGTTAACATGGTATGATGTTTTCTTCAGTCTTAGGGGTAACTAAACTTTCATCAGCCAAAGTGAGGGAACAGTGATGTTTAAACTCTGTAGCCCATTCCTTCAATGTAGAAAATTACGGTGAAGAATCTTCGAAAGCAGAATCAAATTCATTTTTCATTTGGGTTGACATTTAACCATTGAATATGAGATATGTACGCACTGCACAACATTCCGTTTTGTCTGTTTTTAGAAGAAACCTCAGCGCTATTACAAGCATATAAATGAAAGACCATTTACAAGGGTGATTTAAACAAACTGACCATCTATTAATAAACATTATTTTGCAACATAACACATCTAATTTTTCTACATAGTTGCACTTTTACCAGCAAATTGGTGGTTTATCTAAAGTCTCAAAGAAAGAATGAGGACATGTCAACACACAGTTGAGCATGTACTGCTACCAGCTGATCAGTGTGCAAACACTGCAGGTTCAAATCCAGCGGATGATGATGATGATGATGAGATGTGGTTTAAGGGCGCTAAACTGCTAAGGTCATCAGCGCCCTTACAATGTACAAAATATAAAGTCAAAATATAAAAGACGGGTAAAAGAACCTCATAATTAAAAAACGGGACACAAACCCGCGATGTTTTAAAAAGGTAACAACAACAATACAAATATCCCAAAATCCTACACACCTGAAGCATAGGCAATAAAAGATTAAAACGTGTCAAGAATTGTAGAATGTGAGGGATATGAACGCCATATGTCCACTAGGGAGTAGAGTCCCTATTAAAACAGACAGAATAAAATAATAAAGCTAAAGGACGCTCAACGCATCAAATGTGCAGATTAAAATCACTGTCACTAATAAAATGTAAAACACATTCTACAGTACGCGCGTCATCTGCCAAAACGTTGGCTATGCCAACTGGCAGACCAACACGCACGCGCAATGGAGCTAAACCCTGACACTCTTCTAAAATGTGACGCACCGTTAAGGGCACATCACACTGCTCACAGAGTGGTGCGGGGTCACCACTGAGCAGATACCTATGACTAAAAAGACAATGTGCAATCGCAAACGAGCTAAAATTACCTCTTCCCGACGACACGAACGAGAAGAGGTACCCCAGACTAACGGGAGAGGCTTAACCTCCAGCAACTTGTTCCTCCGGAGGGCCATCTACTCATCTCTCCAAACCGAGAGGATGCGGCTACGTAAAATAACAAACAAATCTGTGGAGGGAACAACAGAAATAAAAGAACTGGGTAATAAAATCGCCGATTTGGCAGCGGCATCGGCAGACTCATTACCTGAGATGCCCAAATGACCTGGAATCCACATGAAGGAGACGCTGATGCCAGAGACACCAAGCGAGTGGAGCAGGTCATGTATGCGCTGTACGAGTGGGTGGTAATAGTACAGCGCGTTAATACTCTGAAGGGCACTCAGAGAGTGTACAAATAACACAGTGCCGCAAGTCGTGCCGCTGAATGTATAAAACAGATTGATAAATGCTAAAAACTACGGCGGTAAAAACTGAACATTGTCCAGGTAAACGAAACGTAAAACTACATTGACCAAAAACAAAGACACATCCAACTCCAGCATCAGTCTTAGATCCATCGGTAAAGATAAAATGAAAATCCCCGAATTGCGCCCGTACTTCTAAAAACGCCGATCTAAAGACTGAAGAAGGGGTCTCAGTCTTCGGCATCGACGTTAGCCCAAGGTAACAGTGGGCTTCAGCGCGCAACCATGGAGGAAAAAGCGTTTCCCCCCTGGGAAGGGCCGGCGCTGGCGTAACGCCCAAATGCCGAAGGAGTTGTCGAAATCGAACCCCTGGAGATAGTAATGCAGAGGAGCTAACGAAATATTGTCGACCAAGCGAATCCTGGTAAAATAAATCGAAGGACGGGTGGTTAGGCAAGCTTGAGAGCCGACAAGCATAGCTGCACAAAAGGATCTCACGCCGGAAGGACAGCGGAGGCTCTGCAGCTTCTGCGTACAGACTGGGTACAGGGCTAGTTGGAAAGGCCCCTGTAGCGACTCTTATGCCACGATGGTGAATGGAATTCAAATGACGTAACACAGATGGACGTGCCGACGAATAAACAATACACCCGTAATCAAGCTTGGATCGAACCAAAGAGCGATAACGGCGAAGGACGGTCCGATCAGCTCCCCAGGATGTGCCACTGAAAACACGTAAAATATTAAGAGAACGTTCACAGTTTGCTTTTAAAAAGGAAACGTGAGAAGTCCAGCTCAGCTTCCGGTCAAAGACCAACCCCAAAAATTTCACCTCGTCTGCAAATGGAAGCACCTCCAACCCAAGATGGAGAGAGGGCGGAGGGAAAGCCTTCCGGCACCAGAAGTTGATGCAGACGGATTTCTCGGCGGAGAAATTGAAGCCGTTAGCCTTACTCCAGGCGTAGAGACGGTCGATACAGCTCTGGAGACGGCGTTCGAGTAGACAGGTCCGCCGTGAACTGATATAAATGGCAAAATCGTCAACAAAAACGGACGATGAAATGCCAGGTGGAATACAATCAACAATGGGGTTGATAGCAATAGCAAAAAGTGTGACACTGAGTACAGAGCCCTGAGGTACTCCTTTCTCTTGAATAAAACGACTAGATAAAACCGAGCCCACACGTACACGAAAGACGCGGTCCGTCATAAACTCCCGAAGAAACATGGGAAGACGACCGCGGATATTCCATGCATGGAGTGTACGTAAAATGCCGCCCCTCCAACAAGTGTCATAAGCTTTCACCAGGTCAAAAAATACAGCCACCGTTTGACACTTTCTCAGAAATCCATTCATAATATGCGTCGACAGGGACACCAGGTGGTCGACGGTAAAGCGATAGCGGCGAAATCCGCACTGAGTGTTCGCTAGAAGTTTCTGGGACTCAAGCCACCATGTCAACCGCCCGTTGACCATGCGCTCCATCACCTTGCAAACGCAACTGGTGAGAGAGATAGGGCGGTAGCTGGAAGGTAGTTGGCGATCCTTCCCAGGCTTAAGTATAGAGACAATGGTGGCTTCGCGCCAAACGGAAGGAAAAAAGCCGCCTTGCCAAATACGGTTATAGACCTGTAAGAGAAAGAGTTTACTGTCGGCTGAAAGGTTCTTTAACATCAGAACATGAATGCCGTCCGGGCCAGGAGCGGAGTGCCTAGAGCAATGAAGAGCGTGCCCCAGCTCCCTCATTGTGAGTTCATTATAGCACTCCGTATTAGCAGACCGAAAATTAAAGGTGTCGGAATCCAGCCGGTCTTTGATAGAACGAAAGCCGGCGGAATAATGGTCTGAACTGGAAACCGCCTCAAAGGCAGCACCCAGAGTGTTAGCGATGGCAGCCGGATACACTATGGTGCCATTAGAAACCTGATGGCCAGACACAGTACAATGCGACACTTTATCTGAGAAGCGACGAAGTTTATCCCAAACAACGGATGAAGGCGTAAAGCGATTAAAAGACTCGACAAAACGAGTCCACGATGCCTTCTTGCTATCCTGAATAATGCGACGAGCCCTGGCGCGCGATTGTTTAAAAGTCACCAAATTTTCAAGTGTAGGGTGACTCCGAAACACCCTAAGTGCAGTTCTACGGGCACGAACGGCGTCCCAACAATCCTCGTTCCACCATGGAACAGGCATTCGCCGAGGTTGAGAGGATGAACGGGGAATTGCGCGTTCGGAGGCAGAGAAAATCGTATACGTAAACTGCTGCACTAGTTGGTTAATGTTGGAGAAGGGCTGGTCGTCAAAATGCACGAGGCTGGAATACAAGCTCCAGTCGGCTTTTGTGAATACCCAAGTAGGTACTCTCGAATGCTGTACGTGGTGTGACAGAAGAGAAACGATGCAGGGGTAATGGTCGCTGGAGTAGGTGTCAGCGACGTTCCATTGCAGACGACTAGCAAGCTGGAGTGAGCAAACGGCAAGGTCCAAGTGAGAAAATGTACCGGAAGAATCAGAAAGAAACGCAGGCTCACCTGTATTCAGAAGAGAGATTGAACTGGTAAAAAATGTCGGAAAGAAGAGTTCCCCTCGCACAAGCCCTTGGCGAACCCCACAGGGGGTGATGGGCATTAAAATCTCCTAACAGGACAAATGGTGTCGGGAGAGCGGACAAGAGATCTCGAAGGTCCGCGTTAGCGAGGGGAGACGATGGAGGTGAATATACAGAGCAAACAGAAAAGAAAAACCCGGGTAACTGCAGTCTAATAGCAACAGCTTGCAAGTCGGTCGTAAGAGTGAGACGTTGAAAATGAACGTCGTTACGCACTAACAACATGACACCTAGCATGAGCAGGAGTACCCGCCTCCGGTTCAAGGTCGTAGCGAACCGGAGTATATCCTCGGAGAGCAAAAGAATCATGAGGGCGAAGCTTAGTCTCCTGCAAACACACGACCATAGGCGAATGAGAACGCAATAAAAGTTGCAGTTCCGCCCTATGCGATCGTACACCACGTACATTCCAGGTCAGGATAGCCATTAACAAAAATGGATAAACTGTCTATTTAGAAGGGCGGCATAAAATTACCTTTTGTTTAACCTTTGGGCTCGGGCTTTTGGTATGGAGTTGGTCAGACTCCATAGCCTCCTCGAAGGGAGGGCCCACGCGCTCAGAGCCTGAAACCGATTCAAGCGCCGTTAATCGGTTCTGGGAGGCGATGGGTGAGAGGAAGCTGAGCGCGGCTTGTCCCAGGAGCTTCCTGGGACTGCGACCTCCGAGGAGGAGAAGGTGAACTCTGCTTGCTGTGAACACGCGGAGGGTCTTTTAAAAAGTCTTCTCTTCGAAGTTTTTGCTTCGGCTTTTTCTCAGTGGCTGGTGACTTCATAGACTTTGGACCAGGTTTATAGGGCTTGGTAACAGTAGCAGACTTGGACGGCCGGATGGTAGTGGCGGTCAAGGCAGTCATGGTCCAAGTTTGAGTCCCAGCATCCTTCTGGGGTACTGGCGAGGCAACAACAGAACTGAATGTTCCCGATCGCAGGAGCGAAGGTTGGCGCGCATTGTAACGCCTCCGGGCTTCGGCGAAGGAGAGTTTCTCCTTTACCCGGATCGCCTTCTCGTCCAAGTACCGCGGACAGTCAGCAAATGACGCAGAATGAGACCCTTTGCAGCTTACGCAGGCGGGGGCTATGGAACAGGTACCTTCGTGCGACGGCTGGCTACATGAGGCACAGATGGTAACGGCACTCTTACAGGAGACTTGCGTATGCCCAAAACGTTGGCATTTAAAACAACGCAGAGGTCTAGGAATATAAGGCCTCGCCGCAATGCGTTCGTACCCTGCTGAAATGCTCGTGGGCAGATCGACGCCATCAAATGTTATAAACAGGGTACGAGTGGGTACCAATACTCCGTCGCGTTTGGCCTGCACTCTATGCACTGCTGTCACCTTTTGGTCTGAAAGATAGTCTACGAGTTCATCGTCCGACATACCATCGAGGCTATGGGTGGTAATGACGCCTCGACAGAAATTCAATGTGCGGTGCTTCTCCCCACGGATGGGATAGCCGTGGAGAAGCGTAGCGCGCAACAAGGTCTTACTTTGCTGATCGGACTTCGTTTGTGCTAATAAGGAACCATTACGTAGACGAGTGCAGGACTGAACCGCACCAGCAATAGCATCAATGCCCTTTTGAATGATGAAAGGGTTCACCTTCTCAAAAGTTGTCCTTCTTCGGTTCGTGAAATGACCAAGTAACAACTAGTTGTCGGTGGTGTCACTTCTGTTACGTAAACTTTTCGGCTCTTGTTGGTAGTAATGGAGAAAGGGTGCTCCATAGCGAAATAAATCCTCCACCATTGCAACCGTCTCCGACCTCGGGCTCTGACTTCCCGGGCGTTACCCCGGCTTGGGTGAGTGGCCTATCTATACCTAGTTCACCCCAGGGTCACACCTCCCAGAACAGACAGAGGGACCCAATGGCCGTCGGAAGTCAGCAGCTCATGCAATGCCCCCCCCCCGCGGGACTGCAGTTGAACAGCGGATACGAACACATACCCTACATAACGACCCCGGGTGGTGGGGATGACGCCATTACCCACTCGCCCAGCTGCGCACCCAGTGCGCGGGTATCCGTCAGGCTGTGTCCACGGAGGATTAAAATAAAATGTAAAAGAAATAAAACTGTGTGGGCGTTTCGCACGCAAGGTAGGCCGGCGAGGAAGAAAAAGAGATGCGTAAATGAGTGGACGTGGTGCGAAATGTGCAAAGTAAAAGAGAAGAAAGAAACGATGGCGAGGGGCGACATGGAATGAAATGCACAGAACGCACGAGAGCCTACCTCGAGTCCCCCGGTCACAAAAAAACCCAGCGGAGGGCAATGGATTTATTTTGGGCGTAAAAATCCTTAGCATAGCTTCCTCCTGAAGGGAAGTAAAGCCAGTGGAACCGTGTTGTAGATTTACGCACGGAAAACATCCTCAAGCCTGATAAAGAGGCCTGTGAGCAAAGTTTCCTGTCTTTCATCCCCAATATAGAATGGGACGCTAAGAACCAGAATAGTTAAAGAGCATCCATAAAATAAATAAAACAAAATTGAAACAAACTCCCCTCTAAGCGCCTCCGTGAATGACCCAAACATGTGAAAGTCACATGATGTCTGTGGACAGTCAATGCATTTGAACCCATTTTTGTTCTTTTTGGCCTGCATTTAGAAATTTCCACCCACAAAGTCTTCTTGTTTCACTCCAAGTCTTGGGACCCAACGAGCAGAAAGTTTTTATAACAGATTGGACTTTCCCATAGCTAATCCCTGGTTTATGATGAATTTGCATCATTGTGGAGTGACGTTCACCTTCAATATAGGTCCGATATTGTCTGGAGTGATGCTGGACCTGTGGCAGCATTCATGGTTTTTGTTTTGCACAGCATCTCGTCCTTTGCAGAATTGTTTGCACCAAAATTTCAGCCTATTTTCGACAATTTTGTTTCCTCATATTGCCTAAATAGTCTGCGTCCGTTCCTTTGTAAGGAACCAGATCATGTGTAGGATGAACTTCCTTCTCCCTCATCTCTAGCGCAGTTCACCTGAAACAGCTTTGCGGCGAGCAGCACTACCTTCCACTCTACCATTATGGAAAGTTTCATCTCACTCCAGGTCAAGGGGAGGTTAGGTTGGTAACCCTCATATGAAATTGTACACTTCCCCATGAATCACTTAAAACTAACATTTTAATACTCATAATCAACCCAAATAACTCACCTTTATATCTTTATCTTCCGGAACTCTGTTCTGTGATCTTAATTTAAAGAAATTGAGTTGGTGTGGCGAGTTGACAGCCTCGTTATTCTGGACTACATCCTCGCCATTAATATTGATAGGGGAAGCCGGTCTCTCACTTGTGGAGCTGGATGATGAGTGTCCTGCCATTGGTTTACAGTTTCGGTAACGATTCAATAGCAACCCCAAATCTGAGTCTGCAAAACAAGCAACATCAGCTAAAGGCTCCTGGAATACAAACATTTTCATGTACAGTATTACACACGAGAAGTCAGAAATAGTGATGGCATAGCTTATGTCAATAGGCATCCTTTGTAGAGAAGGTATTCCATTCCAGCAAACAATTTGATGCACAAGCACATGTTTTGAGGTCCCCTGAATCCCAAAAAAAGCATTTAAAAAATCTGTGTGTGTATGTGAACAGCATAACTCAAAAATGAAAAGTTGTTAATTAATTTTGAAGATTGAGAAGCTAGTAACAGTGTTGTGTTATAATTTAAAATAAATAGAGTTGGAGGTTGTACACTACATCACTAAAATGTTCTCACTTTGAACACTTTTCGGGAGAACGGTTTGCTCCCATCCTCAGCATGTTTCCAACTGATTTTGCCGGTTATTGTCTGGGGAATGTGTGTGGATAGTGGTGTTCTCTGGTGCTGGGTTGATGAACTTCTAAAGGCTGCTGGGTGGCAGCAGTTCGAAATTCATTAGGTGATTCCTGTGTTTGACGATACGTATTTTTTTCCCAGATGTCCAATTCATTGCTGATGTTGATTGGTTTTAAGAATTTTATGTTTGGAGTGATTTCATGGTTTGAAGACAAGAAATGATGTGCTACTGCCGATTTATCCATCTGTTTTTGGAAAATGCATCTCATATGCTCTTTGTCTTACTTCAAGATTTCTCTTGGTTCTTCCTATGCATACCAGGTTACAGTCATTACAAACAATTTGATATATACCAGCTGATTTATCGTTGGGGATAGGATCTTTCTTCTATTGCATATTAGTTTCTGTATATTGTGGTTATTCTGTGGAGACAGGGTGATGAAAATCCTTTGAAAATTTATGATGTGTCCAAGGGTGGTAAGTGAACTTGCTATATGCTTGTGATTTTTGTTGTCTTAGTAAAGTAGTCGTTTGTTGGATGTATTTCTGTCTTTCAAAACTTTTTTATCTTCTTATCTATTGTCTTTTTCAGGTATCCATTCATGGTGGCTATGTGGATAATGTGTTGGTATTCTTTCTAGTATTCCTCTTTCTCCAATGGTATATGTACTAACCTGTTTGTAATAATATTTAAAATTACATGTTTGAGCCTTGTAGGATTATAGCTATTGTTTTTAATACGATTTTCCGTGTGAGTTGGTTTCTTGTAAATGCAGAACATTAGTTTGTTGTGTGCATTATTTCTGATGATCCTGATGTCTAGGTAAGGTAATTGACCATTTTCTTCTCTTTCTACTGTGAATTTTATAATCTTTTTTGTAAATTCAATAATTTCAAAATATCTTCTATAAATTTCTTTGGAACAATAGCAAAAATATCATCTACATACCTATACCAGGTTTTGAATAGATGTGGAAAAGATTTAGTAATATGACATTCAAAATGGCTTATATATAGTTCTGCTAAAAATGGTGAAAGGGCATTTCCCATAGTTAGGCCTGTGGTTTGTTTAAAGATTTTCTTGTGGAATGAAAAGAAATTCTGGTCCAGACATAATTTTGTTAGTTTTAAATAATCTTCTGTTTGTGCTCTAGGTGTGCTGTTGTTTAATATCCAAGTTTGTAGGAGTGGTAATAATTCTTCTTTTGGTATGCTTGGGAAGAGTGCAGTGACATCAAATGATACCATCATGTGTGTGGGTGATATATTTATATCTGTAAGATGACTGGTTAATTCTAATGATTTTTTTATACTCAAGACTTTTGAACACAGGCATGGAGTTGAAGGTATTTGAAAGCCATTTTGCTAGTTTATATGTGAGAGAGCTTATGTTGTTCGCTATGGGCATATAACCTAGGTATGGTGGGAATATCTGGTTAAACATAAAACTCTTAAAACAGCAGCAATGAATTGGACATCTAGGAAAAAATACATATCGTCAAACACAGGAATCACCTAATGAATTTCAAACTACCGCCACCCAGCAGCCTTTGGAAATTACCCAGCACCAGAGAACACCACTATCCACACACATTCCCCACACAATAACCGGAAAAATCAGTTTGAAACATGCTGAGGATGGGAGCAAACCTTCTCCCAAAATACGTTCAAAGTAAGAACCTTTTAGTGATGTAGTGTAACAACCTCCAACCCTCTTTATTTTAAATTACAGCACATCACTGTTACTAGCTTCTCAATCTTCAAAATTAATTAATGATTTGGACTAACAAGTCTAATAAGCAGCAAAGATTCACCGATATTGCCGCACATACTAACTAAAGAATATGGAGGGAAGAACAGATATACACAATTTCAATCTAATCTTTGGAATAAAACTGTACTTGAAACTAGAATTACAAAGAAACAATGGCTGCTGATATAAGATTCCTAAACCTTTGTTTAAAACGCAAAGTTATGCCAAACTTCGTTAGAAAATACGTAAAATTCAATCATAATGTAAAACATCAAACAACAGCAGACAAGAAAGGAATGAAATTGAAAAGAACAAACATAATGCATACTTACAGGACTTAGACCTTAGAATCTATGAATTACACTTACGGTTACTGAAAGTTTTAGGACAACCCTTATGGGAAAATTTACGGTAAAATTTCCTTACGATACTTAGCAGCAATATGAGCGCCAAAACATAGAAACTAAAAAAGAAACTAAACAACCTAAATTCAAACAAAAAACTCCCTGGAACACAGAAAAAAATACCCTAGACATAACTAAAAATGGAAGGCAACACAAACACAATCAGAACAATGAACCTACAAAAGGCCAATATGTAGTTAACCTCTCAAAAGAATCATTCACTAGCACCGAGTTATCCGTCTAGAAAAATGGCCTAAAAACCTGTATAAACTTCACTAAAAATACAGAAAGCTTCATTGGTGATATTGAAATAGCTCCAATCACCTAATGATAAAAGAATAATAAAATCACAGTGTGAACCAATATTGGACCAGATACAAGTCCAAAAATACCACTACATACCACATCAAAAAATTATCAAATCTCTAAAGTCAAAGCCTGTAGTATACACCAAAGCAGACAAACGAAACACATTAGTGATATTAGACCAAGAAGGTTATGAATCTAGGGTTATGCAATTACTACATAGCCCAGAGTACATAGAAATCAACAAAATTCATTAAAAGAATGCACCAAGACACTCCAAAACACATTGATAGAAACCAAAACATTAACAAAAGCCAAAAAACCCATAATTAAACCATATTTTCCCACCATACCTAGGTTATATGCACTAACAAAAATACACAAACTAGGCAACAAAATGAGGCCAATAGTGAAAAACATAAGCTCTCTCACATATAAACTAGCAAAATGGCTTTCAAATACCTTCAACTCCATGCCTGTGTTCAAAAGTCTGAGTATAAAAAATTCATTAGAATTAAACATAAACTAGTAAAATGGCTATCAAATACCTTCAACTCCATGCCTGTGTTCAAACGTCTGAGTATAAAAAATTCATTAGAATTAAACAAACCAGCAAAATGGCTTTCAAATACCTTCAACTCCATGCCTGTGTTCAAAAGTCTTGAGTATAAAAAAATCATTAGAATTAACCAGTCACCTTTCAGATATAAATATATCACCCACACACATGATGGTATCATTTGATGTCACTGCACTCTTCCCAAGCATACCAAAAGAAGAATTATTACCACTCCTACAAACTTGGATATTAAACAACGGCACACCTAGAGCACAAACAGAAGATTATTTAAAACTAACAAAATTATGTCTGGACCAGAATTTCTTTTCATTCCACAAGAAAATCTTTAAACAAACCACAGGCCTAACTATGGCAAACGCCCTTTCACCATTTTTAGCAGAACTATATATGAGCCATTTTGAATGTCATATTACTAAATCTTTCCCACAGTTATTCCAAACCTGGTATAGGTACATAGATGATATTTTTGCTATTGTTCCAAAGAAACTTACAGAAGATACTTTGAAATTATTGAATTTAAAAAAAAGATTATAAAATTCACAATATAAAGAGAAGAAAATGGCCAATTACCTTACCTAGACATCAGGATCATCAGAAATAATGCACACAACAAACAAACATTCGGCATTTACAGGAAACCAACTCACAGTTACAACAATTATTCCACACCTAACTGCTTTTCAGCATTATGGACATAACAATTACATCACACTTAAGTGCTCTTCAGCATTGTGGATAGAACAATTACATCTTACCTAACTGCTGTTCACTGTTATGGACAGAACAGTTACACCACACCTAACTGCTTTTCAGCATTATGGAAAAACAGTTACACCACAGTTAAGTGCTCTTCAGTATTATGGATAGAACAGTTACACCACACCTAACTGCTGTTCAGCATAATGGCTAGAACAGTTACACCACACCTAACTGCTTTTCAGCATTACAGACAGAACAATTATACCACACTTAAGTGCTCTTCAGCATTATGGATAGAACAGTTACACCACACCTAACTGCTTTTCAGCATTATGGATAGAACAGTTACACCAAACTTAAGTGCTCTTCAGCATTATGGATAGAACAGTTACACCACACCTAACTATTTTCAGCAATATGGAAAAGTAGTATAACAGGCTCTTGAGTCCGTTCGTTGACCCCTGATGACGCCATCACCGCCGGGCACGTAACATAAACAAGGCCGCCACCGCTGCGTCCACGTGTTGTTGCGTCGACCTTGGTGTAGCTAGCACGTGATCACCCTAAGGCATGAAGGCCGCTGCGACCACACCTAAACAGGTGTTTTTTAGAACCCGGCCTTGGTCTAGCTAGCACTTTCTTGGCATTGAAGGCTGAATTTATCATCTAAATAAAAGATTGCACTAGCTGATCCTTTCATTTAATTACTACTGATTTTTCTAGGTATAATTGAGGATGGGACAGCATTTCCCCTATTTTCGGATGTAAAGGGAAAAAGTTGGAAAATAAAAGACGTGAATGTAAGTTCGTTTTTTTATTCATTCTTATAAGATACAAGTGTCGAGTTTATTTCGTCACAAATAACATCGTAAAGGACGAAACATGAAGCATTTTCTTTTGGAAGTACATAAGTGCTACTACCTGAAGCACTGTTAACATAGTCTTTTATATCTGTTGTGGCTAAGACATATTTTGCAGGTTGATGTTGCAACACATTTGCATTGCACAATAGAAAGATTACATCATCTAAACAAAGGATGACGTGTGAGTCTTCGCATTGTATCCTGGCACGATGCCCATTTATGGATTTGAGGCGAAACTGTTCTTCGATGCATCTGTACAACTGCCCTTTGCAGAGATGTTCGGCAAGTTTAGGTAGGTGATTTAGCAGAATCGCGAAGTAGTAGGACGAGAGGACGACTCTTCCCTGCTTTACTCCGCCAATTTCCACGTGAGCTTCGTAATTTCTTCTTTTGAAGAAACCCAGGCTAATGTATCTGGAGTGATGTTTGTTGAGAAAATAGGTCCTGCGATGCAACACGGGTTCCGGAGGAGTCACCCGGCGCAGTGGCATTCTGATCTGTTTACCTCTTGAGGTCTCGTCGACTGCTCCACAGCTGAAACAAAAGAAGCATCGTGTCTGTTAGAGCTATCAGCAGGACATCTGGTGTTAAGTTTTTTAAGCTTATGATGCTTCAACCAATGGAACATGGCGTGAGCGTGTTTGCATGCACAGTGAGTGTTTGAGAACTTATGACAAGGAAATCCGCAGTGTAACTGATGATAGAGATTTTCTGGCTTGGGGCAACTAAATTCTTTTCTTAAATTGATAAACGTTCTATCGCATAGTGCGGAAAGAACTTCACATTTATCCTCGTCATAAGCGAAGAGAGAGATGTGCCCCGCCACCACCTCTTCCAGCACAGTTTTTAGCATGCTATAAGGAACGTGACCATCATTGAAATGCATTCCATTTTTATTTTCTTTGTTAAATGCATCTAATTTACTATTCTAAGCGTATGGGCTTGCAAAATGAAAGGTTTGAACAATCCCTTTTCCAATGATCGCCAATTCCTTTATGAGTAATTCTTTGCCGTTTCCTCTGAGCGCTGTATAATCTACAAGACCTCCTTCCATCTTGCACAAAGACTGACCGAAAAATAAATGAGCTACTTACCTTTATACCCGGTAGGCATCGCTGTCCCTTGTTGCACCGCCAGACTGGAAACTCTCTATGGAACATCTCCCTGGCCTTACGATCTGGATCGGCAGAGTTGAACAGGGCTACGAACTCGTTCATGGTGTATCCTCTGGTGCAGACGTAGAGAGTATAGAGGCACGCGTACTGGCCGCAAATGTCGGAGTAGAGGCTTTGAAGTTGGCAATGATTTACAATAAAGTGAAATGGCATGAACTCTTTCAAGGATTATATAAAGGGAGGGAGGCCGTACGAATCGAAATACCATGCAAAAGAATTTGAATTTTGAGTTACAGCTATCCAATGTGAACCAGGTAGGTTGTGAGGATCTAAATTTATTACGATTGTTGACGGTTTAGTAAACTCTGTAGGCAACATGTCCGATGCAAAAACCCTGCAAAATTTGGAATGCCTCGCAAAGTTTGTTCTATTTGTAAGGTGCTCATAATTAATAATCGGTGTGCACTCTCAGATCTTTGTCTATCTGAATAGAATTTTCGTACTCAGTACATGATACACGTGATGGCTTGTGTTAACTTCGTTTTAAATCCGAGCTCTATTCTTATATTTCCGTTATTTAATAGAGAAACATGGCCTTCTGAAGCGGCACTGTCTGGCGTTAAATCGAAAAGCACTAGGAAATAACCCATTATATACATATCGTGCATGATTTGAATTCCGCTGTTGGTGTGATGGATGCCAGAACCGGAAAAGAGCGTTTGGTAGGCTAACGTTGAACCTTTTTCGTTAGAGGTATCGATATAAAGACCTTCTGCCGGAATTTGCTGGCCGTTAACGTAAATCGCAAAATATTCCAAATGGAAGTGCTTAAAATTGAAAGGGTTTGTGGTGAGAGTTCCGGAAAAATATGTATTTTCTGTCATACCTACGAGTATCCTTTTAGGTAGCGGACCTAATACAGCATTGTCTATAAGATGGTACTTTGCCCTGCTGCGAAAGTAAAGGACCTGACATCGACTCGCGTTATATCGTATCTCACATTTAGTTTTTTAAAGCATTCATATGGGCCATTAAGAGGCTAGGAGCTGGTTTTATCTTTTTCACGTATAGAGTGGCATCTAGGAATTGAAATCTAGCATGTAGATCCGCACTTTCACTCATTAAATAAAACGAGTCCTTCGCTTTAGTCAACTTGATTTGAAGTGTAAGTCCCGGTAGTAACAAAGTGGGTAAATTGAAAATATCCCCATGTAATCTACCAAACATGACTATTTCTTTAGACGCATTGCTCCTGTGATGACGTTCTTTCCATCCGCGATTAGAATCTCCGGCTTCCAGCGTTCCGTTTTTCGAAGCATCGGCCCCAGAGAGACCGTGGAGAGCCGTGTCGATGTACCAGAAATTGTTAGTAAGATGGCTTTTCGATGCATCGTGAACGTACGTTAATAAGGTTTCTAAATAGCTACGATAATGATAAAGATCTTCAGACGGAGTGATGGATGTTCCATTTAGGGAAACGCTCAATTGGCTAAACAAGGAGTGCATAAATTGTTAACACCCGTCGTTTTTTCTGTTGCTGCTAAGTTGGAACCATCCGGCTTTACAAATTTTCCTTTTACCATCAAATAAACATTTAAATCGATGTAGTGTTCCTAATCTCCAGGAATAACAAATTCCAATACGGATTGATCTACTGGTGCGATGGGTAGTGAAGGTAGTGAAGTTTCCTAACACTGCCGACTGAATTGTTTTTTTTTTGCAAAAATATCAAATTCGGATTTTGTGCAGGCGATCATGTTGCTATCTCGGGAGCACGTGCTGGTGGCATCGTGTTGCACCCTGTATTTAATCAAAAACGTCTCTAGCTTTTTTGGCTTTATATGGAGCTGATCTCTTTCTCTTGCCCTTTCCTTGTTGTAACCTACCAACTAACTTTTTTGTACCTTCCGTGACTCGTTTTGCCACGATATCTTTGACTTTGGTACCTTCCTGTCGTGCAGTAATATCGGTCATGATGTTTGCACCCGTTGTGAGGGCTTCCCTGCCCAAAGTTTTTGCCCCGGATAGGAGGATGGGCTTAACAATTCTGAATAGACTACCCAAAAAGTTACCTATGCCTCTACCTTGTTGTACGTATGGGCTTCCTACGTACAGCGGTCCGATGTACTGACCGAGGCGCCCTCCACTCTGGTTTACATAGTACGCTGTAAGCGGGTCCATTGCCAAATGCATGGATTTTAAATTTAGGGGCCTAATTTATATTGACCCGCTTCAAGAAAACCATTGGGAATGAATTTAAATTTAAATATTAAATTCCCAACGGTTTTCGTTTACCCATTTAGCTATACCTAGTGCCTCCGATCTGGCACACCTGACGGTGTTAAACTGATGCCACCGACAGGCAGGTGCAGTAACTAAAAATTCAATATTTAGGTTGCACCCTAGGTTTTCTATATTGTAGACTCTAGTCATCTTCAGCTGTGGGTTGCAATACGTTACCAAGCATGCTGCCCTTTACAAACAATATTCCATTTGGAATTTTGGGAGCAAACTCGACGTGGCCTGAACTCCATGGTATACCGTGAAAATTTTCGGATAACCATGTGTTTGTTCGTCTAAACTTTATTGGCCACGCATTTTGCGGAAGATTTGGTTTACGGATCAGTTGGTGCAACACCTGTTCCGTCTCAATTTCCACGACGGCCAATTCTTTTATCATAACTTTTCCCTCTGGATTATAAAATCATTGAAATGCTGAAGAGTATTCAACGGCCATCTGAAAAAAAACAAAAAACATTATTTAACTTTCTTAAAATGCAGCACAGCAATGGTAGGCATAACGCTACTGCTCAAGCGAGCCAGATCACCAAACGTGTTACCCATTTCAATTGCTACGGTTCGAAAATGATTAAGTTCTACCGGAACGTAAAATATGTTTTCAAACTTGTGATGACTAGTGTACGAGGGAAACTGAATAATTCTTATGCACCTAACGTAGGAGCTACCGAGCAGCTGCGGTTCGATGAGATTGCAGTAAACAAAAATGGGTTCGGTTCCGGAAATAAACTGAAAAGAGCTTTTTCTGTGCGATCTAAGGAAAAGGGTTTTCATATCGTTAGTTACTTCTGAGAGCATATTTTGATTAACAATTTTATAGGAATCGAGATTTGGCAGAGAATTTTTATGGTGTCCACAAGATCGCCTAGACCATAATATATTCTGGTAGCAAAAATATTTTTCCGTTAAAAATTGTTTCCGTTTTACTTTTAGTAATCTTTAAATGAATACTGTTAGCCTTTCCGCTTGGTTTTTGTGGAATGGAATGTGTTGGGACCCATACTTTCTTAGCGTTTTCCAATTCTTTTATCTCTCTCTGATGAGAAATGAGGTAACCCTGCAGCTCCGACAGGAGAAATTCCCGATGTTCGTCTGTTACCTGATTCTTTAGCGAAGTGTACAGCTCCTTAAAGGCCTTAAACTCCATTTTTTCAAACACAATTCTACCAGCTCTTGTTATGACGACATTTTTGGTCAGTTCTCCAGCTTCGTTAAGTATGTTCTCATCTATGGACTCGTAACCGTAAGAATACGAAAGCTCTGCGAGACCTACAACCCACTTATCTCTCTGAAGATTGATCGGTAGCGCTAAATCGTTACGAAAACTAGCATGCAAATTCTCGGGATACAAATCGACGCTAGAATCGCTCAACACGGTTACGTAAAACTCATCCATGATGTATCGATCCAGCTGTCAAAGTCGGGACCATATCCTTTCCAGCGGACGAGATGCTGCGTTCTGCCATTCCTCACCCTAGTTTTTAGTATTTTATCTATTTTATACAAAGTGGATTTGTTAAATTTTACCGGAGTTAGTTCGTAACTGCAAAATTGACCTTTTATGGGAGTTCCGTTCAGATCGTGTAGTTCGTACACGGGTTGCGGCGAACGTTTTATAACCTTTACAACTTTGAAAATCTCCGTTGAGAATTTTTTTTCGTAGCCTTTGGCAAATTTCATCTTTTCTTTGCTTATTCTCACGGTTTGTCCTTCGGCAAACTTGACGGGTCTGGGTTTAATGCTACCTCGTTTTCTCTCTAGCCTTTTCCATATTTGTAACACGTTTTTCTCATTTACTTCGGTTGGAGCCACTCCTATTGACGAATGGATGGAGCGATTATATGCGCGAACAAATTTATCGAGATCGTCTATATATCTGTAAGTAAAATACTTGTATATTTTAGACTTAATGGTACGATTAAATCTCTCGACCATGGCGCACTTTACATCGGGGTTTCTGCAAACTTGATGCTCGATGTCCTTCTCTTTTAAAAGCTTCTGAAATGCAGATCCTAAAAATTCTTTTCCTCTGTCGGATCTGACTGCTAGAGGAACGGAATCTAAGATGGCTTCAAAGGCCTTTACAGTTTCCGTACTAGATTTTGATTTTATGGGTTTTAACGTGCAAATCTGGAAAAACAATCCACACACGTTAGGAGATACTGAACTCCATCGTTATACTTTCTGATGCTTTTAAAATCGGCCAAGTCGACTTCCTACACATCGTTAACGTTATTCACCGTGTAGTGGTTCCTCTGAAATTTTCTCCTCGCAGGTTTGTGCAAAGTGTAGGCATCTTGTTGGAGAAGCCAATTCTCCGTTTTACGTCTATTTCCCGTAAGAGATGCAAGTTTCTGCACGGTGGAAAAAGCCGAAGGTTGTTCGGGATCGTGAAAATACTTCTTATTCATTGCTAATAATCCGTCCACGTCTTGGACGGAAACAACTCGGCAATTATTTCTTTATATTTGCTACCTCTGTTCGATTTTATCTGATTAAAGGCTTCGTTATTCTGCAGGTGGCCCTTGGTTAAAAGAAGAATTTGTCTGTATTTACTCTTGTCTGAAGAGGTGACTTTCGAGAGATCTACCTTCTTCCTAGTGAGCAATTCCCAGAGACCCAGCGTTCCCTTAAAATACCTATCCTTTACATACAAATCGTTGTCTTCTATACGAATAATGGAATCGCCAATTTTAAAGTTGCCGTCCCTATCCTTGTAAATGCCGAATACGGTATCCGTTGCCCTAGGAGTGTGCAAATATGGAGCTAGGTAAGGACCTGCTATGTACCCAAAGCTTCTATTTGTAAACTGTTCTACTTCTTTTTTCTCGTGGACCAGCAATGGCCTTACTTGTTCTTCGTCAAACTCTTCTTCTTCTTCCTGCTTCTCATAGACCGTTTCTGGAGGAAAGACGAGCCTCTTTTTGACCCGAGAAGGGGAGGTTCGGGGAAGTGGCAGTGGCGGCGGCGGCAGCGGTAGATACAGACGGCGGCGGCGGCCACTGGATTTAAATTTGATCAGCTCCTCGTACGCATCCCTTTTTCTCCGTTTCTTCTTCTTCTTCGACGTCGCCTTTTTCTTCAAGCAGTGGGTGTCTACGTAACGCTGAGAAACTAAAAATGATTTTTGCAGCATCTAACGCTATATTAGACGAAAGTCCGATCAGTACGGCAGTCAGCAGAGGAATAAAAAATCCTCCCTTTTGAATTAAAAACCGTCTCTTATTGTTAACCTTTAGAGATTTATCCACCACTCGCCTCAGATTATTTTTATGTTCCTAGATTGCGAATGGTGCATTTGCTTAAATTACAATTGCCCTTTAGAACATTTACAGCGCATTCTGCAATAGTCAACACTAACTCTTTGTCGGACTTCTCCAAAATGGCTTTCCTAAGCTTAGGCTTGGCGCTTTTAAGCACGTGTAGCATGTGATAGTTGGATCTTATCCGCTTGCTATGCTGATATGCTACGACAAGGAGCTCCGATGGAAAGATGTTGGTTCTAAATCATAATCTGCTATCGGTCTCCTGGCACAGATTGAAAAGCATATAGCCGTGAGGCTTTTCCGTAGCATCCAGATACACCTCGAAAACCGATTTCCAATTTTCGGGGCATATTTGTCTGGCTAGATGAGCCACTTGATTTTTATCTCTTACGTTTTTAAAAACCACAATGTATTGGCGTTTAACGAGATGTCTCTGCAATACCTGCCTTGATGAAACAAATTTTGAGTGATTAAAATTACGCTTAAGTTTCTATAATGACTTCCCTTCGTGAACAGGTCGCACACCTCTCTGGAATATGCAGAGTTTAAGAGACCGTCTAATATTACTAGTTTTGGCTCTCCTTTCTGGTTCTCAAACTCCGGCACACCTACATGAAATTTTACGTGTTGTAACTTTGGCACGGCCGATTTTTCGCTATAACACCACAATCTTTCTTTAAATTTTTAAACAGTGCACAAATGCTTCAAATGTTTTACTAAATTTACACAAAATACGGTCTTACCAGAAGCCGAACTACCACTAACGATCAGCGTAAAGGGGTGCTGAAATTTTACTACGGGAAACATTACATCGTCGAAACATCTTTAGTTTTCCCCCCAATTCGTCCGTTAACCTGTACATTAAGTAATCTACATCGAAGGAGGATACTGAGCAAACACTTCTAAGGGAATGAGCGCGATATCCTCGTTCGTACAATATTTTAAGCCTCTCTGCCTTCTTCGGTTTTCCACATACTTGGATACTGCTCGTTCCACCTCGGAATTCATGAGAGGATGTGATGATGATGAGATGGGGCTTAAGGGCGCTCAACTGCTAAGGTTATTAGCACCCTTACTATGTGTAAAAATATAAAATGCAAAAGTCAAAAAAATAAAAAACACACAAACCACTTTGTCAAAAACACTAAAAAACACAACCGACCAAATACTAAGATCCATACACTAAAATCATGGTCAACAAGAGAATAAAACAACGTGTCAAGAACTGTAGAATGCGAGGGACACGAGCGCCAGATGTCCACTGGGGAGGAGATGCCCCAATAAAAAGACAATATAAAATCACACAGTCAAAAGACGCTCAGCGCATCAAATGCGTCTGGTAAATCCAATGTCACTGATAAAACGTGACACTCTACAGCACGCGCGTCGTCTGCCAAAACGTTGGCTAGGCCAACAGGCAGACCAACACGAACGCGCAACGGAGCTAAAACTTGACACTCTGCTAAAACGTGACGCACCGTTAAGGGCGCATCACACTGCTCAGAGTGGTGCGGGGTCACCACTGAGCAGGTATCTATGGCTAAAAAGACAATTTCCGATTCGTAAACGAGCTAAAAGTACCTCTTCCCGACGAGAAGAACGAGAAGAGGTACCCCAGACTAACGGAAGAGGTTTAACCTCCCGCAACCTGTTCCCCCTAAGAACCGCCCACTCATCGCGCCATCGCGAGGGGATACGGTAACGTGAAATAACATAAAAATCTGAGGAAGGAACAACACAGGTAAAACACCTGGGTGATAAAATGGCCGATTTGGCAGCTGCGTCGGCAGACTCGTTGCCTGAGATGCCCACATGACCTGGAATCCACACGAAGCAGACGCTGATGCGAGAGCCACCAAGCGAGTGGAGCAGGTCATGAATGCGCTGTACGAGCGGGTGGTAACTATACAGCGCGTGAATACTCTGAAGGGCACTCGGACAGTCTGTACAAAAACACAGCACCGTAAGACGTGCCGCTGAATGTAAGAAACCCATTGATATATACTAAAAAGTTCGGCGGTATAAATCGAACATTGGCCAGGTAAACGAAAAGTAAAACTGTGCACCAAAAAAAGACACATCCTACTCCAACATCAGCCTTAGACCCATCGGTATATATAAAATTACAGTCCCCGAACTGTGTCTGTAGTTCTAAAAAGGCGGATCTAAGGGCGGAAGCAGGGGTCGTAGTTTTCGGCATCGACGTTAACCCAAGGTGCCAGTAGGTCTCAGCGCGCGACCATGGAGGAAAACGCGTTTCCCCCCGAGGAAGGGCCGGCGCTGGCGTAACGTCCAAATGCCGAAGTAGCAGTCGAAATCGAACCCCTGGAGGGAGCAATGCAGAGGAGCTAACTAATTATTGGCGATAAGCGAATCCTCAAAAAATAGCGCGAAGGACGGAGAGTCGACAGGCATAGCTGCACAAGAGCAACTCACGCCGGAAGGACAGCGGAGGTTCTGCAGCTTCAGCATATACGCTAGGTACAGGGCTGATGGGAAAAGCCCCTGTAGCGACTCCTATGTCACGATGGTGAATGGCATTCAATCGACGTAATACAGATGGACGCGCCAACGAATACACAAAACACCCGTAATCAAGCTTGGATCGGACCAAAGAGCGATAAAGATGTAGAAGGACGGTCCGATCAGCTCCCAAGGATGTGCCACTTAAAACACGTAAAAGATTAAGAGAACGGCCATACCTAGCTTTTAAAAAGGAAATGTGCGAAGTCCAACACAATTTCCTATCAAAAATAAAAAATTTCACCTCGTCTGCAAACGGAAGTATCTCCGGCCCAAGATAGAGAGAGGGCGGAGGCAAATATTTCCGGCGCCAGAAGTTGATGCGGACGGATTTCTCGCCGGAAAAATTAAAGCCGTTGGCGTTACTCCAGGCATAGAGACGGTCGATACAGTTCTGGAGACGGCGTTCGAGTAGACAGGTCCGCCGTGAACTGTAATAAATGGCAAAATCGTCAACAAAAACGGACGATGAAATGCCAGGTGGAATAAATCAACAATTGGGATGATAGCAATTGCAAAAGGTGTGATACTGAGTACAGAGCCCTGCGGTACTCCGTTCCCTAGAATAAAACGACTAGATAAAACCAAGCTCGCACGTACACGAAAGACGCGGCCTCTCATAAACTCCCGAAGAAACATGGGAAGACGACCGCGGATATTCCATGCGTGAAGGGTACGTAAAATGCCCCCCCTCCAACAAGTGTCATAAGCTTTCTGCTAGGTCAAAAAACACAGCCACGGTTTGACACTTTCTCAGAAATTCATTCATAATATGCGTCGACAGGGACACCAGATGGTTGACGGTAGAGCGATAGCGACGAAATCCGCACTGAGGGTTCGCTAGAAGTTTCTGGGACTCAAGCCACCATGTCAACCGACCGTTGATCATGCGCTCCATCACCTTGCAAATGCAACTGGTGAGGGAGATAGGGCGGTAGTTGGAAGGTAGTTGACGATCCTTCCCAGACTTAAGTATAGGGACAATGGTAGCTTCGCGCCAAACGGAAGCAAAAAGGTCGTCTTGCCAAATATGGTTATAGACCTGTAAGAGAAAGAGTTTACTGTCGGCTGAAAGGTTCTTTAACATCAGGACATGAACGCCGCCCGGCCCAGGAGCGGAGTGCCTAGAGCAGTGAAGAGCTAGCTCCAGCTCCCTCATTGTGAAAAGTTCATTATAACACTCGGTATTAGCAGACCGAGAATTATAGCTGGCGGAATCCAGCCGGTCTTTGAAAGAGCGAAAGCCGGCAGAATAATGGTCTGAACTGGAAACCGCCTCAAAAGCAGCACCCAGAGTGTTAGCGATGGCACCCGGATCCACTATGGTGGCATTAGAAACCTGAAGGCCAGAGACAGTACAACGTGCCACTTTACCTGAGAAGCGCGAAGTTTATCCCAAACAAGGGATGAAGGCGTAAAGCGATTAAAAGACTCGACAAAACGAGTCCACGACGCGTTCTTGCTATTCTGAATAATGCGACGAGCCCCGGCGCGCGATTGTTTAAGTCACCAAATTATCAAGTGTAGGGTGACGCCGAAACACCCTAAGTGCACTTCAACGGGCACGAACGGCGTCCCGACAATCCTCGTTCCACCATGGAATAGGCATTCGCCGAGGTTGAGAGGATGAACGGGGAATTGCGCGTTCGGCGGCAGAGAAACTCGTAGACTTAAGGTGCTGCACTAGTTGGTTAATGTCGGTGAAGGCCTGGTCGTCAAAATGCACGAGGCTGGAATACAAGCTCCAGTCGGCTTTTGTTAATATCCAAGTAGGTACTCTGGAATGCTGTACATGGTGTGACAGAAGAGAAACAATGCAGGGGTAATGATCGCTGGAGTAGGTGTCAGCGACGACGTTCCATTGCAGACTAGCAAGCTGGAGTGAGCAAACGGCAAGGTCCAAGTGAGAAAAGATACCGGAAGTATCAGAAAGAAACGTAGATTCACCTGTATTCAGAATAGAGAGATTGAACTGGTAAAAAATGTCTGAAAGAGATTTCCGCTCGCACAAGCCCTTGGCGAACCCCAGAGGGGGCGATGGGCATTAAAATCTCCCAACAGGTGAAATGGTGTTGGGAGTGCGGACAAGAGATCTCGAAGGTCCGCGTTAGCGAGGGGAGACGATGGAGGTGAATACACAGAGCAAACAGAAAAGAAAAAACCGGGCAACTGCATTCTAATGGCAACAGCTTGCAAGTCGGACGTAAGAGTGAAACGATGAAAATGAACGTCATTACGCACTAACAACATGCCACCTAGCATGGGCAGGAGTACCCTCCTCCGGTTCAAGGTCGTAGCGAACCGGAGTATATCCTCAGAGATCAAAAGGATCATGAGGGCGAAACTTAGTCTCCTACATACACACGACCATAGGCGAATGGGAACGCAATAAAAGTTGCAGTTCCGCCCTATGCGATCGTACACCACGTACATTCCAGGTCAGGGTAGCCATTAAGAAAAAGGGATAAACTGTCTACTTAGAAGGGGGGCTTAAAATTACCTTTTGTTTAACCTTTGGCCTCGGGCTTTTGTTATGGAGTTGGTCGGACCCCATAGCCTCCTCGAAGGCCCACGCGCTCAGAGCCAGAAACCGATTCAAGCGCCGTGAATAGGTTCTGGGTGGCGATGGGTGAGGGGTGCCGCTGAGCGCGGCTTGTCCCAGGAGCTTCCTGGGACTGCGACCTCCGAGGAGGAGAAGGAGAACTTTTCTTACCGCGCGCACGCAGAGGGTCCATCAGAAAATCTCGCTACAAAGTTTCTGTTCGGGTTTCTTTTCAGTGCCTTGCGATGTCATTGACTTTGGACCAGGTTTATAGGGCTTGGTAACCGTAGCTTTATTGGACGGTCGGATGGTAGTGGCGGTTAATGCAGTCGTGGTCCAGGTCTGAGTTTCGGCATCTACTCGTGGTACTGGCGAGGCAACAACAGAAGTAAATGTGCCTGATCGCAGGAGTGAAGGTTGGCGCGCATGATAACGCCTCCGGGCTTCAGCGAAGGAGAGTTTTTCCTTTACCCGGATCTCCTGGATCGCCTTCTCGTCCAAGTACCGCGGACAGTGGCAAACGACGCAGAATGAGACCCTTTACAATAAACGCAGACGGGGGCTGTTGAACAGGCACCTTCGTGTGAGGGTTGGCTACATGATGCACAGATGGTAACGGCATTCTTACAGGAGACTTGCGTATGCCCAAAACGTTGGCATTTGAAACAACGCAGAGGTCTAGGAATATAAGGCCTCACAGCAATCCGTTCGTACCCTGCTGAAATGCTCGTTGGCAGATCGACGCCATCAAATGTTATAAACAGGGTACGAGTGGGTACCAATACGCCGTCGCGTTTGGTCTGCCTGAACCGCTGTCACCCTCTGGCCTGCAAGATATTCTACCAGGCCCTCGTCTGATATACCATCGAGGCTATGCGTTTTCACAACGCATCGACAGGAATTCAAGGTGCGGTGCTTCTCAACACGGATAGGATAACCGTGGAGAAGCGTGGCGCGCAGCAAGTTCTGACTTTGTTGATCGGACTTACTCTGAACCAACAATGAACCGTTTCGTAAGCGAGTGCAGGAATGAACAGGACCAGCAATTGAGTCAATGCCCTTCTGGATTATAAAAGGGTTCACCTTCTCGAATGATTGTCCTTCCTCTGTACGGGTAATCACGAAGTAACAACCAGCTGTTGGAGGTGCTACTTCCGTTGCAAAAACCTTTCGGCGCTTGTTGTTAATAATGGAGAAAGGGTGCTCCATAGCTAAAAAATCCTCCACCATTGCAACAGTCTCCGACCTCGGGCTCTGACTTCCCGGGCGCGACCCCGGCTTGGGGGAGTGGCCTATCTATACCTATCTCACCCCAGGGTCACACCTCCCAGAACAGACAGAGGGACCTAATCGCCGTCAGCTCATGCAAAGGTCCCCCGCGGGACTGCAGTTGAACAGCGGATACGAACACATACCCTACATGACGACCCCGGGTGGTGGGGATGACGCCATTACCCACTCACCCAGCTGTGCACCCAGTGCGCGGGTATCCGTCAGGCTGTGTCCACGGAGGATGTAAATAAAAAGTTAAAAGAAACTAAAACTGTGTGGGCGTTTCGCACGCAAGGTAGGCCGGCGAGGAAGAAAAAGAGATGTGCGAATGTCGTGGTGCGAAATGGCCGGAAATTGAAAACGGAAGAAAGAAACGATGGCGAGGTGCGGTATGAATGTAATGCAAATAACGCACGAGAGCCTACCTTGGGTCCCCCGGTCACGAGAACGGACCCACTCGACCGGACGGGGATGAAGGGATGAAAATGTCGATGAGTGGCTCGGGAACCCCCGGGTACGCCAAACCCGTACTCACATAAGGTGAGCCCCTGGGGGAGGATAATGAGAGGAGGCGGCTCGTTCAGTCAGGCTTTATATATCCGAAAGGGACGGAATCGTTAGAAATTCTTCTTCTCTTGTGAAAACAAATTCTATATATTTTATCTTCCGGTTCGGAGACGATATACACGCCATGGGATCTTTTGCGCTTTATTTTCTTTTCCGTTCTAACTACAATGTTTCGATCCACGTTTTCTTCAAGAATTAAATCTTTTATTGAATCAAAATTAACCAACTGTAAAGAGGCGTAATTGAATGTTATCCCTCTCACTTTACAGACAGCTTTGATATCACCATTTGGTAGGCGTATTTTATACGCGTAATTTTTTGGGCCTCCAGATACGAATTCTGAAATGTAGGAATCCGTTCCATAGTCCGCTAGCTCATCCGTCATGTCTCCCAGGTTATCGCCGCATTCGACGCTACACTTCTCGCCTTCCCTAACCGTAAACAGTATCGAATCCGTATCTGTGTATAATATGTCCCTATTCGGTGCCTCTAGGTAGGTGTATAACTTAAGCCTTGCACCTGCGGTAACGTAGGCTCCTAACACTTCATTGGTGTGCGCCAGTAGAGGGCACTCGACCTCTTCGGCATATTTCCACGAGAGCCAGACTATCTCGTCGCTCGCAAACATTAGGTTCTGCACCTCTATGCCGGGCGTGGTCAGGAACGTAAACAATTCTGCGGGCTCCCTAATCATTTTCGTGCGCGACCGATTGCTTTGTTCGGTGAGCTTTCCCCCAAAACTGTTTAGACACAATTTTGCTAGAGACCTTGCACCTGGATTTTTTCTAATTGTCGACTTATCCAAAAGAATTCCTTCGCTCTGAAAAAAGCTTCGAACGTATTTCTCCTTATCTTCATCGCTCTTAACCCAAGAGGGATACCCGCTGGCCTCTGCTTTTAATTTTAAAAAACTATTAATGTAATCTACAAAGAGCCCTCCTTTATTTTCATTTTTATCATACTGTTCCATTTTGTATTCGTAAAATTCAAAAATTTCTCACTTCGTAACCCATTTCAACGGCTTTTCGTACCTCGTCTACGATCCAAGTACCAATTAGCTCCCCGTCGTGGCTACATTCACCGTCATTTTCCTCCGTCGCAGAGATGCAACAAAGACCAAATATTAACTTTTTTTGACATCTAAAGGGCAAGACGGGATGATAAAGACTTCTATTTTTTGCCGAAACTCTACATTTTATAACCCCCTCTTTTTTAAGCATTTCCGTAATATTGGCGCCAATTTGAATTATGGGATGACCTAGGGAAACTTAAAATATTTACATATATAAGGATACAGGGACATCACGTCGTAATACTTAATGCGAGTTTTTTCGTCGGCTTTGCAATAGGTTTTCAATGCTTCCGTTCTACCTCCGTAGAGGGAATCCCTAAGAATGAGTGGAACTTTTTTCACAACGAGATCGTTGTGTAGAGCCGGATGTTGTTTTAGAATGTCCTCAAAATTCACACTCCCACATGACGTGACAGACGTAACCTGCCGACAAAATTTTATCTATTCGACTCATGGTGAGCTCGTATCTATCTGCAAGCGTCTCTGTTCGAGTGTCTACGACGGGCACATATGTATTAGTAAGACACACGTGGCCATGGTGGTAACACCCCATGAATTCAAACACCTCTCTCGTCTCCTCACAAAAACCATCTAATTTGAAGTTAGGTAATTCGGGTATTCTCACCTCTCTACCATTACCTGCATGTTTAATGCAAATCCCCCTTTTAATTTCTTCATACCTAAGCCACATGAGAGCTTTTATGGATTCATTATCGGCTTTCCTATAATCTCCACAAGGAATAAGTCCTATAGTTTTCGGTTTCAAATATTTTTTTCTAAATACTTTGTTGCATGCCGAAGCTATCGTAATAGATTCTTGAAATACGTCAATACTTCCGATATCTAGGAAAGTAATTCTAAATATAGAACACGCTTCTCTCAACACTCCAACATCTGCCATACAGTAGGTTTCAATCTCTTCTCTAAAATAAAAAATGCCATCTTTTTCCTTCTCGTACCATTCTCTGCGTTCGTCTTGCATCATGTAATCGATGCCGTAATGAACGGGGTCGGGATAATAACCTACATAGTTCATATTCTCAGGAGTATTAAAGTAGTGCGGAGGTGATGAGGTGGAGCTTAAGGGCGCTCAACTGCATTGGTTATTAGCGCCCTTACAATGTATAAAATATAAAATTGAAAAGTCAAAAAACTAAAAAACCACACACAACCCTCTTCGTCAAAAACACTAAAAAAAAACACCACAGACCAAAGACTAGAATCTACACACTAAAATCATGGTCACTGAAAGAATAAAACGTGTCAAGAACTGTAGAATGCAAGGGATATGAGCGCCTTATGTCCGTCGGGGAGAAGAGCCCCATTAAAACTGACAATATAAAATCAAACAGCTACAAGGCGCTCAGCGCATCAAATGCGACGGCTAAAACCAATGTCAGTGATAAAACGTAAAAGACATTCTACAGCATGCGCGTCGTCTGCCAAAACGTTGGCTAGGCCAACAGGCAGACCCACGCGAACGCGCAATGGAGCTAAAACTTGACACTCGGTTAAAATGTGACGCACCGTTAATGGCATATCACACTGACCACACAGAGGTGCGAGGTCACCACTAAGCAGGTATCTATGACTAAAAAGGCAATGTCCGATTCGTAGACGAGCTAAAATCACCTCTTCCCGACGAGAAGAACGAGAAGAGGTGCTCCAGATTAACGGGAGAGGTTTAACCTCCCGCAATTTGTTCCCCCGGAGGGCCGTCCACTCATCGCGCCAGAGCGAGAGGATGCGGTGACGTAACAAAACACTAAAATCAGACGAGGGAACAACAGAGGTAACAAATCTGGAGGATAAAATCGCCGATTTGGCAGCGGCGTCAGCAGACTCGTTCCCTGAGATGCCCACATGACCTGGAATCCAAACGAAGGACACGCTGATGCCAGAAGCACCAAGCGAGTGGAGCAGGTCATGAATGCGCTGTACGAGCGGTGGTAAGTGTACAGCGCGTTAATACTCTGAAGGGCACTCAGAGTCCGTACAAACAACACAACGCCGTAAGACGTGCCGCTGAATGTATAAAACACATTGATAGATACTAAAAAGTTCGGCGGTATAAATCGAACATTGCCTGGGTAAACGAAAAGTAAAACTATGCGCACCTAAAACAAAGACACATACTACTCCACCATCAGTCATAGACCCATCAGTATAAATAAAATGAGAGTCCCCGAATATTGCCTGTAGTTCTAAAAATGCGGATCTAAGGACTGAAGCAAGGGTCTCATTCTTCGGCATCAACGTTAGCCCAAGGTGACAGTGGGCCTCAGCGCGCGACCAAGGAGGAAAACGCGTTTCCCCCCGAGGAAGGGCCGGCGCTGGCGTAACGTCTAAATGCTGAAGGAGCTGTCGAAATCGAACCCCTGGAGGGAGCAATTCAGAGGAGCTAATCAAATAGCGGCGATCAAGCGACTCCTCGAAAAATAACTCGAAAGACGGGTGGTCAGACAAACTTGAGAGGCGACAGGCATGGCTGCACAAAAGCATCTCACGCCGGAAGGACAGCGGAGGCTCTGCAGCTTAAGCATACAGACTGGGAACAGGGCTAGTTGGAAAGGCCCCCATAGCGACTCTTATGCCACCATGGTGAATGGCATTCAATCGACGTAATACAGATGGACGTGCCGACGAATAAACAATACACCCGTAGTCAAGCTTGGATCGGACCAAAGAGCGATAAAGGCGAAGAAGGACGGTCCGATCAGCGCCCCAGGATGTGCCACTTAAAACACGTAAAAGAGTAAGAGAACGGCCATACCTAGCTTTTAAAAAGGAAATGTGCGAAGTCCAACACAACTTCCGATCAAAAATCAAACATTTTGCCTCGTCTGCAAACGGAAGTATCTCCGGCCAAGATGGAGAGAGGGCGGAGGGAAATATTTCCGGCGCCAGAAGTTGATGCAGACGGATTTCTCGGCGGAGAAATTAAAGCCGTTAGCGTTACTCTAGGCGTAGAGACGGTCGACACAGCTCTGGAGACGGCGTTCGAGTAGACAGGTCCGCCGTGAACTGCAATAAATGGCAAAATCGTCAACGAAAAGGGACCATGAAATGCCAGGTGGAATAAGTCAACAATGGGGTTGATAGCAATTGCAAAAAGTGTGATACTAAGTACAGAGCCCTGCGGTATTCCGTTCTCTTGAATAAAACGACTAGATAAAACCGAGCCCACACGTACACGAAAGACGCGGTCCGTCATAAACTCCCGAAGAAATATGGGAAGACGACCGCGGATATTCCATGCGGGAAGTGTACGTAAAATGCCGCCACTCCAGCAAGTGTCATAAGCTTTCTCCAGGTCAAAAAACACAGCCACAGTTTGACACTTTCTCAGAACTCCATTCATAATATGCGTCGACAGGGACACCAGATGGTCGACGGTAGAGGGATAGCGACGAAATACGCACTGAGCGTTCGCTAGAAGTTTCTGAGACTCAAGCCACCATGTCAACCGCCCGTTGATCATGCGCTCCATCACCTTGCAAATGCAACTGGTGAGGGAGATAGGGCGGTAGCTGGAAGGTAGTTGGCGATCCTTCCCAGGCTAAGTATAGGGACAATGGTGGCTTCGCGCCAAACGGAAGGAAAAAAGCCGTCCTGCCAAATACGGTTATAGACCTGTAAGAGAAAGAGTTTACTGTCGGCTGAAAGGTTCTTTAACATCAGGACATGAATGCCGTCCGGGCCAGGAGCGGAGTGCCTAGAGCAATGAAGAGCGTGCTCCAGCTCCCGCAAAGTAATGCGGAAACTGGCCTTTTGTCACACAATCTATTCCAAAAGCTTTCGGTAAACTTCTCAATTTCATGGGTAAGAAGTTCAAACTATCCAGAAAGGTTATGTGTTCCATTGTCATGGATAAAATGTTAGCACCATTCATTACTAAATCCGGTACCCATCCCTGTTTTATTGCATAATCTAAAATGAACATGAGATCGTAGGCTCTGGCATTATGTGCAATTGCAATTATCTTTTCACAAAAAGGTCTATTTTGGCGCAAATATTCCTTAAATTGTTTGATGCAGCCATTGCCCCAAAATGAATGCCTATGCTTTCCACACTGACTGCAACCTTCGGTCATATCCTTGTTTTTTTCGCAAAGAAAACAATAGTGTTCTAAGCAGAGTAAATTTGGAATATGAAGATATGTATTGTCTCCTATTTGCGTGTTTTGAGTACATTCTATGTCGTAAAATATGAATAAGACCTTTTCCGATGATGGTTTCTTTTGCGCTAAGCGTTGGCATATAGCAAAAGTGGCCCGGCATCTCGTTACTTTTACAGCTTCTACAATATGACATATAGCACTGATGATTTGGCGTTAACTGTTGACTACAAATTAAACAATGCCGCTTCCATTCGCAAATTATTTGAGTGCCAATTTTATTCTGCACATGATTGTTCATGCAGCTTTGGCTTCTAAAGTACCTATTGCATTTATCACAGTATATGTAGTTTCCTTCAAAAATGCAGGGCGGAAGTGAATTACATCCGGAGCATCGATAATTGCATTTATGCGTATTTGCTCCATCGTAACTCATTCCCTTATTGCATCTTTCGCAAACATATTCTTTAGACATGGCACCAGTGAGACTTACAATCACATTATAGTGTTCTTCCTGTGCATCATACAGGAGATTTAAACGTTTTTGTGAATTTGTGTTCCCATCATATATTATATTTTCGCAACGCAATCCTTCATAAACTATGATTCTGTATTCGGAAAGATGGTCCTGAAATTTTTGCAATTCTGCTATTCCTCCACCATTGCTTAGATCAACATTTGTGGCCTTTAGAAGCTCATCGACTTTGGAATAAATTTTTCGACCTTTTCTATAACTTATGTAATTTGGGTCTCTATCGAAATGTGCTATAGCTACCAATAGAGCATGAGCTAAGCATTTTTTTCTGCTTTTAATTCTAACGATGGACCTTTTTATGTGCGTCAATGCGGATAAATGTCTACCTTTTGTTTTGATTCTACCATGCCTAAAGGCATTTCAACGTGATCTACTTTTATGGATAAAGTATCTCTGGCATAAAAATTAGCGTTATATTGGCATACTTTCTCTATAAGACATTAAAACATCCAAAGATACCTGATCGCTTCTGCGGAAGCTTAGTCCTATCGGTTTATCTTGTACATTCACAGAGTTGCTTATTGACAGACCCACCATATCACTGGGTTTCATACCATTTAACACAATATCGAATACAGCTTGCATGCTGTCGCAGTAACTTCGTGTTATCTTATTGCTGGGCGCCTGTTATTGTTTTACTACTTTGAATGTTGGGTTCTTTGTCCTCCGGCTAGCTATTATTACTACTCAGTCGAGCATATCTCTTGAACAGGGTGTGTAAACGGAAAGGATTTGTTACTGAAAGATAACACTTATAAAAGAATTTGTTTTTACACTTTTATTACCGTCACAATTAATTAATTTCACATATTGACTCTTGATATACGCCCGACTGAAACTGTTATATTTTCTAATATCACTATAATCACTTATTTGCTGCACATTATTAATTCGCGTATTTCACATTTATAACTAACTTTAGAACGCGAGATTCTGTAGAATTGCGCGACGTGTAACGAGTGAACGATTCTCTTAAACTGTGCGACGTATAACCTTTGTTTGATTCTGTTGGACTGAACGACGTATTACCCGCGAATCCTTCTGTTGGACTGAACGAAACCTGTCTCTAGCACGGAATTTATACTCCCTCACCCGATATGCCTAAAGATTATAACCGAGCTGCTATTGGTTAATAAAACGCGCCAACATTAGCGTCTATATTTATATCCAATCAAAATTACGAACACATATGCTCTAGGGAAGAAATTCCCTCCATTTCTAAAGAAACGCGCGCTACTCTGACGTCATTTGCTTGTCTCTAATAATTGATAAATAACTCACCCCCTCGCTCATTGTTACCCGCTCTTATTGTCAGTTTCAGTGAGGCCGTGTAAACTTATTTCCTGACAATGCTTATAATTAACAAACATCTCAAATCATTGTCATACAATAATGCTTATTTACACTACAATCATTATGGCATTTACATTGCTGTGATATAAAATACTGCCACAATGCTATTTCTAAAGTAAAGGATAGGATTTTCATTTCTGGAAGCAGGATTTATCTGAATATCGTAATGCCTCCCGTGTGCGTTGAACCGTTTATACTCTACGTATTTCATTTAGGACGTTAATATTTTCCATGCTAAAAGAACAGACCAAAATAATATAAGCGTGCGTAAAAGCTAATTGAATTTCCAAAGCCTGTTAACTTTGTGTTACTTACATTTTCTGTCGTGCAGTAGCAGGTTTAACAGCAGCAGGGTTTAACGTGGAACTGTTGGTGGCCGAGATTGTCTCTCCCGTCTTATATAGCTAATAGATGCAGTTTAAAAATGCAACTTTCACTTGTCGTCCTTGGTGCTGATGCAATGTGCATCTGTATATAAGGAGGCCATACGTTGCATTGAAACATCAATTTACTCCTAGAGCCGCAGCAATCATCAACAAGGTAAATTATTTTACTCTATTTATTATTCTTAAAAGAAAACTAAAACTATTTCAAATAGTTATTGGTGCATACTTATCTTCTTTACAGAATGGATTTCCTTACAAGATTTAATCAAGAAAATAATATTAAATTGATGCAAATTAGAGATCTGTTAATGAATGTTCCATATAAAGTGATCGGAGCTACAAACGTCACCACCAAATATGAACCCTCAATATCTATTAAACTTCAGAAAAGCTCTGAAGACCCATTGGAAGTCTTTCTTCCAAGAAAATATACCGACGTGTTTAAGGAAACGGACATTGATGATATTAATAATGAAAAACTTTCGTTAACGTTTTTATTTTTAGGGTTTACTTCTAATAACGGTTATGATATTTTATTTCAGAGGAACTAAAAGTTCTCTCTATCTTTTCAGATGACCCTACAGATCAAGTTACTTAGATCTAATATTAAGAGACCCGTAAGATGCACTGAAGAATCCGTTGGTTTAGACATTTTTTCACCTAAAGCGCATGAAATACAACCTCTGCAAACTGTAATGATCCCAACAGGAATTTCTGCAACACCCCCAAAAGACACTTATCTTCGCATTGCTGAAAAGTCTAGCCTAGCACTTTTAGGTTTATCAAGAGGAGGGTGTATAGATGGAGATTTTACAGGGGAAATTTGTGTATTAATGTTAAACAACATGTTCTTAAAAATCAAAAAATTGCTCAATTGATATGTGAACAAATATGTACACCAAAAATAAAATATGTTAAAAAATTAAGTGTTACCTATAGGGGTAACAATGGTTTTGGCAGTACGGGAAAATTTTAGTAATTTATTTTTATTTCTGCATTTTTATAGATGGACACTTTCATCTTTAGTTCTACAAGGGAATTAACAAACATATAATTTACTACAAAAAGAAACTGGTTTCAAAACCTTTTTTGAAGAGTTTGTACCTGTCCGTTTTCCAGAATACTGGTCTACTATTGTTTGGATTATGCACTGGCTATCAAAAGAAAATATTTGCTGTGCTCTGGGAGGCACATTTGTGTGCTATATGGCCGGAATAGTGGACATAGAACCTAAATGTGTTTGCTTATATGTTGCTATAAACAAAAATCAGAAGGAAGACGAGATGTTAAGATCCATGTTATGTCCAAATGCTAATTACGTTACAAATAACGTTAACTTTATATTTAGCCATTCAAAAAAATGTAGTCTATTTTATTTGCCTACAAAATCTTTATTTTGGAAAGTGGAATGCGAAGCACATGAGTTTATAATTAAGGTAACCTACGTTCATACCAAAGAACCTGTGACCTTGCAAAAAATTGGGTGGATTTCATGTATTTTCTTTTTAGAAGTTTTAGGTTTGACTTTCAAAAACTTGTAATGTTTGGTTCATTTCACAACGATATGTTTTCTATGCAGTATCTTTGTGATCCCATAGCAAAGTTAAATGGTTGGGGGTCAAACCCAAGCACCACCTTACAAAAATATAAAAACCTGTTTCAGTGTAGTAACACAAATACTTGCAATTGCAAAATCTGTATTAAGAGCCCTCCTTCATTAAAAGGTTTAGCATCGAACATTTTATTTGAAAACGCAAAATTAAATTTTTTGCATGCAGACACACATTATAATAATTTTATGTATATAATTTTAATGCATACGAATTCAATCTTTCCATTGAACAAATTCCTATAGATTTTCCTATTGAAATTAAAGCCTTTTATTACCCTATCGACACTAACAAACGATGTCACCTTTTGTGTTACAGAGAAGAACACTATAGAGCTTTTAAACATAGAAAAGTCATTAAATATGAAGATTCATTTATTGACGAAATGGTTTACGCAAAAGATAATTGGTTTTGTTGTATATGCTCTAAACCATTATTTGTACTTATTAATATGTAAAAAAATATAAATTTGTGCTTTATGTACTCGAAGGTATTGTACTTATTAATATGCAAGAAAAATATTGTGTATGCTCTAAACCATTATTTGTACTTATTAAAATATAAATTTTGCATAGCTAACTATAGGTACTCAAAGATACTGTACTTATTAATATGTAAAACAAACATTATTTTTTTGTGTATGGTCTAAACCATTATTTGTACTTCTTAATATGTAAAAAAATATAAATATTTGCCTCAAAGATAATGTACTTATTAATATGTAAAAGAAAATATTAAGTTTGCTTATTCTAACAAATGTACATATAATAAAATATATATGTTAAACTCATAGCTTAGCTTATTTATTCCTGTTCCCATCTGTTCCTGTTCCCCCGTCAAAGTCATAATCTTACAAAGACAGCGCAACGTTTTATATACATTGCAACAAGGAAATGAATCTAGCCTTAACAAAGTAAAAGGCGCGTAACCTTATATGCAATGCGCTGCATTCAGGAAGAGAAATCTAGACTTGGCACGCGTAACCTTGTATGCAACGCTGCAGCCAGGAACAGAAATATCAGTTGATCTAGACTTGGCAATCATTTGCTTGCTGCTGTGTATTCTTATAAGCCTACTTCACGTCAAAACGATATCGCAAGGCCTTTCCTAAGGTAAAGAAAAAATTTGTTTACAAAAAATTGATTCCATTGCAATGGTATCAAATAAAAAATATTACTAATATCCAATAAATGATATTTACTTAGTCATTATTTTTATCAGTACTTTATAAAAAATAAACTTATATTGTGTTGCCGCGACCTAGACCAACACAGAGGGTTTTAAAAACACCTGTTCAGGTGTGGTCGCGGTGGCGGACTTGTCTGCGGCTTAAACCAAGGTCGACCGCAACAACACATGGACGCAGCAGCGGCGGCGGCCTTGTTTATGTTACATGCCCGGCGGTGATGACCTCATCAGGGGTCAACAAACGGACTCAAGAGCCTGTTATACTACTTGGAAAGAAACAGTTACACCACACTTAAGTAATCTTCAGCATAATGGCTAGAACAGTTACACCACACCTAACTGCTTTTCAGCAGTATGGACAGAAGTTACACCACACTTACGTGCTCTTCAGCATTATGGACAGAAAAGTTACACCTCACTTAAGTGCTCTTCAGCATTATAGACAAAACAGTTAAACCACATTAAGAACTCTTCAGCATTATGGATAGAACAGTTACACCACAACCAACTGCTTTCAGCATTATGGACAGAACAGTTGCAGCACACCTAACTGCTCTTCACTGTTATGGACAGAACAGTTAAACCACACCTAACACCTTTTCACTGTTATGGACAGAACATGATGATGACATGCGGTTTAAGGGCGCTAAACAGCTAAGGTCATCAGCGCCCTTACAAAGTATAAAATGTACAGTCCAAAAATAAAAGTCCGATAAAAAACAGCATAATTAAAAACGGGACACAAACCCGCGATGTCCAGAAGGTAAAAAACAAAACATTAAATTCCAAAAACGAACACACTAAAACCATTGTCAATAAAAGAGTAAAACAAGTGTCAAGAACTGTAGAATGCTAGGGTCACGAGCGCCAGATGTTCACTGGGGAGGAGATGCCCCATTAAAAAGACAATATAAAATCACACAGTCAAAAGACGCTCAGCGCATCAAATGCGCCTGGTAAATCCAATGTCACTGATAAAACGTGACACTCTACAGCACGCGCGTCGTCTGCCAAAACGTTGGCTAGGACAACAGGCAGACCAACACGAACGCGCAACGGAGCTAAAACTTGACACTCTGCTAAAACGTGACGCACCGTTAAGGGCGCATCACACTGCTCAGAGTGGTGCGGGGTCACCACTGAGCAGGTATCTATGGCTAAAAAGACAATTTCCGATTCGTAAACGAGCTAAAAGTACCTCTTCCCGACGAGAAGAACGAGAAGAGGTACCCCAGACTAACGGAAGAGGTTTAACCTCCCGCAACCTGTTCACCCTAAGAACCGCCCACTCATCGCAAGAGGATACGGTAACGTTAAATAACATAAAAATCTGAGGAAGGAACGACACAGGTAAAACACCTGGGTGATAAAATGGCCAATTTGGCAGCGGCGTCGGCAGACTCGTTGCCTGAGATGCCCACATGACCTGGAATCCACACGAAGGAGACGCTGATGCCAGAAGCACCAAGCGAGTGTAGCAGGTCGTGAATGCATGTACGAGCGGGTGGTAACTATACAGCGCGTGAATACTCTGAAGGGCACTCAGAGAGTCTGTACAAACAACACAGCGCCGTAAGACGTGCCGCTGAATGTATAAAACACATTGATATATACTAAAAAGTTCGGCGGTATAAATCGAACATTGCCCGGGTAAACGAAAAGTAAAACTCTTTGCACCAAAAACAAAGGCACATCCTACTCCAACATCAGTCTTAAACCCATCGGTATATATAAAATAACAGTCCCCGAACTGCGCCTGTAGTTTTAAAAAAGTGGATCTAAGGACGGAAGCAGGGGTCTCATTTTTCGGCATCGACGTTAACCCAAGGTGACAGTGGGCCTCAGCGCGCCACCATGGAGGAAAACGCGTTTCCCCCCGTGGAAGGGCCGGCGCTGGAGTATAGTCCAAATGCCGAGGTAGCAGTCGAAATCGAACCCCTGGAGGGAGCAATGCAGAGGAGCTAACTATATATTGGCGATCAAGCGAATCCTCAAAAAATAGCGCGAAGGACGGGTGGTCAGGCTAGCCGGAAAGTCGACAGGCATAGCTGCACAAGAGCATCTCACGCCTGAAGGACAGCGGAGGTTCTGCAGCCTCAGCATATACGCTAGGTACAGGGCTGGTTGGAAAGGCGTCTGTAGCGACTCTTATGCCACGATGGTGGATGACATTGAATCGACGTAATACAGATGGACGCGCCGACGAACACACAATGCACCCGTAATCAAGCTTGGATCGGACCAAAGAGCGATAAAGATGTAGAACGACGGTCCGATCAGCTCCCCAGGATGTGCCACTTAAAACACGTAAAAGATTAAGAGAACGGTCACACTTAGCTTTTAGAAAGGAAATGTGCGAAGTCCAACAGAACTTCCTATCAAAAATCAACCCCAAAAATTTTGCCTCGTCTGCAAACGAAAGCATCTCCGGCCCAAGATGGAGAGAGGGCGGAGGGAAACATTTCCGCGCCAGAAGTTGATGCAGACGGATTTCTCGGCGGAGAAATTGCAGCCGTTGGCGTTACTCCAGGCGTAGAAACGGTCGATACAGCTCTGGAGACGGACTTCGAGTAGACAGGTCCGCCGTGAACTGCAATAAATGGAAAAATCGTCAACAAAAAGGGACGATGAAATGCCAGGTGGAATACAATCAACAATGGGGTTGATAGCAATCGCAAAAAGTGTGACACTAAGCACAGAGCCCTGCAGTACTCCGTTCTCTTGAATAAAACGACTAGATAAAACCGAGCCCACACGTACACGAAAGACGCGGTCCGTCATAAACTCCCGAAGAAATATGGGAAGACGACCGCGGATATTCCATGCGTGAAGGGTACGTAAAATGCCCTCCTCCAGCAAGTGTCATAAGCTTTCTCCAGGTCAAAAAACACAGCCACGGTTTGACACTTTCTCTGAAATCCATTCATAATATGCGTCGACAGGGACACCAGATGGTCGACGGTAGAGCGTTAGCGACGAAATCCGCACTGAGCGTCAGCTAGAAATTTCTGAGACTCAAGCCACCATGCCAACCGACCGTTGATCATGCGCTCCATCACCTTGCAAATGCAACTGGTGAGGGAGATAGGGCGGTAGCTGGAAGGTAGTTGGCGATCCTTCCCAGGCTTAAGTATAGGGACAATGGTGGCTTCGCGCCAAACGGAAGCTAAAAGGCCGTCATGCCAAATACGGTTATAGACCTGTAAGAGAAAGAGTTTACTGTCGGCTGAAAGGTTCTTTAACATCAGGACATGAATGCCGTCCGGCCCAGGAGCGGAGTGCCTAGAGCAATGAAGAGCGTGCTCCAGCTCCCTCATTGTGAAAAGTTCATTATAACACTCGGTATGAGCAGACCGAAAATTATAGCTGGCGGAATCCCTCCGGTCTTTGATAGAGCGAAAGCCTGCGGAATAATGGTCTGAACTGGAAACCGCCTCAAAGGCAGCACCCAGAGTGTTAGCGATGGCAGCCGGATACACTATGGTGCCATTAGAAACCTGATGGCCAGACACAGTACAATGCTACACTTTATCTGAGAAGCGACGAAGTTTATCCCAAACAACGGATGAAGGCGTAAAGCGATTAAAAGACTCGACAAAACGAGTCCACGATGCCTTCTTGCTATCCTGAATAATGCGACGAGCCCTGGCGCGTGATTGTTTAAAAGTCACCAAATTTTCAAGTATAGGGTGACGCCGAAACACCCTAAGTGCAGTTCTACGGGCACGAACGGCGTCCCAACAATCCTCGTTCCACCATGGAACAGGCATTCGCCGAGGTTGAGAGGATGAACGGGGAATTGCGCGTTCGGAGGCAGAGAAAATCGTATACGTAAACTGCTGCACTAGTTGGTTAATGTTGGAGAAGGGCTGGTCGTCAAAATGCACGAGGCTGGAATACAAGCTCCAGTCGGCTTTTGTGAATACCCAAGTAGGTACTCTCGAATGCTGTACGTGGTGTGACAGAAGAGAAACGATGCAGGGGTAATGGTCGCTGGAGTAGGTGTCAGCGACGTTCCATTGCAGACGACTAGCAAGCTGGAGTGAGCAAACGGCAAGGTCCAAGTGAGAAAATGTACCGGAAGAATCAGAAAGAAACGCAGGCTCACCTGTATTCAGAAGAGAGATTGAACTGGTAAAAAATGTCGGAAAGAAGAGTTCCCCTCGCACAAGCCCTTGGCGAACCCCACAGGGGGTGATGGGCATTAAAATCTCCCAACAAGAGAAATGGCGTTGGGAGAGCGGACAAGAGATCTCGAAGGTCCGCGTTAGCGAGGGGAGACGATGGAGGTGAATATACAGAGCAAACAGAAAAGAAAAACCCGGGTAACTGCAGTCTAATGGCAACAGCTTGCAAGTCGGTCCTAAGAGTTAGACGTTGAAAATGAACGTCGATTCGCACTAACAACATGACACCTCCATGAGCAGGAGTACCCTCCTCCGGTTCAAGGCCGTAGCGAACCGGAGTATATCCTCGGAGATCAAAAGGATCATGAGGGCGAAGCTTAGTCTCCTGCAAACACACGACCATAGGCGAATGGGAACGTAATAAAAGTTGCAGTTCCGCCCTATGCGATCGTACACCACGTACATTCCAGGTCAGGATAGCCATTAAGAAAAAGGGATAAACTGTCTACTTAGAAGGGCGGCTTAAAATTACCTTTTATTTAACCCTTGCGCTCGGGCTTTTGGTATGGAGTTGGTCAGACTCCATAGCCTCCTCGAAGGGAGGGCCCACGCGCTCAGAGCCAGAAACCGATTCAAGCGCCGTGAATCGGTTCTGGGTGGCGATGGGTGAGCTGAGCGCGGCTTGTCCCAGGAGATTCCTGGGACTGCGACCTCCGAGGAGGTGAACTCTGTTTGCTGTGAACACGCGGAGGGTCTTTTAAAAAGTCTTCTCTTCGCAGTTTCTGCTTCGGTTTTATCTCGGTGGCTTGTGACTTCATAGACTTTGGACCAGGTTTATAGGGCTTGGTAACTGTAGCTTTAATTGACGGCCGGATGGTAGTGGCGGTCAATGCAGTCATGCTCCAAGCTTGAGTCTCTGCATCCTTTCGGGGTACTGGCGAGGCAACAACAGAACTGAATGTTCGCGATCGCAGAAGGGAAGGTTGGCGCGCATGGTAACGCCTCCAGGCTTCGGCGAAGGAGAGTTTCTCCTTTACCCGGATCTCCTGGATCGCCTTCTCGTCCAAATACCGCGGACAGTCACAAATGAAGCAGAATGTGACCCTTTGCAATTAACGCAGATGGGGGCTGTTGAACAGGCACCTTCGTATGAGGGCTGGCTACATGTTGCACAGATGTTAACGGCACTCATACAGAGACTTGCGTATGCCCAAAACGTTGGCATTTAAAACAACGTAGAGGTCTAAGAATATAAGGCCTCACAGAAATCCGTTCGTACCCTGCGGAACTGCTCGTGGGCAGATCGACGCCATCAAATGTAATAAACAGGGTACGAGTGGGTACCAATACGCCGTCGCGTTTGGCCTGCACTCGATGCACTGCTGTCACCTTTTGATCGGATAGATATTCGACCAGATCCTCGTCCGATATACCATAGAGGCTATGCGTGGTAACGACGCCCCGACAGGAATTCAATGTGCGGCGCTTCTCGACACGGATGGGATAACCGTGGAGAAGCGTAGCGCGCAACAAGGTCTTACTTTGCTGATCGGACTTAGTTTGTGCCAATAAGGAACCATTCCGTAGACGAGTGTAGGATTGAACCGCACCATCAATAGTATGTATGCCCTTCTGAATTATAAAAGGGTTAACCTTCTCAAAGTTTTGTCCTTCTTCTGTTCTTGAAATGACCAAGTAACAACCAGATGTCGGCGAAGCTACTTCTGTTACAATAACTTTTCGGCCCTTGTTTGCATTAATGGAGAAAGGGTGCTCCATAGCGAAATAAATACTCCAACATTGCAACCGTCTTCGACCTCGGCCTCTGACTTCCAGGGCGTTACCCCGGCTGGGGTGAGTGGCCTATCTATACCAGACTCACCCCAGGGTCACACCTCCCAGAACATAGACAGAGGGACCCAATCGCCGTAAAAAGTCAGCAGCTCATGCAATGGCCGCCCGCGGGACTGCAGTTGAACAACGGATACGAACACAAACCCTACATGACGACCCCGGGTGGTGGGGATGACGCCATTACCCACTCACCCAGCTGCACACGCAGTGCGCGGGTATCCGCCAGGCTGTGTCCAAGGAGGATTAACATAAACGGTTAAAAGAAACTAAAACTGTGTGGGCGTTTCGCACTCAAGGTAGGCCGGCGAAGAAGTAAAAGAGACGTGTAAATGAATGGGCGTGGGGCGAAATGTGCATAAATAAAAGAGAAGGAAGAAGCGATGGCGAGGGGCGACATGGAATGAAGTGCACAGAACGCACGAGAGCCTATCTTGAGTACCCTGGTCACGAGAACGAACCCACCTCGACCGGGGGGGCTGAAAGGGATGAAAATGGCAATGAGTGGCTCGGCAAACCCCGGGTACGCCAAACCCGTACTCACATAAGGTGAGCCCCACGGGAGATGGAACGAACAGATACACCACACCTAACTGCTCTTCACCGTTATGGACAGAACAGTTACACCACACCTAACTACTCTTCACCGTTATGGACAGAACAGTTACACCACACCTAACTGCTCTTCACCGTTATGGACAGAACAGTTACACCACACCTAACTGCTCTTCACCGTTATGGACAGAACAGTTACACCGCACCTAACTACTCTTCACTGTTATGGACAGAACATGTATACCACACCTAACTGCTTTTCAGCATTATAGACAGAACAGTTATACCACACCTAACTGTTCTTCACTATTATGGACACAACATGTATACCACACCTAACTACTCGTCACTGTTATGGACAGAACAGTTATACCACACCTAAGTGCTCTTCACTATTATGGACAGAACATGTATACCACACCTAACTACTCGTCACTGTTATGGACAGAACAGTTATACCACACCTAACTGTTCTTCACTATTATGGACAGAACAGTTACACCACACCTAACTACTCGTCACTGTTATGGACAGAACAGTTACACCACACCTAACTACTCGTCACTATTGTGGACAGAACAGTTACACCACACCTAACTACTCCGTCACTGTTATGGACAGAACAGTTATACCACACCTAACTGTTCTTCACTATTATGGACACAACATGTATACCACACCTAACTACTCGTCACTGTTATGGACAGAACATGTATACCACACCTAACTACTCGTCAATGTTATGGACAGAACAGTTATACCACACCTAACTGCTCTTCACTGTTATGGACAGAACAGTTACACCACACCTAACTGCTCTTCACTATTATAGACAGAACAGTTACACCACACCTAACTACTCGTCACTGTTATGGACAGAACAGTTACACCACACCTAACTGCTCTTCACTATTATGGACAGAACATGTATACCACACCTAACTACTCGTCACTGTTATGGACAGAACAGTTATACCACACCTAACTGCTCTTCACTATTATGGACAGAACATGTATACCACACCTAACTACTCGTCACTGTTATGGACAGAACAGTTATACCACACCTAACTGTTCTTCACTATTATGGACAGAACATGTATACCACACCTAACTGCTCTTCACTATTATGGACAGAACATGTATACCACACCTAACTACTCGTCACTGTTATGGACAGAACAGTTATACCACACCTAACTGTTCTTCACTATTATGGACAGAACAGTTATACCACACCTAACTGTTCTTCACTATTATGGACAGAACATGTATACAACACCTAACTACTCTTCACTATTATGGACAGAACATGTATACCACACCTAACTGTTCTTCACTATTATGGACAGAACATGTATACCACACCTAACTGTTCTTCACTATTATGGAAAGAACATGTATACCACACCTAACTGTTCTTCACTATTATGGACAGAACATGTATACCACACCTAACTGTTCTTCACTGTTATGGACAGAACAGTTATACCACACCTAACTGTTCTTCACTATTATGGACAGAACATGTATACCACACCTAACTGTTCTTCACTGTTATGGACAGAACAGTTACACCACACCTAACTGTTCTTCACTATTATGGACAGAACACGTATACCACACCTAACTGTTCTTCACTATTATGGACAGAACATGTACACCACACCTAACTACTCGTCACTGTTATGGACAGAACAGTTATACCACACCTAACTGTTCTTCACTATTATGGACAGAACAGTTATACCACACCTAACTGTTCTTCACTATTATGGACAGAACAGTTATACCACACCTAACTGTTCTTCACTATTATGGACAGAACATGTACACCACACCTAACTACTCGTCACTGTTATGGACAGAACAGTTATACCACACCTAACTGTTCTTCACTGTTATGGACAGAACAGTTATACCACACCTAACTGTTCTTCACTATTATGGACAGAACATGTATACCACACCTAACTGTTCTTCACTGTTATGGACAGAACATGTATACCACACCTAACTGTTCTTCACTATTATGGACAGAACATGTATACCACACCTAACTGTTCTTCACTATTATGGACAGAACATGTACACCACACCTAACTACTCGTCACTGTTATGGACAGAACAGTTATACCACACCTAACTGTTCTTCACTATTATGGACAGAACATGTATACCACACCTAACTGTTCTTCACTATTATGGACAGAACATGTATACCACACCTAACTGTTCTTCACTGTTATGGACAGAACAGTTATACCACACCTAACTGTTCTTCACTATTATGGACAGAACATGTATACCACACCTAACTGTTCTTCACTATTATGGACAGAACATGTATACCACACCTAACTGTTCTTCACTATTATGGACAGAACATGTATACCACACCTAACTGCTCTTCACTATTATGGACAGAACAGTTACACCACACCTAACTGTTCTTCACTATTATGGACAGAACAGTTACACCACACCTAAGTACTCTTCACTATTATGGACAGAACAGTTACACCACACCTAACTGTTCTTCACTATTATGGACAGAACATGTATACCACACCTAAGTACTCTTCACTATTATGGACAGAACAGTTATACCACACCTAACTGTTCTTCACTATTATGGACAGAACAGTTACACCACACCTAAGTACTCTTCACTATTATGGACAGAACAGTTATACCACACCTAACTGTTCTTCACTGTTATGGACAGAACATGTATACCACACCTAACTGTTCTTCACTATTATGACAAGAACATGTATACCACACCTAACTGTTCTTCACTGTTATGGACAGAACAGTTACACCACACCTAACTGTTCTTCACTATTATGGACAGAACATGTATACCACACCAAACTGTTCTTCACTGTTATGGACAGAACAGTTACACCACACCTAACTACTCTTCACTATTATGGACAGAACATGTATACCACACCTAACTGTTCTTCACTGTTATGGACAGAACATGTACACCACACCTAACTACTCTTCACTGTTATGGACAGAACAGTTACACCACACCTAACTGTTCTTCACTATTATGGACAGAACATGTACACCACACCTAACTGTTCTTCACTGTTATGGACAGAACATGTACACCACACCTAACTACTCTTCACTGTTATGTACAGAACAGTTACACCACACCTAACTACTCTTCACTATTATGGACAGAACATGTACACCACACCTAACTGTTCTTCACTGTTATGGACAGAACAGTTACACCACACCTAACTACTCTTCACTATTATGGACAGAACATGTACACCACACCTAACTGTTCTTCACTGTTATGGACAGAACAGTTATACCACACCTAACTACTCTTCACTATTATGGACAGAACATGTACACCACACCTAACTACTCTTCACTGTTATGGACAGAACATGTATACCACACCTAACTACTCTTCACTGTTATGGACAGAACATGTATACCACACCTAACTACTCTTCACTGTTATGGACAGAACATGTACACCACACCTAACTGTTCTTCACTGTTATGGACAGAACAGTTATACCACACCTAACTGTTCTTCACTATTATGGACAGAACATGTACACCACACCTAACTACTCTTCACTGTTATGGACAGAACATGTATACCACACCTAACTGTTCTTCACTGTTATGGACAGAACATGTATACCACACCTAACTGTTCTTCACTATTATGGACAGAACAGTTACACCACACCTAACTGTTCTTCACTATTATGGACAGAACATGTATACCACACCTAACTGTTCTTCACTGTTATGGACAGAACATGTATACCACACCTAACTGTTCTTCACTATTATGGACAGAACATGTATACCACACCTAACTGTTCTTCACTATTATGGACAGAACATGTATACCACACCTAACTGTTCTTCACTATTATGGACAGAACATGTATACCACACCTAACTGTTCTTCACTATTATGGACAGAACATGTATACCACACCTAAGTGTTCTTCACTGTTATGGACAGAACATGTATACCACACCTAACTGTTCTTCACTATTATGGACAGAACATGTATACCACACCTAACTGTTCTTCACTATTATGGACAGAACATGTACACCACACCTAACTACTCGTCACTGTTATGGACAGAACAGTTATACCACACCTAACTGTTCTTCACTATTATGGACAGAACATGTACACCACACCTAACTACTCGTCACTGTTATGGACAGAACAGTTATACCACACCTAACTGTTCTTCACTATTATGGACAGAACATGTACACCACACCTAACTACTCGTCACTGTTATGGACAGAACAGTTATACCACACCTAACTGTTCTTCACTATTATGGACAGAACATGTACACCACACCTAACTACTCGTCACTGTTATGGACAGAACAGTTATACCACACCTAACTACTCGTCACTGTTATGGACAGAACAGTTACACCACACCTAACTGTTCTTCACTATTATGGACAGAACATGTACACCACACCTAACTACTCGTCACTGTTATGGACAGAACAGTTATACCACACCTAACTGTTCTTCACTATTATGGACAGAACATGTATACCACACCTAACTGTTCTTCACTATTATGGACAGAATATGTATACCACACCTAACTGTTCTTCACTATTATGGACAGAACATGTATACCACACCTAACTGTTCTTCACTATTATGGACAGAACAGTTACACCACACCTAAGTACTCTTCACTATTATGGACAGAACATGTACACCACACCTAACTACTCGTCACTGTTATGGAGAGAACAGTTATACCACACCTAAGTACTCTTCACTGTTATGGACAGAACAGTTACACCACACCTAAGTACTCTTCACTATTATGGACAGAACATGTACACCACACCTAACTACTCGTCACTGTTATGGACAGAACAGTTATACCACACCTAAGTACTCTTCACTATTATGGACAGAACATGTACACCACACCTAACTGTTCTTCACTATTATGGACAGAACATGTACACCACACCTAACTACTCGTCACTGTTATGGACAGAACAGTTATACCACACCTAACTACTCTTCACTATTATGGACAGAACATGTATACCACACCTAACTGTTCTTCACTATTATGGACAGAACATGTACACCACACCTAACTGTTCTTCACTATTATGGACAGAACATGTACACCACACCTAACTACTCGTCACTGTTATGGACAGAACAGTTATACCACACCTAACTACTCTTCACTATTATGGACAGAACATGTATACCACACCTAACTACTCTTCACTATTATGGACAGAACATGTACACCACACCTAACTGTTCTTCACTATTATGGACAGAACATGTACACCACACCTAACTACTCGTCACTGTTATGGACAGAACAGTTATACCACACCTAACTACTCTTCACTATTATGGACAGAACATGTATACCACACCTAACTACTCTTCACTATTATGGACAGAACATGTACACCACACCTAACTGTTCTTCACTATTATGGACAGAACATGTACACCACACCTAACTACTCGTCACTGTTATGGACAGAACAGTTACACCACACCTAACTGTTCTTCACTATTATGGACAGAACATGTATACCACACCTAACTACTCTTCACTGTTATGGACAGAACATGTATACCACACCTAACTGTTCTTCACTGTTATGGACAGAACATGTATACCACACCTAACTGTTCTTCACTATTATGGACAGAACATGTATACCACACCTAACTGTTCTTCACTATTATGGACAGAACATGTATACCACACCTAACTGTTCTTCACTATTATGGACAGAACATGTACACCACACCTAACTACTCGTCACTGTTATGGACAGAACAGTTACACCACACCTAACTGTTCTTCACTATTATGGACAGAACATGTATACCACACCTAACTGTTCTTCACTGTTATGGACAGAACATGTATACCACACCTAACTGTTCTTCACTGTTATGGACAGAACATGTATACCACACCTATCTGTTCTTCACTATTATGGACAGAACATGTATACCACACCTAACTGTTCTTCACTATTATGGACAGAACAGTTACACCACACCTAACTGTTCTTCACTATTATGGACAGAACATGTATACAACACCTAACTGTTCTTCACTGTTATGGACAGAACATGTATACCACACCTAACTGTTCTTCACTATTATGGACAGAACATGTATACCACACCTAACTGTTCTTCACTATTATGGACAGAACATGTATACCACACCTAACTGTTCTTCACTGTTATGGACAGAACATGTATACCACACCTAACTGTTCTTCACTATTATGGACAGAACATGTATACCACACCTAACTGTTCTTCACTATTATGGAAAGAACATGTACACCACACCTAACTACTCGTCACTGTTATGGACAGAACAGTTATACCACACCTAACTGTTCTTCACTATTATGGACAGAACATGTACACCACACCTAACTACTCGTCACTGTTATGGACAGAACAGTTATACCACACCTAACTGTTCTTCACTATTATGGACAGAACATGTACACCACACCTAACTACTCGTCACTGTTATGGACAGAACAGTTATACCACACCTAACTGTTCTTCACTATTATGGACAGAACATGTATACCACACCTAACTGTTCTTCACTATTATGGACAGAACATGTATACCACACCTAACTGTTCTTCACTATTATGGACAGAACATGTATACCACACCTAACTGTTCTTCACTATTATGGACAGAACAGTTACACCACACCTAAGTACTCTTCACTATTATGGACAGAACATGTACACCACACCTAACTATTCGTCACTGTTATGGACAGAACAGTTATACCACACCTAAGTACTCTTCACTGTTATGGACAGAACAGTTACACCACACCTAAGTACTCTTCACTATTATGGACAGAACATGTACACCACACCTAACTACTCGTCACTGTTATGGACAGAAGAGTTATACCACACCTAAGTACTCTTCACTATTATGGACAGAACATGTACACCACACCTAACTACTCGTCACTGTTATGGACAGAACAGTTATACCACACCTAACTGTTCTTCGCTATTATGGACAGAACATGTATACCACACCTAACTGTTCTTCACTATTATGGACAGAACATGTATACCACACCTAACTGTTCTTCACTATTATGGACAGAACATGTATACCACACCTAACTGTTCTTCACTATTATGGACAGAACATGTATACCACACCTAACTGTTCTTCACTGTTATGGACAGAACAGTTACACCACACCTAAGTACTCTTCACTATTATGGACAGAACATGTATACCACACCTAACTGTTCTTCACTATTATGGACAGAACATGTATACCACACCTAACTGTTCTTCACTATTATGGTCAGAACAGTTATACCACACCTAACTGTTCTTCACTATTATGGACAGAACAGTTATACCACACCTAACTACTCCTCACAGTTATGGACAGAACAGTGACACCACACCTAACTGCTGTTCACTATTATGGACAGAACAGTTATACCACACCTAACTGCTGTTCACTATTATGGACAGAACAGTTATACCACACCTAACTGCTGTTCACTATTATGGACAGAACAGTTACACCACACCTAACTGCTGTTCACTATTATGGACAGAACAGTTATACCACACCTAACTGCTGTTCACTATCATGGACAGAACAGTTATACCACACCTAACTGCTGTTCACTATTATGGACAGAACAGTTATACCACACCTAACTGCTGTTCACTATTATGGACAGAACAGTTACACCACACCTAACTGCTGTTCACTATTATGGACAGAACAGTTATACCACACCTAACTGCTGTTCACTATTATGGACAGAACAGTTATACCACACCTAACTGCTGTTCACTATTATGGACAGAACAGTTATACCACACCTAACTGCTGTTCACTATTATGGACAGAACAGTTATACCACACCTAACTGCTGTTCACTATTATGGACAGAACAGTTACACCACACCTAACTGCTGTTCACTATTATGGACAGAACAATTATACCACACCTAACTGCTGTTCACTATTATGGACAGAACAGTTATACCACACCTAACTGCTGTTCACTATTATGGACAGAACAGTTATACCACACCTAACTGCTGTTCACTATTATGGACAGAACAGTTATACCACACCTAACTGCTGTTCACTGTTATGGACAGAACAGTTACACCACACCTAACTGCTGTTCACTATTATGGACAGAACAGTTATACCACACCTAACTGCTGTTCACTATTATGGACAGAACAGTTATACCACACCTAACTGCTGTTCACTATAATGGACAGAACAGTTATACCACACCTAACTGCTGTTCACTATTATGGACAGAACAGTTATACCACACCTAACTGCTGTTCACTATTATGGACAGAACAGTTAGACCACACCTAACTGCTGTTCACTATTATGGACAGAACAGTTACACCACACCTAACTGCTGTTCACTATTATGGACAGAACAGTTATACCACACCTAAGTACTCCTCACTACTATGGACAGAACAGTTATACCACACCTAACTGCTGTTCACTATTATGGACAGAACAGTTATACCACACCTAACTGCTGTTCACTATTATGGACAGAACAGTTATACCACACCTAACTGCTGTTCACTACTATGGACAGAACAGTTATACCACACCTAACTGCTGTTCACTACTATGGACAGAACAGTTATACCACACCTAACTGCTGTTCACTATTATGGACAGAACAGTTATACCACACCTAACTGCTGTTCACTATTATGGACAGAACAGTTATACCACACCTAACTGCTGTTCACTATTATGGACAGAACAGTTATACCACACCTAACTGCTGTTCACTATAATGGACAGAACAGTTATACCACACCTAAGTACTCCTCACTACTATGGACAGAACAGTTATACCACACCTAACTGCTGTTCACTATTATGGACAGAACAGTTATACCACACCTAACTGCTGTTCACTACTATGGACAGAACAGTTATACCACACCTAACTGCTGTTCACTATTATGGACAGAACAGTTATACCACACCTAACTGCTGTTCACTATTATGGACAGAACAGTTATACCACACCTAACTGCTGTTCACTGTTATGGACAGAACAGTTATACCACACCTAACTGCTGTTCACTACTATGGACAGAACAGTTATACCACACCTAACTGCTGTTCACTATTATGGACAGAACAGTTATACCACACCTAACTGTTCTTCACTGTTATGGACAGAACACTTATACCACATCTAAGTACTCTTCACTATTATAGACAGAACACTTATACCACATCTAAGTACTCTTCACTATTATGGACAGAACAGTTACACCACACCTGACTGCTGTTCACTATTATGGACAGAACATGTATACCACACCTAACTGTTCTTCACTATTATGGACAGAACATGTACACCACACCAAACTACTCGTCACTGTTATGGACAGAACAGTTACACCACACCTAACTGTTCTTCACTATTATGGACAGAACATGTATACCACACCTAACTGTTCTTCACTGTTATGGACAGAACATGTATACCACACCTAACTGTTCTTCACTATTATGGACAGAACATGTATACCACACCTAACTGTTCTTCACTATTATGGACAGAACAGTTACACCACACCTAACTGTTCTTCACTATTATGGACAGAACATGTATACCACACCTAACTGTTCTTCACTGTTATGGACAGAACATGTATACCACACCTAACTGTTCTTCACTATTATGGACAGAACAGTTACACCACACCTAACTGTTCTTCACTGTTATGGACAGAACATGTATACCACACCTAACTGTTCTTCACTATTATGGACAGAACATGTATACCACACCTAACTGTTCTTCTCTATTATGGACAGAACATGTATACCACACCTAACTGTTCTTCACTGTTATGGACAGAACATGTATACCACACCTAACTGTTCTTCACTATTATGGACAGAACATGTATACCACACCTAACTGTTCTTCACTATTATGGACAGAACATGTACACCACACCTAACTACTCGTCACTGTTATGGACAGAACAGTTATACCACACCTAACTGTTCTTCACTATTATGGACAGAACATGTACACCACACCTAACTACTCGTCACTGTTATGGACAGAACAGTTATACCACACCTAACTGTTCTTCACTATTATGGACAGAACATGTACACCACACCTAACTACTCGTCACTGTTATGGACAGAACAGTTATACCACACCTAACTGTTCTTCACTATTATGGACAGAACATGTATACCACACCTAACTGTTCTTCACTATTATGGACAGAACATGTACACCACACCTAACTGTTCTTCACTATTATGGACAGAACATGTATACCACACCTAACTGTTCTTCACTATTATGGACAGAACATGTATACCACACCTAACTGTTCTTCACTATTATGGACAGAACAGTTACACCACACCTAAGTACTCTTCACTATTATGGACAGAACATGTACAGCACACCTAACTACTCGTCACTGTTATGGACAGAACAGTTATACCACACCTAAGTACTCTTCACTATTATGGACAGAACATGTACACCACACCTAACTACTCGTCACTGTTATGGACAGAACAGTTATACCACACCTAACTGTTCTTCGCTATTATGGACAGAACATGTATACCACACCTAACTGTTCTTCACTATTATGGACAGAACATGTATACCACACCTAACTGTTCTTCACTATTATGGACAGAACATGTATACCACACCTAACTGTTCTTCACTGTTATGGACAGAACAGTTACACCACACCTAAGTACTCTTCACTATTATGGACAGAACATGTATACCACACCTAACTGTTCTTCACTATTATGGACAGAACATGTATACCACACCTAACTGTTCTTCACTATTATGGTCAGAACAGTTATACCACACCTAACTGCTGTTCACTATTATGGACAGAACAGTTATACCACACCTAACTGCTGTTCACTATTATGGACAGAACAGTTACACCACACCTAACTGCTGTTCACTATTATGGACAGAACAGTTATACCACACCTAACTGCTGTTCACTATTATGGACAGAACAGTTATACCACACCTAACTGCTGTTCACTATTATGGACAGAACAGTTATACCACACCTAACTGCTGTTCACTATTATGGACAGAACAGTTACACCACACCTAACTGCTGTTCACTATTATGGACAGAACAGTTATACCACACCTAACTGCTGTTCACTATTATGGACAGAACAGTTATACCACACCTAACTGCTGTTCACTATTATGGACAGAACAGTTATACCACACCTAACTGCTGTTCACTATTATGGACAGAACAGTTATACCACACCTAACTGCTGTTCACTATTATGGACAGAACAGTTACACCACACCTAACTGCTGTTCACTATTATGGACAGAACAATTATACCACACCTAACTGCTGTTCACTATTATGGACAGAACAGTTATACCACACCTAACTGCTGTTCACTATTATGGACAGAACAGTTATACCACACCTAACTGCTGTTCACTATTATGGACAGAACAGTTATACCACACCTAACTGCTGTTCACTGTTATGGACAGAACAGTTACACCACACCTAACTGCTGTTCACTATTATGGACAGAACAGTTATACCACACCTAACTGCTGTTCACTATTATGGACAGAACAGTTATACCACACCTAACTGCTGTTCACTATAATGGACAGAACAGTTATACCACACCTAACTGCTGTTCACTATTATGGACAGAACAGTTATACCACACCTAACTGCTGTTCACTATTATGGACAGAACAGTTATACCACACCTAACTGCTGTTCACTATTATGGACAGAACAGTTATACCACACCTAACTGCTGTTCACTATTATGGACAGAACAGTTACACCACACCTAACTGCTGTTCACTATTATGGACAGAACAGTTATACCACACCTAACTGCTGTTCACTATTATGGACAGAACAGTTATACCACACCTAACTGCTGTTCACTATTATGGACAGAACAGTTATACCACACCTAACTGCTGTTCACTACTATTTACAGAACAGTTATACCACACCTAACTGCTGTTCACTACTATGGACAGAACAGTTATACCACACCTAACTGCTGTTCACTATTATGGACAGAACAGTTATACCACACCTAACTGCTGTTCACTATTATGGACAGAACAGTTATACCACACCTAACTGCTGTTCGCTATTATGGACAGAACAGTTATACCACACCTAACTGCTGTTCACTATTATGGACAGAACAGTTATACCACACCTAAGTACTCCTCACTACTATGGACAGAACAGTTATACCACACCTAACTGCTGTTCACTATTATGGACAGAACAGTTATACCACACCTAACTGCTGTTCACTACTATGGACAGAACAGTTATACCACACCTAACTGCTGTTCACTATTATGGACAGAACAGTTATACCACACCTAACTGCTGTTCACTACTATGGACAGAACAGTTATACCACACCTTACTGCTGTTCACTATTATGGACAGAACAGTTATACCACACCTAAGTACTCCTCACTACTATGGACAGAACAGTTACACCACACCTAACTGCCGTTCACTATTATGGACAGAACAGTTATACCACACCTAACTGCTGTTCACTATTATGGACAGAACAGTTACACCACACCCAACTGCTGTTCACTATTATGGACAGAACAGTTATACCACACCTAAGTACTCCTCACTACTATGGACAGAACAGTTATACCACACCTAACTGCTGTTCACTATTATGGACAGAACAGTTATACCACACCTAACTGCTCTTCACTATTATGGACAGAACAGTTATACCACACCTAACTGCTCTTCACTATTATGGACAGAACAGTTATACCACACCTAAGTACTCCTCACTACTATGGACAGAACAGTTATACCACACCTAACTGCTGTTCACTATTATGGACAGAACAGTTATACCACACCTAACTGCTGTTCACTATTATGGACAGAACAGTTATACCACACCTAACTGCTGTTCACTATTATGGACAGAACAGTTATACCACACCTAACTGCTGTTCACTATTATGGACAGAACAGTTATACCACACCTAACTGCTCTTCACTATTATGGACAGAACAGTTATACCACACCTAAGTACTCCTCACTACTATGGACAGAACAGTTATACCACACCTAACTGCTGTTCACTATTATGGACAGAACAGTTATACCACACCTAACTGCTGTTCACTGTTATGGACAGAACAGTTATACCACACCTAACTGCTGTTCACTACTATGGACAGAACAGTTATACCACACCTAACTGCTGTTCACTATTATGGACAGAACAGTTATACCACACCTAACTGTTCTTCACTGTTATGGACAGAACACTTATACCACATCTAAGTACTCTTCACTATTATAGACAGAACACTTATACCACATCTAAGTACTCTTCACTATTATGGACAGAACAGTTACACCACACCTGACTGCTGTTCACTATTATGGACAGAACAGTTACACCACACCTGACTGCTGTTCACTATTATGGACAGAACAGTTATACCACACCTAACTGCTGTTCACTATTATGGACAGAACAGTTACACCACACGTAACTGCTGTTCACTATTATGGACAGAAGAGTTATACCACACCTGACTGCTGTTCACTATTATGGACAGAACAGTTATACCACACCTAAGTACTCCTCACTATTATAGACAGAACAGTTACACCACACCTAACTGCTGTTCACTGTTATGGACAGAACAGTTACACCACACCTAACTGCTGTTCATTATTATAGACAGAACAGTTACACCACACCTGACTGCTGTTTACTATTATGGACAGAACAGTTACACCACACCTGACTGCTGTTTACTATTATAGACAGAACAGTTACACCACACCTGACTGCTGTTCACTGTTATGGACAGAACAGTTATAGCACACCTAACTGCTGTTCATTATTATGGACAGAACAGTTATACCACACCTAACTGCTGTTCACTATTATGGACAGAACAGTTATACCACACCTGACTGCTGTTCACTATTATGGACAGAACAGTTATAGCACACCTAAGTACTCCTCACTATTATAGACAGAACAGTTACACCACACCTAACTGCTGTTCACTGTTATGGACAGAACAGTTATAGCACACCTAACTGCTGTTCAGTATTATGGACAGAACAGTTATACCACACCTAAGTACTCCTCACTATTATGGACAGAACAGTTATACCACACCTAAGTACTCCTCACTATTATAGACAGAACAGTTACACCACACCTAACTGCTGTTCACTGTTATGGACAGAACAGTTATAGCACACCTAAGTACTCCTCACTATTATGGACAGAACAGTTACACCACACCTAACTGCTGTTCACTATTATGGACAGAACAGTTACACCACACCTAACTGCTGTTCAGTATTATGGACAGAACAGTTATACCACACCTAAGTACTCCTCACTATTATGGACAGAACAGTTACACCACACCTGACTGCTGTTTACTATTATGGACAGAACAGCTACACCACACCTAACTGCTCTTCACTGTTATGGACAGAACAGTTATACCACACCTAACTGCTGTTCATTATTATGGACAGAACAGTTATAGCACACCTAACTGCTTTTCAGCATTATGGACAGAACAGTTCTACCACACCTAACTGCTCCTCACTGTTATGGACAGAACAGTTACACCACACCTAACTGCTCTTCACTGTTATGGACAGAACAGTTCTACCACCTAACTGCTGTTCACTGTTATGGACAGAACAGTTACACCACACCTAACTGCTCTTCACTGTTATGGACAGAACAATTATACCACACCTAACTGCTCTTCACAGTTATGGACAGAACAGTTCTACCACACCTAACTGCTGTTCACTGTTATGGACAGAACAGTTCTACCACCTAACTGCTGTTCACTGTTATGGACAGAACAGTTACACCACACCTAACTGCGCTTCACTGTTATGGACAGAACAGTTCTACCACACCTAACTGCTGTTCACTGTTATGGACAGAACAGTTACACCACACCTAACTGCTCCTCACTGTTATGGACAGAACAGTTACACCACACCTAACTGCTCTTCACTGTTATGGACAGAACAGTTCTACCACACCTAACTGCTCTTCACTATTATGGACAGAACAGTTACACCACACCTAACTGCTCCTCACTGTTATGGACAGAACAGTTCTACCACACCTAACTGCTCTTCACTATTATGGACAGAACAGTTACACCACACCTAACTGCTCCTCACTGTTATGGACAGAACAGTTACACCACACCTAACTCCTCTTCACTGTTATGGACAGAACAGTTCTACCACACCTAACTGCTGTTCACTGTTATGGACAGAACAGTAACACCACACCTAACTGCTCCTCACTGTTATGGACAGAACAGTTACACCACACCTAACTGCTCTTCACTGTTATGGACAGAACAGTTCTACCACACCTAACTGCTGTTCGCTGTTATGGACAGAACAGTTCTACCACCTAACTGCTGTTCACTGTTATGGACAGAACAGTTCTACCACACCTAACTGCTGTTCGCTGTTATGGACAGAACAGTTCTACCACCTAACTGCTGTTCACTGTTATGGACAGAACCGTTACACCACACCTAACTGCCGTTCACTGTTATGGACAGAACAGTTATACCACACCTAACTGCTGCTCACTGTTATGGACAGAACAGTTCTACCACACCTAACTGCTGCTCACTGTTATGGACAGAACAGTTATACCACACCTAACTGCTGCTCACTGTTATGGACAGAACAGTTCTACCACACCTAACTGCTGCTCACTGTTATGGACAGAACAGTTCTACCGCACCTAACTGCTGTTCACTGTTATGGACAGAACAGTTATACCACACCTAACTGCTGTTCACTGTTATGGACAGAACAGTTATACCACACCTAACTGCTGTTCACTGTTATGGACAGAACAGTTACACCACACCTAACTGCCGTTCACTGTTATGGACAGAACAGTTACACCACACCTAACTGCTGTTCACTGTTATGGACAGAACAGTTATACCACACCTAACTGCTGTTCACTGTTATGGACAGAACGGTTATACCACACCTAACTGCTGTTCACTGTTATGGACAGAACAGTTACACCACACCTAACTGCTGTTCACTGTTATGGACAGAACAGTTATACCACACCTAACTGCTGTTCACTGTTATGGACAGAACAGTTATACCACACCTAACTGCTGTTCACTGTTATGGACAGAACAGTTATACCACACCTAACTGCTGTTCACTGTTATGGACAGAACAGTTACACCACACCTAACTGCCGTTCACTGTTATGGACAGAACAGTTATACCACACCTAACTGCTGTTCACTGTTATGGACAGAACAGTTATATCACACCTAACTGCTGTTCACTGTTATGGACAGAACAGTTACCTACACCTAACTGCTGTTCACTGTTATGGACAGAACAGTTACACCTTACGTAACTACTCTTCCGCATTATAGACAGAACAGTTATACCACACCTAACTGCTTTTCAGCATTATAGACAGAACAGTTATACCACACCTAACTGCTTTTCAGCATTATAGACAGAACAGTTACACCACACCTAACTACTCTTCACTATTATGGACAGAACAGTTATACCACACCTAACTGCTCTTCACTGTTATGGACAGAACAGTTACACCACACCTAACTACTCTTCACTATTATGGACAGAACAGTTATACCACACCTAACTGCTGTTCAGCATTATAGACAGAACAGTTACACCACACCTAGCTGCTCTTCACTGTTATGGACAGAACAGTTATACCACACCTAACTGCTGTTCAGCATTATAGATAGAACAATTACACCACACCTAGCTGCTCTTCAATGTTATGGACAGAACAGTTATACCACACCTAACTGCTGTTCAGCATTATAGACAGAACAATTACACCACACCTAGCTGCTCTTCACTGTTATGGACAGAACAGTTATACCACACCTAACTGCTGTTCAGCATTATAGACAGAACAATTACACCACACCTAGCTGCTCTTCACTGTTATGGACAGAACAATTATACCACACCTAGCTGCTCTTCACTGTTATGGACAGAACAGTTATACCACACCTAACTGCTGTTCACTGTTATGGACAGAACAGTTATATCACACCTAACTGCTGTTCACTGTTATGGACAGAACAGTTACCTACACCTAACTGCTGTTCACTGTTATGGACAGAACAGTTACACCTTACGTAACTACTCTTCCGCATTATAGACAGAACAGTTATACCACACCTAACTGCTTTTCAGCATTATAGACAGAACAGTTATACCACACCTAACTGCTTTTCAGCATTATAGACAGAACAGTTACACCACACCTAACTGCTTTTCAGCATTATAGACAGAACAGTTATACCACACCTAACTGCTTTTCAGCATTATAGACAGAACAGTTATACCACACCTAACTACTTTTCAGCATTATAGACAGAACAGTTACACCACACCTAACTACTCTTCACTATTATGGACAGAACAGTTATACCACACCTAACTGCTTTTCAGCATTATAGACAGAACAGTTATACCACACCTAACTGCTTTTCAGCATTATAGACAGAACAGTTACACCACACCTAACTGCTCTTCACTGTTATGGACAGAACAGTTACACCACACCTAACTACTCTTCACTATTATGGACAGAACAGTTATACCACACCTAACTGCTGTTCAGCATTATAGACAGAACAGTTATACCACACCTAGCTGCTCTTCACTGTTATGGACAGAACAGTTATACCACACCTAACTGCTGTTCAGCATTATAGACAGAACAATTACACCACACCTAGCTGCTCTTCACTGTTATGGACAGAACAGTTATACCACACCTAACTGCTGTTCAGCATTATAGACAGAACAATTACACCACACCTAGCTGCTCTTCACTGTTATGGACAGAACAGTTATACCACACCTAACTGCTGTTCAGCATTATAGACAGAACAATTACACCACACCTAGCTGCTCTTCACTGTTATGGACAGAACAGTTATACCACACCTAACTGCTGTTCAGCATTATAGACAGAACAATTACACCACACCTAGCTGCTCTTCACTGTTATGGACAGAACAATTACACCACACCTAGCTGCTCTTCACTGTTATGGACAGAACAGTTATACCACACCTAACTACTCTTCACTATTATGGAGAGAACAGTTATACCACACCTAACTACTCTTCACTATTATGGACAGAACAGTTATAACACACCTAACTGCTCTTCACTATTATAGACAGAACAGTTATACCACACCTAACTGCTCTTCACTATTATGGACAGAACAGTTATACCACACCTAACTGCTCTTCACTATTATAGACAGAACAGTTATACCACACCTAACTACTCTTCACTGTTATGGAGAGAACAGTTATACCACACCTAACTGCTCTTCACTGTTATGGACAGAGCAGTTATACCACACCTAACTACTCTTCACTATTATAGACAGAACAGTTATACCACACCTAACTACTCTTCACTATTATAGACAGAACAGTTATACCACACCTAACTACTCTTCACTGTTATAGACAGAACAGTTATACCACACCTAACTACTCTTCACTATTATAGACAGAACAGTTATACCACACCTAACTGCTCTTCACTGTTATAGACAGAACCGTTATACCACACCTAACTGCTCTTCACTGTTATAGACAGAACAGTTATACCACACCTAACTGCTCTTCACTGTTATAGACAGAACAGTTATACCACACCTAACTGCTTTTCAGCATTATAGACAGAACAGTTATACCACACCTAACTGCTCTTCACTGTTATAGACAGAACAGTTATACCACACCTAACTACTCTTCACTGTTATAGACAGAACAGTTATACCACACCTAACTGCTTTTCAGCATTATAGACAGAACAGTTATACCACACCTAACTGCTCTTCACTATTATAGACAGAACAGTTATACCACACCTAACTGCTCTTCACTATTATGGACAGAACAGTTATACCACACCTAACTGCTCTTCACTATTATAGACAGAACAGTTATACCACACCTAACTACTCTTCACTGTTATGGAGAGAACAGTTATACCACACCTAACTGCTCTTCACTGTTATGGACAGAGCAGTTATACCACACCTAACTACTCTTCACTATTATAGACAGAACAGTTATACCACACCTAACTACTCTTCACTATTATAGACAGAACAGTTATACCACACCTAACTACTCTTCACTGTTATAGACAGAACAGTTATACCACACCTAACTACTCTTCACTATTATAGACAGAACAGTTATACCACAACTAACTGCTCTTCACTGTTATAGACAGAACCGTTATACCACACCTAACTGCTCTTCACTGTTATAGACAGAACAGTTATACCACACCTAACTGCTCTTCACTGTTATAGACAGAACAGTTATACCACACCTAACTGCTTTTCAGCATTATAGACAGAACAGTTATACCACACCTAACTGCTCTTCACTGTTATAGACAGAACAGTTATACCACACCTAACTGCTTTTCAGCATTATAGACAGAACAGTTATACCACACCTAACTGCTCTTCACTGTTATAGACAGAACAGTTATACCACACCTAACTACTCTTCACTGTTATAGACAGAACAGTTATACCACACCTAACTACTCTTCACTGTTATAGACAGAACAGTTATACCACACCTAACTACTCTTCACTGTTATAGACAGAACAGTTATACCACACCTAACTACTCTTCACTGTTATAGACAGAACAATTATACCACACCTAACTACTCTTCACTGTTATAGACAGAACAATTATACCACACCAAACTACTCTTCACTGTTATAGACAGAACAGTTATACCACACCTAACTACTCTTCACTGTTATAGACAGAACAATTATACCACACCTAACTACTCTTCACTGTTATAGACAGAACAATTATACCACACCTAACTGCTCTTCACTGTTATAGACAGAACAATTATACCACACCTAACTACTCTTCACTGTTATAGACAGAACAATTATACCACACCTAACTACTCTTCACTGTTATAGACAGAACAGTTATACCACACCTAAGTACTTTTCAGCATTATAGACAGAACAGTTATACCACACCTAACTACTTTTCAGCATTATAGACAGAACAGTTATACCACACCTAACTACTTTTCAGCATTATAGACAGAACAGTTATACCACACCTAACTGCTTTTCAGCATTATAGACAGAACAGTTATACCACACCTAACTACTCTTCACTGTTATAGACAGAACAGTTATACCACACCTAACTGCTTTTCAGCATTATAGACAGAACAGTTATACCACACCTAACTACTCTTCACTGTTATAGACAGAACAGTTATACCACACCTAACTGCTTTTCAGCATTATAGACAGAACAGTTATACCACACCTAACTGCTCTTCACTGTTATAGACAGAACAGTTATACCACACCTAACTACTCTTCACTGTTATAGACAGAACAGTTATACCACACCTAACTGCTTTTCAGCATTATAGACAGAACAATTATACCACACCTAACTGCTTTTCAGCATTATAGACAGAACCGTTATACCACACCTAACTGCTTTTCAGCATTATAGACGGAACAGTTATACCACACCTAACTGCTCTTCACTGTTATAGACAGAACCGTTATACCACAACTAACTTCTGTTCAGCATTATAGACAGAACCGTTATACCACACCTAACTGCTTTTCAGCATTATAGACAGAACCGTTATACCACACCTAACTACTTTTCAGCATTATAGACAGAACCGTTATACCACACCTAACTGCTTTTCAGCATTATAGACAGAACAGTTATACCACACCTAACTACTCTTCACTGTTATAGACAGAACAGTTATACCACACCTAACTGCTTTTCAGCATTATAGACAGAACAGTTATACCACACCTAACTACTCTTCACTGTTATAGACAGAACAGTTATACCACACCTAACTACTTTTCAGCATTATAGACAGAACAGTTATACCACACCTAACTACTCTTCACTGTTATAGACAGAACAGTTATACCACACCTAACTACTTTTCAGCATTATAGACAGAACAGTTATACCACACCTAACTACTCTTCACTGTTATGGACAGAACAGTTATACCACACCTAACTACTCTTCACTGTTATAGACAGAACAGTTATACCACACCTAACTACTTTTCAGCATTATAGACAGAACAGTTATACCACACCTAACTACTCTTCACTGTTATAGACAGAACAGTTATACCACACCTAACTACTCTTCACTGTTATAGACAGAACAGTTATACCACACCTAACTACTTTTCAGCATTATAGACAGAACAGTTATACCACACCTAACTGCTCTTCACTGTTATAGACAGAACCGTTATACCACACCTAACTGCTCTTCACTGTTATAGACAGAACAGTTATACCACACCTAACTGCTCTTCACTGTTATAGACAGAACAGTTATACCACACCTAACTGCTTTTCAGCATTATAGACAGAACAGTTATACCACACCTAACTGCTTTTCAGCATTATAGACAGAACAGTTATACCACACCTAACTGCTCTTCACTGTTATAGACAGAACAGTTATACCACACCTAACTGCTCTTCACTGTTATAGACAGAACAGTTATACCACACCTAACTGCTCTTCACTGTTATAGACAGAACAGTTATACCACACCTAACTGCTCTTCACTGTTATAGACAGAACAGTTATACCACACCTAACTGCTTTTCAGCATTATAGACAGAACAGTTATACCACACCTAACTGCTTTTCAGCATTATAGACAGAACAGTTATACCACACCTAACTGCTCTTCACTGTTATAGACAGAACAGTTATACCACACCTAACTGCTCTTCACTGTTATAGACAGAACAGTTATACCACACCTAACTGCTCTTCACTGTTATAGACAGAACAGTTATACCACACCTAACTGCTCTTCACTGTTATAGACAGAACAGTTATACCACACCTAACTACTCTTCACTGTTATAGACAGAACAGTTATACCACACCTAACTACTTTTCAGCATTATAGACAGAACAGTTATACCACACCTAACTGCTCTTCACTGTTATAGACAGAACAGTTATACCACACATAACTACTTTTCAGCATTATAGACAGAACAGTTATACCACACCTAACTGCTCTTCACTGTTATAGACAGAACAGTTATACCACACCTAACTGCTTTTCAGCATTATAGACAGAACAATTATACCACACCTAACTGTTCTTCACTGTTATAGACAGAACAGTTATACCACACCTAACTACTTTTCAGCATTATAAACAGAACAGTTATACCACACCTAACTACTTTTCAGCATTATAGACAGAACAATTATACCACACCTAACTACTTTTCAGCATTATAGACAGAACAGTTATACCACACCTAACTACTTTTCAGCATTATAGACAGAACAATTATACCACACCTAACTGCTCTTCACTGTTATAGACAGAAAAGTTATACCACACCTAACTGCTTTTCAGCATTATAGACAGAACAGTTAAACCACACCTAACTGCTCTTCACTGTTATAGACAGAACAGTTATACCACACCTAACTACTTTTCAGCATTATAGACAGAACAGTTATACCACACCTAACTACTTTTCAGCATTATAGACAGAACAGTTATACCACACCTAACTGCTTTTCAGCATTATAGACAGAACAGTTATACCACACCTAACTACTTTTCAGCATTATAGACAGAACAGTTATACCACACCTAACTACTCTTCACTGTTATAGACAGAACAGTTATACCACACCTAACTACTTTTCAGCATTATAGACAGAACAATTATACCACACCTAACTGCTCTTCACTGTTATAGACAGAACAGTTATACCACACCTAACTACTCTTCACTGTTATAGACAGAACAGTTATACCACACCTAACTACTCTTCACTGCTATAGACAGAACAGTTATACCACACCTAACTGCTCTTCACTGTTATAGACAGAACAGTTATACCACACCTAACTGCTTTTCAGCATTATAGACAGAACAGTTATACCACACCTAACTGCTTTTCAGCATTATAGACAGAACAGTTACACCACACCTAACTGCTTTTCAGCATTATAGACAGAACAGTTATACCACACCTAACTGCTTTTCAGCATTATAGACAGAACAGTTATACCACACCTAACTACTTTTCAGCATTATAGACAGAACAGTTACACCACACCTAACTACTCTTCACTATTATGGACAGAACAGTTATACCACACCTAACTGCTTTTCAGCATTATAGACAGAACAGTTATACCACACCTAACTGCTTTTCAGCATTATAGACAGAACAGTTACACCACACCTAACTGCTCTTCACTGTTATGGACAGAACAGTTACACCACACCTAACTACTCTTCACTATTATGGACAGAACAGTTATACCACACCTAACTGCTGTTCAGCATTATAGACAGAACAGTTATACCACACCTAGCTGCTCTTCACTGTTATGGACAGAACAGTTATACCACACCTAACTGCTGTTCAGCATTATAGACAGAACAATTACACCACACCTAGCTGCTCTTCACTGTTATGGACAGAACAGTTATACCACACCTAACTGCTGTTCAGCATTATAGACAGAACAATTACACCACACCTAGCTGCTCTTCACTGTTATGGACAGAACAGTTATACCACACCTAACTGCTGTTCAGCATTATAGACAGAACAATTACACCACACCTAGCTGCTCTTCACTGTTATGGACAGAACAGTTATACCACACCTAACTGCTGTTCAGCATTATAGACAGAACAATTACACCACACCTAGCTGCTCTTCACTGTTATGGACAGAACAATTACACCACACCTAGCTGCTCTTCACTGTTATGGACAGAACAGTTATACCACACCTAACTACTCTTCACTATTATGGAGAGAACAGTTATACCACACCTAACTACTCTTCACTATTATGGACAGAACAGTTATACCACACCTAACTGCTCTTCACTATTATAGACAGAACAGTTATACCACACCTAACTGCTCTTCACTATTATGGACAGAACAGTTATACCACACCTAACTGCTCTTCACTATTATAGACAGAACAGTTATACCACACCTAACTACTCTTCACTGTTATGGAGAGAACAGTTATACCACACCTAACTGCTCTTCACTGTTATGGACAGAGCAGTTATACCACACCTAACTACTCTTCACTATTATAGACAGAACAGTTATACCACACCTAACTACTCTTCACTATTATAGACAGAACAGTTATACCACACCTAACTACTCTTCACTGTTATAGACAGAACAGTTATACCACACCTAACTACTCTTCACTATTATAGACAGAACAGTTATACCACACCTAACTGCTCTTCACTGTTATAGACAGAACCGTTATACCACACCTAACTGCTCTTCACTGTTATAGACAGAACAGTTATACCACACCTAACTGCTCTTCACTGTTATAGACAGAACAGTTATACCACACCTAACTGCTTTTCAGCATTATAGACAGAACAGTTATACCACACCTAACTGCTCTTCACTGTTATAGACAGAACAGTTATACCACACCTAACTACTCTTCACTGTTATAGACAGAACAGTTATACCACACCTAACTGCTTTTCAGCATTATAGACAGAACAGTTATACCACACCTAACTGCTCTTCACTATTATAGACAGAACAGTTATACCACACCTAACTGCTCTTCACTATTATGGACAGAACAGTTATACCACACCTAACTGCTCTTCACTATTATAGACAGAACAGTTATACCACACCTAACTACTCTTCACTGTTATGGAGAGAACAGTTATACCACACCTAACTGCTCTTCACTGTTATGGACAGAGCAGTTATACCACACCTAACTACTCTTCACTATTATAGACAGAACAGTTATACCACACCTAACTACTCTTCACTATTATAGACAGAACAGTTATACCACACCTAACTACTCTTCACTGTTATAGACAGAACAGTTATACCACACCTAACTACTCTTCACTATTATAGACAGAACAGTTATACCACAACTAACTGCTCTTCACTGTTATAGACAGAACCGTTATACCACACCTAACTGCTCTTCACTGTTATAGACAGAACAGTTATACCACACCTAACTGCTCTTCACTGTTATAGACAGAACAGTTATACCACACCTAACTGCTTTTCAGCATTATAGACAGAACAGTTATACCACACCTAACTGCTCTTCACTGTTATAGACAGAACAGTTATACCACACCTAACTACTCTTCACTGTTATAGACAGAACAGTTATACCACACCTAACTGCTTTTCAGCATTATAGACAGAACAGTTATACCACACCTAACTGCTCTTCACTGTTATAGACAGAACAGTTATACCACACCTAACTACTCTTCACTGTTATAGACAGAACAGTTATACCACACCTAACTACTCTTCACTGTTATAGACAGAACAGTTATACCACACCTAACTACTCTTCACTGTTATAGACAGAACAGTTATACCACACCTAACTACTCTTCACTGTTATAGACAGAACAATTATACCACACCTAACTACTCTTCACTGTTATAGACAGAACAATTATACCACACCAAACTACTCTTCACTGTTATAGACAGAACAGTTATACCACACCTAACTACTCTTCACTGTTATAGACAGAACAATTATACCACACCTAACTACTCTTCACTGTTATAGACAGAACAATTATACCACACCTAACTGCTCTTCACTGTTATAGACAGAACAATTATACCACACCTAACTACTCTTCACTGTTATAGACAGAACAATTATACCACACCTAACTACTCTTCACTGTTATAGACAGAACAGTTATACCACACCTAAGTACTTTTCAGCATTATAGACAGAACAGTTATACCACACCTAACTACTTTTCAGCATTATAGACAGAACAGTTATACCACACCTAACTACTTTTCAGCATTATAGACAGAACAGTTATACCACACCTAACTGCTTTTCAGCATTATAGACATAACAGTTATACCACACCTAACTACTCTTCACTGTTATAGACAGAACAGTTATACCACACCTAACTGCTTTTCAGCATTATAGACGGAACAGTTATACCACACCTAACTACTCTTCACTGTTATAGACAGAACAGTTATACCACACCTAACTGCTTTTCAGCATTATAGACAGAACAGTTATACCACACCTAACTGCTCTTCACTGTTATAGACAGAACAGTTATACCACACCTAACTACTCTTCACTGTTATAGACAGAACAGTTATACCACACCTAACTGCTTTTCAGCATTATAGACAGAACAATTATACCACACCTAACTGCTTTTCAGCATTATAGACAGAACCGTTATACCACACCTAACTGCTTTTCAGCATTATAGACAGAACAGTTATACCACACCTAACTGCTCTTCACTGTTATAGACAGAACCGTTATACCACACCTAACTGCTGTTCAGCATTATAGACAGAACCGTTATACCACACCTAACTGCTTTTCAGCATTATAGACAGAACCGTTATACCACACCTAACTACTTTTCAGCATTATAGACAGAACCGTTATACCACACCTAACTGCTTTTCAGCATTATAGACAGAACAGTTATACCACACCTAACTACTCTTCACTGTTATAGACAGAACAGTTATACCACACCTAACTGCTTTTCAGCATTATAGACAGAACAGTTATACCACACCTAACTACTCTTCACTGTTATAGACAGAACAGTTATACCACACCTAACTACTTATCAGCATTATACACAGAACAGTTATACCACACCTAACTACTCTTCACTGTTATAGACAGAACAGTTATACCACACCTAACTACTTTTCAGCATTATAGACAGAACAGTTATACCACACCTAACTACTCTTCACTGTTATGGACAGAACAGTTATACCACACCTAACTACTCTTCACTGTTATAGACAGAACAGTTATACCACACCTAACTACTCTTCACTGTTATGGACAGAACAGTTATACCACACCTAACTACTCTTCACTGTTATAGACAGAACAGTTATACCACACCTAACTACTTTTCAGCATTATAGACAGAACAGTTATACCACACCTAACTACTCTTCACTGTTATAGACAGAACAGTTATACCACACCTAACTACTCTTCACTGTTATAGACAGAACAGTTATACCACACCTAACTACTTTTCAGCATTATAGACAGAACAGTTATACCACACCTAACTGCTCTTCACTGTTATAGACAGAACCGTTATACCACACCTAACTGCTCTTCACTGTTATAGACAGAACAGTTATACCACACCTAACTGCTCTTCACTGTTATAGACAGAACAGTTATACCACACCTAACTGCTTTTCAGCATTATAGACAGAACAGTTATACCACACCTAACTGCTCTTCACTGTTATAGACAGAACAGTTATACCACACCTAACTGCTCTTCACTGTTATAGACAGAACAGTTATACCACACCTAACTGCTCTTCACTGTTATAGACAGAACAGTTATACCACACCTAACTGCTCTTCACTGTTATAGACAGAACAGTTATACCACACCTAACTACTTTTCAGCATTATAGACAGAACAGTTATACCACACCTAACTGCTCTTCACTGTTATAGACAGAACAGTTATACCACACCTAACTGCTTTTCAGCATTATAGACGGAACAGTTATACCACACCTAACTGCTCTTCACTGTTATAGACAGAACAGTTATACCACACCTAACTGCTTTTCAGCATTATAGACAGAACAATTATACCACACCTAACTGTTCTTCACTGTTATAGACAGAACAGTTATACCACACCTAACTACTTTTCAGCATTATAAACAGAACAGTTATACCACACCTAACTACTTTTCAGCATTATAGACAGAACAATTATAGCACACCTAACTACTTTTCAGCATTATAGACAGAACAGTTATACCACACCTAACTACTTTTCAGCATTATAGACAGAACAATTATACCACACCTAACTGCTCTTCACTGTTATAGACAGAAAAGTTATACCACACCTAACTGCTTTTCAGCATTATAGACAGAACAGTTAAACCACACCTAACTGCTCTTCACTGTTATAGACAGAACAGTTATACCACACCTAACTACTTTTCAGCATTATAGACAGAACAGTTATACCACACCTAACTACTTTTCAGCATTATAGACAGAACAGTTATACCACACCTAACTGCTTTTCAGCATTATAGACAGAACAGTTATACCACACCTAACTACTTTTCAGCATTATAGACAGAACAGTTATACCACACCTAACTACTCTTCACTGTTATAGACAGAACAGTTATACCACACCTAACTACTTTTCAGCATTATAGACAGAACAATTATACCACACCTAACTGCTCTTCACTGTTATAGACAGAACAGTTATACCACACCTAACTACTCTTCACTGTTATAGACAGAACAGTTATACCACACCTAACTACTCTTCACTGTTATAGACAGAACAGTTATACCACACCTAACTGCTCTTCACTGTTATAGACAGAACAGTTATACCACACCTAACTGCTTTTCAGCATTATAGACAGAACAGTTATACCACACCTAACTGCTTTTCAGCATTATAGACAGAACAGTTACACCACACCTAACTGCTTTTCAGCATTATAGACAGAACAGTTATACCACACCTAACTGCTTTTCAGCATTATAGACAGAACAGTTATACCACACCTAACTACTTTTCAGCATTATAGACAGAACAGTTACACCACACCTAACTACTCTTCACTATTATGGACAGAACAGTTATACCACACCTAACTGCTTTTCAGCATTATAGACAGAACAGTTATACCACACCTAACTGCTTTTCAGCATTATAGACAGAACAGTTACACCACACCTAACTGCTCTTCACTGTTATGGACAGAACAGTTACACCACACCTAACTACTCTTCACTATTATGGACAGAACAGTTATACCACACCTAACTGCTGTTCAGCATTATAGACAGAACAGTTATACCACACCTAGCTGCTCTTCACTGTTATGGACAGAACAGTTATACCACACCTAACTGCTGTTCAGCATTATAGACAGAACAATTACACCACACCTAGCTGCTCTTCACTGTTATGGACAGAACAGTTATACCACACCTAACTGCTGTTCAGCATTATAGACAGAACAATTACACCACACCTAGCTGCTCTTCACTGTTATGGAAAGAACAGTTATACCACACCTAACTGCTGTTCAGCATTATAGACAGAACAATTACACCACACCTAGCTGCTCTTCACTGTTATGGACAGAACAGTTATACCACACCTAACTGCTGTTCAGCATTATAGACAGAACAATTACACCACACCTAGCTGCTCTTCACTGTTATGGACAGAACAATTACACCACACCTAGCTGCTCTTCACTGTTATGGACAGAACAGTTATACCACACCTAACTACTCTTCACTATTATGGAGAGAACAGTTATACCACACCTAACTACTCTTCACTATTATGGACAGAACAGTTATACCACACCTAACTGCTCTTCACTATTATAGACAGAACAGTTATACCACACCTAACTGCTCTTCACTATTATGGACAGAACAGTTATACCACACCTAACTGCTCTTCACTATTATAGACAGAACAGTTATACCACACCTAACTACTCTTCACTGTTATGGAGAGAACAGTTATACCACACCTAACTGCTCTTCACTGTTATTGACAGAACAGTTATACCACACCCAACTGCTTTTCAGCATTATAGACAGAACAATTATACCACACCTAACTGCTTTTCAGCATTATAGACAGAACAGTTATACCACACCCAACTGCTCTTCACTGTTATAGACAGAACAGTTATACCACACCTAACTGCTTTTCAGCATTATAGACAGAACAGTTATACCACACCTAACTACTCTTCACTGTTATAGACAGAACCGTTATACCACACCCAACTGCTTTTCAGCATTATAGACAGAATAATTATACCACACCCAACTGCTCTTCACTGTTATAGACAGAACAGTTATACCACACCTAACTGCTTTTCAGCATTATAGACAGAACAATTATACCACACCTAACTGCTCTTCACTGTTATAGACAGAACAGTTATACCACACCCAACTGCTTTTCAGCATTATAGACAGAACAATTATACCACACCTAACTGCTCTTCACTGTTATAGACAGAACAGTTATACCACACCTAACTGCTTTTCAGCATTATAGACAGAACAATTATACCACACCCAACTGCTCTTCACTGTTATAGACAGAACAGTTATACCACACCCAACTGCTTTTCAGCATTATAGACAGAACAATTATACCACACCCAACTGCTTTTCACTGTTATAGACAGAACAATTATACCACACCTAACTGCTTTTCAGCATTATAGACAGAACAATTATACCACACCCAACTGCTTTTCAGCACTATAGACAGAACAATTATACCACACCCAACTGCTCTTCACTGTTATAGACAGAACCGTTATACCACACCCAACTGCTTTTCAGCATTATAGACAGAACAATTATACCACACCCAACTGCTTTTCAGCACTATAGACAGAACAATTATACCACACCCAACTGCTTTTCACTGTTATAGACAGAACAATTATACCACACCTAACTGCTTTTCAGCATTATAGACAGAACAGTTATACCACACCTAAGTGCTCTTCACTGTTATAGACAGAACAATTATACCACACCTAACTGCTTTTCACTGTTATAGACAGAACAATTATACCACACCTAACTGCTTTTCAGCATAATAGACAGAACAGTTATACCACACCTAACTGCTCTTCAGCATTATAGACAGAACAATTATACCACACCTAAGTGCTCTTCACTGTTATAGACAGAACAATTATACCACACCTAACTGCTTTACAGCATTATAGACAGAACAATTATACCACACCCAACTGCTTTTCAGCATTATAGACAGAACAGTTATACCACACCTAACTGCTCTTCAGCATTATAGACAGAACAATTATACCACACCTAAGTGCTCTTCACTGTTATAGACAGAACAATTATACCACACCTAACTGCTCTTCAGCATTATAGACAGAACAATTATACCACACCTAAGTGCTCTTCACTGTTATAGACAGAACAATTATACCACACCTAACTGCTTTACAGCATTATAGACAGAACAGTTATACCACACCTAACTGCTTTTCAGCATTATAGACAGAACAGTTATACCACACCCAACTGCTCTTCACTGTTATAGACAGAACAGTTATACCACACCTAACTGCTTTTCAGCATTATAGACAGAACAATTATACCACACCCAACTGCTCTTCACTGTTATAGACAGAACAATTATACCACACCTAACTGCTTTTCAGCATTATAGACAGAACAGTTATACCACACCCAACTGCTCTTCACTGTTATAGACAGAACAGTTATACCACACCTAACTGCTTTTCAGCATTATAGACAGAACAATTATACCACACCCAACTGCTCTTCACTGTTATAGACAGAACAATTATACCACACCTAACTGCTTTTCAGCATTATAGACAGAACAGTTATACCACACCTAACTACTCTTCACTGTTATAGACAGAACAGTTATACCACACCTAACTGCTTTTCAGCATTATAGACAGAACAGTTATACCACACCTAACTACTCTTCACTGTTATAGACAGAACAGTTATACCACACCTAACTGCTCTTCACTGTTATAGACAGAACAGTTATACCACACCTAACTGCTCTTCACTGTTATAGACAGAACAGTTATACCACACCTAACTACTCTTCACTGTTATAGACAGAACAGTTATACCACACCTAACTACTCTTCACTGTTATAGACAGAACAGTTATACCACACCCAACTGCTCTTCACTGTTATAGACAGAACAGTTATACCACACCTAACTGCTTTTCAGCATTATAGACAGAACAATTATACCACACCCAACTGCTTTTCAGCATTATAGACAGAACAATTATACCACACCCAACTGCTTTTCAGCATTATAGACAGAACAATTATACCACACCCAACTGCTTTTCAGCATTATAGACAGAACAATTATACCACACCCAACTGCTTTTCAGCATTATAGACAGAACAGTTTTACCACACCTAACTGCTTTTCAGCATTATAGACAGAACAGTTATACCACACCTAACTGCTTTTCAGCATTATAGACAGAACAATTATACCACACCCAACTGCTTTTCAGCATTATAGACAGAACAATTATACCACACCCAACTGCTTTTCAGCATTATAGACAGAACAGTTATACCACACCTAACTGCTTTTCAGCATTATAGACAGAACAGTTATACCACACCCAACTGCTTTTCAGCATTATAGACAGAACAATTATACCACACCTAACTGCTCTTCACTGTTATAGACAGAACAATTATACCACAAATAACTGCTCTTCACTGCTATAGACAGAACAATTATACCACACCTAACTGCTCTTCACTGTTATAGACAGAACAGTTATACCACACCTAACTACTTTTCAGCATTATAGACAGAACAGTTATACCACACCTAACTACTTTTCAGCATTATAGACAGAACAGTTATACCACACCTAACTACTTTTCAGCATTATAGACAGAACAGTTATACCACACCTAACTGCTCTTCACTGTTATAGACAGAACAATTATACCACACCTAACTGCTCTTCACTGTTATAGACAGAACAGTTATACCACACCTAACTGCTTTTCAGCATTATAGACAGAACAATTATACCACACCGAACTGCTTTTCAGCATTATAGACAGAACAGTTATAGCACACCCAACTGCTTTTCAGCATTATAGACAGAACAATTATACCATACCTAACTGCTTTTCAGCATTATAGACAGAACAATTATACCACACCCAACTGCTTTTCAGCATTATAGACAGAACAATTATACCACACCTAACTACTTTTCAGCATTATAGACAGAACAATTATACCATACCTAACTGCTTTTCAGCATTATAGACAGAACAGTTATACCACACCTAACTACTTTTCAGCATTATAGACAGAACAATTATACCATACCTAACTGCTTTTCAGCATTATAGACAGAACAGTTATACCACACCTAACTACTTTTCAGCATTATAGACAGAACAGTTATACCACACCTAACTACTTTTCAGCATTATAGACAGAACAATTATACCATACCTAACTGCTTTTCAGCATTATAGACAGAACAATTATACCACACCTAACTGCTTTTCAGCATTATAGACAGAACAATTATACCATACCTAACTACTTTTCAGCATTATAGACAGAACAGTTATACCACACCTAACTACTTTTCAGCATTATAGACAGAACAGTTATACCACACCTAACTACTTTTCAGCATTATAGACAGAACAGTTATACCACACCTAACTACTTTTCAGCATTATAGACAGAACAATTATACCATACCTAACTGCTTTTCAGCATTATAGACAGAACAATTATACCACACCTAACTGCTTTTCAGCATTATAGACAGAACAATTATACCACACCTAACTACTTTTCAGCATTATAGACAGAACAATTATACCACACCCAACTGCTTTTCAGCATTATAGACAGAACAATTATACCACACCCAACTGCTTTTCAGCATTATAGACAGAACAATTATACCATACCTAACTGCTTTTCAGCATTATAGACAGAACAGTTATACCACACCTAACTGCTTTTCAGCATTATAGACAGAACAGTTATACCACACCTAACTGCTCTTCACTGTTATAGACAGAACAATTATACCACACCTAACTGCTCTTCACTGTTATAGACAGAACATTTATACCACACCTAACTGCTTTTCAGCATTATAGACAGAACAGTTATACCACACCTAACTGCTCTTCACTGTTATAGACAGAACAGTTATACCACACCTAACTACTCTTCACTGTTATAGACAGAACAATTATACCACACCTAACTGCTCTTCACTGTTATAGACAGAACAGTTATACCACACCTAACTGCTCTTCACTGTTATAGACAGAACAATTATACCACACCTAACTGCTCTTCACTGTTATAGACAGAACAATTATACCACACCTAACTGCTTTTCAGCATTATAGACAGAACAGTTATACCACACCTAACTGCTTTTCAGCATTATAGACAGAACAGTTATACCACACCTAACTGCTTTTCACCATTATAGACAGAACAGTTATACCACACCTAACTGCTTTTCAGCATTATAGACAGAACAATTATACCACACCTAACTGCTCTTCACTGTTATAGACAGAACAATTATACCACACCTAACTGCTTTTCAGCATTATAGACAGAACAGTTATACCACACCTAACTGCTTTTCAGCATTATAGACAGAACAGTTATACCACACCTAACTACTCTTCACTGTTATAGACAGAACAATTATACCACACCTAACTACTCTTCACTGTTATACACAGAACAATTATACCACACCTAACTGCTTTTCAGCATTATAGACAGAACAGTTATACCACACCTAACTGCTTTTCAGCATTATAGACAGAACAGTTTTACCACACCTAACTACTCTTCACTGTTATAGACAGAACAATTATACCACACCTAACTGCTTTTCAGCATTATAGACAGAACAGTTATACCACACCTAACTACTTTTCAGCATTATAGACAGAACAGTTTTACCACACCTAACTACTCTTCACTGTTATAGACAGAACAATTATACCACACCTAACTACTCTTCACTGTTATAGACAGAACAATTATACCACACCTAACTACTCTTCACTGTTATAGACAGAACAATTATACCACACCTAACTACTCTTCACTGTTATAGACAGAACAGTTATACCACACCTAACTGCTTTTCAGCATTATAGACAGAACAGTTATACCACACCTAACCGCTTTTCAGCATTATAGACAGAACAGTTATACCACACCTAACTGCTTTTCAGCATTATAGACAGAACAGTTATACCACACCTAACTGCTCTTCACTATTATAGACAGAACAATTATACCACACCTAACTGCTTTTCACTGTTATAGACAGAACAATTATACCACACCTAACTGCTTTTCAGCATTATAGACAGAACAGTTATACCACACCTAACTACTTTTCAGCATTATAGACAGAACAGGTATACCACACCTAACTGCTTTTCAGCATTATAGACAGAACAATTATACCACACCTAACTGCTCTTCACTGTTATAGACAGAACAATTATACCACACCTAACTGCTCTTCACTGTTATAGACAGAACAATTATACCACACCTAACTACTCTTCACTGTTATAGACAGAACAATTATACCACACCTAACTGCTCTTCACTGTTATAGACAGAACAATTATACCACACCTAACTGCTCTTCACTGTTATAGACAGAACAATTATACCACACCTAACTACTCTTCACTGTTATAGACAGAACAGTTATACCACACCTAACTGCTCTTCACTGTTATAGACAGAACAATTATACCACACCTAACTGCTTTTCAGCATTATAGACAGAACAGTTATACCACACCTAACTGCTTTTCAGCATTATAGACAGAACAATTATACCACACCTAACTACTCTTCACTGTTATAGACAGAACAGTTATACCACACCTAACTGCTTTTCAGCATTATAGACAGAACAGTTATACCACACCTAACTGCTCTTCACTATTATAGACAGAACAATTATACCACACCTAACTGCTTTTCACTGTTATAGACAGAACAATTATACCACACCTAACTGCTCTTCACTGTTATAGACAGAACAATTACACCACACCTAACTGCTCTTCACTGTTATAGACAGAACAATTATATCACACCTAACTACTCTTCACTGTTATAGACAGAACAGTTATACCACACCTAACTGCTCTTCACTGTTATAGACAGAACAATTATACCACACCTAACTGCTTTTCAGCATTATAGACAGAACAGTTATACCACACCTAACTGCTTTTCAGCATTATAGACAGAACAATTATACCACACCTAACTACTCTTCACTGTTATAGACAGAACAGTTATACCACACCTAACTGCTTTTCAGCATTATAGACAGAACAGTTATACCACACCTAACTGCTCTTCACTATTATAGACAGAACAATTATACCACACCTAACTGCTTTTCACTGTTATAGACAGAACAATTATACCACACCTAACTGCTCTTCACTGTTATAGACAGAACAATTATACCACACCTAACTGCTCTTCACTGTTATAGACAGAACAGTTATACCACACCTAACTGCTTTTCAGCATTATAGACAGAACAATTATACCACACCCAACTGCTTTTCAGCATTATAGACAGAGCAGTTATACCACGCCTAACTGCTTTTCAGCATTACAGACAGAACAGTTATACCACACCTAACTGCTCTTCACTGTTATAGACAGAACAATTATACCACACCTAACTGCTCTTCACTGTTATAGACAGAACAGTTATACCACACCTAACTGCTTTTCAGCATTATAGACAGAACAGTTATACCACACCTAACTGCTCTTCACTGTTATAGACAGAACAGTTATACCACACCTAACTGCTTTTCAGCATTATAGACAGAACAATTATACCACACCGAACTGCTTTTCAGCATTATAGACAGAACAGTTATACCACACCTAACTGCTTTTCAGCAATATAGACAGAACAGTTATACCACACCTAACTGCTTTTCAGCATTATAGACAGAACCGTTATACCACACCTAACTGCTTTTCAGCATTATAGACAGAACCGTTATACCACACCTAACTGCTTTTCAGCATTATAGACAGAACCGTTATACCACACCTAACTGCTTTTCAGCATTATAGACAGAACCGTTATACCACACATAAGTACTCTTCACTGTTATGGACAGAACAGTTATACCACACCTAACTGCTTTTCAGCATTATAGACAGAACCGTTATACCACACCTAACTACTTTTCAGCATTATAGACAGAACCGTTATACCACACCTAACTGCTTTTCAGCATTATAGACAGAACAATTATACCACACCTAACTGCTTTTCAGCATTATAGACAGAACAATTATACCACACCTAACTGCTTTTCAGCATTATAGACAGAACAGTTATACCACACCTAACTGCTTTTCAGCATTATAGACAGAACAGTTATACCACACCTAACTGCTTTTCAGCATTATAGACAGAACAGTTATACCACACCTAACTGCTTTTCAGCATTATAGACAGAACAGTTATACCACACCTAACTGCTTTTCAGCATTATAGACAGAACAATTATACCACACCTAACTGCTTTTCAGCATTATAGACAGAACAGTTATACCACACCTAACTGCTTTTCAGCATTATAGACAGAACAGTTATACCACACCTAACTGCTTTTCAGCATTATAGACAGAACAGTTATACCACACCTAACTGCTTTTCAGTATTATAGACAGAACAATTATACCACACCTAACTGCTTTTCAGCATTATAGACAGAACAGTTATACCACACCTAACTGCTTTTCAGCATTATAGACAGAACAATTATACCACACCTAACTGCTTTTCAACATTATAGACAGAACAGTTATACCACACCTAACTGCTTTTCAGCATTATAGACAGAACAGTTATACCACACCTAACTGCTTTTCAGCATTATAGACAGAACAGTTATACCACACCTAACGGATTTTCAGCATTATAGACAGAACAATTATACCACACCTAACTGCTTTTCAGCATTATAGACAGAACAGTTATACCACACCTAACTGCTTTTCAGCATTATAGACAGAACAGTTATACCACACCTAACTGCTTTTCAGCATTATAGACAGAACAGTTATACCACACCTAACTGCTTTTCAGTATTATAGACAGAACAATTATACCACACCTAACTGCTTTTCAGCATTATAGACAGAACAATTATAGCACACCTAACTGCTTTTCAGCATTATAGACAGAACAGTTATACCACACCTAAGTGCTCTTCACTGTTATTGACAGAACAGTTATACCACACCCAACTGCTTTTCAGCATTATAGACAGAACAATTATACCACACCTAACTGCTTTTCAGCATTATAGACAGAACAATTATACCACACCTAACTGCTTTTCAGCATTATAGACAGAACAGTTATACCACACCTAAGTGCTCTTCACTGTTATTGACAGAACAGTTATACCACACCCAACTGCTTTTCAGCATTATAGACAGAACAATTATACCACACCTAACTGCTTTTCAGCATTATAGACAGAACAGTTATACCACACCCAACTGCTCTTCACTGTTATAGACAGAACAGTTATACCACACCTAACTGCTTTTCAGCATTATAGACAGAACAGTTATACCACACCTAACTACTCTTCACTGTTATAGACAGAACCGTTATACCACACCCAACTGCTTTTCAGCATTATAGACAGAATAATTATACCACACCCAACTGCTCTTCACTGTTATAGACAGAACAGTTATACCACACCTAACTGCTTTTCAGCATTATAGACAGAACAATTATACCACATCTAACTGCTCTTCACTGTTATAGACAGAACAGTTATACCACACCCAACTGCTTTTCAGCATTATAGACAGAACAATTATACCACACCTAACTGCTCTTCACTGTTATAGACAGAACAGTTATACCACACCTAACTGCTTTTCAGCATTATAGACAGAACAATTATACCACACCCAACTGCTCTTCACTGTTATAGACAGAACAGTTATACCACACCCAACTGCTTTTCAGCATTATAGACAGAATAATTATACCACACCCAACTGCTCTTCACTGTTATAGACAGAACAGTTATACCACACCTAACTGCTTTTCAGCATTATAGACAGAACAATTATACCACATCTAACTGCTCTTCACTGTTATAGACAGAACAGTTATACCACACCCAACTGCTTTTCAGCACTATAGACGGAACAATTATACCACACCCAACTGCTTTTCACTGTTATAGACAGAACAATTATACCACACCTAACTGCTTTTCAGCATTATAGACAGAACAGTTATACCACACCTAAGTGCTCTTCACTGTTATAGACGGAACAATTATACCACACCTAACTGCTTTTCACTGTTATAGACAGAACAATTATACCACACCTAACTGCTTTTCAGCATAATAGACAGAACAGTTATACCACACCTAACTGCTCTTCAGCATTATAGACAGAACAATTATACCACACCTAAGTGCTCTTCACTGTTATAGACAGAACAATTATACCACACCTAACTGCTTTACAGCATTATAGACAGAACAATTATACCACACCCAACTGCTTTTCAGCATTATAGACAGAACAGTTATACCACACCTAACTGCTCTTCAGCATTATAGACAGAACAATTATACCACACCTAAGTGCTCTTCACTGTTATAGACAGAACAATTATACCACACCTAACTGCTCTTCAGCATTATAGACAGAACAATTATACCACACCTAAGTGCTCTTCACTGTTATAGACAGAACAATTATACCACACCTAACTGCTTTACAGCATTATAGACAGAACAGTTATACCACACCTAACTGCTTTTCAGCATTATAGACAGAACAGTTATACCACACCCAACTGCTCTTCACTGTTATAGACAGAACAGTTATACCACACCTAACTGCTTTTCAGCATTATAGACAGAACAATTATACCACACCCAACTGCTCTTCACTGTTATAGACAGAACAATTATACCACACCTAACTGCTTTTCAGCATTATAGACAGAACAGTTATACCACACCCAACTGCTCTTCACTGTTATAGACAGAACAGTTATACCACACCTAACTGCTTTTCAGCATTATAGACAGAACAATTATACCACACCCAACTGCTCTTCACTGTTATAGACCGAACAATTATACCACACCTAACTGCTTTTCAGCATTATAGACAGAACAGTTATACCACACCTAACTACTCTTCACTGTTATAGACAGAACAGTTATACCACACCTAACTGCTTTTCAGCATTATAGACAGAACAGTTATACCACACCTAACTACTCTTCACTGTTATAGACAGAACAGTTATACCACACCTAACTGCTCTTCACTGTTATAGACAGAACAGTTATACCACACCTAACTGCTCTTCACTGTTATAGACAGAACAGTTATACCACACCTAACTACTCTTCACTGTTATAGACAGAACAGTTATACCACACCTAACTACTCTTCACTGTTATAGACAGAACAGTTATACCACACCCAACTGCTCTTCACTGTTATAGACAGAACAGTTATACCACACCTAACTGCTTTTCAGCATTATAGACAGAACAATTATACCACACCCAACTGCTTTTCAGCATTATAGACAGAACAATTATACCACACCCAACTGCTTTTCAGCATTATAGACAGAACAATTATACCACACCCAACTGCTTTTCAGCATTATAGACAGAACAATTATACCACACCCAACTGCTTTTCAGCATTATAGACAGAACAGTTTTACCACACCTAACTGCTTTTCAGCATTATAGACAGAAATGTTATACCACACCTAACTCCTTTTCAGCATTATAGACAGAACAATTATACCACACCCAACTGCTTTTCAGCATTATAGACAGAACAATTATACCACACCCAACTGCTTTTCAGCATTATAGACAGAACAGTTATACCACACCTAACTGCTTTTCAGCATTATAGACAGAACAGTTATACCACACCCAACTGCTTTTCAGCATTATAGACAGAACAATTATACCACACCTAACTGCTCTTCACTGTTATAGACAGAACAATTATACCACACCTAACTGCTCTTCACTGCTATAGACAGAACAATTATACCACACCTAACTGCTCTTCACTGTTATAGACAGAACAGTTATACCACACCTAACTACTTTTCAGCATTATAGACAGAACAGTTATACCACACCTAACTACTCTTCACTGTTATAGACAGAACAGTTATACCACACCTAACTGCTCTTCACTGTTATAGACAGAACAATTATACCACACCTAACTGCTCTTCACTGTTATAGACAGAACAGTTATACCACACCTAACTACTCTTCACTGTTATAGACAGAACAGTTATACCACACCTAACTACTCTTCACTGTTATAGACAGAACAGTTATACCACACCTAACTGCTCTTCACTGTTATAGACAGAACAGTTATACCACACCTAACTCCTCTTCACTGTTATAGACAGAACAGTTATACCACACCTAACTACTCTTCACTGTTATAGACAGAACAGTTATACCACACCTAACTACTCTTCACTGTTATAGACAGAACAGTTATACCACACCTAACTGCTCTTCACTGTTATAGACAGAACAGTTATACCACACCTAACTACTCTTCACTGTTATAGACAGAACAGTTATACCACACCTAACTACTCTTCACTGTTATAGACAGAACAATTATACCACACCTAACTGCTCTTCACTGTTATAGACAGAACAATTATACCACACCTAACTACTCTTCACTGTTACAGACAGAACAGTTATACCACACCTAACTGCTCTTCACTGTTATAGACAGAACAGTTATACCACACCTAACTACTCTTCACTGTTATAGACAGAACAATTATACCACACCTAACTGCTCTTCACTGTTATAGACAGAACAGTTATACCACACCCAACTGCTTTTTAGCATTATAGACAGAACAATTATACCACACCTAACTGCTTTTCAGCATTATAGACAGAACAGTTATACCACACCCAACTGCTTTTCAGCATTATAGACAGAACAGTTATACCACACCTAACTGCTCTTCACTGTTATAGACAGAACCGTTATACCACACCCAACTGCTTTTCAGCATTATAGACAGAACAGTTATACCACACCTAACTACTCTTCACTGTTATAGACAGAACAGTTATACCACACCTAACTGCTTTTCAGCATTATAGACAGAACAGTTATACCACACCTAACTACTCTTCACTGTTATAGACAGAACAGTTATACCACACCTAACTGCTCTTCACTGTTATAGACAGAAAAGTTATACCACACCTAACTACTTTTCAGCATTATAGACAGAACAGTTATACCACACCTAACTACTCTTCACTGTTATAGACAGAACAGTTATACCACACCTAACTACTCTTCACTGTTATAGACAGAACAGTTATACCACACCTAACTGCTCTTCACTGTTATAGACAGAACAATTACACCACACCTAACTGCTCTTCACTGTTATAGACAGAACAGTTATACCACACCTAACTGCTTTTCAGCATTATAGACAGAACAATTATACCACACCTAACTGCTCTTCACTGTTATAGACAGAACAATTATACCACACCTAACTGCTCTTCACTGTTATAGACAGAACAATTATACCACACCTAACTGCTCTTCACTGTTATAGACAGAACAGTTATACCACACCTAACTACTTTTCAGCATTATAGACAGAACAGTTATACCACACCTAACTGCTCTTCACTGTTATAGACAGAACAATTATACCACACCTAACTGCTCTTCACTGTTATAGACAGAACAATTATACCACAATTAACTGCTTTTCACTGTTATAGACAGAACAGTTATACCACACCTAACTGCTTTTCAGCATTATAGACAGAACAGTTATACCACACCTAACTGCTCTTCACTATTATAGACAGAACAATTATACCACACCCAACTGCTTTTCACTGATATAGACAGAACAATTATACCACACCTAACTGCTCTTCACTGTTATAGACAGAACAGTTATACCACACCTAACTGCTCTTCACTGTTATAGACAGAACAATTATACCACACCTAACTGCTCTTCACTGTTATAGACAGAACAATTATACCACACCTAACTGCTCTTCACTGTTATAGACAGAACAATTATACCACACCTAACTGCTTTTCAGCATTATAGACAGAACCGTTATACCACAAATAAGTACTCTTCACTGTTATGGACAGAACAGTTATACCACACCTAACTGCTTTTCAGCATTATAGACAGAACCGTTATACCACACCTAACTACTTTTCAGCATTATAGACAGAACCGTTATACCACACCTAACTGCTTTTCAGCATTATAGACAGAACAATTATACCACACCTAACTGCTTTTCAGCATTATAGACAGAAAATTTATACCCCACCTAACTGCTTTTCAGCATTATAGACAGAAAATTTATACCACACCAACTGCTTTTCAGCATTATAGACAGAACAGTTATACCACACCTAACTGCTTTTCAGCATTATAGACAGAAAATTTATACCACACCCAACTGCTTTTCAGCATTATAGACAGAACAGTTATACCACACCTAACTGCTTTTCAGCATTATAGACAGAAAATTTATACCACACCCAACTGCTTTTCAGCATTATAGACAGAACAGTTATACCACACCTAACTGCTTTTCAGCATTATAGACAGAACAGTTATACCACACCCAACTGCTTTTCAGCATTATAGACAGAACAGTTATACCACACCTAACTGCTTTTCAGCATTATAGACAGAACAATTATACCACACCTAACTGCTTTTCAGCATTATAGACAGAACAGTTATACCACACCTAACTGCTTTTCAGCATTATAGACAGAACAGTTATACCACACCTAACTGCTTTTCAGCATTATAGACAGAACAATTATACCACACCTAACTGCTTTTCAGCATTATAGACAGAACAATTATACCACACCTAACTGCTTTTCAGCATTATAGACAGAACAATTATACCACACCTAACTGCTTTTCAGCATTATAGACAGAACAGTTATACCACACCTAAGTGCTCTTCACTGTTATTGACGGAACAGTTATACCACACCTAACTGCTCTTCACTGTTATAGACAGAACAATTATACCACACCTAACTACTCTTCACTGTTACAGACAGAACAGTTATACCACACCTAACTGCTCTTCACTGTTATAGACAGAACAGTTATACCACACCTAACTACTCTTCACTGTTATAGACAGAACAATTATACCACACCTAACTGCTCTTCACTGTTATAGACAGAACAGTTATGCCACACCCAACTGCTTTTCAGCATTATAGACAGAACAATTATACCACACCTAACTGCTTTTCAGCATTATAGACAGAACAGTTATACCACACCTAACTGCTCTTCACTGTTATAGACAGAACAGTTATACCACACCTAACTGCTTTTCAGCATTATAGACAGAACAATTATACCACACCCAACTGCTTTTCAGCATTATAGACAGAACAGTTATACCACACCTAACTGCTCTTCACTGTTATAGACAGAACAGTTATACCACACCTAACTGCTTTTCAGCATTATAGACAGAACAATTATACCACACCTAACTGCTTTTCAGCATTATAGACAGAACAGTTATACCACACCTAAGTGCTCTTCACTGTTATTGACAGAACAGTTATACCACACCTAACTGCTTTTCAGCATTATAGACAGAACAGTTATACCACACCTAACTGCTTTTCAGCATTATAGACAGAACAGTTATACCACACCTAACTGCTTTTCAGCATTATAGACAGAACAATTATACCACACCTAACTGCTTTTCAGCATTATAGACAGAACAATTATACCACACCTAACTGCTTTTTAGCATTATAGACAGAAGAATTATACCACACCTAACTGCTCTTCACTGTTATAGACAGAACAATTATACCACACCTAACTGCTCTTCACTGCTATAGACAGAACAATTATACCACACCTAACTGCTCTTCACTGTTATAGACAGAACAGTTATACCACACCTAACTACTTTTCAGCATTATAGACAGAACAGTTATACCACACCTAACTACTCTTCACTGTTATAGACAGAACAGTTATACCACACCTAACTGCTCTTCACTGTTATAGACAGAACAATTATACCACACCTAACTGCTCTTCACTGTTATAGACAGAACAGTTATACCACACCTAACTACTCTTCACTGTTATAGACAGAACAGTTATACCACACCTAACTACTCTTCACTGTTATAGACAGAACAGTTATACCACACCTAACTGCTCTTCACTGTTATAGACAGAACAGTTATACCACACCTAACTACTCTTCACTGTTATAGACAGAGCAGTTATACCACACCTAACTACTCTTCACTGTTATAGACAGAACAGTTATACCACACCTAACTACTCTTCACTGTTATAGACAGAACAGTTATACCACACCTAACTGCTCTTCACTGTTATAGACAGAACAGTTATACCACACCTAACTACTCTTCACTGTTATAGACAGAACAGTTATACCACACCTAACTACTCTTCACTGTTATAGACAGAACAATTATACCACACCTAACTGCTCTTCACTGTTATAGACAGAACAATTATACCACACCTAACTAATCTTCACTGTTACAGACAGAACAGTTATACCACACCTAACTGCTCTTCACTGTTATAGACAGAACAGTTATACCACACCTAACTACTCTTCACTGTTATAGACAGAACAATTATACCACACCTAACTGCTCTTCACTGTTATAGACAGAACAGTTATACCACACCCAACTGCTTTTCAGCATTATAGACAGAACAATTATACCACACCTAACTGCTTTTCAGCATTATAGACAGAACAGTTATACCACACCCAACTGCTTTTCAGCATTATAGACAGAACAGTTATACCACACCTAACTGCTCTTCACTGTTATAGACAGAACCGTTATACCACACCCAACTGCTTTTCAGCATTATAGACAGAACAGTTATACCACACCTAACTACTCTTCACTGTTATAGACAGAACAGTTATACCACACCTAACTGCTTTTCAGCATTATAGACAGAACAGTTATACCACACCTAACTACTCTTCACTGTTATAGACAGAACAGTTATACCACACCTAACTGCTCTTCACTGTTATAGACAGAACAGTTATACCACACCTAACTACTTTTCAGCATTATAGACAGAACAATTATACCACACCTAACTGCTTTTCAGCATTATAGACAGAACAGTTATACCACACCTAACTGCTTTTCAGCATTATAGACAGAACAGTTATACCACACCTAACTGCTTTTCAGCATTATAGACAGAACAATTATACCACACCCAACTGCTTTTCAGCATTATAGACAGAACAATTATACCACACCCAACTGCTTTTCAGCATTATAGACAGAACAGTTATACCACACCTAACTGCTTTTCAGCATTATAGACAGAACAGTTATACCACACCCAACTGCTTTTCAGCATTATAGACAGAACAATTATACCACACCTAACTGCTCTTCACTGTTATAGACAGAACAATTATACCACACCTAACTGCTCTTCACTGCTATAGACAGAACAATTATACCACACCTAACTGCTCTTCACTGTTATAGACAGAACAGTTATACCACACCTAACTACTCTTCAGCATTATAGACAGAACAGTTATACCACACCTAACTACTCTTCACTGTTATAGACAGAACAGTTATACCACACCTAACTGCTCTTCACTGTTATAGACAGAACAATTATACCACACCTAACTGCTCTTCACTGTTATAGACAGAACAGTTATACCACACCTAACTACTCTTCACTGTTATAGACAGAACAGTTATACCACACCTAACTACTCTTCACTGTTATAGACAGAACAGTTATACCACACCTAACTACTCTTCACTGTTATAGACAGAACAGTTATACCACACCTAACTACTCTTCACTGTTATAGAGAGAACAGTTATACCACACCTAACTACTCTTCACTGTTATAGACAGAACAGTTATACCACACCTAACTGCTGTTCACTGTTATAGACAGAACAGTTATACCACACCTAACTACTCTTCACTGTTATAGACAGAACAGTTATACCACACCTAACTACTCTTCACTGTTATAGACAGAACAATTATACCACACCTAACTGCTCTTCACTGTTATAGACAGAACAATTATACCACACCTAACTACTCTTCACTGTTACAGACAGAACAGTTATACCACACCTAACTGCTCTTCACTGTTATAGACAGAACAGTTATACCACACCTAACTACTCTTCACTGTTATAGACAGAACAATTATACCACACCTAACTGCTCTTCACTGTTATAGACAGAACAGTTATACCACACCCAACTGCTTTTCAGCATTATAGACAGAACAATTATACCACACCTAACTGCTTTTCAGCATTATAGACAGAACAGTTATACCACACCCAACTGCTTTTCAGCATTATAGACAGAACAGTTATACCACACCTAACTGCTCTTCACTGTTATAGACAGAACCGTTATACCACACCCAACTGCTTTTCAGCATTATAGACAGAACAGTTATACCACACCTAACTACTCTTCACTATTATAGACAGAACAGTTATACCACACCTAACTGCTTTTCAGCATTATAGACAGAACAGTTATACCACACCTAACTACTCTTCACTGTTATAGACAGAACAGTTATACCACACCTAACTGCTCTTCACTGTTATAGACAGAACAGTTATACCACACCTAACTACTTTTCAGCATTATAGACAGAACAGTTATACCACACCTAACTACTCTTCACTGTTATAGACAGAACAGTTATACCACACCTAACTACTCTTCACTGTTATAGACAGAACAGTTATACCACACCTAACTGCTCTTCACTGTTATAGACAGAACAATTACACCACACCTAACTGCTCTTCACTGTTATAGACAGAACAATTATACCACACCTAACTGCTCTTCACTGTTATAGACAGAACAGTTATACCACACCTAACTGCTTTTCAGCATTATAGACAGAACAATTATACCACACCGAACTACTATTCACTGTTATAGACAGAACAGTTATACCACACCTAACTACTTTTCAGCATTATAGACAGAACAATTATACCACACCTAACTGCTCTTCACTGTTATAGACAGAACAATTATACCACACCTAACTGCTCTTCACTGTTATAGACAGAACAATTATACCACACCTAACTGCTCTTCACTGTTATAGACAGAACAGTTATACCACACCTAACTACTTTTCAGCATTATAGACAGAACAGTTATACCACACCTAACTGCTCTTCACTGTTATAGACAGAACAATTATACCACACCTAACTGCTCTTCACTGTTATAGACAGAACAATTATACCACACCTAACTGCTCTTCACTGTTATAGACAGAACAATTATACCACACCTAACTGCTTTTCACTGTTATAGACAGAACAGTTATACCACACCTAACTGCTTTTCAGCATTATAGACAGAACAGTTATACCACACCTAACTGCTCTTCACTATTATAGACAGAACAATTATACCACACCCAACTGCTTTTCACTGATATAGACAGAACAATTATACCACACCTAACTGCTCTTCACTGTTATAGACAGAACAGTTATACCACACCTAACTGCTCTTCACTGTTATAGACAGAACAATTATACCACACCTAACTGCTCTTCACTGTTATAGACAGAACAATTATACCACACCTAACTGCTCTTCACTGTTATAGACAGAACAATTATACCACACCTAACTGCTTTTCAGCATTATAGACAGAACCGTTATACCACAAATAAGTACTCTTCACTGTTATGGACAGAACAGTTATACCACACCTAACTGCTTTTCAGCATTATAGACAGAACCGTTATACCACACCTAACTACTTTTCAGCATTATAGACAGAACCGTTATACCACACCTAACTGCTTTTCAGCATTATAGACAGAACAATTATACCACACCTAACTGCTTTTCAGCATTATAGACAGAAACTTTATACCACACCTAACTGCTTTTCAGCATTATAGACAGAAAATTTATACCACGCCAACTGCTTTTCAGCATTATAGACAGAACAGTTATACCACACCTAACTGCTTTTCAGCATTATTGACAGAAAATTTATACCACACCCAACTGCTTTTCAGCATTATAGACAGAACAGTTATACCACACCTAACTGCTTTTCAGCATTATAGACAGAAAATTTATACCACACCCAACTGCTTTTCAGCATTATAGACAGAACAGTTATACCACACCTAACTGCTTTTCAGCATTATAGACAGAACAGTTATACCACACCCAACTGCTTTTCAGCATTATAGACAGAACAGTTATACCACACCTAACTGCTTTTCAGCATTATAGACAGAACAATTATACCACACCTAACTGCTTTTCAGCATTATAGACAGAACAGTTATACCACACCTAACTGCTTTTCAGCATTATAGACAGAACAGTTATACCACACCTAACTGCTTTTCAGCATTATAGACAGAACAATTATACCACACCTAACTGCTTTTCAGCATTATAGACAGAACAATTATACCACACCTAACTGCTTTTCAGCATTATAGACAGAACAATTATACCACACCTAACTGCTTTTCAGCATTATAGACAGAACAGTTATACCACACCTAAGTGCTCTTCACTGTTATTGACGGAACAGTTATACCACACCTAACTGCTCTTCACTGTTATAGACAGAACAATTATACCACACCTAACTACTCTTCACTGTTACAGACAGAACAGTTATACCACACCTAACTGCTCTTCACTGTTATAGACAGAACAGTTATACCACACCTAACTACTCTTCACTGTTATAGACAGAACAATTATACCACACCTAACTGCTCTTCACTGTTATAGACAGAATAGTTATACCACACCCAACTGCTTTTCAGCATTATAGACAGAACAATTATACCACACCTAACTGCTTTTCAGCATTATAGACAGAACAGTTATACCACACCTAACTGCTCTTCACTGTTATAGACAGAACAGTTATACCACACCTAACTGCTTTTCAGCATTATAGACAGAACAATTATACCACACCCAACTGCTTTTCAGCATTATAGACAGAACAGTTATACCACACCTAACTGCTCTTCACTGTTATAGACAGAACAGTTATACCACACCTAACTGCTTTTCAGCATTATAGACAGAACAATTATACCACACCTAACTGCTTTTCAGCATTATAGACAGAACAGTTATACCACACCTAAGTGCTCTTCACTGTTATTGACAGAACAGTTATACCACACCTAACTGCTTTTCAGCATTATAGACAGAACAGTTATACCACACCTAACTGCTTTTCAGCATTATAGACAGAACAGTTATACCACACCTAACTGCTTTTCAGCATTATAGACAGAACAATTATACCACACCTAACTGCTTTTCAGCATTATAGACAGAACAATTATACCACACCTAACTGCTTTTCAGCATTATAGACAGAAGAATTATACCACACCTAACTGCTTTTCAGCATTATAGAAACAACAGTTATACCACACCTAAGTGCTCTTCACTGTTATTGACGGAACAGTTATACCACACCTAACTGCTTTTCAGCATTATAGACAGAACAATTATACCACACCTAACTGCTTTTCAGCATTATAGACAGAACAATTATACCACAACTAACTGCTTTTCAGCATTATAGACAGAACAGTTATACCACACCCAACTGCTCTTCACTGTTATAGACAGAACAGTTATACCACACCTAACTGCTTTTCAGCATTATAGACACAACAGTTATACCACACCTAACTGCTCTTCACTGTTATAGACAGAACAGTTATACTACACCTAACTGCTTTTCAGCATTATAGAGAGAACAGTTATACCACACCTAACTGCTCTTCACTGTTATAGACAGAACAGTTATACCACACCTAACTGCTTTTCAGCATTATAGACAGAACAATTATACCACACCCAACTGCTTTTCAGCATTATAGACAGAACAGTTATACCACACCTAACTGCTCTTCACTGTTATAGACAGAACAGTTATACCACACCTAACTGCTCTTCACTGTTATAGACAGAACAGTTATACCACACCTAACTGCTCTTCACTGTTATAGACAGAACAGTTATACCACACCTAACTGCTCTTCACTGTTATAGACAGAACAGTTATACCACACCTAACTGCTCTTCACTGTTATAGACAGAACAGTTATACCACACCTAACTGCTCTTCACTGTTATAGACAGAACAGTTATACCACACCTAACTGCTTTTCACTGTTATGGACAGAACAGTTATACCACACCTAACTGCTCTTCACTGTTATAGACAGAACAGTTATACCACACCTAACTGCTCTTCACTGTTATAGACAGAACAGTTATACCACACCTAACTGCTCTTCACTGTTATAGACAGAACAGTTATACCACACCTAACTGCTCTTCACTGTTATAGACAGAACAGTTATACCACACCTAACTGCTATTCACTGTTATAGACAGAACAGTTATACCACACCTAACTGCTCTTCACTGTTATAGACAGAACAGTTATACCACACCTAACTACTCTTCACTGTTATGGACAGAACAATTATACCACACCTAACTGCTTTTCAGCATTATAGACAGAACAATTATACCACACCTAACTGCTTTTCAGCATTATAGACAGAACAATTATACCACACCCAACTGCTTTTCAGCATTATAGACAGAACAATTATACCACACCTAACTGCTCTTCACTGTTATAGACAGAACAGTTATACCACACCTAACTACTTTTCAGCATTATAGACAGAACAATTATACCACACCTAACTGCTCTTCACTGTTATAGACAGAACAATTATACCACACCTAACTGCTCTTCACTGTTATAGACAGAACAATTATACCACACCTAACTGCTCTTCACTGTTATAGACAGAACAGTTATACCACACCTAACTACTTTTCAGCATTATAGACAGAACAGTTATACCACACCTAACTGCTCTTCACTGTTATAGACAGAACAATTATACCACATCTAACTGCTCTTCACTGTTATAGACAGAACAATTATACCACACGTAACTGCTCTTCACTGTTATAGACAGAACAATTATGCCACACCTAACTGCTTTTCACTGTTATAGACAGAACAGTTATACCACACCTAACTGCTTTTCAGCATTATAGACAGAACAGTTATACCACACCTAACTGCTCTTCACTATTATAGACAGAACAATTATACCACACCCAACTGCTTTTCACTGTTATAGACAGAACAATTATACCACACCTAACTGCTCTTCACTGTTATAGGCAGAACAGTTATACCACACCTAACTGCTCTTCACTGTTATAGACAGAACAATTATACCACACCTAACTGCTCTTCACTGTTATAGACAGAACAATTATACCACACCTAACTGCTCTTCACTGTTATAGACAGAACAATTATACCACACCTAACTGCTTTTCACTGTTATAGACAGAACAATTATACCACACCTAACTGCTCTTCACTGTTATAGACAGAACAGTTATACCACACCTAACTGCTCTTCACTGTTATAGACAGAACAATTATACCACACCTAACTGCTCTTCACTGTTATAGACAGAACAATTATACCACACCTAACTGCTCTTCACTGTTATAGACAGAACAGTTATACCACACCTAACTGCTCTTCACTGTTATAGACAGAACAATTATACCACACCTAACTGCTCTTCACTGTTATAGACAGAACAATTATACCACACCTAACTGCTCTTCACTGTTATAGACAGAACAATTATACCACACCTAACTGCTCTTCACTGTTATAGACAGAACAATTATACCACACCTAACTGCTCTTCACTGTTATAGACAGAACAATTATACCACACCTAACTGCTCTTCACTGTTATAGACAGAACAATTATACCACACCTAACTGCTCTTCACTGTTATAGACAGAACAATTATACCACACCTAACTGCTCTTCACTGTTATAGACAGAACAATTATACCACACCTAACTGCTTTTCAGCATTATAGACAGAACCGTTATACCACACATAAGTACTCTTCACTGTTATGGACAGAACAGTTATACCACACCTAACTGCTTTTCAGCATTATAGACAGAACCGTTATACCACACCTAACTACTTTTCAGCATTATAGACAGAACCGTTATACCACACCTAACTGCTTTTCAGCATTATAGACAGAACAATTATACCACACCTAACTGCTTTTCAGCATTATAGACAGAACAATTATACCACACCTAACTGCTCTTCACTGTTATAGACAGAACAGTTATACCACACCTAACTGCTTTTCAGCATTATAGACAGAACAGTTATACCACACCTAACTGCTCTTCACTGTTATAGACAGAACAATTATACCACATCTAACTGCTCTTCACTGTTATAGACAGAACAATTATACCACACGTAACTGCTCTTCACTGTTATAGACAGAACAATTATGCCACACCTAACTGCTTTTCACTGTTATAGACAGAACAGTTATACCACACCTAACTGCTTTTCAGCATTATAGACAGAACAGTTATACCACACCTAACTGCTCTTCACTATTATAGACAGAACAATTATACCACACCCAACTGCTTTTCACTGTTATAGACAGAACAATTATACCACACCTAACTGCTCTTCACTGTTATAGGCAGAACAGTTATACCACACCTAACTGCTCTTCACTGTTATAGACAGAACAATTATACCACACCTAACTGCTCTTCACTGTTATAGACAGAACAATTATACCACACCTAACTGCTCTTCACTGTTATAGACAGAACAATTATACCACACCTAACTGCTTTTCACTGTTATAGACAGAACAATTATACCACACCTAACTGCTCTTCACTGTTATAGACAGAACAGTTATACCACACCTAACTGCTTTTCAGCATTATAGACAGAACAGTTATACCACACCTAACTACTCTTCACTGTTATGGACAGAACAATTATACCACACCTAACTGCTTTTCAGCATTATAGACAGAACAATTATACCACACCTAACTGCTTTTCAGCATTATAGACAGAACAATTATACCACACCCAACTGCTTTTCAGCATTATAGACAGAACAATTATACCACACCTAACTGCTCTTCACTGTTATAGACAGAACAGTTATACCACACCTAACTGCTTTTCAGCATTATAGACAGAACAGTTATACCACACCTAACTGCTCTTCACTGTTATAGACAGAACAATTATACCACACCTAACTGCTCTTCACTGTTATAGACAGAACAATTATACCACACCTAACTGCTTTTCACTGTTATAGACAGAACAGTTATACCACACCTAACTGCTCTTCACTGTTATAGACAGAACAATTATACCACACCTAACTGCTCTTCACTGTTATAGACAGAACAATTATACCACACCTAACTGCTCTTCACTGTTATAGACAGAACAATTATACCACACCTAACTGCTTTTCAGCATTATAGACAGAATAATTATACCACACCTAACTGCTTTTCAGCATTATAGACAGAACAGTTATACCACACCTAACTGCTTTTCAGCATTATAGACAGAACAATTATACCACACCTAACTGCTCTTCACTGTTATAGACAGAACAATTATACCACACCTAACTGCTCTTCACTGTTATAGACAGAACAATTATACCACACCTAACTGCTCTTCACTGTTATAGACAGAACAGTTATACCACACCTAACTACTTTTCAGCATTATAGACAGAACAATTATACCACACCTAACTGCTCTTCAGCATTATAGACAGAACAGTTATACCACACCTAACTACTCTTCACTGTTATAGAGAGAACAGTTACACCACACCTAACTACTTTTCAGCATTATAGACAGAACAATTATACCACACCTAACTACTCTTCACTGTTATAGACAGAACAGTTATACCACACCTAACTACTTTTCAGCATTATAGACAGAACAATTATACCACACCTAACTACTCTTCACTGTTATAGACAGAACAGTTATACCACACCTAACTACTCTTCACTGTTATAGACAGAACAGTTATACCACACCTAACTACTCTTCACTGTTATAGACAGAACAGTTATACCACACCTAACTGCTTTTCAGCATTATAGACAGAAATGTTATACCACACCTAACTGCTCTTCACTGTTATAGACAGAACCGTTATACCACACCCAACTGCTTTTCAGCATTATAGACAGAACAGTTATACCACACCTAACTACTCTTCACTGTTATAGACAGAACAGTTATACCACACCTAACTGCTTTTCAGCATTATAGACAGAACAGTTATACCACACCTAACTACTCTTCACTGTTATAGGCAGAACAGTTATACCACACCTAACTGCTCTTCACTGTTATAGACAGAACAGTTATACCACACCTAACTACTTTTCAGCATTATAGACAGAACAGTTATACCACACCTAACTACTCTTCACTATTATAGACAGAACAGTTATACCACACCTAACTACTCTTCACTGTTATAGACAGAACAGTTATACCACACCTAACTGCTCTTCACTGTTATAGACAGAACAATTACACCACACCTAACTGCTCTTCACTGTTATAGACAGAACAATTATACCACACCTAACTGCTCTTCACTGTTATAGACAGAACAGTTATACCACACCTAACTGCTTTTCAGCATTATAGACAGAACAATTATACCACACCGAACTACTCTTCACTGTTATAGACAGAACAGTTATACCACACCTAACTACTTTTCAGCATTATAGACAGAACAATTATACCACACCTAACTGCTCTTCACTGTTATAGACAGAACAATTATACCACACCTAACTGCTCTTCACTGTTATAGACAGAACAATTATACCACACCTAACTGCTCTTCACTGTTATAGACAGAACAGTTATACCACACCTAACTACTTTTCAGCATTATAGACAGAACAGTTATACCACACCTAACTGCTCTTCACTGTTATAGACAGAACAATTATACCACACCTAACTGCTCTTCACTGTTATAGACAGAACAATTATACCACACCTAACTGCTCTTCACTGTTATAGACAGAACAATTATACCACACCTAACTGCTTTTCACTGTTATAGACAGAACAGTTATACCACACCTAACTGCTTTTCAGCATTATAGACAGAACAGTTATACCACACCTAACTGCTCTTCACTATTATAGACAGAACAATTATACCACACCCAACTGCTTTTCACTGTTATAGACAGAACAATTATACCACACCTAACTGCTCTTCACTGTTATAGACAGAACAGTTATACCACACCTAACTGCTCTTCACTGTTATAGACAGAACAATTATACCACACCTAACTGCTCTTCACTGTTATAGACAGAACAATTATACCACACCTAACTGCTCTTCACTGTTATAGACAGAACAATTATACCACACCTAACTGCTTTTCAGCATTATAGACAGAACCGTTATACCACACATAAGTACTCTTCACTGTTATGGACAGAACAGTTATACCACACCTAACTGCTTTTCAGCATTATAGACAGAACCGTTATACCACACCTAACTACTTTTCAGCATTATAGACAGAACCGTTATACCACACCTAACTGCTTTTCAGCATTATAGACAGAACAATTATACCACACCTAACTGCTTTTCAGCATTATAGACAGAAAATTTATACCACACCTAACTGCTTTTCAGCATTATAGACAGAAAATTTATACCACACCAACTGCTTTTCAGCATTATAGACAGAACAGTTATACCACACATAACTGCTTTTCAGCATTATAGACAGAAAATTTATACCACACCCAACTGCTTTTCAGCATTATAGACAGAACAGTTATACCACACCTAACTGCTTTTCAGCTATATAGACAGAAAATTTATACCACACCCAACTGCTTTTCAGCATTATAGACAGAACAGTTATACCACACCTAACTGGTTTTCAGCATTATAGACAGAACAGTTATACCACACCCAACTGCTTTTCAGCATTATAGACAGAACAGTTATACCACACCTAACTGCTTTTCAGCATTATAGACAGAACAATTATACCACACCTAACTGCTTTTCAGCATTATAGACAGAACAGTTATACCACACCTAACTGCTTTTCAGCATTATAGACAGAACAGTTATACCACACCTAACTGCTTTTCAGCATTATAGACAGAACAATTATACCACACCTAACTGCTTTTCAGCATTATAGACAGAACAATTATACCACACCTAACTGCTTTTCAGCATTATAGACAGAACAATTATACCACACCTAGCTGCTTTTCAGCATTATAGACAGAACAGTTATACCACACCTAAGTGCTCTTCACTGTTATTGACGGAACAGTTATACCACACCTAACTGCTTTTCAGCATTATAGACAGAACAATTATACCACACCTAACTGCTTTTCAGCATTATAGACAGAACAGTTATACCACACCCAACTGCTCTTCACTGTTATAGACAGAACAGTTATACCACACCTAACTGCTTTTCAGCATTATAGACAGAACAGTTATACCACACCTAACTGCTCTTCACTGTTATAGACAGAACAGTTATACCACACCTAACTACTCTTCACTGTTATAGACAGAACAGTTATACCACACCTAAGTGCTTTTCAGCATTATAGACAGAACAGTTATACCACACCTAACTGCTTTTCAGCATTATAGACAGAAAATTATACCACACCCAACTGCTTTTCAGCATTATAGACAGAACAGTTATACCACACCTAACTGCTTTTCAGCATTATAGACAGAAAATTTATACCACACCCAACTGCTTTTCAGCATTATAGACAGAACAGTTATACCACACCTAACTGCTTTTCAGCATTATAGACAGAACAGTTATACCACACCTAACTGCTTTTCAGCATTATAGACAGAACAGTTATACCACACCTAACTGCTTTTCAGCATTATAGACAGAACAGTTATACCACACCCAACTGCTTTTCAGCATTATAGACAGAACAGTTATACCACACCTAACTGCTTTTCAGCATTATAGACAGAACAATTATACCACACCTAACTGCTTTTCAGCATTATAGACAGAACAGTTATACCACACCTAACTGCTTTTCAGCATTATAGACAGAACAGTTATACCACACCTAACTGCTTTTCAGCATTATAGACAGAACAATTATACCACACCTAACTGCTTTTCAGCATTATAGACAGAACAATTATACCACACCTAACTGCTTTTCAGCATTATAGACAGAACAGTTATACCACACCTAAGTGCTCTTCACTGTTATTGACAGAACAGTTATACCACACCTAACTGCTTTTCAGCATTATAGACAGAACAGTTATACCACACCTAACTGCTTTTCAGCATTATAGACAGAACAGTTATACCACACCTAACTGCTTTTCAGCATTATAGACAGAACAATTATACCACACCTAACTGCTTTTCAGCATTATAGACAGAACAATTATACCACACCTAACTGCTTTTCAGCATTATAGACAGAACAGTTATACCACACCTAAGTGCTCTTCACTGTTATTGACAGAACAGTTATACCACACCTAACTGCTTTTCAGCATTATAGACAGAACAATTATACCACACCTAACTGCTTTTCAGCATTATAGACAGAACAATTATACCACACCTAACTGCTTTTCAGCATTATAGACAGAACAGTTATACCACACCCAACTGCTCTTCACTGTTATAGACAGAACAGTTATACCACACCTAACTGCTCTTCACTGTTATAGACAGAACAGTTATACCACACCTAACTGCTTTTCAGCATTATAGACAGAACAGTTATACCACACCTAACTGCTCTTCACTGTTATAGACAGAACAGTTATACCACACCTAACTGCTTTTCAGCATTATAGACAGAACAATTATACCACACCCAACTGCTTTTCAGCATTATAGACAGAACAGTTATACCACACCTAACTGCTCTTCACTGTTATAGACAGAACAGTTATACCACACCTAACTGCTCTTCACTGTTATAGACAGAACAGTTATACCACACCTAACTGCTCTTCACTGTTATAGACAGAACAGTTATACCACACCTAACTGCTCTTCACTGTTATAGACAGAACAGTTATACCACACCTAACTGCTCTTCACTGTTATAGACAGAACAGTTATACCACACCTAACTACTCTTCACTGTTATGGACAGAACAATTATACCACACCTAACTGCTTTTCAGCATTATAGACAGAACAATTATACCACACCTAACTGCTTTTCAGCATTATAGACAGAACAATTATACCACACCTAACTGCTTTTCAGCATTATAGACAGAACAGTTATACCACACCTAAGTGCTCTTCACTGTTATTGACAGAACAGTTATACCACACCTAACTGCTTTTCAGCATTATAGACAGAACAGTTATACCACACCTAACTGCTTTTCAGCATTATAGACAGAACAATTATACCACACCTAACTGCTTTTCAGCATTATAGACAGAACAATTATACCACACCTAACTGCTTTTCAGCATTATAGACAGAAGAATTATACCACACCTAACTGCTTTTCAGCATTATAGAAAGAACAGTTATACCACACCTAAGTGCTCTTCACTGTTATTGACGGAACAGTTATACCACACCTAACTGCTTTTCAGCATTATAGACAGAACAATTATACCACACCTAACTGCTTTTCAGCATTATAGACAGAACAATTATACCACAACTAACTGCTTTTCAGCATTATAGACAGAACAGTTATACCACACCCAACTGCTCTTCACTGTTATAGACAGAACAGTTATACCACACCTAACTGCTTTTCAGCATTATAGACACAACAGTTATACCACACCTAACTGCTCTTCACTGTTATAGACAGAACAGTTATACTACACCTAACTGCTTTTCAGCATTATAGAGAGAACAGTTATACCACACCTAACTGCTCTTCACTGTTATAGACAGAACAGTTATACCACACCTAACTGCTTTTCAGCATTATAGACAGAACAATTATACCACACCCAACTGCTTTTCAGCATTATAGACAGAACAGTTATACCACACCTAACTGCTCTTCACTGTTATAGACAGAACAGTTATACCACACCTAACTGCTCTTCACTGTTATAGACAGAACAGTTATACCACACCTAACTGCTCTTCACTGTTATAGACAGAACAGTTATACCACACCTAACTGCTCTTCACTGTTATAGACAGAACAGTTATACCACACCTAACTGCTCTTCACTGTTATAGACAGAACAGTTATACCACACCTAACTGCTCTTCACTGTTATAGACAGAACAGTTATACCACACCTAACTGCTTTTCACTGTTATGGACAGAACAGTTATACCACACCTAACTGCTCTTCACTGTTATAGACAGAACAGTTATACCACACCTAACTGCTCTTCACTGTTATAGACAGAACAGTTATACCACACCTAACTGCTCTTCACTGTTATAGACAGAACAGTTATACCACACCTAACTGCTCTTCACTGTTATAGACAGAACAGTTATACCACACCTAACTGCTATTCACTGTTATAGACAGAACAGTTATACCACACCTAACTGCTCTTCACTGTTATAGACAGAACAGTTATACCACACCTAACTACTCTTCACTGTTATGGACAGAACAATTATACCACACCTAACTGCTTTTCAGCATTATAGACAGAACAATTATACCACACCTAACTGCTTTTCAGCATTATAGACAGAACAATTATACCACACCCAACTGCTTTTCAGCATTATAGACAGAACAATTATACCACACCTAACTGCTCTTCACTGTTATAGACAGAACAGTTATACCACACCTAACTACTTTTCAGCATTATAGACAGAACAATTATACCACACCTAACTGCTCTTCACTGTTATAGACAGAACAATTATACCACACCTAACTGCTCTTCACTGTTATAGACAGAACAATTATACCACACCTAACTGCTCTTCACTGTTATAGACAGAACAGTTATACCACACCTAACTACTTTTCAGCATTATAGACAGAACAGTTATACCACACCTAACTGCTCTTCACTGTTATAGACAGAACAATTATACCACATCTAACTGCTCTTCACTGTTATAGACAGAACAATTATACCACACGTAACTGCTCTTCACTGTTATAGACAGAACAATTATGCCACACCTAACTGCTTTTCACTGTTATAGACAGAACAGTTATACCACACCTAACTGCTTTTCAGCATTATAGACAGAACAGTTATACCACACCTAACTGCTCTTCACTATTATAGACAGAACAATTATACCACACCCAACTGCTTTTCACTGTTATAGACAGAACAATTATACCACACCTAACTGCTCTTCACTGTTATAGGCAGAACAGTTATACCACACCTAACTGCTCTTCACTGTTATAGACAGAACAATTATACCACACCTAACTGCTCTTCACTGTTATAGACAGAACAATTATACCACACCTAACTGCTCTTCACTGTTATAGACAGAACAATTATACCACACCTAACTGCTTTTCACTGTTATAGACAGAACAATTATACCACACCTAACTGCTCTTCACTGTTATAGACAGAACAGTTATACCACACCTAACTGCTCTTCACTGTTATAGACAGAACAATTATACCACACCTAACTGCTCTTCACTGTTATAGACAGAACAATTATACCACACCTAACTGCTCTTCACTGTTATAGACAGAACAGTTATACCACACCTAACTGCTCTTCACTGTTATAGACAGAACAATTATACCACACCTAACTGCTCTTCACTGTTATAGACAGAACAATTATACCACACCTAACTGCTCTTCACTGTTATAGACAGAACAATTATACCACACCTAACTGCTCTTCACTGTTATAGACAGAACAATTATACCACACCTAACTGCTCTTCACTGTTATAGACAGAACAATTATACCACACCTAACTGCTCTTCACTGTTATAGACAGAACAATTATACCACACCTAACTGCTCTTCACTGTTATAGACAGAACAATTATACCACACCTAACTGCTCTTCACTGTTATAGACAGAACAATTATACCACACCTAACTGCTTTTCAGCATTATAGACAGAACCGTTATACCACACATAAGTACTCTTCACTGTTATGGACAGAACAGTTATACCACACCTAACTGCTTTTCAGCATTATAGACAGAACCGTTATACCACACCTAACTACTTTTCAGCATTATAGACAGAACCGTTATACCACACCTAACTGCTTTTCAGCATTATAGACAGAACAATTATACCACACCTAACTGCTTTTCAGCATTATAGACAGAACAATTATACCACACCTAACTGCTCTTCACTGTTATAGACAGAACAGTTATACCACACCTAACTGCTTTTCAGCATTATAGACAGAACAGTTATACCACACCTAACTGCTCTTCACTGTTATAGACAGAACAATTATACCACATCTAACTGCTCTTCACTGTTATAGACAGAACAATTATACCACACGTAACTGCTCTTCACTGTTATAGACAGAACAATTATGCCACACCTAACTGCTTTTCACTGTTATAGACAGAACAGTTATACCACACCTAACTGCTTTTCAGCATTATAGACAGAACAGTTATACCACACCTAACTGCTCTTCACTATTATAGACAGAACAATTATACCACACCCAACTGCTTTTCACTGTTATAGACAGAACAATTATACCACACCTAACTGCTCTTCACTGTTATAGGCAGAACAGTTATACCACACCTAACTGCTCTTCACTGTTATAGACAGAACAATTATACCACACCTAACTGCTCTTCACTGTTATAGACAGAACAATTATACCACACCTAACTGCTCTTCACTGTTATAGACAGAACAATTATACCACACCTAACTGCTTTTCACTGTTATAGACAGAACAATTATACCACACCTAACTGCTCTTCACTGTTATAGACAGAACAGTTATACCACACCTAACTGCTTTTCAGCATTATAGACAGAACAGTTATACCACACCTAACTACTCTTCACTGTTATGGACAGAACAATTATACCACACCTAACTGCTTTTCAGCATTATAGACAGAACAATTATACCACACCTAACTGCTTTTCAGCATTATAGACAGAACAATTATACCACACCCAACTGCTTTTCAGCATTATAGACAGAACAATTATACCACACCTAACTGCTCTTCACTGTTATAGACAGAACAGTTATACCACACCTAACTGCTTTTCAGCATTATAGACAGAACAGTTATACCACACCTAACTGCTCTTCACTGTTATAGACAGAACAATTATACCACACCTAACTGCTCTTCACTGTTATAGACAGAACAATTATACCACACCTAACTGCTTTTCACTGTTATAGACAGAACAGTTATACCACACCTAACTGCTCTTCACTGTTATAGACAGAACAATTATACCACACCTAACTGCTCTTCACTGTTATAGACAGAACAATTATACCACACCTAACTGCTCTTCACTGTTATAGACAGAACAATTATACCACACCTAACTGCTTTTCAGCATTATAGACAGAATAATTATACCACACCTAACTGCTTTTCAGCATTATAGACAGAACAGTTATACCACACCTAACTGCTTTTCAGCATTATAGACAGAACAATTATACCACACCTAACTGCTCTTCACTGTTATAGACAGAACAATTATACCACACCTAACTGCTCTTCACTGTTATAGACAGAACAATTATACCACACCTAACTGCTCTTCACTGTTATAGACAGAACAGTTATACCACACCTAACTACTTTTCAGCATTATAGACAGAACAATTATACCACACCTAACTGCTCTTCAGCATTATAGACAGAACAGTTATACCACACCTAACTACTCTTCACTGTTATAGAGAGAACAGTTACACCACACCTAACTACTTTTCAGCATTATAGACAGAACAATTATACCACACCTAACTACTCTTCACTGTTATAGACAGAACAGTTATACCACACCTAACTACTTTTCAGCATTATAGACAGAACAATTATACCACACCTAACTACTCTTCACTGTTATAGACAGAACAGTTATACCACACCTAACTACTCTTCACTGTTATAGACAGAACAGTTATACCACACCTAACTACTCTTCACTGTTATAGACAGAACAGTTATACCACACCTAACTGCTTTTCAGCATTATAGACAGAAATGTTATACCACACCTAACTGCTCTTCACTGTTATAGACAGAACCGTTATACCACACCCAACTGCTTTTCAGCATTATAGACAGAACAGTTATACCACACCTAACTACTCTTCACTGTTATAGACAGAACAGTTATACCACACCTAACTGCTTTTCAGCATTATAGACAGAACAGTTATACCACACCTAACTACTCTTCACTGTTATAGGCAGAACAGTTATACCACACCTAACTGCTCTTCACTGTTATAGACAGAACAGTTATACCACACCTAACTACTTTTCAGCATTATAGACAGAACAGTTATACCACACCTAACTACTCTTCACTGTTATAGACAGAACAGTTATACCACACCTAACTACTCTTCACTGTTATAGACAGAACAGTTATACCACACCTAACTGCTCTTCACTGTTATAGACAGAACAATTACACCACACCTAACTGCTCTTCACTGTTATAGACAGAACAATTATACCACACCTAACTGCTCTTCACTGTTATAGACAGAACAGTTATACCACACCTAACTGCTTTTCAGCATTATAGACAGAACAATTATACCACACCGAACTACTCTTCACTGTTATAGACAGAACAGTTATACCACACCTAACTACTTTTCAGCATTATAGACAGAACAATTATACCACACCTAACTGCTCTTCACTGTTATAGACAGAACAATTATACCACACCTAACTGCTCTTCACTGTTATAGACAGAACAATTATACCACACCTAACTGCTCTTCACTGTTATAGACAGAACAGTTATACCACACCTAACTACTTTTCAGCATTATAGACAGAACAGTTATACCACACCTAACTGCTCTTCACTGTTATAGACAGAACAATTATACCACACCTAACTGCTCTTCACTGTTATAGACAGAACAATTATACCACACCTAACTGCTCTTCACTGTTATAGACAGAACAATTATACCACACCTAACTGCTTTTCACTGTTATAGACAGAACAGTTATACCACACCTAACTGCTTTTCAGCATTATAGACAGAACAGTTATACCACACCTAACTGCTCTTCACTATTATAGACAGAACAATTATACCACACCCAACTGCTTTTCACTGTTATAGACAGAACAATTATACCACACCTAACTGCTCTTCACTGTTATAGACAGAACAGTTATACCACACCTAACTGCTCTTCACTGTTATAGACAGAACAATTATACCACACCTAACTGCTCTTCACTGTTATAGACAGAACAATTATACCACACCTAACTGCTCTTCACTGTTATAGACAGAACAATTATACCACACCTAACTGCTTTTCAGCATTATAGACAGAACCGTTATACCACACATAAGTACTCTTCACTGTTATGGACAGAACAGTTATACCACACCTAACTGCTTTTCAGCATTATAGACAGAACCGTTATACCACACCTAACTACTTTTCAGCATTATAGACAGAACCGTTATACCACACCTAACTGCTTTTCAGCATTATAGACAGAACAATTATACCACACCTAACTGCTTTTCAGCATTATAGACAGAAAATTTATACCACACCTAACTGCTTTTCAGCATTATAGACAGAAAATTTATACCACACCAACTGCTTTTCAGCATTATAGACAGAACAGTTATACCACACATAACTGCTTTTCAGCATTATAGACAGAAAATTTATACCACACCCAACTGCTTTTCAGCATTATAGACAGAACAGTTATACCACACCTAACTGCTTTTCAGCTATATAGACAGAAAATTTATACCACACCCAACTGCTTTTCAGCATTATAGACAGAACAGTTATACCACACCTAACTGGTTTTCAGCATTATAGACAGAACAGTTATACCACACCCAACTGCTTTTCAGCATTATAGACAGAACAGTTATACCACACCTAACTGCTTTTCAGCATTATAGACAGAACAATTATACCACACCTAACTGCTTTTCAGCATTATAGACAGAACAGTTATACCACACCTAACTGCTTTTCAGCATTATAGACAGAACAGTTATACCACACCTAACTGCTTTTCAGCATTATAGACAGAACAATTATACCACACCTAACTGCTTTTCAGCATTATAGACAGAACAATTATACCACACCTAACTGCTTTTCAGCATTATAGACAGAACAATTATACCACACCTAGCTGCTTTTCAGCATTATAGACAGAACAGTTATACCACACCTAAGTGCTCTTCACTGTTATTGACGGAACAGTTATACCACACCTAACTGCTTTTCAGCATTATAGACAGAACAATTATACCACACCTAACTGCTTTTCAGCATTATAGACAGAACAGTTATACCACACCCAACTGCTCTTCACTGTTATAGACAGAACAGTTATACCACACCTAACTGCTTTTCAGCATTATAGACAGAACAGTTATACCACACCTAACTGCTCTTCACTGTTATAGACAGAACAGTTATACCACACCTAACTACTCTTCACTGTTATAGACAGAACAGTTATACCACACCTAAGTGCTTTTCAGCATTATAGACAGAACAGTTATACCACACCTAACTGCTTTTCAGCATTATAGACAGAAAATTATACCACACCCAACTGCTTTTCAGCATTATAGACAGAACAGTTATACCACACCTAACTGCTTTTCAGCATTATAGACAGAAAATTTATACCACACCCAACTGCTTTTCAGCATTATAGACAGAACAGTTATACCACACCTAACTGCTTTTCAGCATTATAGACAGAACAGTTATACCACACCTAACTGCTTTTCAGCATTATAGACAGAACAGTTATACCACACCTAACTGCTTTTCAGCATTATAGACAGAACAGTTATACCACACCCAACTGCTTTTCAGCATTATAGACAGAACAGTTATACCACACCTAACTGCTTTTCAGCATTATAGACAGAACAATTATACCACACCTAACTGCTTTTCAGCATTATAGACAGAACAGTTATACCACACCTAACTGCTTTTCAGCATTATAGACAGAACAGTTATACCACACCTAACTGCTTTTCAGCATTATAGACAGAACAATTATACCACACCTAACTGCTTTTCAGCATTATAGACAGAACAATTATACCACACCTAACTGCTTTTCAGCATTATAGACAGAACAGTTATACCACACCTAAGTGCTCTTCACTGTTATTGACAGAACAGTTATACCACACCTAACTGCTTTTCAGCATTATAGACAGAACAGTTATACCACACCTAACTGCTTTTCAGCATTATAGACAGAACAGTTATACCACACCTAACTGCTTTTCAGCATTATAGACAGAACAATTATACCACACCTAACTGCTTTTCAGCATTATAGACAGAACAATTATACCACACCTAACTGCTTTTCAGCATTATAGACAGAACAGTTATACCACACCTAAGTGCTCTTCACTGTTATTGACAGAACAGTTATACCACACCTAACTGCTTTTCAGCATTATAGACAGAACAATTATACCACACCTAACTGCTTTTCAGCATTATAGACAGAACAATTATACCACACCTAACTGCTTTTCAGCATTATAGACAGAACAGTTATACCACACCCAACTGCTCTTCACTGTTATAGACAGAACAGTTATACCACACCTAACTGCTCTTCACTGTTATAGACAGAACAGTTATACCACACCTAACTGCTTTTCAGCATTATAGACAGAACAGTTATACCACACCTAACTGCTCTTCACTGTTATAGACAGAACAGTTATACCACACCTAACTGCTTTTCAGCATTATAGACAGAACAATTATACCACACCCAACTGCTTTTCAGCATTATAGACAGAACAGTTATACCACTCCTAACTGCTCTTCACTGTTATAGACAGAACAGTTATACCACACCTAACTGCTCTTCACTGTTATAGACAGAACAGTTATACCACACCTAACTGCTCTTCACTGTTATAGACAGAACAGTTATACCACACCTAACTGCTCTTCACTGTTATAGACAGAACAGTTATACCACACCTAACTGCTCTTCACTGTTATAGACAGAACAGTTATACCACACCTAACTACTCTTCACTGTTATGGACAGAACAATTATACCACACCTAACTGCTTTTCAGCATTATAGACAGAACAATTATACCACACCCAACTGCTTTTCAGCATTATAGACAGAACAATTATACCACACCTAACTGCTCTTCACTGTTATAGACAGAACAGTTATACCACACCTAACTGCTTTTCAGCATTATAGACAGAACAGTTATACCACACCTAACTGCTCTTCACTGTTATAGACAGAACAATTATACCACACCTAACTGCTCTTCACTGTTATAGACAGAACAATTATACCACACCTAACTGCTCTTCACTGTTATAGACAGAACAGTTATACCACACCTAACTGCTCTTCACTGTTATAGACAGAACAATTATACCACACCTAACTGCTCTTCACTGTTATAGACAGAACAATTATACCACACCTAACTGCTCTTCACTGTTATAGACAGAACAATTATACCACACCTAACTGCTTTTCAGCATTATAGACAGAACAATTATACCACACCTAACTGCTTTTCAGCATTATAGACAGAACAGTTATACCACACCTAACTGCTTTTCAGCATTATAGACAGAACAATTATACCACACCTAACTGCTCTTCACTGTTATAGACAGAACAATTATACCACACCTAACTGCTCTTCACTGTTATAGACAGAACAATTATACCACACCTAACTGCTCTTCACTGTTATAGACAGAACAGTTATACCACACCTAACTACTTTTCAGCATTATAGACAGAACAATTATACCACACCTAACTGCTCTTCAGCATTATAGACAGAACAGTTATACCACACCTAACTACTCTTCACTGTTATAGAGAGAACAGTTACACCACACCTAACTACTTTTCAGCATTATAGACAGAACAATTATACCACACCTAACTACTCTTCACTGTTATAGACAGAACAGTTATACCACACCTAACTACTTTTCAGCATTATAGACAGAACAATTATACCACACCTAACTACTCTTCACTGTTATAGACAGAACAGTTATACCACACCTAACTACTTTTCAGCATTATAGACAGAACAATTATACCACACCTAACTACTCTTCACTGTTATAGACAGAACAGTTATACCACACCTAACTACTCTTCACTGTTATAGACAGAACAGTTATACCACACCTAACTACTCTTCACTGTTATAGACAGAACAATTATACCACACCTAACTGCTCTTCACTGTTATAGACAGAACAATTATACCACACCTAACTACTCTTCACTGTTACAGACAGAACAGTTATACCACACCTAACTGCTCTTCACTGTTATAGACAGAACAGTTATACCACACCTAACTACTCTTCACTGTTATAGACAGAACAATTATACCACACCTAACTGCTCTTCACTGTTATAGACAGAACAGTTATACCACACCCAACTGCTTTTCAGCATTATAGACAGAACAATTATACCACACCTAACTGCTTTTCAGCATTATAGACAGAACAGTTATACCACACCCAACTGCTTTTCAGCATTATAGACAGAACAGTTATACCACACCTAACTGCTCTTCACTGTTATAGACAGAACCGTTATACCACACCCAACTGCTTTTCAGCATTATAGACAGAACAGTTATACCACACCTAACTACTCTTCACTGTTATAGACAGAACAGTTATACCACACCTAACTGCTTTTCAGCATTATAGACAGAACAGTTATACCACACCTAACTACTCTTCACTGTTATAGACAGAACAGTTATACCACACCTAACTGCTCTTCACTGTTATAGACAGAACAGTTATACCACACCTAACTACTTTTCAGCATTATAGACAGAACAGTTCTACCACACCTAACTACTCTTCACTGTTATAGACAGAACAGTTATACCACACCTAACTACTCTTCACTGTTATAGACAGAACAGTTATACCACACCTAACTGCTCTTCACTGTTATAGACAGAACAATTATACCACACCTAACTGCTCTTCACTGTTATAGACAGAACAATTATACCACACCTAACTGCTCTTCACTGTTATAGACAGAACAATTATACCACACCTAACTGCTTTTCACTGTTATAGACAGAACAGTTATACCACACCTAACTGCTTTTCAGCATTATAGACAGAACAGTTATACCACACCTAACTGCTCTTCACTATTATAGACAGAACAATTATACCACACCCAACTGCTTTTCACTGTTATAGACAGAACAATTATACCACACCTAACTGCTCTTCACTGTTATAGACAGAACAGTTATACCACACCTAACTGCTCTTCACTGTTATAGACAGAACAATTATACCACACCTAACTGCTCTTCACTGTTATAGACAGAACAATTATACCACACCTAACTGTTCTTCACTGTTATAGACAGAACAATTATACCACACCTAACTGCTTTTCAGCATTATAGACAGAACCGTTATACCACACATAAGTACTCTTCACTGTTATGGACAGAACAGTTATACCACACCTAACTGCTTTTCAGCATTATAGACAGAACCGTTATACCACACCTAACTACTTTTCAGCATTATAGACAGAACCGTTATACCACACCTAACTGCTTTTCAGCATTATAGACAGAACAATTATACCACACCTAACTGCTTTTCAGCATTATAGACAGAAAATTTATACCACACCTAACTGCTTTTCAGCATTATAGACAGAAAATTTATACCACACCAACTGCTTTTCAGCATTATAGACAGAACAGTTATACCACACATAACTGCTTTTCAGCATTATAGACAGAAAATTTATACCACACCCAACTGCTTTTCAGCATTATAGACAGAACAGTTATACCACACCTAACTGCTTTTCAGCTATATAGACAGAAAATTTATACCACACCCAACTGCTTTTCAGCATTATAGACAGAACAGTTATACCACACCTAACTGGTTTTCAGCATTATAGACAGAACAGTTATACCACACCCAACTGCTTTTCAGCATTATAGACAGAACAGTTATACCACACCTAACTGCTTTTCAGCATTATAGACAGAACAATTATACCACACCTAACTGCTTTTCAGCATTATAGACAGAACAGTTATACCACACCTAACTGCTTTTCAGCATTATAGACAGAACAGTTATACCACACCTAACTGCTTTTCAGCATTATAGACAGAACAATTATACCACACCTAACTGCTTTTCAGCATTATAGACAGAACAATTATACCACACCTAACTGCTTTTCAGCATTATAGACAGAACAATTATACCACACCTAGCTGCTTTTCAGCATTATAGACAGAACAGTTATACCACACCTAAGTGCTCTTCACTGTTATTGACGGAACAGTTATACCACACCTAACTGCTTTTCAGCATTATAGACAGAACAATTATACCACACCTAACTGCTTTTCAGCATTATAGACAGAACAGTTATACCACACCCAACTGCTCTTCACTGTTATAGACAGAACAGTTATACCACACCTAACTGCTTTTCAGCATTATAGACAGAACAGTTATACCACACCTAACTGCTCTTCACTGTTATAGACAGAACAGTTATACCACACCTAACTACTCTTCACTGTTATAGACAGAACAGTTATACCACACCTAAGTGCTTTTCAGCATTATAGACAGAACAGTTATACCACACCTAACTGCTTTTCAGCATTATAGACAGAAAATTATACCACACCCAACTGCTTTTCAGCATTATAGACAGAACAGTTATACCACACCTAACTGCTTTTCAGCATTATAGACAGAAAATTTATACCACACCCAACTGCTTTTCAGCATTATAGACAGAACAGTTATACCACACCTAACTGCTTTTCAGCATTATAGACAGAACAGTTATACCACACCTAACTGCTTTTCAGCATTATAGACAGAACAGTTATACCACACCTAACTGCTTTTCAGCATTATAGACAGAACAGTTATACCACACCCAACTGCTTTTCAGCATTATAGACAGAACAGTTATACCACACCTAACTGCTTTTCAGCATTATAGACAGAACAATTATACCACACCTAACTGCTTTTCAGCATTATAGACAGAACAGTTATACCACACCTAACTGCTTTTCAGCATTATAGACAGAACAGTTATACCACACCTAACTGCTTTTCAGCATTATAGACAGAACAATTATACCACACCTAACTGCTTTTCAGCATTATAGACAGAACAATTATACCACACCTAACTGCTTTTCAGCATTATAGACAGAACAGTTATACCACACCTAAGTGCTCTTCACTGTTATTGACAGAACAGTTATACCACACCTAACTGCTTTTCAGCATTATAGACAGAACAGTTATACCACACCTAACTGCTTTTCAGCATTATAGACAGAACAGTTATACCACACCTAACTGCTTTTCAGCATTATAGACAGAACAATTATACCACACCTAACTGCTTTTCAGCATTATAGACAGAACAATTATACCACACCTAACTGCTTTTCAGCATTATAGACAGAACAGTTATACCACACCCAACTGCTCTTCACTGTTATAGACAGAACAGTTATACCACACCTAACTGCTCTTCACTGTTATAGACAGAACAGTTATACCACACCTAACTGCTTTTCAGCATTATAGACAGAACAGTTATACCACACCTAACTGCTCTTCACTGTTATAGACAGAACAGTTATACCACACCTAACTGCTTTTCAGCATTATAGACAGAACAATTATACCACACCCAACTGCTTTTCAGCATTATAGACAGAACAGTTATACCACACCTAACTGCTCTTCACTGTTATAGACAGAACAGTTATACCACACCTAACTGCTCTTCACTGTTATAGACAGAACAGTTATACCACACCTAACTGCTCTTCACTGTTATAGACAGAACAGTTATACCACACCTAACTGCTCTTCACTGTTATAGACAGAACAGTTATACCACACCTAACTGCTCTTCACTGTTATAGACAGAACAGTTATACCACACCTAACTACTCTTCACTGTTATGGACAGAACAATTATACCACACCTAACTGCTTTTCAGCATTATAGACAGAACAATTATACCACACCTAACTGCTTTTCAGCATTATAGACAGAACAATTATACCACACCCAACTGCTTTTCAGCATTATAGACAGAACAATTATACCACACCTAACTGCTCTTCACTGTTATAGACAGAACAGTTATACCACACCTAACTGCTTTTCAGCATTATAGACAGAACAGTTATACCACACCTAACTGCTCTTCACTGTTATAGACAGAACAATTATACCACACCTAACTGCTCTTCACTGTTATAGACAGAACAATTATACCACACCTAACTGCTCTTCACTGTTATAGACAGAACAGTTATACCACACCTAACTGCTCTTCACTGTTATAGACAGAACAATTATACCACACCTAACTGCTCTTCACTGTTATAGACAGAACAATTATACCACACCTAACTGCTCTTCACTGTTATAGACAGAACAATTATACCACACCTAACTGCTTTTCAGCATTATAGACAGAACAATTATACCACACCTAACTGCTTTTCAGCATTATAGACAGAACAGTTATACCACACCTAACTGCTTTTCAGCATTATAGACAGAACAATTATACCACACCTAACTGCTCTTCACTGTTATAGACAGAACAATTATACCACACCTAACTGCTCTTCACTGTTATAGACAGAACAATTATACCACACCTAACTGCTCTTCACTGTTATAGACAGAACAGTTATACCACACCTAACTACTTTTCAGCATTATAGACAGAACAATTATACCACACCTAACTGCTCTTCAGCATTATAGACAGAACAGTTATACCACACCTAACTACTCTTCACTGTTATAGAGAGAACAGTTACACCACACCTAACTACTTTTCAGCATTATAGACAGAACAATTATACCACACCTAACTACTCTTCACTGTTATAGACAGAACAGTTATACCACACCTAACTACTTTTCAGCATTATAGACAGAACAATTATACCACACCTAACTACTCTTCACTGTTATAGACAGAACAGTTATACCACACCTAACTACTTTTCAGCATTATAGACAGAACAATTATACCACACCTAACTACTCTTCACTGTTATAGACAGAACAGTTATACCACACCTAACTACTCTTCACTGTTATAGACAGAACAGTTATACCACACCTAACTACTCTTCACTGTTATAGACAGAACAATTATACCACACCTAACTGCTCTTCACTGTTATAGACAGAACAATTATACCACACCTAACTACTCTTCACTGTTACAGACAGAACAGTTATACCACACCTAACTGCTCTTCACTGTTATAGACAGAACAGTTATACCACACCTAACTACTCTTCACTGTTATAGACAGAACAATTATACCACACCTACCTGCTTTTCACTGTTATAGACAGAACAGTTATACCACACCCAACTGCTTTTCAGCATTATAGACAGAACAATTATACCACACCTAACTGCTTTTCAGCATTATAGACAGAACAGTTATACCACACCCAACTGCTTTTCAGCATTATAGACAGAACAGTTATACCACACCTAACTGCTCTTCACTGTTATAGACAGAACCGTTATACCACACCCAACTGCTTTTCAGCATTATAGACAGAACAGTTATACCACACCTAACTACTCTTCACTGTTATAGACAGAACAGTTATACCACACCTAACTGCTTTTCAGCATTATAGACAGAACAGTTATACCACACCTAACTACTCTTCACTGTTATAGACAGAACAGTTATACCACACCTAACTGCTCTTCACTGTTATAGACAGAACAGTTATACCACACCTAACTACTTTTCAGCATTATAGACAGAACAGTTCTACCACACCTAACTACTCTTCACTGTTATAGACAGAACAGTTATACCACACCTAACTACTCTTCACTGTTATAGACAGAACAGTTATACCACACCTAACTGCTCTTCACTGTTATAGACAGAACAATTACACCACACCTAACTGCTCTTCACTGTTATAGACAGAACAATTATACCACACCTAACTGCTCTTCACTGTTATAGACAGAACAGTTATACCACACCTAACTGCTTTTCAGCATTATAGACAGAACAATTATACCACACCGAACTACTCTTCACTGTTATAGACAGAACAGTTATACCACACCTAACTACTTTTCAGCATTATAGACAGAACAATTATACCACACCTAACTGCTCTTCACTGTTATAGACAGAACAATTATACCACACCTAACTGCTCTTCACTGTTATAGACAGAACAATTATACCACACCTAACTGCTCTTCACTGTTATAGACAGAACAGTTATACCACACCTAACTACTTTTCAGCATTATAGACAGAACAGTTATACCACACCTAACTGCTCTTCACTGTTATAGACAGAACAATTATACCACACCTAACTGCTCTTCACTGTTATAGACAGAACAATTATACCACACCTAACTGCTCTTCACTGTTATAGACAGAACAATTATACCACACCTAACTGCTTTTCACTGTTATAGACAGAACAGTTATACCACACCTAACTGCTTTTCAGCATTATAGACAGAACAGTTATACCACACCTAACTGCTCTTCACTATTATAGACAGAACAATTATACCACACCCAACTGCTTTTCACTGTTATAGACAGAACAATTATACCACACCTAACTGCTCTTCACTGTTATAGACAGAACAGTTATACCACACCTAACTGCTCTTCACTGTTATAGACAGAACAATTATACCACACCTAACTGCTCTTCACTGTTATAGACAGAACAATTATACCACACCTAACTGCTCTTCACTGTTATAGACAGAACAATTATACCACACCTAACTGCTTTTCAGCATTATAGACAGAACCGTTATACCACACATAAGTACTCTTCACTGTTATGGACAGAACAGTTATACCACACCTAACTGCTTTTCAGCATTATAGACAGAACCGTTATACCACACCTAACTACTTTTCAGCATTATAGACAGAACCGTTATACCACACCTAACTGCTTTTCAGCATTATAGACAGAACAATTATACCACACCTAACTGCTTTTCAGCATTATAGACAGAAAATTTATACCACACCTAACTGCTTTTCAGCATTATAGACAGAAAATTTATACCACACCAACTGCTTTTCAGCATTATAGACAGAACAGTTATACCACACATAACTGCTTTTCAGCATTATAGACAGAAAATTTATACCACACCCAACTGCTTTTCAGCATTATAGACAGAACAGTTATACCACACCTAACTGCTTTTCAGCATTATAGACAGAAAATTTATACCACACCCAACTGCTTTTCAGCATTATAGACAGAACAGTTATACCACACCTAACTGCTTTTCAGCATTATAGACAGAACAGTTATACCACACCCAACTGCTTTTCAGCATTATAGACAGAACAGTTATACCACACCTAACTGCTTTTCAGCATTATAGACAGAACAATTATACCACACCTAACTGCTTTTCAGCATTATAGACAGAACAGTTATACCACACCTAACTGCTTTTCAGCATTATAGACAGAACAGTTATACCACACCTAACTGCTTTTCAGCATTATAGACAGAACAATTATACCACACCTAACTGCTTTTCAGCATTATAGACAGAACAATTATACCACACCTAACTGCTTTTCAGCATTATAGACAGAACAATTATACCACACCTAGCTGCTTTTCAGCATTATAGACAGAACAGTTATACCACACCTAAGTGCTCTTCACTGTTATTGACGGAACAGTTATACCACACCTAACTGCTTTTCAGCATTATAGACAGAACAATTATACCACACCTAACTGCTTTTCAGCATTATAGACAGAACAGTTATACCACACCCAACTGCTCTTCACTGTTATAGACAGAACAGTTATACCACACCTAACTGCTTTTCAGCATTATAGACAGAACAGTTATACCACACCTAACTGCTCTTCACTGTTATAGACAGAACAGTTATACCACACCTAACTGCTTTTCAGCGTTATAGACAGAACAGTTATACCACACCTAACTGCTCTTCACTGTTATAGACAGAACAGTTATACCACACCTAACTGCTTTTCAGCATTATAGACAGAACAATTATACCACACCCAACTGCTTTTCAGCATTATAGACAGAACAGTTATACCACACCTAACTGCTCTTCACTGTTATAGACAGAACAGTTATACCACACCTAACTGCTTTTCAGCATTATAGACAGAACAATTATACCACACCTAACTGCTTTTCAGCATTATAGACAGAACAGTTATACCACACCTAAGTGCTCTTCACTGTTATTCACAGAACAGTTATACCACACCTAACTGCTTTTCAGCATTATAGACAGAACAGTTATACCACACCTAAGTGCTTTTCAGCATTATAGACAGAACAGTTATACCACACCTAACTGCTTTTCAGCATTATAGACAGAACAATTATACCACACCTAACTGCTTTTCAGCATTATAGACAGAACAATTATACCACACCTAACTGCTTTTCAGCATTATAGACAGAACAATTATACCACACCTAACTGCTTTTCAGCATTATAGACAGAACAATTATACCACACCTAACTGCTTTTCAGCATTATAGACAGAACAGTTATACCACACCTAAGTGCTCTTCACTGTTATTGACGGAACAGTTATACCACACCTAACTGCTTTTCAGCATTATAGACAGAACAATTATACCACACCTAACTGCTTTTCAGCATTATAGACAGAACAATTATACCACACCTAACTGCTTTTCAGCATTATAGACAGAACAGTTATACCACACCTAAGTGCTCTTCACTGTTATAGACAGAACAGTTATACCACACCTAACTGCTTTTCAGCATTATAGACACAACAGTTATACCACACCTAACTGCTCTTCACTGTTATAGACAGAACAGTTATACCACACCTAACTGCTTTTCAGCATTATAGACAGAACAGTTATACCACACCTAACTGCTTTTCAGCATTATAGACAGAACAGTTATACCACACCTAACTGCTCTTCACTGTTATAGACAGAACAGTTATACCACACCTAACTGCTTTTCAGCATTATAGACAGAACAATTATACCACACCCAACTGCTTTTCAGCATTATAGACAGAACAGTTATACCACACCTAACTGCTCTTCACTGTTATAGACAGAACAGTTATACCACACCTAACTGCTCTTCACTGTTATAGACAGAACAGTTATACCACACCTAACTGCTCTTCACTGTTATAGACAGAACAGTTATACCACACCTAACTGCTCTTCACTGTTATAGACAGAACAGTTATACCACACCTAACTGCTCTTCACTGTTATAGACAGAACAGTTATACCACACCTAACTGCTTTTCACTGTTATGGACAGAACAGTTATACCACACCTAACTGCTCTTCACTGTTATAGACAGAACAGTTATACCACACCTAACTGCTCTTCACTGTTATAGACAGAACAGTTATACCACACCTAACTGCTCTTCACTGTTATAGACAGAACAGTTATACCACACCTAACTGCTCTTCACTGTTATAGACAGAACAGTTATACCACACCTAACTGCTCTTCACTGTTATAGACAGAACAGTTATACCACACCTAACTGCTCTTCACTGTTATAGACAGAACAGTTATACCACACCTAACTACTCTTCACTGTTATGGACAGAACAATTATACCACACCTAACTGCTTTTCAGCATTATAGACAGAACAATTATACCACACCTAACTGCTTTTCAGCATTATAGACAGAACAATTATACCACACCCAACTGCTTTTCAGCATTATAGACAGAACAATTATACCACACCTAACTACTTTTCAGCATTATAGACAGAACAATTATACCACACCTAACTGCTCTTCACTGTTATAGACAGAACAATTATACCACACCTAACTGCTCTTCACTGTTATAGACAGAACAGTTATACCACACCTAACTACTTTTCAGCATTATAGATAGAACAGTTATACCACACCTAACTGCTCTTCACTGTTATAGACAGAACAATTATACCACACCTAACTGCTCTTCACTGTTATAGACAGAACAATTATACCACACCTAACTGCTCTTCACTGTTATAGACAGAACAATTATACCACACCTAACTGCTTTTCACTGTTATAGACAGAACAGTTATACCACACCTAACTGCTTTTCAGCATTATAGACAGAACAGTTATACCACACCTAACTGCTCTTCACTATTATAGACAGAACAATTATACCACACCCAACTGCTTTTCACTGTTATAGACAGAACAATTATACCACACCTAACTGCTCTTCACTGTTATAGACAGAACAGTTATACCACACCTAACTGCTCTTCACTGTTATAGACAGAACAATTATACCACACCTAACTGCTCTTCACTGTTATAGACAGAACAATTATACCACACCTAACTGCTCTTCACTGTTATAGACAGAACAATTATACCACACCTAACTGCTTTTCACTGTTATAGACAGAACAATTATACCACACCTAACTGCTCTTCACTGTTATAGACAGAACAGTTATACCACACCTAACTGCTCTTCACTGTTATAGACAGAACAATTATACCACACCTAACTGCTCTTCACTGTTATAGACAGAACAATTATACCACACCTAACTGCTCTTCACTGTTATAGACAGAACAGTTATACCACACCTAACTGCTCTTCACTGTTATAGACAGAACAATTATACCACACCTAACTGCTCTTCACTGTTATAGACAGAACAATTATACCACACCTAACTGCTCTTCACTGTTATAGACAGAACAATTATACCACACCTAACTGCTCTTCACTGTTATAGACAGAACAATTATACCACACCTAACTGCTCTTCACTGTTATAGACAGAACAATTATACCACACCTAACTGCTCTTCACTGTTATAGACAGAACAATTATACCACACCTAACTGCTCTTCACTGTTATAGACAGAACAATTATACCACACCTAACTGCTCTTCACTGTTATAGACAGAACAATTATACCACACCTAACTGCTTTTCAGCATTATAGACAGAACCGTTATACCACACATAAGTACTCTTCACTGTTATGGACAGAACAGTTATACCACACCTAACTGCTTTTCAGCATTATAGACAGAACCGTTATACCACACCTAACTACTTTTCAGCATTATAGACAGAACCGTTATACCACACCTAACTGCTTTTCAGCATTATAGACAGAACAATTATACCACACCTAACTGCTTTTCAGCATTATAGACAGAAAATTTATACCACACCTAACTGCTTTTCAGCATTATAGACAGAAAATTTATACCACACCAACTGCTTTTCAGCATTATAGACAGAACAGTTATACCACACCTAACTGCTTTTCAGCATTATAGACAGAAAATTATACCATACCCAACTGCTTTTCAGCATTATAGACAGAACAGTTATACCACACCTAACTGCTTTTCAGCATTATAGACAGAAAATTTATACCACACCCAACTGCTTTTCAGCATTATAGACAGAACAGTTATACCACACCTAACTGCTTTTCAGCATTATAGACAGAACAGTTATACCACACCCAACTGCTTTTCAGCATTATAGACAGAACAGTTATACCACACCTAACTGCTTTTCAGCATTATAGACAGAACAGTTATACCACACCCAACTGCTTTTCAGCATTATAGACAGAACAGTTATACCACACCTAACTGCTTTTCAGCATTATAGACAGAACAATTATACCACACCTAACTGCTTTTCAGCATTATAGACAGAACAGTTATACCACACCTAACTGCTTTTCAGCATTATAGACAGAACAGTTATACCACACCTAACTGCTTTTCAGCATTATAGACAGAACAATTATACCACACCTAACTGCTTTTCAGCATTATAGACAGAACAGTTATACCACACCTAACTGCTTTTCAGCATTATAGACAGAACAATTATACCACACCTAACTGCTTTTCAGCATTATAGACAGAACAATTATACCACACCTAACTGCTTTTCAGCATTATAGACAGAACAGTTATACCACACCCAACTGCTCTTCACTGTTATAGACAGAACAGTTATACCACACCTAACTGCTCTTCACTGTTATAGACAGAACAGTTATACCACACCTAACTGCTTTTCAGCATTATAGACAGAACAGTTATACCACACCTAACTGCTCTTCACTGTTATAGACAGAACAGTTATACCACACCTAACTGCTTTTCAGCATTATAGACAGAACAGTTATACCACACCTAACTGCTCTTCACTGTTATAGACAGAACAGTTATACCACACCTAACTGCTCTTCACTGTTATAGACAGAACAGTTATACCACACCTAACTGCTCTTCACTGTTATAGACAGAACAGTTATACCACACCTAACTGCTCTTCACTGTTATAGACAGAACAGTTATACCACACCTAACCACTCTTCACTGTTATGGACAGAACAATTATACCACACCTAACTGCTTTTCAGCATTATAGACAGAACAATTATACCACACCTAACTGCTTTTCAGCATTATAGACAGAACAATTATACCACACCCAACTGCTTTTCAGCATTATAGACAGAACAATTATACCACACCTAACTGCTCTTCACTGTTATAGACAGAACAGTTATACCACACCTAACTGCTTTTCAGCATTATAGACAGAACAGTTATACCACACCTAACTGCTTTTCACTGTTATAGACAGAACAATTATACCACACCTAACTGCTCTTCACTGTTATAGACAGAACAATTATACCACACCTAACTGCTCTTCACTGTTATAGACAGAACAGTTATACCACACCTAACTGCTCTTCACTGTTATAGACAGAACAATTATACCACACCTAACTGCTCTTCACTGTTATAGACAGAACAATTATACCACACCTAACTGCTCTTCACTGTTATAGACACAACAATTATACCACACCTAACTGCTTTTCAGCATTATAGACAGAACAATTATACCACACCTAACTGCTTTTCAGCATTATAGACAGAACAGTTATACCACACCTAACTGCTTTTCAGCATTATAGACGGAACAATTATACCACACCTAACTGCTCTTCACTGTTATAGACAGAACAATTATACCACACCTAACTGCTCTTCACTGTTATAGACAGAACAATTATACCACACCTAACTGCTCTTCACTGTTATAGACAGAACAGCTATACCACACCTAACTACTTTTCAGCATTATAGACAGAACAATTATACCACACCTAACTGCTCTTCAGCATTATAGACAGAACAGTTATACCACACCTAACTCTCTTCACTGTTATAGACAGAACAGTTATACCACACCTAACTACTTTTCAGCATTATAGACACAACAATTATACCACACCTAACTACTCTTCACTGTTATAGACAGAACAGTTATACCACACCTAACTACTTTTCAGCATTATAGACAGAACAATTATACCACACCTAACTACTCTTCACTGTTATAGACAGCACAGTTATACCACACCTAACTACTTTTCAGCATTATAGACAGAACAATTATACCACACCTAACTACTCTTCACTGTTATAGACAGAACAGTTATACCACACCCAACTGCTCTTCACTGTTATAGACAGAACAATTATACCACACCTAACTACTCTTCACTGTTATAGACAGAACAATTATACCACACCTAACTGCTCTTCACTGTTATAGACAGAACAGTTATACCACACCTAACTGCTCTTCACTGTTATAGACAGAACAGTTATACCACACCTAACTGCTCTTCACTGTTATAGACAGAACAATTATACCACATCTAACTGCTCTTCACTGTTATAGACAGAACAGTTATACCACACCTAACTGCTCTTCACTGTTATAGACAGAACAGTTATACCACACCTAACTACTCTTCACTGTTATAGACAGAACAGTTATACCACACCTAACTGCTCTTCACTGTTATAGACAGAACAGTTATACCACACCTAACTACTCTTCACTGTTATAGACAGAACAATTATACCACACCTAACTGCTCTTCACTGTTATAGACAGAACAGTTATACCACACCTAACTGCTCTTCACTGTTATAGACAGAACAGTTATACCACACCTAACTGCTCTTCACTGTTATAGACAGAACAATTATACCACACCTAACTGCTCTTCACTGTTATAGACAGAACAGTTATACCACACCTAAGTGCTCTTCACTGTTATTGACAGAACAGTTATACCACACCTAACTGCTTTTCAGCATTATAGACAGAACAGTTATACCACACTTAACTGCTTTTCAGCATTATAGACAGAACAGTTATACCACACCTAACTGCTTTTCAGCATTATAGACAGAACAATTATACCACACCTAACTGCTTTTCAGCATTATAGACAGAACAATTATACCACACCTAACTGCTTTTCAGCATTATAGACAGAACAATTATACCACACCTAACTGCTTTTCAGCATTATAGACAGAACAATTATACCACACCTAACTGCTTTTCAGCATTATAGACAGAACAGTTATACCACACCTAAGTGCTCTTCACTGTTATTGACGGAACAGTTATACCACACCTAACCGCTTTTCAGCATTATAGACAGAACAATTATACCACACCTAACTGCTTTTCAGCATTATAGACAGAACAATTATACCACACCTAACTGCTTTTCAGCATTATAGACAGAACAGTTATACCACACCCAACTGCTCTTCACTGTTATAGACAGAACAGTTATACCACACCTAACTGCTTTTCAGCATTATAGACACAACAGTTATACCACACCTAACTGCTCTTCACTGTTATAGACAGAACAGTTATACCACACCTAACTGCTTTTCAGCATTATAGACAGAACAGTTATACCACACCTAACTGCTCTTCACTGTTATAGACAGAACAGTTATACCACACCTAACTGCTTTTCAGCATTATAGACAGAACAATTATACCACACCCAACTGCTTTTCAGCATTATAGACAGAACAGTTATACCACACCTAACTGCTCTTCACTGTTATAGACAGAACAGTTATACCACACCTAACTGCTCTTCACTGTTATAGACAGAACAGTTATACCACACCTAACTGCTCTTCACTGTTATAGACAGAACAGTTATACCACACCTAACTGCTCTTCACTGTTATAGACAGAACAGTTATACCACACCTAACTGCTCTTCACTGTTATAGACAGAACAGTTATACCACACCTAACTGCTTTTCACTGTTATGGACAGAACAGTTATACCACACCTAACTGCTCTTCACTGTTATAGACAGAACAGTTATACCACACCTAACTGCTCTTCACTGTTATAGACAGAACAGTTATACCACACCTAACTGCTCTTCACTGTTATAGACAGAACAGTTATACCACACCTAACTGCTCTTCACTGTTATAGACAGAACAGTTATACCACACCTAACTGCTCTTCACTGTTATAGACAGAACAGTTATACCACACCTAACTGCTCTTCACTGTTATAGACAGAACAGTTATACCACACCTAACTACTCTTCACTGTTATGGACAGAACAATTATACCACACCTAACTGCTTTTCAGCATTATAGACAGAACAATTATACCACACCTAACTGCTTTTCAGCATTATAGACAGAACAATTATACCACACCCAACTGCTTTTCAGCATTATAGACAGAACAATTATACCACACCTAACTGCTCTTCACTGTTATAGACATAACAGTTATACCACACCTAACTACTTTTCAGCATTATAGACAGAACAATTATACCACACCTAACTGCTCTTCACTGTTATAGACAGAACAATTATACCACACCTAACTGCTCTTCACTGTTATAGACAGAACAATTATACCACACCTAACTGCTCTTCACTGTTATAGACAGAACAGTTATACCACACCTAACTACTTTTCAGCATTATAGACAGAACAGTTATACCACACCTAACTGCTCTTCACTGTTATAGACAGAACAATTATACCACACCTAACTGCTCTTCACTGTTATAGACAGAACAATTATACCACACCTAACTGCTCTTCACTGTTATAGACAGAACAATTATACCACACCTAACTGCTTTTCACTGTTATAGACAGAACAGTTATACCACACCTAACTGCTTTTCAGCATTATAGACAGAACAGTTATACCACACCTAACTGCTCTTCACTATTATAGACAGAACAATTATACCACACCCAACTGCTTTTCACTGTTATAGACAGAACAATTATACCACACCTAACTGCTCTTCACTGTTATAGACAGAACAGTTATACCACACCTAACTGCTCTTCACTGTTATAGACAGAACAATTATACCACACCTAACTGCTCTTCACTGTTATAGACAGAACAATTATACCACACCTAACTGCTCTTCACTGTTATAGACAGAACAATTATACCACACCTAACTGCTTTTCACTGTTATAGACAGAACAATTATACCACACCTAACTGCTCTTCACTGTTATAGACAGAACAGTTATACCACACCTAACTGCTCTTCACTGTTATAGACAGAACAATTATACCACACCTAACAGCTCTTCACTGTTATAGACAGAACAATTATACCACACCTAACTGCTATTCACTGTTATAGACAGAACAGTTATACCACACCTAACTGCTCTTCACTGTTATAGACAGAACAATTGTACCACACCTAACTGCTCTTCACTGTTATAGACAGAACAATTATACCACACCTAACTGCTCTTCACTGTTATAGACAGAACAATTATACCACACCTAACTGCTCTTCACTGTTATAGACAGAACAATTATACCACACCTAACTGCTCTTCACTGTTATAGAAAGAACAATTATACCACACCTAACTGCTCTTCACTGTTATAGACAGAACAATTATACCACACCTAACTGCTCTTCACTGTTATAGACAGAACAATTATACCACACCTAACTGCTCTTCACTGTTATAGACAGAACAATTATACCACACCTAACTGCTTTTCAGCATTATAGACAGAACCGTTATACCACACATAAGTACTCTTCACTGTTATGGACAGAACAGTTATACCACACCTAACTGCTTTTCAGCATTATAGACAGAACCGTTATACCACACCTAACTACTTTTCAGCATTATAGACAGAACCGTTATACCACACCTAACTGCTTTTCAGCATTATAGACAGAACAATTATACCACACCTAACTGCTTTTCAGCATTATAGACAGAAAATTTATACCACACCTAACTGCTTTTCAGCATTATAGACAGAAAATTTATACCACACCAACTGCTTTTCAGCATTATAGACAGAACAGTTATACCACACCTAACTGCTTTTCAGCATTATAGACAGAAAATTATACCACACCCAACTGCTTTTCAGCATTATAGACAGAACAGTTATACCACACCTAACTGCTTTTCAGCATTATAGACAGAAAATTTATACCACACCCAACTGCTTTTCAGCATTATAGACAGAACAGTTATACCACACCTAACTGCTTTTCAGCATTATAGACAGAACAGTTATACCACACCTAACTGCTTTTCAGCATTATAGACAGAACAGTTATACCACACCTAACTGCTTTTCAGCATTATAGACAGAACAGTTATACCACACCCAGCTGCTTTTCAGCATTATAGACAGAACAGTTATACCACACCTAACTGCTTTTCAGCATTATAGACAGAACAATTATACCACACCTAACTGCTTTTCAGCATTATAGACAGAACAGTTATACCACACCTAACTGCTTTTCAGCATTATAGACAGAACAGTTATACCACACCTAACTGCTTTTCAGCATTATAGACAGAACAATTATACCACACCTAACTGCTTTTCAGCATTATAGACAGAACAATTATACCACACCTAACTGCTTTTCAGCATTATAGACAGAACAATTATACCACACCTAACTGCTTTTCAGCATTATAGACAGAACAGTTATACCACACCTAAGTGCTCTTCACTGTTATTGACAGAACAGTTATACCACACCTAACTGCTTTTCAGCATTATAGACAGAACAGTTATACCACACCTAACTGCTTTTCAGCATTATAGACAGAACAATTATACCACACCTAACTGCTTTTCGCATTATAGACAGAACAATTATACCACACCTAACTGCTTTTCAGCATTATAGACAGAACAGTTATACCACACCTAAGTGCTCTTCACTGTTATTGACAGAACAGTTATACCACACCTAACTGCTTTTCAGCATTATAGACAGAACAATTATACCACACCTAACTGCTTTTCAGCATTATAGACAGAACAGTTATACCACACCCAACTGCTCTTCACTGTTATAGACAGAACAGTTATACCACACCTAACTGCTCTTCACTGTTATAGACAGAACAGTTATACCACACCTAACTGCTTTTCAGCATTATAGACAGAACAGTTATACCACACCTAACTGCTCTTCACTGTTATAGACAGAACAGTTATACCACACCTAACTGCTTTTCAGCATTATAGACAGAACAATTATACCACACCCAACTGCTTTTCAGCATTATAGACAGAACAGTTATACCACACCTAACTGCTCTTCACTGTTATAGACAGAACAGTTATACCACACCTAACTGCTCTTCACTGTTATAGACAGAACAGTTATACCACACCTAACTGCTCTTCACTGTTATAGACAGAACAGTTATACCACACCTAACTGCTCTTCACTGTTATAGACAGAACAGTTATACCACACCTAACTGCTCTTCACTGTTATAGACAGAACAGTTATACCACACCTAACTGCTCTTCACTGTTATAGACAGAACAGTTATTCCACACCTAACTACTCTTCACTGTTATGGACAGAACAATTATACCACACCTAACTGCTTTTCAGCATTATAGACAGAACAATTATACCACACCTAACTGCTTTTCAGCATTATAGACAGAACAATTATACCACACCCAACTGCTTTTCAGCATTATAGACAGAACAATTATACCACACCTAACTGCTCTTCACTGTTATAGACAGAACAGTTATACCACACCTAACTGCTTTTCAGCATTATAGACAGAACAGTTATACCACACCTAACTGCTCTTCACTGTTATAGACAGAACAATTATACCACACCTAACTGCTCTTCACTGTTATAGACAGAACAATTATACCACACCTAACTGCTCTTCACTGTTATAGACAGAACAGTTATACCACACCTAACTGCTCTTCACTGTTATAGACAGAACAATTATACCACACCTAACTGCTCTTCACTGTTATAGACAGAACAATTATACCACACCTAACTGCTCTTCACTGTTATAGACACAACAATTATACCACACCTAACTGCTTTTCAGCATTATAGACAGAACAATTATACCACACCTAACTGCTTTTCAGCATTATAGACAGAACAGTTATACCACACCTAAGTGCTCTTCACTGTTATTGACAGAACAGTTATACCACACCTAACTGCTTTTCAGCATTATAGACAGAACAGTTATACCACACCTAACTGCTTTTCAGCATTATAGACAGAACAATTATACCACACCTAACTGCTTTTCAGCATTATAGACAGAACAATTATATCACACCTAACTGCTTTTCAGCATTATAGACAGAACAGTTATACCACACCTAAGTGCTCTTCACTGTTATTGACAGAACAGTTATACCACACCTAACTGCTTTTCAGCATTATAGACAGAACAATTATACCACACCTAACTGCTTTTCAGCATTATAGACAGAACAATTATACCACACCTAACTGCTTTTCAGCATTATAGACAGAACAGTTATACCACACCCAACTGCTCTTCACTGTTATAGACAGAACAGTTATACCACACCTAACTGCTCTTCACTGTTATAGACAGAACAGTTATACCACACCTAACTGCTTTTCAGCATTATAGACAGAACAGTTATACCACACCTAACTGCTCTTCACTGTTATAGACAGAACAGTTATACCACACCTAACTGCTTTTCAGCATTATAGACAGAACAATTATACCACACCCAACTGCTTTTCAGCATTATAGACAGAACAGTTATACCACACCTAACTGCTCTTCACTGTTATAGACAGAACAGTTATACCACACCTAACTGCTCTTCACTGTTATAGACAGAACAGTTATACCACACCTAACTGCTCTTCACTGTTATAGACAGAACAGTTATACCACACCTAACTGCTCTTCACTGTTATAGACAGAACAGTTATACCACACCTAACTGCTCTTCACTGTTATAGACAGAACAGTTATACCACACCTAACTACTCTTCACTGTTATGGACAGAACAATTATACCACACCTAACTGCTTTTCAGCATTATAGACAGAACAATTATACCACACCTAACTGCTTTTCAGCATTATAGACAGAACAATTATACCACACCCAACTGCTTTTCAGCATTATAGACAGAACAATTATACCACACCTAACTGCTCTTCACTGTTATAGACAGAACAGTTATACCACACCTAACTGCTTTTCAGCATTATAGACAGAACAGTTATACCACACCTAACTGCTCTTCACTGTTATAGACAGAACAATTATACCACACATAACTGCTCTTCACTGTTATAGACAGAACAATTATACCACACCTAACTGCTCTTCACTGTTATAGACAGAACAGTTATACCACACCTAACTGCTCTTCACTGTTATAGACAGAACAATTATACCACACCTAACTGCTCTTCACTGTTATAGACAGAACAATTATACCACACCTAACTGCTCTTCACTGTTATAGACAGAACAATTATACCACACCTAACTGCTTTTCAGCATTATAGACAGAACAATTATACCACACCTAACTGCTTTTCAGCATTATAGACAGAACAGTTATACCACACCTAACTGCTTTTCAGCATTATAGAAAGAACAATTATACCACACCTAACTGCTCTTCACTGTTATAGACAGAACAATTATACCACACCTAACTGCTCTTCACTGTTATAGACAGAACAATTATACCACACCTAACTGCTCTTCACTGTTATAGACAGAACAGTTATACCACACCTAACTACTTTTCAGCATTATAGACAGAACAATTATACCACACCTAACTGCTCTTCAGCATTATAGACAGAACAGTTATACCACACCTAACTACTCTTCACTGTTATAGAGAGAACAGTTACACCACACCTAACTACTTTTCAGCATTATAGACAGAACAATTATACCACACCTAACTACTCTTCACTGTTATAGACAGAACAGTTATACCACACCTAACTACTTTTCAGCATTATAGACAGAACAATTATACCACACCTAACTACTCTTCACTGTTATAGACAGAACAGTTATACCACACCTAACTACTTTTCAGCATTATAGACAGAACAATTATACCACACCTAACTACTCTTCACTGTTATAGACAGAACAGTTATACCACACCTAACTACTCTTCACTGTTATAGACAGAACAGTTATACCACACCTAACTACTCTTCACTGTTATAGACAGAACAATTATACCACACCTAACTGCTCTTCACTGTTATAGACAGAACAATTATACCACACCTAACTACTCTTCACTGTTACAGACAGAACAGTTATACCACACCTAACTGCTCTTCACTGTTATAGACAGAACAGTTATACCACACCTAACTACTCTTCACTGTTATAGACAGAACAATTATACCACACCTAACTGCTCTTCACTGTTATAGACAGAACAGTTATACCACACCCAACTGCTTTTCAGCATTATAGACAGAACAATTATACCACACCTAACTGCTTTTCAGCATTATAGACAGAACAGTTATACCACACCCAACTGCTTTTCAGCATTATAGACAGAACAGTTATACCACACCTAACTGCTCTTCACTGTTATAGACAGAACCGTTATACCACACCCAACTGCTTTTCAGCATTATAGACAGAACAGTTATACCACACCTAACTACTCTTCACTGTTATAGACAGAACAGTTATACCACACCTAACTGCTTTTCAGCATTATAGACAGAACAGTTATACCACACCTAACTACTCTTCACTGTTATAGACAGAACAGTTATACCACACCTAACTGCTCTTCACTGTTATAGACAGAACAGTTATACCACACCTAACTACTTTTCAGCATTATAGACAGAACAGTTCTACCACACCTAACTACTCTTCACTGTTTTAGACAGAACAGTTATACCACACCTAACTACTCTTCACTGTTATAGACAGAACAGTTATACCACACCTAACTGCTCTTCACTGTTATAGACAGAACAATTACACCACACCTAACTGCTCTTCACTGTTATAGACAGAACAATTATACCACACCTAACTGCTCTTCACTGTTATAGACAGAACAGTTATACCACACCTAACTGCTTTTCAGCATTATAGACAGAACAATTATACCACACCGAACTACTCTTCACTGTTATAGACAGAACAGTTATACCACACCTAACTACTTTTCAGCATTATAGACAGAATGTTATACCACACCTAACTGCTCTTCACTGTTATAGACAGAACAATTATACCACACCTAACTGCTCTTCACTGTTATAGACAGAACAATTATACCACACCTAACTGCTCTTCACTGTTATAGACAGAACAGTTATACCACACCTAACTACTTTTCAGCATTATAGACAGAACAGTTATACCACACCTAACTGCTCTTCACTGTTATAGACAGAACAATTATACCACACCTAACTGCTCTTCACTGTTATAGACAGAACAATTATACCACACCTAACTGCTCTTCACTGTTATAGACAGAACAATTATACCACACCTAACTGCTTTTCACTGTTATAGACAGAACAGTTATACCACACCTAACTGCTTTTCAGCATTATAGACAGAACAGTTATACCACACCTAACTGCTCTTCACTATTATAGACAGAACAATTATACCACACCCAACTGCTTTTCACTGTTATAGACAGAACAATTATACCACACCTAACTGCTCTTCACTGTTATAGACAGAACAGTTATACCACACCTAACTGCTCTTCACTGTTATAGACAGAACAATTATACCACACCTAACTGCTCTTCACTGTTATAGACAGAACAATTATACCACACCTAACTGCTCTTCACTGTTATAGACAGAACAATTATACCACACCTAACTGCTTTTCAGCATTATAGACAGAACCGTTATACCACACATAAGTACTCTTCACTGTTATGGACAGAACAGTTATACCACACCTAACTGCTTTTCAGCATTATAGACAGAACCGTTATACCACACCTAACTACTTTTCAGCATTATAGACAGAACCGTTATACCACACCTAACTGCTTTTCAGCATTATAGACAGAACAATTATACCACACCTAACTGCTTTTCAGCATTATAGACAGAAAATTTATACCACACCTAACTGCTTTTCAGCATTATAGACAGAAAATTTATACCACACCAACTGCTTTTCAGCATTATAGACAGAACAGTTATACCACACATAACTGCTTTTCAGCATTATAGACAGAAAATTTATACCACACCCAACTGCTTTTCAGCATTATAGACAGAACAGTTATACCACACCTAACTGCTTTTCAGCATTATAGACAGAACAGTTATACCACACCTAACTGCTTTTCAGCATTATAGACAGAACAGTTATACCACACCCAACTGCTTTTCAGCATTATAGACAGAACAGTTATACCACACCTAACTGCTTTTCAGCATTATAGACAGAACAATTATACCACACCTAACTGCTTTTCAGCATTATAGACAGAACAGTTATACCACACCTAACTGCTTTTCAGCATTATAGACAGAACAGTTATACCACACCTAACTGCTTTTCAGCATTATAGACAGAACAATTATACCACACCTAACTGCTTTTCAGCATTATAGACAGAACAATTATACCACACCTAACTGCTTTTCAGCACTATAGACAGAACAATTATACCACACCTAGCTGCTTTTCAGCATTATAGACAGAACAGTTATACCACACCTAAGTGCTCTTCACTGTTATTGACGGAACAGTTATACCACACCTAACTGCTTTTCAGCATTATAGACAGAACAATTATACCACACCTAACTGCTTTTCAGCATTATAGACAGAACAGTTATACCACACCCAACTGCTCTTCACTGTTATAGACAGAACAGTTATACCACACCTAACTGCTTTTCAGCATTATAGACAGAACAGTTATACCACACCTAACTGCTCTTCACTGTTATAGACAGAACAGTTATACCACACCTAACTGCTTTTCAGCATTATAGACAGAACAGTTATACCACACCTAACTGCTCTTCACTGTTATAGACAGAACAGTTATACCACACCTAACTGCTTTTCAGCATTATAGACAGAACAATTATACCACACCCAACTGCTTTTCAGCATTATAGACAGAACAGTTATACCACACCTAACTGCTCTTCACTGTTATAGACAGAACAGTTATACCACACCTAACTGCTTTTCAGCATTATAGACAGAACAATTATACCACACCTAACTGCTTTTCAGCATTATAGACAGAACAGTTATACCACACCTAAGTGCTCTTCACTGTTATTCACAGAACAGTTATACCACACCTAACTGCTTTTCAGCATTATAGACAGAACAGTTATACCACACCTAAGTGCTTTTCAGCATTATAGACAGAACAGTTATACCACACCTAACTGCTTTTCAGCATTATAGACAGAACAATTATACCACACCTAACTGCTTTTCAGCATTATAGACAGAACAATTATACCACACCTAACTGCTTTTCAGCATTATAGACAGAACAATTATACCACACCTAACTGCTTTTCAGCATTATAGACAGAACAATTATACCACACCTAACTGCTTTTCAGCATTATAGACAGAACAGTTATACCACACCTAAGTGCTCTTCACTGTTATTGACGGAACAGTTATACCACACCTAACTGCTTTTCAGCATTATAGACAGAACAATTATACCACACCTAACTGCTTTTCAGCATTATAGACAGAACAATTATACCACACCTAACTGCTTTTCAGCATTATAGACAGAACAGTTATACCACACCCAACTGCTCTTCACTGTTATAGACAGAACAGTTATACCACACCTAACTGCTTTTCAGCATTATAGACACAACAGTTATACCACACCTAACTGCTCTTCACTGTTATAGACAGAACAGTTATACCACACCTAACTGCTTTTCAGCATTATAGACAGAACAGTTATACCACACCTAACTGCTTTTCAGCATTATAGACAGAACAGTTATACCACACCTAACTGCTCTTCACTGTTATAGACAGAACAGTTATACCACACCTAACTGCTTTTCAGCATTATAGACAGAACAATTATACCACACCCAACTGCTTTTCAGCATTATAGACAGAACAGTTATACCACACCTAACTGCTCTTCACTGTTATAGACAGAACAGTTATACCACACCTAACTGCTCTTCACTGTTATAGACAGAACAGTTATACCACACCTAACTGCTCTTCACTGTTATAGACAGAACAGTTATACCACACCTAACTGCTCTTCACTGTTATAGACAGAACAGTTATACCACACCTAACTGCTCTTCACTGTTATAGACAGAACAGTTATACCACACCTAACTGCTTTTCACTGTTATGGACAGAACAGTTATACCACACCTAACTGCTCTTCACTGTTATAGACAGAACAGTTATACCACACCTAACTGCTCTTCACTGTTATAGACAGAACAGTTATACCACACCTAACTGCTCTTCACTGTTATAGACAGAACAGTTATACCACACCTAACTGCTCTTCACTGTTATAGACAGAACAGTTATACCACACCTAACTGCTCTTCACTGTTATAGACAGAACAGTTATACCACACCTAACTGCTCTTCACTGTTATAGACAGAACAGTTATACCACACCTAACTACTCTTCACTGTTATGGACAGAACAATTATACCACACCTAACTGCTTTTCAGCATTATAGACAGAACAATTATACCACACCTAACTGCTTTTCAGCATTATAGACAGAACAATTATACCACACCCAACTGCTTTTCAGCATTATAGACAGAACAATTATACCACACCTAACTACTTTTCAGCATTATAGACAGAACAATTATACCACACCTAACTGCTCTTCACTGTTATAGACAGAACAATTATACCACACCTAACTGCTCTTCACTGTTATAGACAGAACAGTTATACCACACCTAACTACTTTTCAGCATTATAGACAGAACAGTTATACCACACCTAACTGCTCTTCACTGTTATAGACAGAACAATTATACCACACCTAACTGCTCTTCACTGTTATAGACAGAACAATTATACCACACCTAACTGCTCTTCACTGTTATAGACAGAACAATTATACCACACCTAACTGCTTTTCACTGTTATAGACAGAACAGTTATACCACACCTAACTGCTTTTCAGCATTATAGACAGAACAGTTATACCACACCTAACTGCTCTTCACTATTATAGACAGAACAATTATACCACACCCAACTGCTTTTCACTGTTATAGACAGAACAATTATACCACACCTAACTGCTCTTCACTGTTATAGACAGAACAGTTATACCACACCTAACTGCTCTTCACTGTTATAGACAGAACAATTATACCACACCTAACTGCTCTTCACTGTTATAGACAGAACAATTATACCACACCTAACTGCTCTTCACTGTTATAGACAGAACAATTATACCACACCTAACTGCTTTTCACTGTTATAGACAGAACAATTATACCACACCTAACTGCTCTTCACTGTTATAGACAGAACAGTTATACCACACCTAACTGCTCTTCACTGTTATAGACAGAACAATTATACCACACCTAACTGCTCTTCACTGTTATAGACAGAACAATTATACCACACCTAACTGCTCTTCACTGTTATAGACAGAACAGTTATACCACACCTAACTGCTCTTCACTGTTATAGACAGAACAATTATACCACACCTAACTGCTCTTCACTGTTATAGACAGAACAATTATACCACACCTAACTGCTCTTCACTGTTATAGACAGAACAATTATACCACACCTAACTGCTCTTCACTGTTATAGACAGAACAATTATACCACACCTAACTGCTCTTCACTGTTATAGACAGAACAATTATACCACACCTAACTGCTCTTCACTGTTATAGACAGAACAATTATACCACACCTAACTGCTCTTCACTGTTATAGACAGAACAATTATACCACACCTAACTGCTCTTCACTGTTATAGACAGAACAATTATACCACACCTAACTGCTTTTCAGCATTATAGACAGAACCGTTATACCACACATAAGTACTCTTCACTGTTATGGACAGAACAGTTATACCACACCTAACTGCTTTTCAGCATTATAGACAGAACCGTTATACCACACCTAACTACTTTTCAGCATTATAGACAGAACCGTTATACCACACCTAACTGCTTTTCAGCATTATAGACAGAACAATTATACCACACCTAACTGCTTTTCAGCATTATAGACAGAAAATTTATACCACACCTAACTGCTTTTCAGCATTATAGACAGAAAATTTATACCACACCAACTGCTTTTCAGCATTATAGACAGAACAGTTATACCACACCTAACTGCTTTTCAGCATTATAGACAGAAAATTATACCACACCCAACTGCTTTTCAGCATTATAGACAGAACAGTTATACCACACCTAACTGCTTTTCAGCATTATAGACAGAAAATTTATACCACACCCAACTGCTTTTCAGCATTATAGACAGAACAGTTATACCACACCTAACTGCTTTTCAGCATTATAGACAGAACAGTTATACCACACCCAACTGCTTTTCAGCATTATAGACAGAACAGTTATACCACACCTAACTGCTTTTCAGCATTATAGACAGAACAGTTATACCACACCCAACTGCTTTTCAGCATTATAGACAGAACAGTTATACCACACCTAACTGCTTTTCAGCATTATAGACAGAACAATTATACCACACCTAACTGCTTTTCAGCATTATAGACAGAACAGTTATACCACACCTAACTGCTTTTCAGCATTATAGACAGAACAATTATACCACACCTAACTGCTTTTCAGCATTATAGACAGAACAATTATACCACACCTAACTGCTTTTCAGCATTATAGACAGAACAATTATACCACACCTAACTGCTTTTCAGCATTATAGACAGAACAATTATACCACACCTAACTGCTTTTCAGCATTATAGACAGAACAGTTATACCACACCTAAGTGCTCTTCACTGTTATTGACGGAACAGTTATACCACACCTAACTGCTTTTCAGCATTATAGACAGAACAATTATACCACACCTAACTGCTTTTCAGCATTATAGACAGAACAATTATACCACACCTAACTGCTTTTCAGCATTATAGACAGAACAGTTATACCACACCCAACTGCTCTTCACTGTTATAGACAGAACAGTTATACCACACCTAACTGCTTTTCAGCATTATAGACACAACAGTTATACCACACCTAACTGCTCTTCACTGTTATAGACAGAACAGTTATACCACACCTAACTGCTTTTCAGCATTATAGACAGAACAGTTATACCACACCTAACTGCTTTTCAGCATTATAGACAGAACAGTTATACCACACCTAACTGCTCTTCACTGTTATAGACAGAACAGTTATACCACACCTAACTGCTTTTCAGCATTATAGACAGAACAATTATACCACACCCAACTGCTTTTCAGCATTATAGACAGAACAGTTATACCACACCTAACTGCTCTTCACTGTTATAGACAGAACAGTTATACCACACCTAACTGCTCTTCACTGTTATAGACAGAACAGTTATACCACACCTAACTGCTCTTCACTGTTATAGACAGAACAGTTATACCACACCTAACTGCTCTTCACTGTTATAGACAGAACAGTTATACCACACCTAACTGCTCTTCACTGTTATAGACAGAACAGTTATACCACACCTAACTGCTTTTCACTGTTATGGACAGAACAGTTATACCACACCTAACTGCTCTTCACTGTTATAGACAGAACAGTTATACCACACCTAACTGCTCTTCACTGTTATAGACAGAACAGTTATACCACACCTAACTGCTCTTCACTGTTATAGACAGAACAGTTATACCACACCTAACTGCTCTTCACTGTTATAGACAGAACAGTTATACCACACCTAACTGCTCTTCACTGTTATAGACAGAACAGTTATACCACACCTAACTGCTCTTCACTGTTATAGACAGAACAGTTATACCACACCTAACTACTCTTCACTGTTATGGACAGAACAATTATACCACACCTAACTGCTTTTCAGCATTATAGACAGAACAATTATACCACACCTAACTGCTTTTCAGCATTATAGACAGAACAATTATACCACACCCAACTGCTTTTCAGCATTATAGACAGAACAATTATACCACACCTAACTACTTTTCAGCATTATAGACAGAACAATTATACCACACCTAACTGCTCTTCACTGTTATAGACAGAACAATTATACCACACCTAACTGCTCTTCACTGTTATAGACAGAACAGTTATACCACACCTAACTACTTTTCAGCATTATAGACAGAACAGTTAAACCACACCTAACTGCTCTTCACTGTTATAGACAGAACAATTATACCACACCTAACTGCTCTTCACTGTTATAGACAGAACAATTATACCACACCTAACTGCTCTTCACTGTTATAGACAGAACAATTATACCACACCTAACTGCTTTTCACTGTTATAGACAGAACAGTTATACCACACCTAACTGCTTTTCAGCATTATAGACAGAACAGTTATACCACACCTAACTGCTCTTCACTGTTATAGACAGAACAATTATACCACACCTAACTGCTTTTCACTGTTATAGACAGAACAATTATACCACACCTAACTGCTCTTCACTGTTATAGACAGAACAATTATACCACACCTAACTGCTCTTCACTGTTATAGACAGAACAATTATACCACACCTAACTGCTCTTCACTGTTATAGACAGAACAATTATACCACACCTAACTGCTCTTCACTGTTATAGACAGAACAATTATACCACACCTAACTGCTCTTCACTGTTATAGACAGAACAATTATACCACACCTAACTGCTCTTCACTGTTATAGACAGAACAATTATACCACACCTAACTGCTTTTCAGCATTATAGACAGAACCGTTATACCACACATAAGTACTCTTCACTGTTATGGACAGAACAGTTATACCACACCTAACTGCTTTTCAGCATTATAGACAGAACCGTTATACCACACCTAACTACTTTTCAGCATTATAGACAGAACCGTTATACCACACCTAACTGCTTTTCAGCATTATAGACAGAACAATTATACCACACCTAACTGCTTTTCAGCATTATAGACAGAAAATTTATACCACACCTAACTGCTTTTCAGCATTATAGACAGAAAATTTATACCACACCAACTGCTTTTCAGCATTATAGACAGAACAGTTATACCACACCTAACTGCTTTTCAGCATTATAGACAGAAAATTATACCACACCCAACTGCTTTTCAGCATTATAGACAGAACAGTTATACCACACCCAACTGCTTTTCAGCATTATAGACAGAACAGTTATACCACACCTAACTGCTTTTCAGCATTATAGACAGAAAATTTATACCACACCCAACTGCTTTTCAGCATTATAGACAGAACAGTTATACCACACCTAACTGCTTTTCAGCATTATAGACAGAACAGTTATACCACACCTAACTGCTTTTCAGCATTATAGACAGAACAGTTATACCACACCTAACTGCTTTTCAGCATTATAGACAGAACAGTTATACCACACCCAGCTGCTTTTCAGCATTATAGACAGAACAGTTATACCACACCTAACTGCTTTTCAGCATTATAGACAGAACAATTATACCACACCTAACTGCTTTTCAGCATTATAGACAGAACAGTTATACCACACCTAACTGCTTTTCAGCATTATAGACAGAACAGTTATACCACACCTAACTGCTTTTCAGCATTATAGACAGAACAATTATACCACACCTAACTGCTTTTCAGCATTATAGACAGAACAATTATACCACACCTAACTGCTTTTCAGCATTATAGACAGAACAATTATACCACACCTAACTGCTTTTCAGCATTATAGACAGAACAGTTATACCACACCTAAGTGCTCTTCACTGTTATTGACAGAACAGTTATACCACACCTAACTGCTTTTCAGCATTATAGACAGAACAGTTATACCACACCTAACTGCTTTTCAGCATTATAGACAGAACAATTATACCACACCTAACTGCTTTTCAGCATTATAGACAGAACAATTATACCACACCTAACTGCTTTTCAGCATTATAGACAGAACAGTTATACCACACCTAAGTGCTCTTCACTGTTATTGACAGAACAGTTATACCACACCTAACTGCTTTTCAGCATTATAGACAGAACAATTATACCACACCTAACTGCTTTTCAGCATTATAGACAGAACAGTTATACCACACCCAACTGCTCTTCACTGTTATAGACAGAACAGTTATACCACACCTAACTGCTCTTCACTGTTATAGACAGAACAGTTATACCACACCTAACTGCTTTTCAGCATTATAGACAGAACAGTTATACCACACCTAACTGCTCTTCACTGTTATAGACAGAACAGTTATACCACACCTAACTGCTTTTCAGCATTATAGACAGAACAATTATACCACACCCAACTGCTTTTCAGCATTATAGACAGAACAGTTATACCACACCTAACTGCTCTTCACTGTTATAGACAGAACAGTTATACCACACCTAACTGCTCTTCACTGTTATAGACAGAACAGTTATACCACACCTAACTGCTCTTCACTGTTATAGACAGAACAGTTATACCACACCTAACTGCTCTTCACTGTTATAGACAGAACAGTTATACCACACCTAACTGCTCTTCACTGTTATAGACAGAACAGTTATACCACACCTAACTGCTCTTCACTGTTATAGACAGAACAGTTATTCCACACCTAACTACTCTTCACTGTTATGGACAGAACAATTATACCACACCTAACTGCTTTTCAGCATTATAGACAGAACAATTATACCACACCTAACTGCTTTTCAGCATTATAGACAGAACAATTATACCACACCCAACTGCTTTTCAGCATTATAGACAGAACAATTATACCACACCTAACTGCTCTTCACTGTTATAGACAGAACAGTTATACCACACCTAACTGCTTTTCAGCATTATAGACAGAACAGTTATACCACACCTAACTGCTCTTCACTGTTATAGACAGAACAATTATACCACACCTAACTGCTCTTCACTGTTATAGACAGAACAATTATACCACACCTAACTGCTCTTCACTGTTATAGACAGAACAGTTATACCACACCTAACTGCTCTTCACTGTTATAGACAGAACAATTATACCACACCTAACTGCTCTTCACTGTTATAGACAGAACAATTATACCACACCTAACTGCTCTTCACTGTTATAGACACAACAATTATACCACACCTAACTGCTTTTCAGCATTATAGACAGAACAATTATACCACACCTAACTGCTTTTCAGCATTATAGACAGAACAGTTATACCACACCTAACTGCTTTTCAGCATTATAGACAGAACAATTATACCACACCTAACTGCTCTTCACTGTTATAGACAGAACAATTATACCACACCTAACTGCTCTTCACTGTTATAGACAGAACAATTATACCACACCTAACTGCTCTTCACTGTTATAGACAGAACAGTTATACCACACCTAACTACTTTTCAGCATTATAGACAGAACAATTATACCACACCTAACTGCTCTTCAGCATTATAGACAGAACAGTTATACCACACCTAACTACTCTTCACTGTTATAGACAGAACAGTTATACCACACCTAACTACTTTTCAGCATTATAGACAGAACAATTATACCACACCTAACTACTCTTCACTGTTATAGACAGAACAGTTATACCACACCTAACTACTTTTCAGCATTATAGACAGAACAATTATACCACACCTAACTACTCTTCACTGTTATAGACAGAACAGTTATACCACACCTAACTACTTTTCAGCATTATAGACAGAACAATTATACCACACCTAACTACTCTTCACTGTTATAGACAGAACAGTTATACCACACCTAACTGCTCTTCACTGTTATAGACAGAACAATTATACCACACCTAACTACTCTTCACTGTTATAGACAGAACAATTATACCACACCTAACTGCTCTTCACTGTTATAGACAGAACAGTTATACCACACCTAACTGCTCTTCACTGTTATAGACAGAACAATTATACCACATCTAACTGCTCTTCACTGTTATAGACAGAACAGTTATACCACACCTAACTGCTCTTCACTGTTATAGACAGAACAGTTATACCACACCTAACTACTCTTCACTGTTATAGACAGAACAGTTATACCACACCTAACTGCTCTTCACGGTTATAGACAGAACAGTTATACCACACCTAACTACTCTTCACTGTTATAGACAGAACAATTATACCACACCTAACTGCTCTTCACTGTTATAGACAGAACAGTTATACCACACCTAACTGCTCTTCACTGTTATAGACAGAACAGTTATACCACACCTAACTGCTCTTCACTGTTATAGACAGAACAATTATACCACACCTAACTGCTCTTCACTGTTATAGACAGAACAGTTATACCACACCTAACTGCTCTTCACTGTTATAGACAGAACAGTTATACCACACCTAACTACTCTTCACTGTTATAGACAGAACAATTATACCACACCTAACTGCTCTTCACTGTTATAGACAGAACAGTTATACCACACCAGTAGTATGAAATGCTCTTGAGTCCGTTCGTTGACCCCTGATGACGTCATCACCGCAGGGCATGTAACATAAACAAAGCTGCCGCCGCCGCCGCCGCCGCTGCTGCTGCTTCCACGTGTTGTCGCATCGACCTTGGTTAAGGCCGCAGACAAGTCCGCCGCCGCGACCACACCTAAACAGGTGCTTTTAAAACCCGCTGTGTTGGTTCTGGTCGCGGCAACACAATACAAATTTATTTTTTATAAAGTACTGATAAAAAAGAATGAATAAGTAAATAGCATTTATTGGATATTAGTAATATTGTTTATTTGATACCATTGCAATGGAAATATCAATTTTTTAAATAACAAAATTTTTCGTTGCCTTAGGGAAGGCCTTGCGATATCGTTGCGTGAAGTAGGCTTAAAATAATACACAGCAACAAGTAAATGATTGCCAAGTTTAGATCAACTGATATCTCTCTTCCTGGCTGAGGCGCATTCCAAATAAGGTTACGCGTGCAGAGACTAGAACGTGCTGCACCTGGCTACATGGCTGCACCGCGTTGCATACAAAGTAAGACGTGCCAAGACGAGATTTCTCTTTCAGTTGCAACGACTTGCATTAAAGGTCACGCGTTTTTACTTTGTAATGCTAGAATCATTTCCTTGTTGCAATGTATATAAAGCTTGCACTGTCTTTGAAGGGGAATAGGAACAGATGAGAACAGGAATAAATAAGGTAAGCTATGAGTTTAACAGATATATTTTATAAGATGTACATTTGTTAGAATAAGCAAACATAATATTTTCTTTTACATATTAATAAGTACATTATCTTTGAGGCAAAGATTTATATCTTTTACATATTAATGGTTTGACCATACACAACAAAACCAATTAATGTTTGTTTTACATATTAATAAGTACAATATCTTTGAGTACATATAGTTAGCTAAGCAAAATTTATATTTTAATATGTACAAATAATGGTTTAGAGCATACACAATGAATATTAATAAGTACAATACCTTTGAGTACATAAAGCAAAACTTTATATTTTTTTACATATTAATAAGTACAAATAATGGTTTAGAGCATATACAACAAAACCAATTATCTTTTGCGTAAAGCATTTCGTCAATAAATGAATCTTCATATTTAATGACTTTTCTATGTTTAAAAGCTCTATAGTGTTCTTCTCTGTAACACAAAAGGTGGCATCGTTTGTTAGTGTCGATAGGGTAATAAAAGGCTTTAATTTCAATAGGAAAATCTATAGGAATTATTTGTTCAATTGAAAGATTGAATTCGTATGCGTTAAAAATTATATACATAAAATTATTATAATGTGTGTCTGCATGCAAAAAATTTAATTTTGCGTTTTCAAATAAAATGTTCGATGCTAAACCTTTTAATGAAGGAGGGCTCTTAATACAGATTTTGCAATTGCAAGTATTTGTGTTACTACAGTGAAACAGGTTTTTATATTTTTGTAAGGTGGTGCTTGGGTTTGACCCCCAACCATTTAACTTTGCTATGGGATCACAAAGATACTGCATAGAAAACAGATCGTTGTGAAATGAACCAAACATTACACGTTTTTGAAAGTCAAACCTAAAACTTCTAAAAAGAAAATACATGAAATCCACCCAATTGTTTTGCAAGGTTACAGGTTCTTTGGTATGAACGTAGGTTACCTTAATTATAAACTCATGTGTTTCGCATTCCACTTTCCAAAATAAAGATTTTGTAGGCAAATAAAATAGACTACATTTTTTTGAATGGCTAAATATAAAATTAACGTTATTTGTAACGTAATTAGCATTTGGACATAACATGAATCTTAACATCTCTTCTTCCTTCTGATTTTTGTTTATAGCAACATATAAGCAAATACATTTAGGTTCTATGTCCACTATTCCGGCCATATAGCACGCAAATGTGCCTCCCAGAGCACAGCAAATATTTTCTTTCGATAGCCAATGCATAATCCAAACAATAGTAGACCAGTATTCTGGAAAACGGACAGGTACAAACTCTTCAAAAAAGGTTTTGAAACCAGTTTCTTTTTGTAGTAAATTATATCTGTTTGTTAATTCCCTTGTAGAACTAAAGATGAAAGTATCCATCTATAAAAATGAAAAATAAAAATAAATTACTAAAATTTTCCCGTACTGCCAAACCCATTGTTACCCCTATAGGTAACACTTAATTTTTTAACATATTTTATTTTTGGTATACATATTTTTTCACATATCAATTGAGCAATTTTTTGATTTTTAAGAATATGTTGTTTCTTATTTGAGTTGTTTAACATTAATACACAAATTTCCCCTGTAAAATCTCTATCTATACACCCTCCTCTTATTGATAAACCTAAAAGCGCTAAGCTAGACTTTTCAGCAATGCGAAGATAAGTGTCTTTTGGGGGTGTTGCAGAAATTCCTGTTGGGATCATTGCGGTTTGCAGAGGTTGTATTTCATGCGCTTTAGGTGAAAAAATGTCTAAACCAACGGATTCTTCAGTGCATCTTACGGGTCTCTTAATATTAGATCTAAGTAACTTGATCTGAAGGGTCATCTGAAAAGATAGAGAGAACTTTTAGTTCCTCTGAAATAAAATATCATAACCGTTATTAGACGTAAACCCTAAAAATAAAAACGTTAACGAAAGTTTTTCATTATTAATATCATCAATGTCCGTTTCCTTAAACACGTTGGTATATTTTCTCGGAAGAAAGACCTCCAATGGATTTTCAGAGCTTTTCTGAAGTTTAATAGATATTGAGGGTCCATATTTGGTGGCGACTTTTGTAGCTCCGATCACTTTATATGGAACATTCATTAATAGATCCCTAATTTGCATCAATTTAATATTCTTTTCTTGATTAAATCTTGTAAGGAAATCCATTCTGTAAAGAAGATAAGTATGCACCAATAACTATTTGAAATAGTTTTAGGTTTCTTTTAAGAATAATAAATAGAGTAAAATAATTTACCTTGTTGATGATTGCTGCAGGGTCTAGGAGTAAACTGATGTTTCAATGCAATGTATGGCCTCTTTATATACAGATGCACATTGCATCAGCACAAGGACGACAAGTGAAAGTTGCATTTTTAAACTGCATCTATTAGGTATATAAGACGGGAGAGACAACCTCGGCCACCAACAGTTCCACGTTAAACCCTGCTGCTGTTAAATCTGCTACCGCACGACAGAAAATGTAAGTAACACAAAGTTATCAGGCTTTGGAAATTCAATTAGCTTTTACGCACGCTTATATTATTTTGGTCTGTTCTTTTAGCATGGAAAATATTAACGTCCTAAATGAAATACGTAGAGAGTATAAAAGGTTCAACGCTCACGGGAGGCATTACGATATTCAGATAAATCCTGCTTCCAAAAATGAAAATCCTATCCTTTACTTTAGAAATAGCATGCAAGCTGTATTGGATATTGTTTTAGATGGTACGAAACCCAGTGATATGGTGGGTCTGTCAATAAGCAACTCTGTGAATGTACAAGATAAACCGATAGGACTAAGCTTCCGCAGAAGCGATCAGGTATCTTTGGATGTTTTAATGGCTGTTATAGAGAAAGTATGCCAATCTAACGCTAATTTTTATGCCACAGATACTTTATCCATAAAAGTAGATCACGTTGAAATGCCTTTAGGACATGGTAGAATCAAAACAAAAGGTAGACATTTATCCGCATTGACGCACATAAAAAGGTCCATCGTTAGAATTAAAAGCAGAACAAAATGCTTAGCTCATGCTCTATTGGTAGCTATAGCACATTTCGATAGAGACCCAAATTACATCAATTATAGAAAAGGTCGAAAAATTTATTCCAAAGTCGATGAGATTCTAAAGGCCGCAAATGTTGATCTAAGCAATGGTGGAGGAATAGCAGAATTGCAAAAATTTCAGGACCATCTTTCCGAATACAGAATCGTGGTTTATGAAGGATTGCGTTGCGAAAATATAATATATGATGGGAACACAAATTCACAAAAACGTTTAAATCTCCTGTATGATGCACAGGAAAAACACTATAATGTGATTGTAAGTCTCACGGGTGCCATGTCTAAAGAATATGTTTGCGAAGGATGCAATAAGGGAATGAGTTACGATGGAGCAAAGACGCATAGATGCAATTATCGATGCTCCGGATGTAATTCACTTCCGCCCTGCATTTTTGAAGGAAACTACATATACTGTAATAAATGCAATAGGTACTTTAGAAGCCAAAACTGCATGAATAATCATGTGCAGAATAAAATTGGTACTCAAATAATTTGCGAATGGAAGCGGCATTGTTTAATTTGTAGTCAACGGTTAAAGCCAAATCATCAGTGCTATATGTCATATTGTAGAAGCTGTAAAAGTAACGAGATGCCGGGCCACTTTTGCTATATGCCAACGCTTAGCGCAAAGAAACCATCATCGGAAAAGGTCTTATTCGTATTTTACGACATAGAATGTACTCAAAACACGCAAATAGGAGACAATACATATCTTCATATTCCAAATTTACTCTGCTTAGAACACTATTGTTTTCTTTGCGAAAAAAACAAGGATATGACCGAAGGGTGCAGTCAGTGTGGAAAGCGTAGGCATTCATTTTGGGGCAATGGCTGCATCAAACAATTTATGGAATATTTGCGCCAAAATAGACCTTTTTGTGAAAGGATAATTGCAATTGCACATAATGCCAGAGCTTACGATCTCATGTTCATCTTAGATTATGCAATAAAACAGGGATGGGTACCGGATTTAGTAATGAATGGTGCTAAAATTTTATCCATGAAAATGGAACACATAACCTTCCTGGATAGTTTGAACTTTTTACCCATGAAATTGAGAAGTTTACCGAAAGCTTTTGGAATAGATTGTGTGACAAAAGGCCACTTTCCGCATTACTTTAATACTCCTGAAAATATGAACTATGTAGGTTGTTATCCCGACCCCGTTCATTACGGCATCGATTACATGATGCAAGACGAACGCAGAGAATTTTTCGAATGGTACGAGAAGGAAAAAGATGGCATTTTTTATTTTAGAAAAGAGATTGAAGCCTACTGCATGGCAGATGTTGGAGTGTTGAGAGAAGCGTGTTCTATATTTAGAAATACTTTCCTAGACATCGGAAGTATTGACGTATTTCAAGAATCTATTACGATAGCTTCGGCATGCAACAAAGTATTTAGAAAAAAATATTTGAAACCGAAAACTATAGGACTTATTCCTTGTGGAGGTTATAGGAAAGCCGATAAACAATCCATAAAAGCTCTCATGTGGCTTAGGTATGAAGAAATTAAAAGGGGGATTTGCATTAAACATGCAGGTAATGGTAGAGAGGTGAGAATACCCGAATTACCTAACTTCAAATTAGATGGTTTTTGTGAGGAGACGAGAGAGGTGTTTGAATTCATGGGGTGTTACCATCATGGCCACGTGTGTCTTACTAATAGAGATGTGCCCGTCGTAGACACGCGAACAGAGACGCTTGCAGATAGATACGAGCTCACCATGAGTCGAATAGATAAAATTGTGTCGGCAGGTTACGTCTGTCACGTCATGTGGGAGTGTGAATTTGAGGACATTCTGAAACAACATCCGGCTCTACACAACGATCCCTTTGTGAAAAATGTTCCACTCATTCTTAGGGATTCCCTCTACGGAGGTAGAACGGAAGCATTGAAAACCTATTGCAAAGCCGACGAAAAAACTCGCATTAAGTATTACGACGTGATGTCTCTGTATCCTTATATATGTAAATATTTTAAGTTTCCCGTAGGTCATCCCATAATTCACATTGGCGAAGATTGCGCCAATATTACCGAAATGCTTAAAAAAGAGGGGGTTATAAAATGTAGAGTTTCGGCAAAAAATAGAAGTCTTTATCATCCCGTCTTGCCCTTTAGATGCCGACAGAAGTTAATATTTGGTCTTTGTTACATCTGTGCGAAGGAGGAAAATGACGGTGAATGTAGCCACGACGGGGAACTAAATGGTACTTGGATCGTAGACGAGGTACGAAAAGCCGTTGAAATGGGTTACGAAGTGAGAGAAATTTTTGAATTTTACGAATATAAAATGGAACAGTATGATAAAAATGAAAATAAAGGAGGTCTCTTTGTAGATTACATTAATAGTTTTTTAAAATTAAAAGCAGAGGCCAGCGGGTATCCCTCTTGGGTTAAGAGCGATGAGGATAAGGAGAAATACGTTCGAAGCTTTTTTCAGAGCGAAGGAATTCTTTTGGATAAGTCGAAAATTAGAAAAAATCCAGGTGCAAGGTCTCTAGCAAAATTGTGTCTAAACAGTTTTTGGGGAAAGCTCACCGAACAAAGCAATCGGTCGCGCACGAAAATGATTAGGGAGCCCGCGGAATTGTTTACGTTCCTGACCACGCCCGGCATAGAGGTGCAGAACCTAATGTTTGCGAGCGACGAGATAGTCTGGCTCTCGTGGAAATATGCCGAAGAGGTCGAGTGCCCTCCACTGGCACACACCAATGAAGTGTTAGGAGCCTACGTTACCGCAGGTGCAAGGCTTAAGCTATACACCTACCTAGAGGCACTGAATAGGGACATATTATACACAGATACGGATTCGATACTGTTTACGGTTAGGGAAGGCGAGAAGTGTAGCGTCGAATGCGGCGATAACCTGGGAGACATGACGGATGAGCTAGCGGACTATGGAACGGATTCCTACATTTCAGAATTTGTATCCGGAGGCCCAAAAAATTACGCGTATAAAATACGCCTACCAAATGGTGATTTCAAAGCTGTTTGTAAAGTGAGAGGGATAACTTTGAATTACGCTTCTTTACAGTTGGTTAATTTTGATTCAATAAAAGATTTAATTCTTGGAGAAAACGTGGATCGAAACATTGAAGTTAGAACGGAAAAGAAAATAAAGCGCAAAAGATCCCATGGCGTGTATATCGTCTCCGAACCGGAAGATAAAATCTATAGAATTTGTTTTCACAAGAGAAGAAGAATTTCTAACGATTCCGTCCCTTTCGGATATATAAAGCCTGACTGAACGACCGCCTCCTCTCATTATGGATTCCGAGGTGGAACGAGCAGTATCCAAGTACGTGGAAAACCGAAGAAGGCAGAGAGGCTTAAAATATTGTACGAACGAGGAGATAGCGCTCATTCCCTTAGAAGTGTTTGCTCAATATCCTCCCTTCGATGTAGATTACGTAATGTACAGGTTAACGGACGAATTGAGGGAAAAACTAAAGATGTTTCGACGAAGTAATGTTTCCCGTAGTAAAATTTCAGCACCCCTTTACGCTGATCGTTAGTGGTAGTTCGGGTTCTGGTAAGACCGTATTTTGTGTAAATTTAGTAAACAATTTGAAGCATTTGTGCACTGTTGGAAAATTTAAAGAAATATTGTGGTGTTATAGCGACAAATCGGCCGTGCCAAAGTTAAAACACGTAAAATTTCATGTAGGTGTGCCGGAGTTTGAGAACCAGAAAGGAGATCCAAAACTAGTAATATTAGACGATCTCTTAAACTCTGCATATTCCAGAGAGGTGTGCGACCTGTTCACGAAGGGAAGTCATCATAGAAACATAAGCGTAATTTTAATCACTCAAAATTTGTTTCATCAAGGCAGGTATTGCAGAGACATCTCGTTAAACGCTAAATACATTGTGGTTTTTAAAAACGTAAGAGATAAAAATCAAGTGGCTCATCTAACCAGACAAATATACCCCGAAAATTGGAAATCGCTTTTCGAGGCGTATCTGGACGCTACGGAAAAGCCTCACGGCTATATGCTTTTCGATCTGTGCCAGGAGACCGATAGCAGATTACGATTTAGAACCAACATCTTTCCATCGGAGCTCCCTGTCGTAGCATATCAGCATGAGCAAGCGGATAAGATCCAACTATCACATGCTGCACGTGCTTAAAAGCGCCAAGCCTAAGCTTAGGAAAGCCATTTTGGAGAAGTCCGACAAAGAGTTAGTGTTGACTATTGCAGAATGCGCTCTAAATGTTCTAAGGGGCAATTGTAATTTAAGCAAATGCACCATTCGCAATCTAGGAAAATATAAAAATAGTCTGAGGCGTGTGGTGGATAAATCTCTAAAGGTTAACAATAAGAGAAGGTTTTTAATTCAAAAGGGAGGTTTTTTGATTCCTCTGCTGACTGCCGTACTGACCGGACTTTCGTCTCTAATACAGCGTTAGATGCTGCAAAAATCATTTTTAGTTTCTCAGCGTTACATAGACACCCACTGCTTGAAGAAAAAGGCGACGTCGAAGAAGAAGAAGCGGAGAAAGAAGGATGCGTACGAGGAGCTGATCAAATTTAAATCCAGTGGCCGCCGCCGCCGACCGTATCTACCGCCGCAACCGCTGCCGCCGCCGCCACTACCACCTCCCCGAACCTCCCCTTCTCCTCGGGTCAAAAAGAGGCTCGTCTTCCCTCCAGAAACAGTCTACGAGAAGCAGGAAGAAGAAGAAGAAGAGCAAGAAGAAGAGTTTGACGAAGAACAAGTAAGGCCTCTGCCATTGCCGGCCCACGAGAAAAAAGAAGTAGAACAGTTTACAAATAGAAGCTTTGGGTACATAGCAGGTCCTTACCTAGCTCCATATTTGCACACTCCTAGGGCAACGGATACCGTATTCGGCATTTACAAGGATAGGGACGGCAACTTTAAAATTGGCGATTCCATTATTCGTATAGAAGACAACGATTTGTATGTAAAGGATAGGTACTTTAAGGGAACTCTGGGTCTCTGGGAATTGCTCACTAGGAAGAAGGTAGATCTCTCGAAAGTCACCTCTTCGGACAAGAGTAAATATAGACAAATTCTTCTTTTAACCAACGGCCACCTGCAGAATAACGAAGCCTTTAATCAGATAAAATCGAACAGAGGTAGCAAATATAAAGAAATAATTGCCGAGTTGTTTCCGTCTAAGACGTGGATGGATTATTAGCAATGAATAAGAAGTATTTTTACGATCCCGAACAACCTTCGGCTTTTTCCACCGTGCAGAAACTTGCATCTCTTACGGGAAATAGACGTAAAACGGAGGATTGGCTTCTCCAACAAGATGCCTACACTTTGCACAAACCTGCGAGGAGAACATTTCAGAGGAACCACTACACGGTGAATAACGTTAACGATGTGTGGGAAGTCGACTTGGCCGATTTTAAAAGCATTAGAAAGTATAACGATGGAGTTCAGTATCTCCTAACGTGTGTAGATTGTTTTTCCAGATTTGCACGTGTAAAACCCATAAGATCAAAATCTAGTACCGAAACTGCAAAGGCCTTTGAAGCCATCTTAGATTCCGTTCCTCTAGCAGTCAGATCCGACAGAGGAAAAGAATTTTTAGGATCTGCATTTCAGAAGCTTTTAAAAGAGAAGGACATCGAGCATCAAGTTTGCAGAAACCCCGATGTAAAGTGCGCCATGGTCGAGAGATTTAATCGTACCATTAAGTCTAAAATATACAAGTATTTTACATACAGGAACTCGTACAGATATATAGACGATCTCGATAAATTTGTTCGCGCATATAATCGCACCATCCATTCGTCAATAGGAGTGGCTCCAACCGAAGTAAATGAGAAAAACGTGTTACAAATATGGAAAAGGCTAGAGAGAAAACGAGGTAGCATTAAACCCAGACCCGTCAAGTTCGCCGAAGGACAAACCGTGAGAATAAGCAAAGAAAAGATGAAATTTGCCAAAGGCTACGAAAAAAATTTCTCAACGGAGATTTTCAAAGTTGTAAAGGTTATAAAACGTTCGCCGCAACCCGTGTACGAACTTCACGATCTGAACGGAACGCCCATAGAAGGTCAATTTTACAGTTACGAACTAACTCCGGTAAAAATTAACAAATCCACTTTGTATAAAATAGATAAAATACTAAAAACTAGGGTGAGGAATGGCAGAACGCAGCATCTCGTCCGCTGGAAAGGATATGGTCCCGACTTCGACAGCTGGATCGATGCATCATGGATGAGTTTTACGTAACCGTGTTGAGCGATTCTAGCGTCGATTTGTATCCCGAGAATTTGCATGCTAGTTTTCGTAACGATTTAGCACAACCGATCAATCTTCAGAGAGATAAGTGGGTTGTAGGTCTCGCAGAGCTTTCGTATTCTTACGGTTACGAGTCCATAGATGAGAACATACTTAACGAAGCTGGAGAACTGACCAAAAATGTCCTCATAACAAGAGCTGGTAGAATTGTGTTTGAAAAAATGGAGTTTAAGGGCTTTAAGGAGTTGTACACTTCGCTAAAGAATCAGGTAACAGACGATGAACATCGGGAATTGCTCCTGTCGGAGCTGCAGGGTTACCTCATTTCTCATCAAAGAGAGATAAAAGAATTGGAAAATGCTAAGAAAGTATGGGTCCCAACACATTCCATTCCACAAAAACCAAGCGGAAAGGCTAACAGTATTCATTTAAAGATTGCTAAAAGTAAAACGGAAACAATTTTTAACGGAAAAATATTTTTTCCTACCAGAATATATTATGGTCTAGGCGATCTTGTGGACACCATAAAAAATTCTCTGCCAAATCTCGATTCCTATAAAATAGTTAATCAAAATATGCTCACAGAAGTAACTAACGATATGAAAACCCTTTTCCTTAGAACGCACAGAAAAAGCTCTTTTCAGTTTCTTTCTGGAACCGAACCCATTTTTGTTTACTGCAATCTCATCGAACCGCAGCTGCTCGGTAGCTCCTACGTTAGGTGCATAAGAATTATTCAGTTTCCCTCGTACACTAGTCATCACAAGTTTGAAAACATATTTTACGTTCCGGTAGAACTTAATCATTTTCGAACCGTAGCAATTGAAATGGTTAACAAGTTTGGTGATCTGGCTCGCTTGAGCAGTAGCGTTATGCCTACCATTGCTGTGCTGCATTTTAAGAAAGTTAAATAATGTTTTTTGTTTTTTTCAGATGGCCGTTGAATACTCTACAGCCTTTCAAGGATTTTATAATCCAGAGGGAAAAGTTATGTTAAAAGAATTGGCCGTCGTGGAAATTGAGACGGAACAGGTGGTATTGCACCAACTGATCCGTAAACCAAATCTTCCGCAAAATGCGTGGCCAATAAAGTTTAGACGGACGAACACATGGTTATCCGAAAATTTTCACGGCATACCATGGAGTTCAGGCCACGTCGAGTTTGCTCCCAAAATTCCAGATGGAATATTGTTTGTAAAGGGGAGCATGCTTGGTAACGTATTGCAACCCACAGCAGGAGATGACTTTAGAGTCTACAATATAGAAAACCTAGGGTGCAACCTAAATATTGAATTTTTAGTTACTGCACCTGCCTGTCGGTGGCATCAGTTTAACACCGTCAGGTGTGCCAGATCGGAGGCACTAGGTATAGCTAGGTGGGTGAATGAAAACCGTTGGGAATTTAATATTTAAATTTAAATTCATTCCCAATGGATTTCTTTAAGCGGGTCAATATAAATTAGGCCTCTAAATTTAAAATCCATGCATTTGGCAATGGACCCGCTTACAGCGTACTATGTAAACCAGAGTGGAGGGCGCCTCGGTCAGTACATCGGACCTCTGTACGTAGGAAGCCCATACGTACAGCAAGGTAGAGGCATAGGTAACTTTTTGGGTAGTCTATTCAGAATTGTTAAGCCCATCCTCCTATCCGGGGCAAAAACTTTGGGCAGGGAAGCCCTCACCACGGGTGCAAACATCATGACCGATATTGCTGCACGACAGGAAGGTACCAAAGTCAAAGATATCGTGGCAAAACGAGTCACGGAAGGTACAAAAAAGTTAGTTGGTAGGTTACAACAAGGAAAGGGCAAGAGAAGGAGATCAGCTCCATATAAAGCCAAAAAAGCTAGAGACATTTTTGATTAAATACAGGGTGCAACACGATGCCACCAGCACATGCTCCCGAGATAGCAACATGATCGCCTGCACAAAATCCGAATTTGATATTTTTGCAAAAAAACCAATTCAGTCGGCAGTGTTAGGAAACTTCACTACCCTAATCAAACCCATCGCACCAGTAGATCAATCCGTATTGGAATTTGTTATTCCTGGAGATAAGGAACACTACATCGATTTAAATGTTTATTTGATGGTAAAAGGAAAATTTGTAAAGCCGGATGGTTCCAACTTAGCAGCAACAGATAAAACGACGGGTGTTAACAATTTATTGCACTCCTTGTTTAGCCAATTAAGCGTTTCGCTAAATGGAACATCCATCACTCCGTCTGAAGATCTTTATCATTATCGTAGCTATTTAGAAACCTTATTAACGTACGGTCACGATGCATCGAAAAGCCATCTTACTAACGCTTTCTGGTACATCGACACGGCTCTCCACGGTCTCTCCGGGGCCGATGCTTCAAAAAACGAAACGCTGGAAGCCGGAGATTCTAATCGTGGATGGAAAGAACGTCATCATAGGAGCAATGCGTCTAAAGAAATAGTCATGTTTGGTAGATTACATGGGGATATTTTCAATTTACCCACTTTGTTACTACCGGGACTTACACTTCAAATCAAGTTGACTAAAGCGAAGGACTCGTTTTATATAATGAGTGAAAGTGCGGATCTACATGCTAGATTTCAATTCCTAGATGCCACTCTATACGTGAAAAAGATAAAACCAGCTCCTAGCCTCTTAATGGCCCATATGAATGCTTTAGAAAAAGTAAATGCGAGATACGATATAACGCGAGTCGATGTCAGGTCCTTTACTTTCGCAGCAGGGCAAAGTACCATCTCTATAGACAATGCTGTATTAGGTCCGCTCCCTAAAAGGATACTCGTAGGTATGACAGAAAATACAAATTTTTCCGGAACTCACACCACAAATCCTTTCAATTTTAAGCACTTCCATTTGGAATATTTTGCGATTTACGTTAACGGCCAGCAAATTCCGGCAGAAGGTCTTTATATCGATACCTCTAACGAAAAAGGTTCAACATTAGCGTACCAAACGCTCTTTTCCGGTTCTGGCATCCATCACACCAACAGCGGAATTCAAATCACGCACGATATGTATATAATGGGTTACTTCCTAGTGCTTTTCGATTTAACGCCAGACAGTGCCGCTTTAGAAGGTCATGCTTCTCTATTAAATAACGGAAATATAAGAATAGAGCTCAGATTTAAAACAAAGTTAACACAAGCCATCACGTGTATCATGTACTGTGAGTACGAAAATTCTATTCAGATAGACAAAGATCTGAGAGTGCATACCGATTATTAATTATGAACACCTTACAAATAGAACAAACTTTGCGAGGCATTCCAAATTTTGCAGGAGTTTTTGCATCGGATATGTTGCCTACAGAGTTTACTAAACCGTCAACATTCGTAATAAATTTAGATCCTCACAACCTACCTGGTTCACACTGGATAGCTGTAACTCAAAATTCAAATTCTTTTGCATGGTATTTCGATTCGTACGGCCTCCCTCCCTTTATAAAATCCTTGAAAAGCTTTATGCCATTTCACTTTATTGTGAATCATTGCCAACTTCAAAGCCTCTACTCCGACATTTGCGGCCAGTACGCGTGCCTCTATACTCTCTACGTCTGCACCAGAGGATACACCATGAACGAGTTCGTAGCCCTGTTCAACTCTGCCAATCCAGATCGTCAGGCCAGGGAGATGTTCCACAGAGAGTTTCCAGTCTGGCGGTGCAACAAGGGACAGCGATGCCTACCGGGTATAAAGGTAAGTAGCTCATTTATTTTTCGGCCAGTCTTTGTCCAAGATGGAAGGAGGTCTTGTCGTAGATTATACAGCGCTCAGAGGAAACGGCAAAGAATTAATCATAAAGGAATTGGCGATAATTGGAAAAGGGATTGTTCAAACCTTTCATTTTGCAAGCCCATATCCCTGGAATAGTAAATTAGATGCATTTAACAAAGAAAATAAAAATGGAATGCATTTCAATGATGGTTACGTTCCTTATAGCATGCTAAAAACTGTGCTGGAAGAGGCGGTGGCGGGGCACATCTCTCTCTTCGCTTATGACGAGGATAAATGTGAAGTTCTTTCCGCACTCTGCGATAGAACGTTTATCAATTTAAGAAAAGAATTTAATTGCCCCAAGCCAGAAAATCTCTATCATCAGTTACACTGCGGATTTCCTTGTCATAAGTTCTCAAACACTCACTGTGCATGCAAACACGCTCACGCCATGTTCAATTGGTTGAAGCATCATAAGCTTAAAAAACTTAACACCAGATGTCCTGTTGATAGCTCTAACAGACACGATGCTTCTTTTGTTTCAGCTGTGGAGCAGTCGACGAGATGAGCTCAAGAGGTAAACAGATCAGAATGCCACTGCGCCGGGTGACTCCTCCTCCGGAACCCGTGTTGCATCGCAGGACCTACTTTCTCAACAAACATCACTCCAGATACATCAGCCTGGGTTTCTTCAAAAGAAGAAATTACGAAGCTCACGTGGAAATTGGCGGGGTAAAGCAGGGAAGAGTCGTCCTCTCGTCCTACTACTTCGCGACTCTGCTGAATCACCTACCTAAACTTGCCGAACATCTCTGCAAAGGGCAGTCGTACAGATGCATCGAAGAACAGTTTCGCCTCAAATCCATAAATGGGCATCGTGCCAGGATACAATGCGAAAACTCACAAGTCATCCTTTGTTTAGATGATGTAAACTTTCTATTGTGCAATGCAAATGTGTTGCAACATCAACTTGCAAAATATGTCTTAGCTACAACAGATATAAAAGACTATGTTAACAGTGCTTCAGGTAGTAGCACTTATGTACTTCCAAAAGAAAATGCTTCATGTTTCGTCCTTTACGATGTTATTTGTGACGAAATAAACTCGACACTTGTATCTTATAAGAATGAATAAAAAAAAACTAACTTACCTTCACGTCTTTTATTTTCCAACTTTTTTCCTTTACATCCGAATATAGGGAAAATCCTCTCCCATCCTCAATTATACCTAGAAAAATCTGTAGCAATTAAATAAAAGGATCAGCTAGTGCAATATTTTATTTAGATGATACATTCAATGCCAAGAAAGTGCTAGCTAGACCAAGGCCGGGTTCTAATAAACACCTGTTTAGGTGTGGTCGCAGCGGCCTTCATGCCTTAGGGTGATCACGTGCTAACTACACCAAGGTCGATGCGACAACACGTGGAAGCAGCAGCAGCGGCGGCGGCGGCGGCAGCTTTGTTTATGTTACATGCCCTGCGGTGATGACGTCATCAGGGGTCAACGAACGGACTCAAAGAGCCTTTCATACTACTCACACCTAACTTCTCTTCACTGTTATAGACAGAACAATTATACCACACCTAACTGCTCTTCACTGTTATAGACAGAACAATTATACCACACCTAACTGCTCTTCACTGTTATAGACAGAACAATTATACCACACCTAACTGCTCTTCACTGTTATAGACAGAACAATTATACCACACCTAACTGCTCTTCACTGTTATAGACAGAACAATTATACCACACCTAACTACTCTTCACTGTTATAGACAGAACAATTATACCACACCTAACTGCTCTTCACTGTTATAGCCAGAACAATTATACCACACCTAACTACTCTTCACTGTTATAGACAGAACAATTATACCACACCTAACTACTCTTCACTGTTATAGACAGAACAATTATACCACACCTAACTGCTCTTCACTGTTATAGACAGAACAATTACACCACACCTAACTGCTCTTCACTGTTATAGACAGAACAATTATACCACACCTAACTACTCTTCACTGTTATAGACAGAACAATTACACCACACCTAACTGCTCTTCACTGTTATAGCCAGAACAATTATACCACACCTAACTACTCTTCACTGTTATAGACAGAACAATTATACCACACCAACTGCTCTTCACTGTTATAGACAGAACAATTATACCACACCTAACTGCTCTTCACTGTTATAGACAGAACAGTTATACCACACCTAACTGCTTTTCAGCATTATAGACAGAACAATTATACCACACCGAACTACTCTTCACTGTTATAGACAGAACAGTTATACCACACCTAACTACTTTTCAGCATTATAGACAGAACAATTATACCACACCTAACTGCTCTTCACTGTTATAGACAGAACAATTATACCACACCTAACTGCTCTTCACTGTTATAGACAGAACAATTATACCACACCTAACTGCTCTTCACTGTTATAGACAGAACAGTTATACCACACCTATCTACTTTTCAGCATTATAGACAGAACAGTTATACCACACCGAACTACTCTTCACTGTTATAGACAGAACAGTTATACCACACCTAACTACTTTTCAGCATTATAGACAGAACAGTTATACCACACCTATCTACTTTTCAGCATTATAGACAGAACAGTTATACCACACCGAACTACTCTTCACTGTTATAGACAGAACAGTTATACCACACCTAACTACTTTTCAGCATTATAGACAGAACAGTTATACCACACCTAACTACTCTTCACTGTTATAGACAGAACAGTTATACCACACCTAACTACTTTTCAGCATTATAGACAGAACAGTTATACCACACCTAACTACTTTTCAGCATTATAGACAGAACAGTTATACCACACCGAACTACTCTTCACTGTTATAGACAGAACAGTTATACCACACCTATCTACTTTTCAGCATTATAGACAGAACAGTTATACCACACCTATCTACTTTTCAGCATTATAGACAGAACAATTATACCACACCGAACTACTCTTCACTGTTATAGACAGAACAGTTATACCACACCTAACTACTTTTCAGCATTATAGACAGAACAATTATACCACACCTAACTGCTCTTCACTGTTAAAGACAGAACAATTATACCACACCTAACTGCTCTTCACTGTTATAGACAGAACAATTATACCACACCTAACTGCTCTTCACTGTTATAGACAGAACAATTATACCACACCTAACTGCTCTTCACTGTTATAGACAGAACAATTATACCACACCTAACTGCTTTTCACTGTTATAGACAGAACAGTTATACCACACCTAACTGCTTTTCAGCATTATAGACAGAACAGTTATACCACACCTAACTGCTCTTCACTATTATAGACAGAACAATTATACCACACCCAACTGCTTTTCACTGTTATAGACAGAACAATTATACCACACCTAACTGCTCTTCACTGTTATAGACAGAACAGTTATACCACACCTAACTGCTCTTCACTGTTATAGACAGAACAATTATACCACACCTAACTGCTTTTCAGCATTATAGACAGAACAATTATACCACACCTAACTGCTTTTCAGCATTATAGACAGAACAATTATACCACACCTAACTGCTTTCCAGCATTATAGACAGAACAATTATACCACACCTAACTGCTTTTCAGCATTATAGACAGAACAATTATAACACACCTAACTGCTTTTCAGCATTATAGACAGAACAATTATACCACACCCAACTGCTTTTCAGCATTATAGACAGAACAATTATACCACACCTAACTGCTCTTCACTGTTATAGACAGAACAATTATACCACACCTAACTGCTCTTCACTGTTATAGACAGAACAATTATACCACACCTAACTGCTCTTCACTGTTATAGACAGAACAGTTATACCACACCTAACTGCTTTTCAGCATTATAGACAGAACAGTTATACCACACCTAACTACTCTTCACTGTTATAGACAGAACCGTTATACCACACCCAACTGCTTTTCAGCATTATAGACAGAATAATTATACCACACCCAACTGCTCTTCACTGTTATAGACAGAACAGTTATACCACACCTAACTGCTTTTCAGCATTATAGACAGAACAATTATACCACACCTAACTGCTCTTCACTGTTATAGACAGAACAGTTATACCACACCCAACTGCTTTTCAGCATTATAGACAGAACAATTATACCACACCTAACTGCTCTTCACTGTTATAGACAGAACAGTTATACCACACCTAACTGCTTTTCAGCATTATAGACAGAACAATTATACCACACCCAACTGCTCTTCACTGTTATAGACAGAACAGTTATACCACACCCAACTGCTTTTCAGCATTATAGACAGAACAATTATACCACACCCAACTGCTTTTCACTGTTATAGACAGAACAATTATACCACACCTAACTGCTTTTCAGCATTATAGACAGAACAATTATACCACACCCAACTGCTTTTCAGCACTATAGACAGAACAATTATACCACACCCAACTGCTCTTCACTGTTATAGACAGAACCGTTATACCACACCCAACTGCTTTTCAGCATTATAGACAGAACAATTATACCACACCCAACTGCTTTTCAGCACTATAGACAGAACAATTATACCACACCCAACTGCTTTTCACTGTTATAGACAGAACAATTATACCACACCTAACTGCTTTTCAGCATTATAGACAGAACAGTTATACCACACCTAAGTGCTCTTCACTGTTATAGACAGAACAATTATACCACACCTAACTGCTTTTCAGCATTATAGACAGAACAATTATACCACACCTAACTGCTTTTCACTGTTATAGACAGAACAATTATACCACACCTAACTGCTTTTCAGCATTATAGACAGAACAATTATACCACACCTAAGTGCTCTTCACTGTTATAGACAGAACAATTATACCACACCTAACTGCTCTTCACTGTTATAGACAGAACAATTATACCACACCTAACTGCTTTTCAGCATTATAGACAGAACAATTATACCACACCTAACTGCTTTTCACTGTTATAGACAGAACAATTATACCACACCTAACTGCTTTTCAGCATTATAGACAGAACAATTATACCACACCTAAGTGCTCTTCACTGTTATAGACAGAACAATTATACCACACCTAACTGCTTTTCAGCATTATAGACAGAACAATTATACCACACCTAACTGCTTTTCACTGTTATAGACAGAACAATTATACCACACCTAACTGCTTTTCAGCATTATAGACAGAACAATTATACCACACCTAACTGCTTTTCACTGTTATAGACAGAACAATTATACCACACCTAACTGCTTTTCACTGTTATAGACAGAACAATTATACCACACCTAACTGCTTTTCAGCATTATAGACAGAACAATTATACCACACCTAACTGCTTTTCACTGTTACAGACAGAACAATTATACCACACCTAACTGCTTTTCACTGTTATAGACAGAACAATTATACCACACCTAACTGCTTTTCAGCATTATAGACAGAACAATTATACCACACCTAAGTGCTCTTCACTGTTATAGACAGAATAATTATACCACACCTAACTGCTTTTCAGCATTATAGACAGAACAATTATACCACACCTAACTGCTTTTCAGCATTATAGACAGAACAATTATACCACACCTAACTGCTTTTCAGCATTATAGACAGAACAATTATACCACACCTAAGTGCTCTTCACTGTTATAGACAGAACAATTATACCACACCTAACTGCTTTTCACCATTATAGACAGAACAATTATACCACACCTAAGTGCTCTTCACTGTTATAGACAGAACAATTATACCACACCTAACTGCTTTTCAGCATTATAGACAGAACAATTATACCACACCTAACTGCTTTTCAGCATTATAGACAGAACAATTATACCACACCTAAGTGCTCTTCACTGTTATAGACAGAACAATTATACCACACCTAACTGCTTTTCAGCATTATAGACAGAACAATTATACCACACCTAAGTGCTCTTCACTGTTATAGACAGAACAATTATACCACACCTAACTGCTTTTCAGCATTATAGACAGAACAATTATACCACACCTAACTGCTTTTCAGCATTATAGACAGAACAGTTATACCACACCCAACTGCTCTTCACTGTTATAGACAGAACAGTTATACCACACCTAACTGCTTTTCAGCATTATAGACAGAACAATTATACCACACCCAACTGCTCTTCACTGTTATAGACAGAACAATTATACCACACCTAACTGCTTTTCAGCATTATAGACAGAACAGTTATACCACACCCAACTGCTCTTCACTGTTATAGACAGAACAGTTATACCACACCTAACTGCTTTTCAGCATTATAGACAGAACAATTATACCACACCCAACTGCTCTTCACTGTTATAGACAGAACAATTATACCACACCTAACTGCTTTTCAGCATTATAGACAGAACAATTATACCACACCCAACTGCTCTTCACTGTTATAGACAGAACAATTATACCACACCCAACTGCTCTTCACTGTTATAGACAGAACAATTATACCACACCCAACTGCTCTTCACTGTTATAGACAGAACAATTATACCACACCCAACTGCTCTTCACTGTTATAGACAGAACAATTATACCACACCCAACTGCTCTTCACTGTTATAGACAGAACAATTATACCACACCCAACTGCTCTTCACTGTTATAGACAGAACAATTATACCACACCCAACTGCTTTTCAGCATTATAGACAGAACAATTATACCACACCCAACTGCTCTTCACTGTTATAGACAGAACAATTATACCACACCCAACTGCTCTTCACTGTTATAGACAGAACAATTATACCACACCCAACTGCTTTTCAGCATTATAGACAGAACAGTTATACCACACCCAAATGCTTTTCAGCATTATAGACAGAACAGTTATACCACACCCAACTGCTTTTCAGCATTATAGACAGAACAATTATACCACACCCAACTGCTTTTCAGCATTATAGACAAAACAGTTATACCACACCTAACTGCTTTTCAGCATTATAGACAGAACAGTTATACCACACCTAACTGCTTTTCAGCATTATAGACAGAACAATTATACCACACCCAACTGCTTTTCAGCATTATAGACAGAACAATTATACCACACCCAACTGCTTTTCAGCATTATAGACAGAACAGTTATACCACACCTAACTGCTTTTCAGCATTATAGACAGAACAGTTATACCACACCCAACTGCTTTTCAGCATTATAGACAGAACAATTATACCACACCTAACTGCTCTTCACTGTTATAGACAGAACAATTATACCACACCTAACTGCTCTTCACTGCTATAGACAGAACAATTATACCACACCTAACTGCTCTTCACTGTTATAGACAGAACAGTTATACCACACCTAACTACTTTTCAGCATTATAGACAGAACAGTTATACCACACCTAACTGCTTTTCAGCATTATAGACAGAACAGTTATACCACACCCAACTGCTTTTCAGCATTATAGACAGAACAATTATACCACACCTAACTGCTTTTCACTGTTATAGACAGAACAATTATACCACACCTAACTGCTTTTCAGCATTATAGACAGAACAATTATACCACACCTAAGTGCTCTTCACTGTTATAGACAGAACAATTATACCACACCTAACTGCTCTTCACTGTTATAGACAGAACAATTATACCACACCTAACTGCTTTTCAGCATTATAGACAGAACAATTATACCACACCTAACTGCTTTTCACTGTTATAGACAGAACAATTATACCACACCTAACTGCTTTTCAGCATTATAGACAGAACAATTATACCACACCTAAGTGCTCTTCACTGTTATAGACAGAACAATTATACCACACCTAACTGCTTTTCAGCATTATAGACAGAACAATTATACCACACCTAACTGCTTTTCACTGTTATAGACAGAACAATTATACCACACCTAACTGCTTTTCAGCATTATAGACAGAACAATTATACCACACCTAACTGCTTTTCACTGTTATAGACAGAACAATTATACCACACCTAACTGCTTTTCACTGTTATAGACAGAACAATTATACCACACCTAACTGCTTTTCAGCATTATAGACAGAACAATTATACCACACCTAACTGCTTTTCACTGTTACAGACAGAACAATTATACCACACCTAACTGCTTTTCACTGTTATAGACAGAACAATTATACCACACCTAACTGCTTTTCAGCATTATAGACAGAACAATTATACCACACCTAAGTGCTCTTCACTGTTATAGACAGAATAATTATACCACACCTAACTGCTTTTCAGCATTATAGACAGAACAATTATACCACACCTAACTGCTTTTCAGCATTATAGACAGAACAATTATACCACACCTAACTGCTTTTCAGCATTATAGACAGAACAATTATACCACACCTAAGTGCTCTTCACTGTTATAGACAGAACAATTATACCACACCTAACTGCTTTTCACCATTATAGACAGAACAATTATACCACACCTAAGTGCTCTTCACTGTTATAGACAGAACAATTATACCACACCTAACTGCTTTTCAGCATTATAGACAGAACAATTATACCACACCTAACTGCTTTTCAGCATTATAGACAGAACAATTATACCACACCTAAGTGCTCTTCACTGTTATAGACAGAACAATTATACCACACCTAACTGCTTTTCAGCATTATAGACAGAACAATTATACCACACCTAAGTGCTCTTCACTGTTATAGACAGAACAATTATACCACACCTAACTGCTTTTCAGCATTATAGACAGAACAATTATACCACACCTAACTGCTTTTCAGCATTATAGACAGAACAGTTATACCACACCCAACTGCTCTTCACTGTTATAGACAGAACAGTTATACCACACCTAACTGCTTTTCAGCATTATAGACAGAACAATTATACCACACCCAACTGCTCTTCACTGTTATAGACAGAACAATTATACCACACCTAACTGCTTTTCAGCATTATAGACAGAACAGTTATACCACACCCAACTGCTCTTCACTGTTATAGACAGAACAGTTATACCACACCTAACTGCTTTTCAGCATTATAGACAGAACAATTATACCACACCCAACTGCTCTTCACTGTTATAGACAGAACAATTATACCACACCTAACTGCTTTTCAGCATTATAGACAGAACAATTATACCACACCCAACTGCTCTTCACTGTTATAGACAGAACAATTATACCACACCCAACTGCTCTTCACTGTTATAGACAGAACAATTATACCACACCCAACTGCTCTTCACTGTTATAGACAGAACAATTATACCACACCCAACTGCTCTTCACTGTTATAGACAGAACAATTATACCACACCCAACTGCTCTTCACTGTTATAGACAGAACAATTATACCACACCCAACTGCTCTTCACTGTTATAGACAGAACAATTATACCACACCCAACTGCTTTTCAGCATTATAGACAGAACAATTATACCACACCCAACTGCTCTTCACTGTTATAGACAGAACAATTATACCACACCCAACTGCTCTTCACTGTTATAGACAGAACAATTATACCACACCCAACTGCTTTTCAGCATTATAGACAGAACAGTTATACCACACCCAAATGCTTTTCAGCATTATAGACAGAACAGTTATACCACACCCAACTGCTTTTCAGCATTATAGACAGAACAATTATACCACACCCAACTGCTTTTCAGCATTATAGACAAAACAGTTATACCACACCTAACTGCTTTTCAGCATTATAGACAGAACAGTTATACCACACCTAACTGCTTTTCAGCATTATAGACAGAACAATTATACCACACCCAACTGCTTTTCAGCATTATAGACAGAACAATTATACCACACCCAACTGCTTTTCAGCATTATAGACAGAACAGTTATACCACACCTAACTGCTTTTCAGCATTATAGACAGAACAGTTATACCACACCCAACTGCTTTTCAGCATTATAGACAGAACAATTATACCACACCTAACTGCTCTTCACTGTTATAGACAGAACAATTATACCACACCTAACTGCTCTTCACTGCTATAGACAGAACAATTATACCACACCTAACTGCTCTTCACTGTTATAGACAGAACAGTTATACCACACCTAACTACTTTTCAGCATTATAGACAGAACAGTTATACCACACCTAACTACTCTTCACTGTTATAGACAGAACAGTTATACCACACCTAACTGCTCTTCACTGTTATAGACAGAACAATTATACCACACCTAACTGCTCTTCACTGTTATAGACAGAACAGTTATACCACACCTAACTACTCTTCACTGTTATAGACAGAACAGTTATACCACACCTAACTACTCTTCACTGTTATAGACAGAACAGTTATACCACACCTAACTGCTCTTCACTGTTATAGACAGAACAGTTATACCACACCTAACTACTCTTCACTGTTATAGACAGAACAGTTATACCACACCTAACTACTCTTCACTGTTATAGGCAGAACAATTATACCACACCTAACTGCTCTTCACTGTTATAGACAGAACAATTATACCACACCTAACTACTCTTCACTGTTATAGACAGAACAGTTATACCACACCTAACTACTCTTCACTGTTATAGACAGAACAGTTATACCACACCTAACTGCTCTTCACTGTTATAGACAGAACAGTTATACCACACCTAACTACTCTTCACTGTTATAGACAGAACAATTATACCACACCTAACTGCTCTTCACTGTTATAGACAGAACAGTTATACCACACCCAACTGCTTTTCAGCATTATAGACAGAACAATTATACCACACCTAACTGCTTTTCAGCATTATAGACAGAACAGTTATACCACACCCAACTGCTTTTCAGCATTATAGACAGAACAGTTATACCACACCTAACTGCTCTTCACTGTTATAGACAGAACAGTTATACCACACCTAACTGCTTTTCAGCATTATAGACAAAACAGTTATACCACACCTAACTACTCTACACTGTTGTAGACAGAACAGTTATACCACACCTAACTGCTCTTCACTGTTATAGACAGAACAGTTATACCACACCTAACTACTTTTCAGCATTATAGACAGAACAGTTATACCACACCTAACTACTCTTCACTGTTATAGACAGAACAGTTATACCACACCTAACTGCTCTTCACTGTTATAGACAGAACAGTTATACCACACCTAACTGCTTTTCAGCATTATAGACAGAACAATTATACCACACCGAACTACTCTTCACTGTTATAGACAGAACAATTATACCACACCTAACTGCTCTTCACTGTTATAGACAGAACAATTATACCACACCTAACTGCTCTTCACTGTTATAGACAGAACAATTATACCACACCTAACTGCTCTTCACTGTTATAGACAGAACAATTATACCACACCTAACTGCTCTTCACTGTTATAGACAGAACAATTATACCACACCTAACTGCTCTTCACTGTTATAGACAGAACAGTTATACCACACCTAACTACTTTTCAGCATTATAGACAGAACAGTTATACCACACCTAACTGCTCTTCACTGTTATAGACAGAACAATTATACCACACCTAACTGCTCTTCACTGTTATAGACAGAACAATTATACCACACCTAACTGCTCTTCACTGTTATAGACAGAGCAATTATACCACACCTAACTGCTTTTCACTGTTATAGACAGAACAGTTATACCACACCTAACTGCTTTTCAGCATTATAGACAGAACAGTTATACCACACCTAACTGCTCTTCACTATTATAGACAGAACAATTATACCACACCCAACTGCTTTTCACTGTTATAGACAGAACAATTATACCACACCTAACTGCTCTTCACTGTTATAGACAGAACAGTTATACCACACCTAACTGCTCTTCACTGTTATAGACAGAACAATTATACCACACCTAACTGCTCTTCACTGTTATAGACAGAACAATTATACCACACCTAACTGCTCTTCACTGTTATAGACAGAACAATTATACCACACCTAACTGCTCTTCACTGTTATAGACAGAACAATTATACCACACCTAACTGCTCTTCACTGTTATAGACAGAACAATTATACCACACCTAACTGCTTTTCAGCATTATAGACAGAACCGTTATACCACACATAAGTACTCTTCACTGTTATGGACAGAACAGTTATACCACACCTAACTGCTTTTCAGCATTATAGACAGAACCGTTATACCACACCTAACTACTTTTCAGCATTATAGACAGAACCGTTATACCACACCTAACTGCTTTTCAGCATTATAGACAGAAAATTTATACCACACCTAACTGCTTTTCAGCATTATAGACAGAAAATTTATACCACATCAACTGCTTTTCAGCATTATAGACAGAACAGTTATACCACACCTAACTGCTTTTCAGCATTATAGACAGAAAATTTATACCACACCCAACTGCTTTTCAGCATTATAGACAGAACAGTTATACCACACCTAACTGCTTTTCAGCATTATAGACAGAAAATTTATACCACACCCAACTTCTTTTCAGCATTATAGACAGAACAGTTATACCACACCTAACTGCTTTTCAGCATTATAGACAGAACAGTTATACCTCACCTAACTGCTTTTCAGCATTATAGACAGAACAGTTATACCACACCTAACTGCTTTTCAGCATTATAGACAGAACAGTTATACCACACCTAACTACTTTTCAGCATTATAGACAGAACAGTTATACCACACCTAACTGCTCTTCACTGTTATAGACAGAACAATTATACCACACCTAACTGCTCTTCACTGTTATAGACAGAACAATTATACCACACCTAACTGCTCTTCACTGTTATAGACAGAACAATTATACCACACCTAACTGCTCTTCACTGTTATAGACAGAACAATTATACCACACCTAACTGCTCTTCACTGTTATAGACAGAACAGTTATACCACACCTAACTGCTTTTCAGCATTATAGACAGAACAATTATACCACATCGAACTACTCTTCACTGTTATAGACAGAACAGTTATACCACACCTAACTACTTTTCAGCATTATAGACAGAACAATTATACCACACCTAACTGCTCTTCACTGTTATAGACAGAACAATTATACCACACCTAACTGCTCTTCACTGTTATAGACAGAACAATTATACCACACCTAACTGCTCTTCACTGTTATAGACAGAACAGTTATACCACACCTATCTACTTTTCAGCATTATAGACAGAACAGTTATACCACACCGAACTACTCTTCACTGTTATAGACAGAACAGTTATACCACACCTAACTACTTTTCAGCATTATAGACAGAACAGTTATACCACACCTATCTACTTTTCAGCATTATAGACAGAACAGTTATACCACACCGAACTACTCTTCACTGTTATAGACAGAACAGTTATACCACACCTAACTACTTTTCAGCATTATAGACAGAACAGTTATACCACACCTAACTACTCTTCACTGTTATAGACAGAACAGTTATACCACACCTAACTACTTTTCAGCATTATAGACAGAACAGTTATACCACACCGAACTACTCTTCACTGTTATAGACAGAACAGTTATACCACACCTATCTACTTTTCAGCATTATAGACAGAACAGTTATACCACACCTATCTACTTTTCAGCATTATAGACAGAACAATTATACCACACCGAACTACTCTTCACTGTTATAGACAGAACAGTTATACCACACCTAACTACTTTTCAGCATTATAGACAGAACAATTATACCACACCTAACTGCTCTTCACTGTTAAAGACAGAACAATTATACCACACCTAACTGCTCTTCACTATTATAGACAGAACAATTATACCACACCCAACTGCTTTTCACTGTTATAGACAGAACAATTATACCACACCTAACTGCTCTTCACTGTTATAGACAGAACAGTTATACCACACCTAACTGCTCTTCACTGTTATAGACAGAACAATTATACCACACCTAACTGCTTTTCAGCATTATAGACAGAACAATTATACCACACCTAACTGCTTTTCAGCATTATAGACAGAACAATTATACCACACCTAACTGCTTTTCAGCATTATAGACAGAACAATTATACCACACCTAACTGCTTTTCAGCATTATAGACAGAACAATTATAACACACCTAACTGCTTTTCAGCATTATAGACAGAACAATTATACCACACCCAACTGCTTTTCAGCATTATAGACAGAACAATTATACCACACCTAACTGCTCTTCACTGTTATAGACAGAACAATTATACCACACCTAACTGCTCTTCACTGTTATAGACAGAACAATTATACCACACCTAACTGCTCTTCACTGTTATAGACAGAACAATTATACCACACCTAACTGCTTTTCACTGTTATAGACAGAACAGTTATACCACACCTAACTGCTTTTCAGCATTATAGACAGAACAGTTATACCACACCTAACTACTCTTCACTGTTATAGACAGAACCGTTATACCACACCCAACTGCTTTTCAGCATTATAGACAGAATAATTATACCACACCCAACTGCTCTTCACTGTTATAGACAGAACAGTTAAACCACACCTAACTGCTTTTCAGCATTATAGACAGAACAATTATACCACACCTAACTGCTCTTCACTGTTATAGACAGAACAGTTATACCACACCCAACTGCTTTTCAGCATTATAGACAGAACAATTATACCACACCTAACTGCTCTTCACTGTTATAGACAGAACAGTTATACCACACCTAACTGCTTTTCAGCATTATAGACAGAACAATTATACCACACCCAACTGCTCTTCACTGTTATAGACAGAACAGTTATACCACACCCAACTGCTTTTCAGCATTATAGACAGAACAATTATACCACACCCAACTGCTTTTCACTGTTATAGACAGAACAATTATACCACACCTAACTGCTTTTCAGCATTATAGACAGAACAATTATACCACACCCAACTGCTTTTCAGCACTATAGACAGAACAATTATACCACACCCAACTGCTCTTCACTGTTATAGACAGAACCGTTATACCACACCCAACTGCTTTTCAACATTATAGACAGAACAATTATACCACACCCAACTGCTTTTCAGCACTATAGACAGAACAATTATACCACACCCAACTGCTTTTCACTGTTATAGACAGAACAATTATACCACACCTAACTGCTTTTCAGCATTATAGACAGAACAGTTATACCACACCTAAGTGCTCTTCACTGTTATAGACAGAACAATTATACCACACCTAACTGCTTTTCAGCATTATAGACAGAACAATTATACCACACCTAACTGCTTTTCACTGTTATAGACAGAACAATTATACCACACCTAACTGCTTTTCAGCATTATAGACAGAACAATTATACCACACCTAAGTGCTCTTCACTGTTATAGACAGAACAATTATACCACACCTAACTACTCTTCACTGTTATAGACAGAACAGTTATACCACACCTAACTGCTTTTCACTGTTATAGACAGAACAATTATACCACACCTAACTGCTTTTCAGCATTATAGACAGAACAATTATACCACACCTAACTGCTTTTCACTGTTATAGACAGAACAATTATACCACACCTAACTGCTTTTCACTGTTATAGACAGAACAATTATACCACACCTAACTGCTTTTCAGCATTATAGACAGAACAATTATACCACACCTAAGTGCTCTTCACTGTTATAGACAGAACAATTATACCACACCTAACTGCTTTTCAGCATTATAGACAGAACAATTATACCACACCTAACTGCTTTTCAGCATTATAGACAGAACAATTATACCACACCTAACTGCTTTTCAGCATTATAGACAGAACAATTATACCACACCTAAGTGCTCTTCACTGTTATAGACAGAACAATTATACCACACCTAACTGCTTTTCACCATTATAGACAGAACAATTATACCACACCTAAGTGCTCTTCACTGTTATAGACAGAACAATTATACCACACCTAACTGCTTCTCAGCATTATAGACAGAACAATTATACCACACCTAACTGCTTTTCAGCATTATAGACAGAACAATTATACCACACCTAAGTGCTCTTCACTGTTATAGACAGAACAATTATACCACACCTAACTGCTTTTCAGCATTATAGACAGAACAATTATACCACACCTAAGTGCTCTTCACTGTTATAGACAGAACAATTATACCACACCTAACTGCTTTTCAGCATTATAGACAGAACAATTATACCACACCTAACTGCTTTTCAGCATTATAGACAGAACAGTTATACCACACCCAACTGCTCTTCACTGTTATAGACAGAACAGTTATACCACACCTAACTGCTTTTCAGCATTATAGACAGAACAATTATACCACACCCAACTGCTCTTCACTGTTATAGACAGAACAATTATACCACACCTAACTGCTTTTCAGCATTATAGACAGAACAGTTATACCACACCCAACTGCTCTTCACTGTTATAGACAGAACAGTTATACCACACCTAACTGCTTTTCAGCATTATAGACAGAACAATTATACCACACCCAACTGCTCTTCACTGTTATAGACAGAACAATTATACCACACCTAACTGCTTTTCAGCATTATAGACAGAACAATTATACCACACCCAACTGCTCTTCACTGTTATAGACAGAACAATTATACCACACCCAACTGCTCTTCACTGTTATAGACAGAACAATTATACCACACCCAACTGCTCTTCACTGTTATAGACAGAACAATTATACCACACCCAACTGCTCTTCACTGTTATAGACAGAACAATTATACCACACCCAACTGCTCTTCACTGTTATAGACAGAACAATTATACCACACCCAACTGCTCTTCACTGTTATAGACAGAACAATTATACCACACCCAACTGCTTTTCAGCATTATAGACAGAACAATTATACCACACCCAACTGCTCTTCACTGTTATAGACAGAACAATTATACCACACCCAACTGCTCTTCACTGTTATAGACAGAACAATTATACCACACCCAACTGCTTTTCAGCATTATAGACAGAACAGTTATACCACACCCAAATGCTTTTCAGCATTATAGACAGAACAGTTATACCACACCCAACTGCTTTTCAGCATTATAGACAGAACAATTATACCACACCCAACTGCTTTTCAGCATTATAGACAAAACAGTTATACCACACCTAACTGCTTTTCAGCATTATAGACAGAACAGTTATACCACACCTAACTGCTTTTCAGCATTATAGACAGAACAATTATACCACACCCAACTGCTTTTCAGCATTATAGACAGAACAATTATACCACACCCAACTGCTTTTCAGCATTATAGACAGAACAGTTATACCACACCTAACTGCTTTTCAGCATTATAGACAGAACAGTTATACCACACCCAACTGCTTTTCAGCATTATAGACAGAACAATTATACCACACCTAACTGTTCTTCACTGTTATAGACAGAACAATTATACCACACCTAACTGCTCTTCACTGCTATAGACAGAACAATTATACCACACCTAACTGCTCTTCACTGTTATAGACAGAACAGTTATACCACACCTAACTACTTTTCAGCATTATAGACAGAACAGTTATACCACACCTAACTACTCTTCACTGTTATAGACAGAACAGTTATACCACACCTAACTGCTCTTCACTGTTATAGACAGAACAATTATACCACACCTAACTGCTCTTCACTGTTATAGACAGAACAGTTATACCACACCTAACTACTCTTCACTGTTATAGACAGAACAGTTATACCACACCTAACTACTCTTCACTGTTATAGACAGAACAGTTATACCACACCTAACTGCTCTTCACTGTTATAGACAGAACAGTTATACCACACCTAACTACTCTTCACTGTTATAGACAGAACAGTTATACCACACCTAACTACTCTTCACTGTTATAGACAGAACAATTATACCACACCTAACTGCTCTTCACTGTTATAGACAGAACAATTATACCACACCTAACTACTCTTCACTGTTATAGACACAACAGTTATACCACACCTAACTACTCTTCACTGTTATAGACAGAACAGTTATACCACACCTAACTGCTCTTCACTGTTATAGACAGAACAGTTATACCACACCTAACTACTCTTCACTGTTATAGACAGAACAATTATACCACACCTAACTGCTCTTCACTGTTATAGACAGAACAGTTATACCACACCCAACTGCTTTTCAGCATTATAGACAGAACAATTATACCACACCTAACTGCTTTTCAGCATTATAGACAGAACAGTTATACCACACCCAACTGCTTTTCAGCATTATAGACAGAACAGTTATACCACACCTAACTGCTCTTCACTGTTATAGACAGAACAGTTATACCACACCTAACTGCTTTTCAGCATTATAGACAAAACAGTTATACCACACCTAACTACTCTTCACTGTTGTAGACAGAACAGTTATACCACACCTAACTGCTCTTCACTGTTATAGACAGAACAGTTATACCACACCTAACTACTTTTCAGCATTATAGACAGAACAGTTATACCACACCTAACTACTCTTCACTGTTATAGACAGAACAGTTATACCACACCTAACTGCTCTTCACTGTTATAGACAGAACAGTTATACCACACCTAACTGCTTTTCAGCATTATAGACAGAACAATTATACCACACCGAACTACTCTTCACTGTTATAGACAGAACAATTATACCACACCTAACTGCTCTTCACTGTTATAGACAGAACAATTATACCACACCTAACTGCTCTTCACTGTTATAGACAGAACAATTATACCACACCTAACTGCTCTTCACTGTTATAGACAGAACAATTATACCACACCTAACTGCTCTTCACTGTTATAGACAGAACAATTATACCACACCTAACTGCTCTTCACTGTTATAGACAGAACAATTATACCACACCTAACTGCTCTTCACTGTTATAGACAGAACAATTATACCACACCTAACTGCTCTTCACTGTTATAGACAGAACAATTATACCACACCTAACTGCTTTTCAGCATTATAGACAGAACCGTTATACCACACATAAGTACTCTTCACTGTTATGGACAGAACAGTTATACCACACCTAACTGCTTTTCAGCATTATAGACAGAACCGTTATACCACACCTAACTACTTTTCAGCATTATAGACAGAACCGTTATACCACACCTAACTGCTTTTCAGCATTATAGACAGAAAATTTATACCACACCTAACTGCTTTTCAGCATTATAGACAGAAAATTTATACCACATCAATTGCTTTTCAGCATTATAGACAGAACAGTTATAGCACACCTAACTGCTTTTCAGCATTATAGACAGAAAATTTATACCACACCCAACTGCTTTTCAGCATTATAGACAGAACAGTTATACCACACCTAACTGCTTTTCAGCATTATAGACAGAAAATTTATACCACACCCAACTTCTTTTCAGCATTATAGACAGAACAGTTATACCACACCTAACTGCTTTTCAGCATTATAGACAGAACAGTTATACCTCACCTAACTGCTTTTCAGCATTATAGACAGAACAGTTATACCACACCTAACTGCTTTTCAGCATTATAGACTAAACAGTTATACCACACCCAACTGCTTTTCAGCATTATAGACAGAACAGTTATACCACACCTAACTGCTTTTCAGCATTATAGACAGAACAATTATACCACACCTAACTGCTTTTCAGCATTATAGACAGAACAGTTATACCACACCTAACTGCTTTTCAGCATTATAGACAGAACAGTTATACCACACCTAACTGCTTTTCAGCATTATAGACAGAACAATTATACCACACCTAACTGCTTTTCAGCATTATAGACAGAACAATTATACCACACCTAACTGCTTTTCAGCATTATAGACAGAACAGTTATACCACACCTAAGTGCTCTTCACTGTATTTGACAGAACAGTTATACCACACCTAACTGCTTTTCAGCATTATAGACAGAACAGTTATACCACACCTAACTGCTTTTCAGCATTATAGACAGAACAGTTATACCACACCTAACTGCTTTTCAGCATTATAGACAGAACAATTATACCACACCTAACTGCTTTGCAGCATTATAGACAGAACAATTATACCACACCTAACTGCTTTTCAGCATTATAGACAGAACAGTTATACCACACCTAAGTGCTCTTCACTGTTATTGACGGAACAGTTATACCACACCTAACTGCTTTTCAGCATTATAGACAGAACAATTATACCACACCTAACTGCTTTTCAGCATTATAGACAGAACAATTATACCACACCTAACTGCTTTTCAGCATTATAGACAGAACAGTTATACCACACCCAACTGCTCTTCACTGTTATAGACAGAACAGTTATACCACACCTAACTGCTTTTCAGCATTATAGACAGAACAGTTTTACCACACCTAACTGCTCTTCACTGTTATAGACAGAACAGTTATACCACACCTAACTGCTTTTCAGCATTATAGACAGAACAGTTATACCACACCTAACTGCTCTTCACTGTTATAGACAGAACAGTTATACCACACCTAACTGCTTTTCAGCATTATAGACAGAACAATTATACCACACCTAACTGCTTTTCAGCATTATAGACAGAACAATTATACCACACCCAACTGCTTTTCAGCATTATAGACAGAACAATTATACCACACCTAACTGCTCTTCACTGTTATAGACAGAACAGTTATACCACACCTAACTACTTTTCAGCATTATAGACAGAACAATTATACCACACCTAACTGCTCTTCACTGTTATAGACAGAACAATTATACCACACCTAACTGCTCTTCACTGTTATAGACAGAACAATTATACCACACCTAACTGCTCTTCACTGTTATAGACAGAACAGTTATACCACACCTAACTACTCTTCACTGTTATAGACAGAACAATTATACCAGACCTAACTGCTCTTCACTGTTATAGACAGAACAGTTATACCACACCCAACTGCTCTTCACTGTTATAGACAGAACAATTATACCACACCTAACTGCTTTTCAGCATTATAGACAGAACAATTATACCACACCTAACTGCTTTTCAGCATTATAGACAGAACAATTATACCACACCTAACTGCTTTTCAGCATTATAGACAGAACAATTATACCACACCTAACTGCTTTTCAGCATTATAGACAGAACAATTATAACACACCTAACTGCTTTTCAGCATTATAGACAGAACAATTATACCACACCCAACTGCTTTTCAGCATTATAGACAGAACAATTATACCACACCTAACTGCTCTTCACTGTTATAGACAGAACAATTATACCACACCTAACTGCTCTTCACTGTTATAGACAGAACAATTATACCACACCCAACTGCTCTTCACTGTTATAGACAGAACAATTATACCACACCCAACTGCTCTTCACTGTTATAGACAGAACAATTATACCACACCCAACTGCTCTTCACTGTTATAGACAGAACAATTATACCACACCCAACTGCTCTTCACTGTTATAGACAGAACAATTATACCACACCCAACTGCTCTTCACTGTTATAGACAGAACAATTATACCACACCCAACTGCTTTTCAGCATTATAGACAGAACAATTATACCACACCCAACTGCTCTTCACTGTTATAGACAGAACAATTATACCACACCCAACTGCTCTTCACTGTTATAACAGAACAATTATACCACACCCAACTGCTTTTCAGCATTATAGACAGAACAGTTATACCACACCCAAATGCTTTTCAGCATTATAGACAGAACAGTTATACCACACCCAACTGCTTTTCAGCATTATAGACAGAACAATTATACCACACCCAACTGCTTTTCAGCATTATAGACAAAACAGTTATACCACACCTAACTGCTTTTCAGCATTATAGACAGAACAGTTATACCACACCTAACTGCTTTTCAGCATTATAGACAGAACAATTATACCACACCCAACTGCTTTTCAGCATTATAGACAGAACAATTATACCACACCCAACTGCTTTTCAGCATTATAGACAGAACAGTTATACCACACCTAACTGCTTTTCAGCATTATAGACAGAACAGTTATACCACACCCAACTGCTTTTCAGCATTATAGACAGAACAATTATACCACACCTAACTGTTCTTCACTGTTATAGACAGAACAATTATACCACACCTAACTGCTCTTCACTGCTATAGACAGAACAATTATACCACACCTAACTGCTCTTCACTGTTATAGACAGAACAGTTATACCACACCTAACTACTTTTCAGCATTATAGACAGAACAGTTATACCACACCTAACTACTCTTCACTGTTATAGACAGAACAGTTATACCACACCTAACTGCTCTTCACTGTTATAGACAGAACAATTATACCACACCTAACTGCTCTTCACTGTTATAGACAGAACAGTTATACCACACCTAACTACTCTTCACTGTTATAGACAGAACAGTTATACCACACCTAACTACTCTTCACTGTTATAGACAGAACAGTTATACCACACCTAACTGCTCTTCACTGTTATAGACAGAACAGTTATACCACACCTAACTACTCTTCACTGTTATAGACAGAACAGTTATACCACACCTAACTACTCTTCACTGTTATAGACAGAACAATTATACCACACCTAACTGCTCTTCACTGTTATAGACAGAACAATTATACCACACCTAACTACTCTTCACTGTTATAGACACAACAGTTATACCACACCTAACTACTCTTCACTGTTATAGACAGAACAGTTATACCACACCTAACTGCTCTTCACTGTTATAGACAGAACAGTTATACCACACCTAACTACTCTTCACTGTTATAGACAGAACAATTATACCACACCTAACTGCTCTTCACTGTTATAGACAGAACAGTTATACCACACCCAACTGCTTTTCAGCATTATAGACAGAACAATTATACCACACCTAACTGCTTTTCAGCATTATAGACAGAACAGTTATACCACACCCAACTGCTTTTCAGCATTATAGACAGAACAGTTATACCACACCTAACTGCTCTTCACTGTTATAGACAGAACAGTTATACCACACCTAACTGCTTTTCAGCATTATAGACAAAACAGTTATACCACACCTAACTACTCTTCACTGTTGTAGACAGAACAGTTATACCACACCTAACTGCTCTTCACTGTTATAGACAGAACAGTTATACCACACCTAACTACTCTTCACTGTTATAGACAGAACAGTTATACCACACCTAACTGCTCTTCACTGTTATAGACAGAACAGTTATACCACACCTAACTGCTTTTCAGCATTATAGACAGAACAATTATACCACACCGAACTACTCTTCACTGTTATAGACAGAACAATTATACCACACCTAACTGCTCTTCACTGTTATAGACAGAACAATTATACCACACCTAACTGCTCTTCACTGTTATAGACAGAACAATTATACCACACCTAACTGCTCTTCACTGTTATAGACAGAACAATTATACCACACCTAACTGCTCTTCACTGTTATAGACAGAACAATTATACCACACCTAACTGCTCTTCACTGTTATAGACAGAACAATTATACCACACCTAACTGCTCTTCACTGTTATAGACAGAACAATTATACCACACCTAACTGCTCTTCACTGTTATAGACAGAACAATTATACCACACCTAACTGCTTTTCAGCATTATAGACAGAACCGTTATACCACACATAAGTACTCTTCACTGTTATGGACAGAACAGTTATACCACACCTAACTGCTTTTCAGCATTATAGACAGAACCGTTATACCACACCTAACTACTTTTCAGCATTATAGACAGAACCGTTATACCACACCTAACTGCTTTTCAGCATTATAGACAGAAAATTTATACCACACCTAACTGCTTTTCAGCATTATAGACAGAAAATTTATACCACATCAATTGCTTTTCAGCATTATAGACAGAACAGTTATACCACACCTAACTGCTTTTCAGCATTATAGACAGAAAATTTATACCACACCCAACTGCTTTTCAGCATTATAGACAGAACAGTTATACCACACCTAACTGCTTTTCAGCATTATAGACAGAAAATTTATACCACACCCAACTTCTTTTCAGCATTAGACAGAACAGTTATACCACACCTAACTGCTTTTCAGCATTATAGACAGAACAGTTATACCTCACCTAACTGCTTTTCAGCATTATAGACAGAACAGTTATACCACACCTAACTGCTTTTCAGCATTATAGACTAAACAGTTATACCACACCCAACTGCTTTTCAGCATTATAGACAGAACAGTTATACCACACCTAACTGCTTTTCAGCATTATAGACAGAACAATTATACCACACCTAACTGCTTTTCAGCATTATAGACAGAACAGTTATACCACACCTAACTGCTTTTCAGCATTATAGACAGAACAGTTATACCACACCTAACTGCTTTTCAGCATTATAGACAGAACAATTATACCACACCTAACTGCTTTTCAGCATTATAGACAGAACAATTATACCACACCTAACTGCTTTTCAGCATTATAGACAGAACAGTTATACCACACCTAAGTGCTCTTCACTGTATTTGACAGAACAGTTATACCACACCTAACTGCTTTTCAGCATTATAGACAGAACAGTTATACCACACCTAACTGCTTTTCAGCATTATAGACAGAACAGTTATACCACACCTAACTGCTTTTAATCATTATAGACAGAACAATTATACCACACCTAACTGCTTTGCAGCATTATAGACAGAACAATTATACCACACCTAACTGCTTTTCAGCATTATAGACAGAACAGTTATACCACACCTAAGTGCTCTTCACTGTTATTGACGGAACAGTTATACCACACCTAACTGCTTTTCAGCATTATAGACAGAACAATTATACCACACCTAACTGCTTTTCAGCATTATAGACAGAACAATTATACCACACCTAACTGCTTTTCAGCATTATAGACAGAACAGTTATACCACACCCAACTGCTCTTCACTGTTATAGACAGAACAGTTATACCACACCTAACTGCTTTTCAGCATTATAGACAGAACAGTTTTACCACACCTAACTGCTCTTCACTGTTATAGACAGAACAGTTATACCACACCTAACTGCTTTTCAGCATTATAGACAGAACAGTTATACCACACCTAACTGCTCTTCACTGTTATAGACAGAACAGTTATACCACACCTAACTGCTTTTCAGCATTATAGACAGAACAATTATACCACACCTAACTGCTTTTCAGCATTATAGACAGAACAATTATACCACACCCAACTGCTTTTCAGCATTATAGACAGAACAATTATACCACACCTAACTGCTCTTCACTGTTATAGACAGAACAGTTATACCACACCTAACTACTTTTCAGCATTATAGACAGAACAATTATACCACACCTAACTGCTCTTCACTGTTATAGACAGAACAATTATACCACACCTAACTGCTCTTCACTGTTATAGACAGAACAATTATACCACACCTAACTGCTCTTCACTGTTATAGACAGAACAGTTATACCACACCTAACTACTCTTCACTGTTATAGACAGAACAATTATACCAGACCTAACTGCTCTTCACTGTTATAGACAGAACAGTTATACCACACCCAACTGCTCTTCACTGTTATAGACAGAACAATTATACCACACCTAACTGCTTTTCAGCATTATAGACAGAACAATTATACCACACCTAACTGCTTTTCAGCATTATAGACAGAACAATTATACCACACCTAACTGCTTTTCAGCATTATAGACAGAACAATTATACCACACCTAACTGCTTTTCAGCATTATAGACAGAACAATTATAACACACCTAACTGCTTTTCAGCATTATAGACAGAACAATTATACCACACCCAACTGCTTTTCAGCATTATAGACAGAACAATTATACCACACCTAACTGCTCTTCACTGTTATAGACAGAACAATTATACCACACCTAACTGCTCTTCACTGTTATAGACAGAACAATTATACCACACCTAACTGCTCTTCACTGTTATAGACAGAACAATTATACCACACCTAACTGCTTTTCACTGTTATAGACAGAACAGTTATACCACACCTAACTGCTTTTCAGCATTATAGACAGAACAGTTATACCACACCTAACTACTCTTCACTGTTATAGACAGAACCGTTATACCACACCCAACTGCTTTTCAGCATTATAGACAGAATAATTATACCACACCCAACTGCTCTTCACTGTTATAGACAGAACAGTTAAACCACACCTAACTGCTTTTCAGCATTATAGACAGAACAATTATACCACACCTAACTGCTCTTCACTGTTATAGACAGAACAGTTATACCACACCCAACTGCTTTTCAGCATTATAGACAGAACAATTATACCACACCTAACTGCTCTTCACTGTTATAGACAGAACAGTTATACCACACCTAACTGCTTTTCAGCATTATAGACAGAACAATTATACCACACCCAACTGCTCTTCACTGTTATAGACAGAACAGTTATACCACACCCAACTGCTTTTCAGCATTATAGACAGAACAATTATACCACACCCAACTGCTTTTCACTGTTATAGACAGAACAATTATACCACACCTAACTGCTTTTCAGCATTATAGACAGAACAATTATACCACACCCAACTGCTTTTCAGCACTATAGACAGAACAATTATACCACACCCAACTGCTCTTCACTGTTATAGACAGAACCGTTATACCACACCCAACTGCTTTTCAGCATTATAGACAGAACAATTATACCACACCCAACTGCTTTTCAGCACTATAGACAGAACAATTATACCACACCCAACTGCTTTTCACTGTTATAGACAGAACAATTATACCACACCTAACTGCTTTTCAGCATTATAGACAGAACAGTTATACCACACCTAAGTGCTCTTCACTGTTATAGACAGAACAATTATACCACACCTAACTGCTTTTCAGCATTATAGACAGAACAATTATACCACACCTAACTGCTTTTCACTGTTATAGACAGAACAATTATACCACACCTAACTGCTTTTCAGCATTATAGACAGAACAATTATACCACACCTAAGTGCTCTTCACTGTTATAGACAGAACAATTATACCACACCTAACTACTCTTCACTGTTATAGACAGAACAGTTATACCACACCTAACTGCTTTTCACTGTTATAGACAGAACAATTATACCACACCTAACTGCTTTTCAGCATTATAGACAGAACAATTATACCACACCTAACTGCTTTTCACTGTTATAGACAGAACAATTATACCACACCTAACTGCTTTTCACTGTTATAGACAGAACAATTATACCACACCTAACTGCTTTTCAGCATTATAGACAGAACAATTATACCACACCTAAGTGCTCTTCACTGTTATAGACAGAACAATTATACCACACCTAACTGCTTTTCAGCATTATAGACAGAACAATTATACCACACCTAACTGCTTTTCAGCATTATAGACAGAACAATTATACCACACCTAACTGCTTTTCAGCATTATAGACAGAACAATTATACCACACCTAAGTGCTCTTCACTGTTATAGACAGAACAATTATACCACACCTAACTGCTTTTCACCATTATAGACAGAACAATTATACCACACCTAAGTGCTCTTCACTGTTATAGACAGAACAATTATACCACACCTAACTGCTTTTCAGCATTATAGACAGAACAATTATACCACACCTAACTGCTTTTCAGCATTATAGACAGAACAATTATACCACACCTAAGTGCTCTTCACTGTTATAGACAGAACAATTATACCACACCTAACTGCTTTTCAGCATTATAGACAGAACAATTATACCACACCTAAGTGCTCTTCACTGTTATAGACAGAACAATTATACCACACCTAACTGCTTTTCAGCATTATAGACAGAACAATTATACCACACCTAACTGCTTTTCAGCATTATAGACAGAACAGTTATACCACACCCAACTGCTCTTCACTGTTATAGACAGAACAGTTATACCACACCTAACTGCTTTTCAGCATTATAGACAGAACAATTATACCACACCCAACTGCTCTTCACTGTTATAGACAGAACAATTATACCACACCTAACTGCTTTTCAGCATTATAGACAGAACAGTTATACCACACCCAACTGCTCTTCACTGTTATAGACAGAACAGTTATACCACACCTAACTGCTTTTCAGCATTATAGACAGAACAATTATACCACACCCAACTGCTCTTCACTGTTATAGACAGAACAATTATACCACACCTAACTGCTTTTCAGCATTATAGACAGAACAATTATACCACACCCAACTGCTCTTCACTGTTATAGACAGAACAATTATACCACACCCAACTGCTCTTCACTGTTATAGACAGAACAATTATACCACACCCAACTGCTCTTCACTGTTATAGACAGAACAATTATACCACACCCAACTGCTCTTCACTGTTATAGACAGAACAATTATACCACACCCAACTGCTCTTCACTGTTATAGACAGAACAATTATACCACACCCAACTGCTCTTCACTGTTATAGACAGAACAATTATACCACACCCAACTGCTTTTCAGCATTATAGACAGAACAATTATACCACACCCAACTGCTCTTCACTGTTATAGACAGAACAATTATACCACACCCAACTGCTCTTCACTGTTATAGACAGAACAATTATACCACACCCAACTGCTTTTCAGCATTATAGACAGAACAGTTATACCACACCCAAATGCTTTTCAGCATTATAGACAGAACAGTTATACCACACCCAACTGCTTTTCAGCATTATAGACAGAACAATTATACCACACCCAACTGCTTTTCAGCATTATAGACAAAACAGTTATACCACACCTAACTGCTTTTCAGCATTATAGACAGAACAGTTATACCACACCTAACTGCTTTTCAGCATTATAGACAGAACAATTATACCACACCCAACTGCTTTTCAGCATTATAGACAGAACAATTATACCACACCCAACTGCTTTTCAGCATTATAGACAGAACAGTTATACCACACCTAACTGCTTTTCAGCATTATAGACAGAACAGTTATACCACACCCAACTGCTTTTCAGCATTATAGACAGAACAATTATACCACACCTAACTGTTCTTCACTGTTATAGACAGAACAATTATACCACACCTAACTGCTCTTCACTGCTATAGACAGAACAATTATACCACACCTAACTGCTCTTCACTGTTATAGACAGAACAGTTATACCACACCTAACTACTTTTCAGCATTATAGACAGAACAGTTATACCACACCTAACTACTCTTCACTGTTATAGACAGAACAGTTATACCACACCTAACTGCTCTTCACTGTTATAGACAGAACAATTATACCACACCTAACTGCTCTTCACTGTTATAGACAGAACAGTTATACCACACCTAACTACTCTTCACTGTTATAGACAGAACAGTTATACCACACCTAACTACTCTTCACTGTTATAGACAGAACAGTTATACCACACCTAACTGCTCTTCACTGTTATAGACAGAACAGTTATACCACACCTAACTACTCTTCACTGTTATAGACAGAACAGTTATACCACACCTAACTACTCTTCACTGTTATAGACAGAACAATTATACCACACCTAACTGCTCTTCACTGTTATAGACAGAACAATCATACCACACCTAACTACTCTTCACTGTTATAGACACAACAGTTATACCACACCTAACTACTCTTCACTGTTATAGACAGAACAGTTATACCACACCTAACTGCTCTTCACTGTTATAGACAGAACAGTTTTACCACACCTAACTACTCTTCACTGTTATAGACAGAACAATTATACCACACCTAACTGCTCTTCACTGTTATAGACAGAACAGTTATACCACACCCAACTGCTTTTCAGCATTATAGACAGAACAATTATACCACACCTAACTGCTTTTCAGCATTATAGACAGAACAGTTATACCACACCCAACTGCTTTTCAGCATTATAGACAGAACAGTTATACCACACCTAACTGCTCTTCACTGTTATAGACAGAACAGTTATACCACACCTAACTGCTTTTCAGCATTATAGACAAAACAGTTATACCACACCTAACTACTCTTCACTGTTGTAGACAGAACAGTTATACCACACCTAACTGCTCTTCACTGTTATAGACAGAACAGTTATACCACACCTAACTACTTTTCAGCATTATAGACAGAACAGTTATACCACACCTAACTACTCTTCACTGTTATAGACAGAACAGTTATACCACACCTAACTGCTCTTCACTGTTATAGACAGAACAGTTATACCACACCTAACTGCTTTTCAGCATTATAGACAGAACAATTATACCACACCGAACTACTCTTCACTGTTATAGACAGAACAATTATACCACACCTAACTGCTCTTCACTGTTATAGACAGAACAATTATACCACACCTAACTGCTCTTCACTGTTATAGACAGAACAATTATACCACACCTAACTGCTCTTCACTGTTATAGACAGAACAATTATACCACACCTAACTGCTCTTCACTGTTATAGACAGAACAATTATACCACACCTAACTGCTCTTCACTGTTATAGACAGAACAATTATACCACACCTAACTGCTCTTCACTGTTATAGACAGAACAATTATACCACACCTAACTGCTCTTCACTGTTATAGACAGAACAATTATACCACACCTAACTGCTTTTCAGCATTATAGACAGAACCGTTATACCACACATAAGTACTCTTCACTGTTATGGACAGAACAGTTATACCACACCTAACTGCTTTTCAGCATTATAGACAGAACCGTTATACCACACCTAACTACTTTTCAGCATTATAGACAGAACCGTTATACCACACCTAACTGCTTTTCAGCATTATAGACAGAAAATTTATACCACACCTAACTGCTTTTCAGCATTATAGACAGAAAATTTATACCACATCAATTGCTTTTCAGCATTATAGACAGAACAGTTATACCACACCTAACTGCTTTTCAGCATTATAGACAGAAAATTTATACCACACCCAACTGCTTTTCAGCATTATAGACAGAACAGTTATACCACACCTAACTGCTTTTCAGCATTATAGACAGAAAATTTATACCACACCCAACTTCTTTTCAGCATTATAGACAGAACAGTTATACCACACCTAACTGCTTTTCAGCATTATAGACAGAACAGTTATACCTCACCTAACTGCTTTTCAGCATTATAGACAGAACAGTTATACCACACCTAACTGCTTTTCAGCATTATAGACTAAACAGTTATACCACACCCAACTGCTTTTCAGCATTATAGACAGAACAGTTATACCACACCTAACTGCTTTTCAGCATTATAGACAGAACAATTATACCACACCTAACTGCTTTTCAGCATTATAGACAGAACAGTTATACCACACCTAACTGCTTTTCAGCATTATAGACAGAACAGTTATACCACACCTAACTGCTTTTCAGCATTATAGACAGAACAATTATACCACACCTAACTGCTTTTCAGCATTATAGACAGAACAATTATACCACACCTAACTGCTTTTCAGCATTATAGACAGAACAGTTATACCACACCTAAGTGCTCTTCACTGTATTTGACAGAACAGTTATACCACACCTAACTGCTTTTCAGCATTATAGACAGAACAGTTATACCACACCTAACTGCTTTTCAGCATTATAGACAGAACAGTTATACCACACCTAACTGCTTTTCAGCATTATAGACAGAACAATTATACCACACCTAACTGCTTTGCAGCATTATAGACAGAACAATTATACCACACCTAACTGCTTTTCAGCATTATAGACAGAACAGTTATACCACACCTAAGTGCTCTTCACTGTTATTGACGGAACAGTTATACCACACCTAACTGCTTTTCAGCATTATAGACAGAACAATTATACCACACCTAACTGCTTTTCAGCATTATAGACAGAACAATTATACCACACCTAACTGCTTTTCAGCATTATAGACAGAACAGTTATACCACACCCAACTGCTCTTCACTGTTATAGACAGAACAGTTATACCACACCTAACTGCTTTTCAGCATTATAGACAGAACAGTTTTACCACACCTAACTGCTCTTCACTGTTATAGACAGAACAGTTATACCACACCTAACTGCTTTTCAGCATTATAGACAGAACAGTTATACCACACCTAACTGCTCTTCACTGTTATAGACAGAACAGTTATACCACACCTAACTGCTTTTCAGCATTATAGACAGAACAATTATACCACACCTAACTGCTTTTCAGCATTATAGACAGAACAATTATACCACACCCAACTGCTTTTCAGCATTATAGACAGAACAATTATACCACACCTAACTGCTCTTCACTGTTATAGACAGAACAGTTATACCACACCTAACTACTTTTCAGCATTATAGACAGAACAATTATACCACACCTAACTGCTCTTCACTGTTATAGACAGAACAATTATACCACACCTAACTGCTCTTCACTGTTATAGACAGAACAATTATACCACACCTAACTGCTCTTCACTGTTATAGACAGAACAGTTATACCACACCTAACTACTCTTCACTGTTATAGACAGAACAATTATACCACACCTAACTGCTCTTCACTGTTATAGACAGAACAGTTATACCACACCCAACTGCTTTTCAGCATTATAGACAGAACAATTATACCACACCTAACTGCTTTTCAGCATTATAGACAGAACAGTTATACCACACCCAACTGCTTTTCAGCATTATAGACAGAACAGTTATACCACACCTAACTGCTCTTCACTGTTATAGACAGAACCGTTATACCACACCCAACTGCTTTTCAGCATTATAGACAGAACAGTTATACCACACCTAACTACTCTTCACTGTTATAGACAGAACAGTTATACCACACCTAACTGCTTTTCAGCATTATAGACAGAACACTTATACCACACCTAACTGCTCTTCACTGTTATAGACAGAACAGTTATACCACACCTAACTGCTCTTCACTGTTGTAGACAGAACAGTTATACCACACCTAACTGCTCTTCACTGTTATAGACAGAACAGTTATACCACACCTAACTGCTCTTCACTGTTGTAGACAGAACAGTTATACCACACCTAACTGCTCTTCACTGTTGTAGACAGAACAGTTATACCACACCTAACTACTCTTCACTGTTGTAGACAGAACAGTTATACCACACCTAACTGCTCTTCACTGTTATAGACAGAACAGTTATACCACACCTAACTACTTTTCAGCATTATAGACAGAACAGTTATACCACACCTAACTACTCTTCACTGTTATAGACAGAACAGTTATACCACACCTAACTACTCTTCACTGTTATAGACAGAACAGTTATACCACACCTAACTGCTCTTCACTGTTATAGACAGAACAATTACACCACACCTAACTGCTCTTCACTGTTATAGACAGAACAATTATACCACACCTAACTGCTCTTCACTGTTATAGACAGAACAATTATACCACACCTAACTGCTCTTCACTGTTATAGACAGAACAATTATACCACACCTAACTGCTCTTCACTGTTATAGACAGAACAGTTATACCACACCTAACTGCTTTTCAGCATTATAGACAGAACAATTATACCACATCGAACTACTCTTCACTGTTATAGACAGAACAGTTATACCACACCTAACTACTTTTCAGCATTATAGACAGAACAATTATACCACACCTAACTGCTCTTCACTGTTATAGACAGAACAATTATACCACACCTAACTGCTCTTCACTGTTATAGACAGAACAATTATACCACACCTAACTGCTCTTCACTGTTATAGACAGAACAGTTATACCACACCTATCTACTTTTCAGCATTATAGACAGAACAGTTATACCACACCGAACTACTCTTCACTGTTATAGACAGAACAGTTATACCACACCTAACTACTTTTCAGCATTATAGACAGAACAGTTATACCACACCTATCTACTTTTCAGCATTATAGACAGAACAGTTATACCACACCGAACTACTCTTCACTGTTATAGACAGAACAGTTATACCACACCTAACTACTTTTCAGCATTATAGACAGAACAGTTATACCACACCTAACTACTCTTCACTGTTATAGACAGAACAGTTATACCACACCTAACTACTTTTCAGCATTATAGACAGAACAGTTATACCACACCGAACTACTCTTCACTGTTATAGACAGAACAGTTATACCACACCTATCTACTTTTCAGCATTATAGACAGAACAGTTATACCACACCTATCTACTTTTCAGCATTATAGACAGAACAATTATACCACACCGAACTACTCTTCACTGTTATAGACAGAACAGTTATACCACACCTAACTACTTTTCAGCATTATAGACAGAACAATTATACCACACCTAACTGCTCTTCACTGTTAAAGACAGAACAATTATACCACACCTAACTGCTCTTCACTATTATAGACAGAACAATTATACCACACCCAACTGCTTTTCACTGTTATAGACAGAACAATTATACCACACCTAACTGCTCTTCACTGTTATAGACAGAACAGTTATACCACACCTAACTGCTCTTCACTGTTATAGACAGAACAATTATACCACACCTAACTGCTTTTCAGCATTATAGACAGAACAATTATACCACACCTAACTGCTTTTCAGCATTATAGACAGAACAATTATACCACACCTAACTGCTTTTCAGCATTATAGACAGAACAATTATACCACACCTAACTGCTTTTCAGCATTATAGACAGAACAATTATAACACACCTAACTGCTTTTCAGCATTATAGACAGAACAATTATACCACACCCAACTGCTTTTCAGCATTATAGACAGAACAATTATACCACACCTAACTGCTCTTCACTGTTATAGACAGAACAATTATACCACACCTAACTGCTCTTCACTGTTATAGACAGAACAATTATACCACACCTAACTGCTCTTCACTGTTATAGACAGAACAATTATACCACACCTAACTGCTTTTCACTGTTATAGACAGAACAGTTATACCACACCTAACTGCTTTTCAGCATTATAGACAGAACAGTTATACCACACCTAACTACTCTTCACTGTTATAGACAGAACCGTTATACCACACCCAACTGCTTTTCAGCATTATAGACAGAATAATTATACCACACCCAACTGCTCTTCACTGTTATAGACAGAACAGTTATACCACACCTAACTGCTTTTCAGCATTATAGACAGAACAATTATACCACACCTAACTGCTCTTCACTGTTATAGACAGAACAGTTATACCACACCCAACTGCTTTTCAGCATTATAGACAGAACAATTATACCACACCTAACTGCTCTTCACTGTTATAGACAGAACAGTTATACCACACCTAACTGCTTTTCAGCATTATAGACAGAACAATTATACCACACCCAACTGCTCTTCACTGTTATAGACAGAACAGTTATACCACACCCAACTGTTTTTCAGCATTATAGACAGAACAATTATACCACACCCAACTGCTTTTCACTGTTATAGACAGAACAATTATACCACACCTAACTGCTTTTCAGCATTATAGACAGAACAATTATACCACACCCAACTGCTTTTCAGCACTATAGACAGAACAATTATACCACACCCAACTGCTCTTCACTGTTATAGACAGAACCGTTATACCACACCCAACTGCTTTTCAGCATTATAGACAGAACAATTATACCACACCCAACTGCTTTTCAGCACTATAGACAGAACAATTATACCACACCCAACTGCTTTTCACTGTTATAGACAGAACAATTATACCACACCTAACTGCTTTTCAGCATTATAGACAGAACAGTTATACCACACCTAAGTGCTCTTCACTGTTATAGACAGAACAATTATACCACACCTAACTGCTTTTCAGCATTATAGACAGAACAATTATACCACACCTAACTGCTTTTCACTGTTATAGACAGAACAATTATACCACACCTAACTGCTTTTCAGCATTATAGACAGAACAATTATACCACACCTAAGTGCTCTTCACTGTTATAGACAGAACAATTATACCACACCTAACTACTCTTCACTGTTATAGACAGAACAGTTATACCACACCTAACTGCTTTTCACTGTTATAGACAGAACAATTATACCACACCTAACTGCTTTTCAGCATTATAGACAGAACAATTATACCACACCTAACTGCTTTTCACTGTTATAGACAGAACAATTATACCACACCTAACTGCTTTTCACTGTTATAGACAGAACAATTATACCACACCTAACTGCTTTTCAGCATTATAGACAGAACAATTATACCACACCTAAGTGCTCTTCACTGTTATAGACAGAACAATTATACCACACCTAACTGCTTTTCAGCATTATAGACAGAACAATTATACCACACCTAACTGCTTTTCAGCATTATAGACAGAACAATTATACCACACCTAACTGCTTTTCAGCATTATAGACAGAACAATTATACCACACCTAAGTGCTCTTCACTGTTATAGACAGAACAATTATACCACACCTAACTGCTTTTCACCATTATAGACAGAACAATTATACCACACCTAAGTGCTCTTCACTGTTATAGACAGAACAATTATACCACACCTAACTGCTTTTCAGCATTATAGACAGAACAATTATACCACACCTAACTGCTTTTCAGCATTATAGACAGAACAATTATACCACACCTAAGTGCTCTTCACTGTTATAGACAGAACAATTATACCACACCTAACTGCTTTTCAGCATTATAGACAGAACAATTATACCACACCTAAGTGCTCTTCACTGTTATAGACAGAACAATTATACCACACCTAACTGCTTTTCAGCATTATAGACAGAACAATTATACCACACCTAACTGCTTTTCAGCATTATAGACAGAACAGTTATACCACACCCAACTGCTCTTCACTGTTATAGACAGAACAGTTATACCACACCTAACTGCTTTTCAGCATTATAGACAGAACAATTATACCACACCCAACTGCTCTTCACTGTTATAGACAGAACAATTATACCACACCTAACTGCTTTTCAGCATTATAGACAGAACAGTTATACCACACCCAACTGCTCTTCACTGTTATAGACAGAACAGTTATACCACACCTAACTGCTTTTCAGCATTATAGACAGAACAATTATACCACACCCAACTGCTCTTCACTGTTATAGACAGAACAATTATACCACACCTAACTGCTTTTCAGCATTATAGACAGAACAATTATACCACACCCAACTGCTCTTCACTGTTATAGACAGAACAATTATACCACACCCAACTGCTCTTCACTGTTATAGACAGAACAATTATACCACACCCAACTGCTCTTCACTGTTATAGACAGAACAATTATACCACACCCAACTGCTCTTCACTGTTATAGACAGAACAATTATACCACACCCAACTGCTCTTCACTGTTATAGACAGAACAATTATACCACACCCAACTGCTCTTCACTGTTATAGACAGAACAATTATACCACACCCAACTGCTTTTCAGCATTATAGACAGAACAATTATACCACACCCAACTGCTCTTCACTGTTATAGACAGAACAATTATACCACACCCAACTGCTCTTCACTGTTATAGACAGAACAATTATACCACACCCAACTGCTTTTCAGCATTATAGACAGAACAGTTATACCACACCCAAATGCTTTTCAGCATTATAGACAGAACAGTTATACCACACCCAACTGCTTTTCAGCATTATAGACAGAACAATTATACCACACCCAACTGCTTTTCAGCATTATAGACAAAACAGTTATACCACACCTAACTGCTTTTCAGCATTATAGACAGAACAGTTATACCACACCTAACTGCTTTTCAGCATTATAGACAGAACAATTATACCACACCCAACTGCTTTTCAGCATTATAGACAGAACAATTATACCACACCCAACTGCTTTTCAGCATTATAGACAGAACAGTTATACCACACCTAACTGCTTTTCAGCATTATAGACAGAACAGTTATACCACACCCAACTGCTTTTCAGCATTATAGACAGAACAATTATACCACACCTAACTGTTCTTCACTGTTATAGACAGAACAATTATACCACACCTAACTGCTCTTCACTGCTATAGACAGAACAATTATACCACACCTAACTGCTCTTCACTGTTATAGACAGAACAGTTATACCACACCTAACTACTTTTCAGCATTATAGACAGAACAGTTATACCACACCTAACTACTCTTCACTGTTATAGACAGAACAGTTATACCACACCTAACTGCTCTTCACTGTTATAGACAGAACAATTATACCACACCTAACTGCTCTTCACTGTTATAGACAGAACAGTTATACCACACCTAACTACTCTTCACTGTTATAGACAGAACAGTTATACCACACCTAACTACTCTTCACTGTTATAGACAGAACAGTTATACCACACCTAACTGCTCTTCACTGTTATAGACAGAACAGTTATACCACACCTAACTACTCTTCACTGTTATAGACAGAACAGTTATACCACACCTAACTACTCTTCACTGTTATAGACAGAACAATTATACCACACCTAACTGCTCTTCACTGTTATAGACAGAACAATTATACCACACCTAACTACTCTTCACTGTTATAGACACAACAGTTATACCACACCTAACTACTCTTCACTGTTATAGACAGAACAGTTATACCACACCTAACTGCTCTTCACTGTTATAGACAGAACAGTTATACCACACCTAACTACTCTTCACTGTTATAGACAGAACAATTATACCACACCTAACTGCTCTTCACTGTTATAGACAGAACAGTTATACCACACCCAACTGCTTTTCAGCATTATAGACAGAACAATTATACCACACCTAACTGCTTTTCAGCATTATAGACAGAACAGTTATACCACACCCAACTGCTTTTCAGCATTATAGACAGAACAGTTATACCACACCTAACTGCTCTTCACTGTTATAGACAGAACAGTTATACCACACCTAACTGCTTTTCAGCATTATAGACAAAACAGTTATACCACACCTAACTACTCTTCACTGTTGTAGACAGAACAGTTATACCACACCTAACTGCTCTTCACTGTTATAGACAGAACAGTTATACCACACCTAACTACTTTTCAGCATTATAGACAGAACAGTTATACCACACCTAACTACTCTTCACTGTTATAGACAGAACAGTTATACCACACCTAACTGCTCTTCACTGTTATAGACAGAACAGTTATACCACACCTAACTGCTTTTCAGCATTATAGACAGAACAATTATACCACACCGAACTACTCTTCACTGTTATAGACAGAACAATTATACCACACCTAACTGCTCTTCACTGTTATAGACAGAACAATTATACCACACCTAACTGCTCTTCACTGTTATAGACAGAACAATTATACCACACCTAACTGCTCTTCACTGTTATAGACAGAACAATTATACCACACCTAACTGCTCTTCACTGTTATAGACAGAACAATTATACCACACCTAACTGCTCTTCACTGTTATAGACAGAACAATTATACCACACCTAACTGCTCTTCACTGTTATAGACAGAACAATTATACCACACCTAACTGCTCTTCACTGTTATAGACAGAACAATTATACCACACCTAACTGCTTTTCAGCATTATAGACAGAACCGTTATACCACACATAAGTACTCTTCACTGTTATGGACAGAACAGTTATACCACACCTAACTGCTTTTCAGCATTATAGACAGAACCGTTATACCACACCTAACTACTTTTCAGCATTATAGACAGAACCGTTATACCACACCTAACTGCTTTTCAGCATTATAGACAGAAAATTTATACCACACCTAACTGCTTTTCAGCATTATAGACAGAAAATTTATACCACATCAATTGCTTTTCAGCATTATAGACAGAACAGTTATACCACACCTAGCTGCTTTTCAGCATTATAGACAGAAAATTTATACCACACCCAACTGCTTTTCAGCATTATAGACAGAACAGTTATACCACACCTAACTGCTTTTCAGCATTATAGACAGAAAATTTATACCACACCCAACTTCTTTTCAGCATTATAGACAGAACAGTTATACCACACCTAACTGCTTTTCAGCATTATAGACAGAACAGTTATACCTCACCTAACTGCTTTTCAGCATTATAGACAGAACAGTTATACCACACCTAACTGCTTTTCAGCATTATAGACAGAACAGTTATACCACACCCAACTGCTTTTCAGCATTATAGACAGAACAGTTATACCACACCTAACTGCTTTTCAGCATTATAGACAGAACAATTATACCACACCTAACTGCTTTTCAGCATTATAGACAGAACAGTTATACCACACCTAACTGCTTTTCAGCATTATAGACAGAACAGTTATACCACACCTAACTGCTTTTCAGCATTATAGACAGAACAATTATACCACACCTAACTGCTTTTCAGCATTATAGACAGAACAATTATACCACACCTAACTGCTTTTCAGCATTATAGACAGAACAGTTATACCACACCTAAGTGCTCTTCACTGTATTTGACAGAACAGTTATACCACACCTAACTGCTTTTCAGCATTATAGACAGAACAGTTATACCACACCTAACTGCTTTTCAGCATTATAGACAGAACAGTTATACCACACCTAACTGCTTTTCAGCATTATAGACAGAACAATTATACCACACCTAACTGCTTTGCAGCATTATAGACAGAACAATTATACCACACCTAACTGCTTTTCAGCATTATAGACAGAACAGTTATACCACACCTAAGTGCTCTTCACTGTTATTGACGGAACAGTTATACCACACCTAACTGCTTTTCAGCATTATAGACAGAACAATTATACCACACCTAACTGCTTTTCAGCATTATAGACAGAACAATTATACCACACCTAACTGCTTTTCAGCATTATAGACAGAACAGTTATACCACACCCAACTGCTCTTCACTGTTATAGACAGAACAGTTATACCACACCTAACTGCTTTTCAGCATTATAGACAGAACAGTTTTACCACACCTAACTGCTCTTCACTGTTATAGACAGAACAGTTATACCACACCTAACTGCTTTTCAGCATTATAGACAGAACAGTTATACCACACCTAACTGCTCTTCACTGTTATAGACAGAACAGTTATACCACACCTAACTGCTTTTCAGCATTATAGACAGAACAATTATACCACACCTAACTGCTTTTCAGCATTATAGACAGAACAATTATACCACACCCAACTGCTTTTCAGCATTATAGACAGAACAATTATACCACACCTAACTGCTCTTCACTGTTATAGACAGAACAGTTATACCACACCTAACTACTTTTCAGCATTATAGACAGAACAATTATACCACACCTAACTGCTCTTCACTGTTATAGACAGAACAATTATACCACACCTAACTGCTCTTCACTGTTATAGACAGAACAATTATACCACACCTAACTGCTCTTCACTGTTATAGACAGAACAGTTATACCACACCTAACTACTCTTCACTGTTATAGACAGAACAATTATACCACACCTAACTGCTCTTCACTGTTATAGACAGAACAGTTATACCACACCCAACTGCTTTTCAGCATTATAGACAGAACAATTATACCACACCTAACTGCTTTTCAGCATTATAGACAGAACAGTTATACCACACCTAACTGCTCTTCACTGTTATAGACAGAACCGTTATACCACACCCAACTGCTTTTCAGCATTATAGACAGAACAGTTATACCACACCTAACTACTCTTCACTGTTATAGACAGAACAGTTATACCACACCTAACTGCTTTTCAGCATTATAGACAGAACACTTATACCACACCTAACTGCTCTTCACTGTTATAGACAGAACAGTTATACCACACCTAACTGCTCTTCACTGTTGTAGACAGAACAGTTATACCACACCTAACTGCTCTTCACTGTTATAGACAGAACAGTTATACCACACCTAACTGCTCTTCACTGTTGTAGACAGAACAGTTATACCACACCTAACTGCTCTTCACTGTTGTAGACAGAACAGTTATACCACACCTAACTGCTCTTCACTGTTGTAGACAGAACAGTTATACCACACCTAACTGCTTTTCAGCATTATAGACAGAACAATTATACCACACCGAACTACTCTTCACTGTTATAGACAAACAATTATACCACACCTAACTGCTCTTCACTGTTATAGACAGAACAATTATACCACACCTAACTGCTCTTCACTGTTATAGACAGAACAATTATACCACACCTAACTGCTCTTCACTGCTATAGACAGAACAATTATACCACACCTAACTGCTCTTCACTGTTATAGACAGAACAATTATACCACACCTAACTGCTCTTCACTGTTATAGACAGAACAGTTATACCACACCTAACTACTTTTCAGCATTATAGACAGAACAGTTATACCACACCTAACTGCTCTTCACTGTTATAGACAGAACAATTATACCACACCTAACTGCTCTTCACTGTTATAGACAGAACAATTATACCACACCTAACTGCTTTTCACTGTTATAGACAGAACAGTTATACCACACCTAACTGCTTTTCAGCATTATAGACAGAACAGTTATACCACACCTAACTGCTCTTCACTATTATAGACAGAACAATTATACCACACCCAACTGCTTTTCACTGTTATAGACAGAACAATTATACCACACCTAACTGCTCTTCACTGTTATAGACAGAACAATTATACCACACCTAACTGCTCTTCACTGTTATAGACAGAACAATTATACCACACCTAACTGCTCTTCACTGTTATAGACAGAACAATTATACCACACCTAACTGTTCTTCACTGTTATAGACAGAACAATTATACCACACCTAACTGCTCTTCACTGTTATAGACAGAACAATTATACCACACCTAACTGCTCTTCACTGTTATAGACAGAACAATTATACCACACCTAACTGCTTTTCAGCATTATAGACAGAACCGTTATACCACACATAAGTACTCTTCACTGTTATGGACAGAACAGTTATACCACACCTAACTACTTTTCAGCATTATAGACAGAACCGTTATACCACACCTAACTGCTTTTCAGCATTATAGACAGAACAATTATACCACACCTAACTGTTTTTCAGCATTATAGACAGAAAATTTATACCACACCTAACTGCTTTTCAGCATTATAGACAGAAAATTTATACCACACCAACTGCTTTTCAGCATTATAGACAGAACAGTTATACCACACCTAACTGCTTTTCAGCATTATAGACAGAAAATTTATACCACACCCAACTGCTTTTCAGCATTATAGACAGAACAGTTATACCACACCTAACTGCTTTTCAGCATTATAGACAGAAAATTTATACCACACCCAACTGCTTTTCAGCATTATAGACAGAACAGTTATACCACACCTAACTGCTTTTCAGCATTATAGACAGAACAGTTATACCACACCTAACTGCTTTTCAGCATTATAGACAGAACAGTTATACCACACCTAACTGCTTTTCAGCATTATAGACAGAACAGTTATACCACACCCAACTGCTTTTCAGCATTATAGACAGAACAGTTATACCACACCTAACTGCTTTTCAGCATTATAGACAGAACAGTTATACCACACCTAACTGCTTTTCAGCATTATAGACAGAACAGTTATACCACACCTAACTGCTTTTCAGCATTATAGACAGAACAATTATACCACACCTAACTGCTTTTCAGCATTATAGACAGAACAATTATACCACACCTAACTGCTTTTCAGCATTATAGACAGAACAGTTATACCACACCTAAGTGCTCTTCACTGTTATTGACGGAACAGTTATACCACACCTAACTGCTTTTCAGCATTATAGACAGAACAATTATACCACACCTAACTGCTTTTCAGCATTATAGACAGAACAGTTATACCACACCCAACTGCTCTTCACTGTTATAGACAGAACAGTTATACCACACCTAACTGCTTTTCAGCATTATAGACAGAACAGTTATACCACACCTAACTGCTCTTCACTGTTATAGACAGAACAGTTAAACCACACCTAACTGCTTTTCAGCATTATAGACAGAACAGTTATACCACACCTAACTGCTCTTCACTGTTATAGACAGAACAGTTATACCACACCTAACTGCTTTTCAGCATTATAGACAGAACAGTTATACCACACCTAACTGCTCTTCACTGTTATAGACAGAACAGTTAAACCACACCTAACTGCTTTTCAGCATTATAGACAGAACAGTTATACCACACCTAACTGCTCTTCACTGTTATAGACAGAACAGTTATACCACACCTAACTGCTTTTCAGCATTATAGACAGAACAATTATACCACACCCAACTGCTTTTCAGCATTATAGACAGAACAGTTATACCACACCTAACTGCTCTTCACTGTTATAGACAGAACAGTTATACCACACCTAACTGCTCTTCACTGTTATAGACAGAACAGTTATACCACACCTAACTGCTCTTCACTGTTATAGACAGAACAGTTATACCACACCTAACTGCTCTTCACTGTTATAGACAGAACAGTTATACCACACCTAACTACTCTTCACTGTTATGGACAGAACAATTATACCACACCTAACTGCTTTTCAGCATTATAGACAGAACAATTATACCACACCTAACTGCTTTTCAGCATTATAGACAGAACAATTATACCACACCCAACTGCTTTTCAGCATTATAGACAGAACAGTTATACCACACCTAACTGCTCTTCACTGTTATAGACAGAACAGTTATACCACACCTAACTACTTTTCAGCATTATAGACAGAACAATTATACCACACCTAACTGCTCTTCACTGTTATAGACATAACAATTATACCACACCTAACTGCTCTTCACTGTTATAGACAGAACAATTATACCACACCTAACTGCTCTTCACTGTTATAGACAGAACAGTTATACCACACCTAACTACTTTTCAGCATTATAGACAGAACAGTTATACCACACCTAACTGCTCTTCACTGTCATAGACAGAACAATTATACCACACCTAACTGCTTTTCAGCATTATAGACAGAACAGTTATACCACACCTAACTGCTCTTCACTATTATAGACAGAACAATTATACCACACCCAACTGCTTTTCACTGTTATAGACAGAACAATTATACCACACCTAACTGCTCTTCACTGTTATAGACAGAACAGTTATACCACACCTAACTGCTTTTCACTGTTATAGACAGAACAATTATACCACACCTAACTGCTCTTCACTGTTATAGACAGAACAATTATACCACACCTAACTGCTCTTCACTGTTATAGACAGAACAATTATACCACACCTAACTGCTCTTCACTGTTATAGACAGAACAATTATACCACACCTAACTGCTTTTCAGCATTATAGACAGAACTGTTATACCACACATAAGTACTCTTCACTGTTATGGACAGAACAGTTATACCACACCTAACTGCTTTTCAGCATTATAGACAGAACCGTTATACCACACCTAACTACTTTTCAGCATTATAGACAGAACCGTTATACCACACCTAACTGCTTTTCAGCATTATAGACAGAACAATTATACCACACCTAACTGCTTTTCAGCATTATAGACAGAAAATTTATACCACACCTAACTGCTTTTCAGCATTATAGACAGAAAATTTATACCACACCAACTGCTTTTCAGCATTATAGACAGAACAGTTATACCACACCTAACTGCTTTTCAGCATTATAGACAGAAAACTTATACCACACCCAACTGCTCTTCACTGTTATAGACAGAACAGTTATACCACACCTAACTGCTTTTCAGCATTATAGACAGAACAGTTATACCACACCTAACTGCTCTTCACTGTTATAGACAGAACAGTTAAACCACACCTAACTGCTTTTCAGCATTATAGACAGAACAGTTATACCACACCTAACTGCTCTTCACTGTTATAGACAGAACAGTTATACCACACCTAACTGCTTTTCAGCATTATAGACAGAACAATTATACCACACCTAACTGCTTTTCAGCATTATAGACAGAACAATTATACCACACCCAACTGCTTTTCAGCATTATAGACAGAACAATTATACCACACCTAACTGCTCTTCACTGTTATAGACAGAACAGTTATACCACACCCAACTACTTTTCAGCATTATAGACAGAACAATTATACCACACCTAACTGCTCTTCACTGTTATAGACAGAACAATTATACCACACCTAACTGCTCTTCACTGTTATAGACAGAACAATTATACCACACCTAACTGCTCTTCACTGTTATAGACAGAACAGTTATACCACACCTAACTACTCTTCACTGTTATAGACAGAACAATTATACCACACCTAACTGCTCTTCACTGTTATAGACAGAACAGTTATACCACACCCAACTGCTTTTCAGCATTATAGACAGAACAATTATACCACACCTAACTGCTTTTCAGCATTATAGACAGAACAGTTATACCACACCCAACTGCTTTTCAGCATTATAGACAGAACAGTTATACCACACCTAACTGCTCTTCACTGTTATAGACAGAACCGTTATACCACACCCAGCTGCTTTTCAGCATTATAGACAGAACAGTTATACCACACCTAACTACTCTTCACTGTTATAGACAGAACAGTTATACCACACCTAACTGCTTTTGAGCATTATAGACAGAACAGTTATACCACACCTAACTGCTCTTCACTGTTATAGACAGAACAGTTATACCACACCTAACTGCTCTTCACTGTTGTAGACAGAACAGTTATACCACACCTAACTGCTCTTCACTGTTATAGACAGAACAGTTATACCACACCTAACTGCTCTTCACTGTTGTAGACAGAACAGTTATACCACACCTAACTGCTCTTCACTGTTGTAGACAGAACAGTTATACCACACCTAACTACTCTTCACTGTTGTAGACAGAACAGTTATACCACACCTAACTGCTCTTCACTGTTATAGACAGAACAGTTATACCACACCTAACTACTTTTCAGCATTATAGACAGAACAGTTATACCACACCTAACTACTCTTCACTGTTATAGACAGAACAGTTATACCACACCTAACTACTCTTCACTGTTATAGACAGAACAGTTATACCACACCTAACTGCTCTTCACTGTTATAGACAGAACAATTACACCACACCTAACTGCTCTTCACTGTTATAGACAGAACAATTATACCACACCTAACTGCTCTTCACTGTTATAGACAGAACAGTTATACCACACCTAACTGCTTTTCAGCATTATAGACAGAACAATTATACCACACCGAACTACTCTTCACTGTTATAGACAAACAATTATACCACACCTAACTGCTCTTCACTGTTATAGACAGAACAATTATACCACACCTAACTGCTCTTCACTGTTATAGACAGAACAATTATACCACACCTAACTGCTCTTCACTGTTATAGACAGAACAATTATACCACACCTAACTGCTCTTCACTGTTATAGACAGAACAGTTATACCACACCTAACTACTTTTCAGCATTATAGACAGAACAGTTATACCACACCTAACTGCTCTTCACTGTTATAGACAGAACAATTATACCACACCTAACTGCTCTTCACTGTTATAGACAGAACAATAATACCACACCTAACTGCTCTTCACTGTTATAGACAGAACAATTATACCACACCTAACTGCTTTTCACTGTTATAGACAGAACAGTTATACCACACCTAACTGCTTTTCAGCATTATAGACAGAACAGTTATACCACACCTAACTGCTCTTCACTATTATAGACAGAACAATTATACCACACCCAACTGCTTTTCACTGTTATAGACAGAACAATTATACCACACCTAACTGCTCTTCACTGTTATAGACAGAACAGTTATACCACACCTAACTGCTCTTCACTGTTATAGACAGAACAATTATACCACACCTAACTGCTCTTCACTGTTATAGACAGAACAATTATACCACACCTAACTGCTCTTCACTGTTATAGACAGAACAATTATACCACACCTAACTGCTCTTCACTGTTATAGACAGAACAATTATACCACACCTAACTGCTCTTCACTGTTATAGACAGAACAATTATACCACACCTAACTGCTTTTCAGCATTATAGACAGAACCGTTATACCACACATAAGTACTCTTCACTGTTATGGACAGAACAGTTATACCACACCTAACTGCTTTTCAGCATTATAGACAGAACCGTTATACCACACCTAACTACTTTTCAGCATTATAGACAGAACCGTTATACCACACCTAACTGCTTTTCAGCATTATAGACAGAACAATTATACCACACCTAACTGCTTTTCAGCATTATAGACAGAAAATTTATACCACACCTAACTGCTTTTCAGCATTATAGACAGAAAATTTATACCACACCAACTGCTTTTCAGCATTATAGACAGAAAATTTATACCACACCAACTGCTTTTCAGCATTATAGACAGAACAGTTATACCACACCTAACTGCTTTTCAGCATTATAGACAGAAAATTTATACCACACCCAACTGCTTTTCAGCATTATAGACAGAACAGTTATACCACACCTAACTGCTTTTCAGCATTATAGACAGAAAATTTATACCACACCCAACTGCTTTTCAGCATTATAGACAGAACAGTTATACCACACCTAACTGCTTTTCAGCATTATAGACAGAACAGTTATACCACACCTAACTGCTTTTCAGCATTATAGACAGAACAGTTATACCACACCTAACTGCTTTTCAGCATTATAGACAGAACAGTTATACCACACCCAACTGCTTTTCAGCATTATAGACAGAACAGTTATACCACACCTAACTGCATTTCAGCATTATAGACAGAACAGTTATACCACACCTAACTGCTTTTCAGCATTATAGACAGAACAGTTATACCACACCTAACTGCTTTTCAGCATTATAGACAGAACAATTATACCACACCTAACTGCTTTTCAGCATTATAGACAGAACAATTATACCACACCTAACTGCTTTTCAGCATTATAGACAGAACAGTTATACCACACCTAAGTGCTCTTCACTGTTATTGACGGAACAGTTATACCACACCTAACTGCTTTTCAGCATTATAGACAGAACAATTATACCACACCTAACTGCTTTTCAGCATTATAGACAGAACAGTTATACCACACCTAACTGCTCTTCACTGTTATAGACAGAACAGTTATACCACACCTAACTGCTTTTCAGCATTATAGACAGAACAATTATACCACACCCAACTGCTTTTCAGCATTATAGACAGAACAGTTATACCACACCTAACTGCTCTTCACTGTTATAGACAGAACAGTTATACCACACCTAACTGCTCTTCACTGTTATAGACAGAACAGTTATACCACACCTAACTGCTCTTCACTGTTATAGACAGAACAGTTATACCACACCTAACTGCTCTTCACTGTTATAGACAGAACAGTTATACCACACCTAACTGCTCTTCACTGTTATAGACAGAACAGTTATACCACACCTAACTACTCTTCACTGTTATGGACAGAACAATTATACCACACCTAACTGCTTTTCAGCATTATAGACAGAACAATTATACCACACCTAACTGCTTTTCAGCATTATAGACAGAACAATTATACCACACCCAACTGCTTTTCAGCATTATAGACAGAACAATTATACCACACCTAACTGCTCTTCACTGTTATAGACAGAACAGTTATACCACACCTAACTACTTTTCAGCATTATAGACAGAACAATTATACCACACCTAACTGCTCTTCACTGTTATAGACAGAACAATTATACCACACCTAACTGCTCTTCACTGTTATAGACAGAACAATTATACCACACCTAACTGCTCTTCACTGTTATAGACAGAACAGTTATACCACACCTAACTACTTTTCAGCATTATAGACAGAACAGTTATACCACACCTAACTGCTCTTCACTGTCATAGACAGAACAATTATACCACACCTAACTGCTTTTCAGCATTATAGACAGAACAGTTATACCACACCTAACTGCTCTTCACTATTATAGACAGAACAATTATACCACACCCAACTGCTTTTCACTGTTATAGACAGAACAATTATACCACACCTAACTGCTCTTCACTGTTATAGACAGAACAGTTATACCACACCTAACTGCTTTTCACTGTTATAGACAGAACAATTATACCACACCTAACTGCTCTTCACTGTTATAGACAGAACAATTATACCTCACCTAACTGCTCTTCACTGTTATAGACAGAACAATTATACCACACCTAACTGCTCTTCACTGTTATAGACAGAACAATTATACCACACCTAACTGCTCTTCACTGTTATAGACAGAACAATTATACCACACCTAACTGCTTTTCAGCATTATAGACAGAACCGTTATACCACACATAAGTACTCTTCACTGTTATGGACAGAACAGTTATACCACACCTAACTGCTTTTCAGCATTATAGACAGAACCGTTATACCACACCTAACTACTTTTCAGCATTATAGACAGAACCGTTATACCACACCTAACTGCTTTTCAGCATTATAGACAGAACAATTATACCACACCTAACTGCTTTTCAGCATTATAGACAGAAAATTTATACCACACCTAACTGCTTTTCAGCATTATAGACAGAAAATTTATACCACACCAACTGCTTTTCAGCATTATAGACAGAACAGTTATACCACACCTAACTGCTTTTCAGCATTATAGACAGAAAATTTATACCACACCCAACTGCTCTTCACTGTTATAGACAGAACAGTTATACCACACCTAACTGCTTTTCAGCATTATAGACAGAACAGTTATACCACACCTAACTGCTCTTCACTGTTATAGACAGAACAGTTAAACCACACCTAACTGCTTTTCAGCATTATAGACAGAACAGTTATACCACACCTAACTGCTCTTCACTGTTATAGACAGAACAGTTATACCACACCTAACTGCTTTTCAGCATTATAGACAGAACAATTATACCACACCTAACTGCTCTTCACTGTTATAGACAGAACAATTATACCACACCTAACTGCTCTTCACTGTTATAGACAGAACAATTATACCACACCTAACTGCTCTTCACTGTTATAGACAGAACAGTTATACCACACCTAACTACTTTTCAGCATTATAGACAGAACAGTTATACCACACCTAACTGCTCTTCACTGTTAAAGACAGAACAATTATACCACACCTAACTGCTCTTCACTGTTATAGACAGAACAATTATACCACACCTAACTGCTCTTCACTGTTATAGACAGAACAATTATACCACACCTAACTGCTTTTCAGCATTATAGACAGAACAGTTATACCACACCTAACTGCTCTTCACTGTTATAGACAGAACAGTTATACCACACCCAACTGCTTTTCAGCATTATAGACAGAACAATTATACCACACCTAACTGCTTTTCAGCATTATAGACAGAACAGTTATACCACACCCAACTGCTTTTCAGCATTATAGACAGAACAGTTATACCACACCTAACTGCTCTTCACTGTTATAGACAGAACCGTTATACCACACCCAACTGCTTTTCAGCATTATAGACAGAACAGTTATACCACACCTAACTACTCTTCACTGTTATAGACAGAACAGTTATACCACACCTAACTGCTTTTCAGCATTATAGACAGAACAGTTATACCACACCTAACTGCTCTTCACTGTTATAGACAGAACAGTTATACCACACCTAACTGCTCTTCACTGTTGTAGACAGAACAGTTATACCACACCTAACTGCTCTTCACTGTTATAGACAGAACAGTTATACCACACCTAACTGCTCTTCACTGTTGTAGACAGAACAGTTATACCACACCTAACTGCTCTTCACTGTTGTAGACAGAACAGTTATACCACACCTAACTACTCTTCACTGTTGTAGACAGAACAGTTATACCACACCTAACTGCTCTTCACTGTTATAGACAGAACAGTTATACCACACCTAACTACTTTTCAGCATTATAGACAGAACAGTTATACCACACCTAACTACTCTTCACTGTTATAGACAGAAGAGTTATACCACACCTAACTACTCTTCACTGTTATAGACAGAACAGTTATACCACACCTAACTGCTCTTCACTGTTATAGACAGAACAATTACACCACACCTAACTGCTCTTCACTGTTATAGACAGAACAATTATACCACACCTAACTGCTCTTCACTGTTATAGACAGAACAGTTATACCACACCTAACTGCTTTTCAGCATTATAGACAGAACAATTATACCACACCGAACTACTCTTCACTGTTATAGACAAACAATTATACCACACCTAACTGCTCTTCACTGTTATAGACAGAACAATTATACCACACCTAACTGCTCTTCACTGTTATAGACAGAACAATTATACCACACCTAACTGCTCTTCACTGTTATAGACAGAACAATTATACCACACCTAACTGCTCTTCACTGTTATAGACAGAACAGTTATACCACACCTAACTACTTTTCAGCATTATAGACAGAACAGTTATACCACACCTAACTGCTCTTCACTGTTAAAGACAGAACAATTATACCACACCTAACTGCTCTTCACTGTTATAGACAGAACAATTATACCACACCTAACTGCTCTTCACTGTTATAGACAGAACAATTATACCACACCTAACTGCTTTTCAGCATTATAGACAGAACAGTTATACCACACCTAACTGCTCTTCACTATTATAGACAGAACAGTTATACCACACCTAACTGCTTTTCACTGTTATAGACAGAACAATTATACCACACCTAACTGCTCTTCACTGTTATAGACAGAACAGTTATACCACACCTAACTGCTCTTCACTGTTATAGACAGAACAATTATACCACACCTAACTGCTCTTCACTGTTATAGACAGAACAATTATACCACACCTAACTGCTCTTCACTGTTATAGACAGAACAATTATACCACACCTAACTGCTCTTCACTGTTATAGACAGAACAATTATACCACACCTAACTGCTCTTCACTGTTATAGACAGAACAATTATACCACACCTAACTGCTTTTCAGCATTATAGACAGAACCGTTATACCACACATAAGTACTCTTCACTGTTATGGACAGAACAGTTATACCACACCTAACTGCTTTTCAGCATTATAGACAGAACCGTTATACCACACCTAACTACTTTTCAGCATTATAGACAGAACCGTTATACCACACCTAACTGCTTTTCAGCATTATAGACAGAAGAATTATACCACACCTAACTGCTTTTCAGCATTATAGACAGAAAATTTATACCACACCTAACTGCTTTTCAGCATTATAGACAGAAAATTTATACCACACCAACTGCTTTTCAGCATTATAGACAGAACAGTTATACCACACCTAAATGCTTTTCAGCATTATAGACAGAAAATTTATACCACACCCAACTGCTTTTCAGCATTATAGACAGAACAGTTATACCACACCTAACTGCTTTTCAGCATTATAGACAGAAAATTTATACCACACCCAACTGCTTTTCAGCATTATAGACAGAACAGTTATACCACACCTAACTGCTTTTCAGCATTATAGACAGAACAGTTATACCACACCTAACTGCTTTTCAGCATTATAGACAGAACAGTTATACCACACCTAACTGCTTTTCAGCATTATAGACAGAACAGTTATACCACACCCAACTGCTTTTCAGCATTATAGACAGAACAGTTATACCACACCTAACTGCTTTTCAGCATTATAGACAGAACAGTTATACCACACCTAACTGCTTTTCAGCATTATAGACAGAACAGTTATACCACACCTAACTGCTTTTCAGCATTATAGACAGAACAATTATACCACACCTAACTGCTTTTCAGCATTATAGACAGAACAATTATACCACACCTAACTGCTTTTCAGCATTATAGACAGAACAGTTATACCACACCTAAGTGCTCTTCACTGTTATTGACGGAACAGTTATACCACACCTAACTGCTTTTCAGCATTATAGACAGAACAATTATACCACACCTAACTGCTTTTCAGCATTATAGACAGAACAGTTATACCACACCCAACTGCTCTTCACTGTTATAGACAGAACAGTTATACCACACCTAACTGCTTTTCAGCATTATAGACAGAACAGTTATACCACACCTAACTGCTCTTCACTGTTATAGACAGAACAGTTATACCACACCTAACTGCTTTTCAGCATTATAGACAGAACAGTTATACCACACCTAACTGCTCTTCACTGTTATAGACAGAACAGTTATACCACACCTAACTGCTTTTCAGCATTATAGACAGAACAATTATACCACACCCAACTGCTTTTCAGCATTATAGACAGAACAGTTATACCACACCAAACTGCTCTTCACTGTTATAGACAGAACAGTTATACCACACCTAACTGCTCTTCACTGTTATAGACAGAACAGTTATACCACACCTAACTGCTCTTCACTGTTATAGACAGAACAGTTATACCACACCTAACTGCTCTTCACTGTTATAGACAGAACAGTTATACCACACCTAACTGCTCTTCAATGTTATAGACAGAACAGTTATACCACACCTAACTGCTCTTCACTGTTATAGACAGAACAGTTATACCACACCTAACTACTCTTCACTGTTATGGACAGAACAATTACACCACACCTAACTGCTTTTCAGCATTATAGACAGAACAATTATACCACACCTAACTGCTTTTCAGCATTATAGACAGAACAATTATACCACACCTAACTGCTCTTCACTGTTATAGACAGAACAGTTATACCACACCTAACTACTTTTCAGCATTATAGACAGAACAATTATACCACACCTAACTGCTCTTCACTGTTATAGACAGAACAATTATACCACACCTAACTGCTCTTCACTGTTATAGACAGAACAATTATACCACACCTAACTGCTCTTCACTGTTATAGACAGAACAGTTATACCACACCTAACTACTTTTCAGCATTATAGACAGAACCGTTATACCACACCTAACTGCTCTTCACTGTCATAGACAGAACAATTATACCACACCTAACTGCTTTTCAGCATTATAGACAGAACAGTTATACCACACCTAACTGCTCTTCACTATTATAGACAGAACAATTATACCACACCCAACTGCTTTTCACTGTTATAGACAGAACAATTATACCACACCTAACTGCTCTTCACTGTTATAGACAGAACAGTTATACCACACCTAACTGCTTTTCACTGTTATAGACAGAACAATTATACCACACCTAACTGCTCTTCACTGTTATAGACAGAACAATTATACCACACCTAACTGCTCTTCACTGTTATAGACAGAACAATTATACCACACCTAACTGCTCTTCACTGTTATAGACAGAACAATTATACCACACCTAACTGCTCTTCACTGTTATAGACAGAACAATTATACCACACCTAACTGCTTTTCAGCATTATAGACAGAACCGTTATACCACACATAAGTACTCTTCACTGTTATGGACAGAACAGTTATACCACACCTAACTGCTTTTCAGCATTATAGACAGAAAATTTATACCACACCTAACTGCTTTTCAGCATTATAGACAGAAAATTTATACCACACCAACTGCTTTTCAGCATTATAGACAGAACAGTTATACCACACCTAACTGCTTTTCAGCATTATAGACAGAAAATTTATACCACACCCAACTGCTTTTCAGCATTATAGACAGAACAGTTATACCACACCTTACTGCTTTTCAGCATTATAGACAGAAAATTAATACCACACCCAACTGCTTTTCAGCATTATAGACAGAACAGTTATACCACACCTAACTGCTTTTCAGCATTATAGACAGAACAGTTATACCACACCCAACTGCTTTTCAGCATTATAGACAGAACAGTTATACCACACCTAACTGCTTTTCAGCATTATAGACAGAACAGTTATACCACACCTAACTGCTTTTCAGCATTATAGACAGAACAGTTATACCACACCTAACTGCTTTTCAGCATTATAGACAGAACAGTTATACCACACCCAACTGCTTTTCAGCATTATAGACAGAACAGTTATACCACACCTAACTGCTTTTCAGCATTATAGACAGAACAATTATACCACACCTAACTGCTTTTCAGCATTATAGACAGAACAGTTATACCACACCTAACTGCTTTTCAGCATTATAGACAGAACAGTTATACCACACCTAACTGCTTTTCAGCATTATAGACAGAACAGTTATACCACACCTAACTGCTTTTCAGCATTATAGACAGAACAGTTATACCACACCTAACTGCTTTTCAGCATTATAGACAGAACAATTATACCACACCTAACTGCTTTTCAGCATTATAGACAGAACAATTATACCACACCTAACTGCTTTTCAGCATTATAGACAGAACAGTTATACCACACCTAAGTGCTCTTCACTGTTATTGACAGAATAGTTATACCACACCTAACTGCTTTTCAGCATTATAGACAGAACAATTATACCACACCTAACTGCTTTTCAGCATTATAGACAGAACAATTATACCACACCTAACTGCTTTTCAGCATTATAGACAGAACAGTTATACCACACCCAACTGCTCTTCACTGTTATAGACAGAACAGTTATACCACACCTAACTGCTTTTCAGCATTATAGACAGAACAGTTATACCACACCTAACTGCTCTTCACTGTTATAGACAGAACAGTTATACCACACCTAACTGCTTTTCAGCATTATAGACAGAACAGTTATACCACACCTAACTGCTCTTCACTGTTATAGACAGAACAGTTATACCACACCTAACTGCTTTTCAGCATTATAGACAGAACAATTATACCACACCCAACTGCTTTTCAGCATTATAGACAGAACAGTTATACCACACCTAACTGCTCTTCACTGTTATAGACAGAACAGTTATACCACACCTAACTGCTCTTCACTGTTATAGACAGAACAGTTATACCACACCTAACTGCTCTTCACTGTTATAGACAGAACAGTTATACCACACCTAACTGCTCTTCACTGTTATAGACAGAACAGTTATACCACACCTAACTGCTCTTCACTGTTATAGACAGAACAGTTATACCACACCTAACTACTCTTCACTGTTATGGACAGAACAATTATACCACACCTAACTGCTTTTCAGCATTATAGACAGAACAATTATACCACACCTAACTGCTTTTCAGCATTATAGACAGAACAATTATACCACACCCAACTGCTTTTCAGCATTATAGACAGAACAATTTTACCACACCTAACTGCTCTTCACTGTTATAGACAGAACAGTTATACCACACCTAACTGCTTTTCAGCATTATAGACAGAACAGTTATACCACACCTAACTGCTCTTCACTGTTATAGACAGAACAATTATACCACACCTAACTGCTCTTAACTGTTATAGACAGAACAATTATACCACACCTAACTGCTCTTCACTGTTATAGACAACAGTTATACCACACCTAACTGCTCTTTACTGTTATAGACAGAACAATTATACCACACCTAACTGCTCTTCACTGTTATAGACAGAACAATTATACCACACCTAACTGCTCTTCACTGTTATAGACAGAACAATTATACCACACCTAACTGCTTTTCAGCATTATAGACAGAACAATTATACCACACCTAACTGCTTTTCAGCATTATAGACAGAACAGTTATACCACACCTAACTGCTTTTCAGCATTATAGACAGAACAATTATACCACACCTAACTGCTCTTCACTGTTATAGACAGAACAATTATACCACACCTAACTGCTCTTCACTGTTATAGACAGAACAATTATACCACACCTAACTGCTCTTCACTGTTATAGACAGAACAATTATACCACACCTAACTGCTCTTCACTGTTATAGACAGAACAGTTATACCACACCTAACTGCTCTTCACTGTTATAGACAGAACAATTATACCACACCTAACTACTCTTCACTGTTATAGACAGAACAATTATACCACACCTAACTGCTCTTCACTGTTATAGACAGAACAATTATACCACACCTAACTGCTCTTCACTGTTATAGACAGAACAGTTATACCACACCTAACTGCTCTTCACTGTTATAGACAGAACAGTTATACCACACCTAACTGCTTTTCAGCATTATAGACAGAACAATTATACCACACCTAACTGCTCTTCACTGTTATAGACAGAACAATTATACCACACCTAACTACTCTTCACTGTTATAGACAGAACAATTATACCACACCTAACTGCTCTTCACTGTTATAGACAGAACAGTTATACCACACCTAACTACTTTTCAGCATTATAGACAGAACAATTATACCACACCTAACTGCTCTTCACTGTTATTGACAGAACAGTTTACCACACCTAACTGCTTTTCAGCATTATAGACAGAACAGTTATACCACACCTAACTACTCTTCACTGTTATAGACAGAACAGTTATTACACACCTAACTACTTTTCAGCATTATAGACAGAACAATTATACCACACCTAACTACTCTTCACTGTTATAGACAGAACAGTTATACCACACCTAACTACTTTTCAGCATTATACACAGAACAATTATACCACACCTAACTACTCTTCACTGTTATAGACAGAACAGTTATACCACACCTAACTACTTTTCAGCATTATAGACAGAACAATTATACCACACCTAACTACTCTTCACTGTTATAGACAGAACAGTTATACCACACCTAACTGCTCTTCACTGTTATAGACAGAACAATTATACCACACCTAACTACTCTTCACTGTTATAGACAGAACAATTATACCACACCTAACTGCTCTTCACTGTTATAGACAGAACAGTTATACCACACCTAACTGCTCTTCACTGTTATAGACAGAACAGTTATACCACACCTAACTGCTCTTCACTGTTATAGACAGAACAATTATACCACATCTAACCGCTCTTCACTGTTATAGACAGAACAGTTATACCACACCTAACTGCTCTTCACTGTTATAGACAGAACAGTTATACCACACCTAACTACTCTTCACTGTTATAGACAGAACAGTTATACCACACCTAACTGCTCTTCACTGTTATAGACAGAACAGTTATACCACACCTAACTACTCTTCACTGTTATACACAGAACAATTATACCACACCTAACTGCTCTTCACTGTTATAGACAGAACAGTTATACCACACCTAACTGCTCATCACTGTTATAGACAGAACAGTTATACCACACCTAACTGCTCTTCACTGTTATAGACAGAACAATTATACCACACCTAACTGCTCTTCACTGTTATAGACAGAACAGTTATACCACACCTAACTGCTCTTCACTGTTATAGACAGAACAGTTATACCACACCTAACTACTCTTCACTGTTATAGACAGAACAATTATACCACACCTAACTGCTCTTCACTGTTATAGACAGAACAGTTATACCACACCTAACTGCTCTTCACTGTTATAGACAGAACAATTATACCACACCTAACTGCTCTTCACTGTTATAGACAGAACAATTATACCACACCTAACTGCTCTTCACTGTTATAGACAGAACAATTATACCACACCTAACTGCTCTTCACTGTTATAGACAGAACAATTATACCACACCTAACTGCTCTTCACTGTTATAGACAGAACAATTATACCACACCTAACCACTCTTCACTGTTATAGACAGAACAATTATACCACACCTAACTACTCTTCACTGTTATAGACAGAACAATTATAACACACCTAACTGCTCTTCACTGTTATAGACAGAACAATTACACCACACCTAACTGCTCTTCACTGTTATAGACAGAACAGTTATACCACACCTAACTGCTTTTCAGCATTATAGACAGAACAATTATACCACACCGAACTACTCTTCACTGTTATAGACAGAACAGTTATACCACACCTAACTACTTTTCAGCATTATAGACAGAACAATTATATCACACCTAACTGCTCTTCACTGTTATAGACAGAACAATTATACCACACCTAACTGCTCTTCACTGTTATAGACAGAACAATTATACCACACCTAACTGCTCTTCACTGTTATAGACAGAACAGTTATACCACACCTATCTACTTTTCAGCATTATAGACAGAACAGTTATACCACACCTAACTGCTTTTCAGCATTATAGACAGAACAATTATACCACACCTAACTGCTTTTCAGCATTATAGACAGAACAGTTATACCACACCCAACTGCTTTTCAGCATTATAGACAGAACAGTTATACCACACCTAACTGCTCTTCACTGTTATAGACAGAACCGTTATACCACACCCAACTGCTTTTCAGCATTATAGACAGAACAGTTATACCACACCTAACTACTCTTCACTGTTATAGACAGAACAGTTATACCACACCTAACTGCTTTTCAGCATTATAGACAGAACAGTTATACCACACCTAACTACTCTTCACTGTTATAGACAGAACAGTTATACCACACCTAACTGCTCTTCACTGTTATAGACAGAACAGTTATACCACACCTAACTACTTTTCAGCATTATAGACAGAACAGTTATACCACACCTAACTGCTCTTCACTGTTATAGACAGAACAATTATACCACACCTAACTGCTCTTCACTGTTATAGACAGAACAGTTATACCACACCTAACTGCTTTTCAGCATTATAGACAGAACAATTATACCACACCGAACTACTCTTCACTGTTATAGACAGAACAATTATACCACACCTAACTGCTCTTCACTGTTATAGACAGAACAATTATACCACACCTAACTGCTCTTCACTGTTATAGACAGAACAATTATACCACACCTAACTGCTCTTCACTGTTATAGACAGAAAAATTATACCACACCTAACTGCTCTTCACTGTTATAGACAGAACAATTATACCACACCTAACTGCTCTTCACTGTTATAGACAGAACAGCTATACCACACCTAACTACTTTTCAGCATTATAGACAGAACAGTTATACCACACCTAACTGCTCTTCACTGTTATAGACAGAACAATTATACCACACCTAACTGCTCTTCACTGTTATAGACAGAACAATTATATCACACCTAACTGCTCTTCACTGTTATAGACAGAACAATTATACCACACCTAACTGCTTTTCACTGTTATAGACAGAACAGTTATACCACACCTAACTGCTTTTCAGCATTATAGACAGAACAGTTATACCACACCTAACTGCTCTTCACTATTATAGACAGAACAATTATACCACACCCAACTGCTTTTCACTGTTATAGACAGAACAATTATACCACACCTAACTGCTCTTCACTGTTATAGACAGAACAGTTATACCACACCTAACTGCTCTTCACTGTTATAGACAGAACATTTATACCACACCTAACTGCTCTTCACTGTTATAGACAGAACAATTATACCACACCTAACTGCTCTTCACTGTTATAGACAGAACAATTATACCACACCTAACTGCTCTTCACTGTTATAGACAGAACAATTATACCACACCTAACTGCTCTTCACTGTTATAGACAGAACAATTATACCACACCTAACTGCTTTTCAGCATTATAGACAGAACCGTTATACCACACATAAGTACTCTTCACTGTTATGGACAGAACAGTTATACCACACCTAACTGCTTTTCAGCATTATAGACAGAACCGTTATACCACACCTAACTACTTTTCAGCATTATAGACAGAACCGTTATACCACACCTAACTGCTTTTCAGCATTATAGACAGAACAATTATACCACACCTAACTGCTTTTCAGCATTATAGACAGAAAATTTATACCACACCTAACTGCTTTTAAGCATTATAGACAGAAAATTTATACCACACCAACTGCTTTTCAGCATTATAGACAGAACAGTTATACCACACCTAACTGCTTTTCAGCATTATAGACAGAAAATTTATACCACACCCAACTGCTTTTCAGCATTATAGACAGAACAGTTATACCACACCTAATTGCTTTTCAGCATTATAGACAGAAAATTTATACCACACCCAACTGCTTTTCAGCATTATAGACAGAACAGTTATACCACACCTAACTGCTTTTCAGCATTATAGACAGAACAGTTATACCACACCTAACTGCTTTTCAGCATTATAGACAGAACAGTTATACCACACCTAACTGCTTTTCAGCATTATAGACAGAACAGTTATACCACACCCAACTGCTTTTCAGCATTATAGACAGAACAGTTATACCACACCTAACTGCTTTTCAGCATTATAGACAGAACAGTTATACCACACCTAACTGCTTTTCAGCATTATAGACAGAACGGTTATACCACACCTAACTGCTTTTCAGCATTATAGACAGAACAATTATACCACACCTAACTGCTTTTCAGCATTATAGACAGAACAATTATACCACACCTAACTGCTTTTCAGCATTATAGACAGAACAGTTATACCACACCTAAGTGCTCTTCACTGTTATTGACGGAACAGTTATACCACACCTAACTGCTTTTCAGCATTATAGACAGAACAATTATACCACACCCAACTGCTTTTCAGCATTATAGACAGAACAGTTATACCACACCTAACTGCTCTTCACTGTTATAGACAGAACAGTTATACCACACCTAACTGCTCTTCACTGTTATAGACAGAACAGTTATACCACACCTAACTGCTCTTCACTGTTATAGACAGAACAGTTATACCACACCTAACTGCTCTTCACTGTTATAGACAGAACAGTTATACCACACCTAACTGCTCTTCACTGTTATAGCTAGAACAGTTATACCACACCTAACTACTCTTCACTGTTATGGACAGAACAATTATACCACACCTAACTGCTTTTCAGCATTATAGACAGAACAATTATACCACACCTAACTGCTTTTCAGCATTATAGACAGAACAATTATACCACACCCAACTGCTTTTCAGCATTATAGACAGAACAATTATACCACACCTAACTGCTCTTCACTGTTATAGACAGAACAGTTATACCACACCTAACTAATTTTCAGCATTATAGACAGAACAATTATACCACACCTAACTGCTCTTCACTGTTATAGACAGAACAATTATACCACACCTAACTGCTCTTCACTGTTATAGACAGAACAATTATACCACACCTAACTGCTCTTCACTGTTATAGACAGAACAGTTATACCACACCTAACTACTTTTCAGCATTATAGACAGAACAGTTATACCACACCTAACTGCTCTTCACTGTCATAGACAGAACAATTATACCACACCTAACTGCTTTTCAGCATTATAGACAGAACAGTTATACCACACCTAACTGCTCTTCACTATTATAGACAGAACAATTATACCACACCCAACTGCTTTTCACTGTTATAGACCGAACAATTATACCACACCTAACTGCTCTTCACTGTTATAGACAGAACAGTTATACCACACCTAACTGCTCTTCACTGTTATAGACAGAACAATTATACCACACCTAACTGCTCTTCACTGTTATAGACAGAACAATTATACCACACCTAACTGCTCTTCACTGTTATAGACAGAACAATTATACCACACCTAACTGCTCTTCACTGTTATAGACAGAACAATTATACCACACCTAACTGCTCTTCACTGTTATAGACAGAACAATTATACCACACCTAACTGCTTTTCAGCATTATAGACAGAACCGTTATACCACACATAAGTACTCTTCACTGTTATGGACAGAACAGTTATACCACACCTAACTGCTTTTCAGCATTATAGACAGAACCGTTATACCACACCTAACTGCTTTTCAGCATTATAGACAGAACAATTATACCACACCTAACTACTTTTCAGCATTATAGACAGAACCGTTATACCACACCTAACTGCTTTTCAGCATTATAGACAGAACCGTTATACCACACCTAACTACTTTTCAGCATTATAGACAGAACCGTTATACCACACCTAACTGCTTTTCAGCATTATAGACAGAACAATTATACCACACCTAACTGCTTTTCAGCATTATAGACAGAAAATTTATACCACACCTAACTGCTTTTCAGCATTATAGACAGAAAATTTATACCACACCAACTGCTTTTCAGCATTATAGACAGAACAGTTATACCACACCTAACTGCTTTTCAGCATTATAGACAGAAAATTTATACCACACCCAACTGCTTTTCAGCATTATAGACAGAACAGTTATACCACACCTAACTGCTTTTCAGCATTATAGACAGAAAATTTATACCACACCCAACTGCTTTTCAGCATTATAGACAGAACAGTTATACCACACCTAACTGCTTTTCAGCATTATAGACAGAACAGTTATACCACACCTAACTGCTTTTCAGCATTATAGACAGAACAGTTATACCACACCTAACTGCTTTTCAGCATTATAGACAGAACAGTTATACCACACCCAACTGCTTTTCAGCATTATAGACAGAACACTTATACCACACCTAACTGCTTTTCAGCATTATAGACAGAACAATTATACCACACCTAACTGCTTTTCAGCATTATAGACAGAACAGTTATACCACACCTAACTGCTTTTCAGCATTATAGACAGAACAGTTATACCACACCTAACTGCTTTTCAGCATTATAGACAGAACAATTATACCACACCTAACTGCTTTTCAGCATTATAGACAGAACAGTTATACCACACCTAAGTGCTCTTCACTGTTATTGACAGAACAGTTATACCACACCTAACTGCTTTTCAGCATTATAGACAGAACAGTTATACCACACCTAACTGCTTTTCAGCATTATAGACAGAACAGTTATACCACACCTAACTGCTTTTCAGCATTATAGACAGAACAATTATACCACACCTAACTGCTTTTCAGCATTATAGACAGAACAATTATACCACACCTAACTGCTTTTCAGCATTATAGACAGAACAGTTATACCACACCTAAGTGCTCTTCACTGTTATTGACAGAACAGTTATACCACACCTAACTGCTTTTCAGCATTATAGACAGAACAATTATACCACACCTAACTGCTTTTCAGCATTATAGACAGAACAATTATACCACACCTAACTGCTTTTCAGCATTATAGACAGAACAGTTATACCACACCCAACTGCTCTTCACTGTTATAGACAGAACAGTTATACCACACCTAACTGCCTTTCAGCATTATAGACAGAACAGTTATACCACACCTAACTGCTCTTCACTGTTATAGACAGAACAGTTATACCACACCTAACTGCTTTTCAGCATTATAGACAGAACAGTTATACCACACCTAACTGCTCTTCACTGTTATAGACAGAACAGTTATACCACACCTAACTGCTTTTCAGCATTATAGACAGAACAATTATACCACACCCAACTGCTTTTCAGCATTATAGACAGAACAGTTATACCACACCTAACTGCTCTTCACTGTTATAGACAGAACAGTTATACCACACCTAACTGCTCTTCACTGTTATAGACAGAACAGTTATACCACACCTAACTGCTCTTCACTGTTATAGACAGAACAGTTATACCACACCTAACTGCTCTTCACTGTTATAGACAGAACAGTTATACCACACCTAACTGCTCTTCACTGTTATAGACAGAACAGTTATACCACACCTAACTACTCTTCACTGTTATGGACAGAACAATTATACCACACCTAACTGCTTTTCAGCATTATAGACAGAACAATTATACCACACCTAACTGCTTTTCAGCATTATAGACAGAACAATTATACCACACCCAACTGCTTTTCAGCATTATAGACAGAACAATTATACCACACCTAACTGCTCTTCACTGTTATAGACAGAACAGTTATACCACACCTAACTGCTTTTCAGCATTATAGACAGAACAGTTATACCACACCTAACTGCTCTTCACTGTTATAGACAGAACAATTATACCACACCTAACTGCTCTTCACTGTTATAGACAGAACAATTATACCACACCTAACTGCTCTTCACTGTTATAGACAGAACAGTTATACCACACCTAACTGCTCTTTACTGTTATAGACAGAACAATTATACCACACCTAACTGCTCTTCACTGTTATAGACAGAACAATTATACCACACCTAACTGCTCTTCACTGTTATAGACAGAACAATTATACCACACCTAACTGCTTTTCAGCATTATAGACAGAACAATTATACCACACCTAACTGCTTTTCAGCATTATAGACAGAACAGTTATACCACACCTAACTGCTTTTCAGCATTATAGACAGAACAATTATACCACACCTAACTGCTCTTCACTGTTATAGACAGAACAATTATACCACACCTAACTGCTCTTCACTGTTATAGACAGAACAATTATACCACACCTAACTGCTCTTCACTGTTATAGACAGAACAATTATACCACACCTAACTGCTCTTCACTGTTATAGACAGAACAATTATACCACACCTAACTGCTCTTCACTGTTATAGACAGAACAGTTATACCACACCTAACTGCTCTTCACTGTTATAGACAGAACAATTATACCACACCTAACTACTCTTCACTGTTATAGACAGAACAATTATACCACACCTAACTGCTCTTCACTGTTATAGACAGAACAATTATACCACACCTAACTGCTCTTCACTGTTATAGACAGAACAGTTATACCACACCTAACTGCTCTTCACTGTTATAGACAGAACAGTTATACCACACCTAACTGCTTTTCAGCATTATAGACAGAACAATTATACCACACCTAACTGCTCTTCACTGTTATAGACAGAACAATTATACCACACCTAACTACTCTTCACTGTTATAGACAGAACAATTATACCACACCTAACTGCTCTTCACTGTTATAGACAGAACAGTTATACCACACCTAACTACTTTTCAGCATTATAGACAGAACAATTATACCACACCTAACTGCTCTTCACTGTTATTGACAGAACAGTTATACCACACCTAACTGCTTTTCAGCATTATAGACAGAACAGTTATACCACACCTAACTACTCTTCACTGTTATAGACAGAACAGTTATACCACACCTAACTACTTTTCAGCATTATAGACAGAACAATTATACCACACCTAACTACTCTTCACTGTTATAGACAGAACAGTTATACCACACCTAACTACTTTTCAGCATTATAGACAGAACAATTATACCACACCTAACTACTCTTCACTGTTATAGACAGAACAGTTATACCACACCTAACTACTTTTCAGCATTATAGACAGAACAATTATACCACACCTAACTACTCTTCACTGTTATAGACAGAACAGTTATACCACACCTAACTGCTCTTCACTGTTATAGACAGAACAATTATACCACACCTAACTACTCTTCACTGTTATAGACAGAACAATTATACCACACCTAACTGCTCTTCACTGTTATAGACAGAACAGTTATACCACACCTAACTGCTCTTCACTGTTATAGACAGAACAGTTATACCACACCTAACTGCTCTTCACTGTTATAGACAGAACAATTATACCACATCTAACCGCTCTTCACTGTTATAGACAGAACAGTTATACCACACCTAACTGCTCTTCACTGTTATAGACAGAACAGTTATACCACACCTAACTCCTCTTCACTGTTATAGACAGAACAGTTATACCACACCTAACTGCTCTTCACTGTTATAGACAGAACAGTTATACCACACCTAACTACTCTTCACTGTTATAGACAGAACAATTATACCACACCTAACTGCTCTTCACTGTTATAGACAGAACAGTTATACCACACCTAACTGCTCTTCACTGTTATAGACAGAACATTTATACCACACCTAACTGCTCTTCACTGTTATAGACAGAACAATTATACCACACCTAACTGCTCTTCACTGTTATAGACAGAACAATTATACCACACCTAACTGCTCTTCACTGTTATAGACAGAACAATTATACCACACCTAACCACTCTTCACTGTTATAGACAGAACAATTATACCACACCTAACTACTCTTCACTGTTATAGACAGAACAATTATAACACACCTAACTGCTCTTCACTGTTATAGACAGAACAATTACACCACACCTAACTGCTCTTCACTGTTATAGACAGAACAATTATACCACACCTAACTGCTCTTCACTGTTATAGACAGAACAGTTATACCACACCTAACTGCTTTTCAGCATTATAGACAGAACAATTATACCACACCGAACTACTCTTCACTGTTATAGACAGAACAGATATACCACACCTAACTACTTTTCAGCATTATAGACAGAACAATTATATCACACCTAACTGCTCTTCACTGTTATAGACAGAACAATTATACCACACCTAACTGCTCTTCACTGTTATAGACAGAACAATTATACCACACCTAACTGCTCTTCACTGTTATAGACAGAACAGTTATACCACACCTATCTACTTTTCAGCATTATAGACAGAACAGTTATACCACACCTAACTGCTTTTCAGCATTATAGACAGAACAATTATACCACACCTAACTGCTTTTCAGCATTATAGACAGAACCGTTATACCACACCCAACTGCTTTTCAGCATTATAGACAGAACAGTTATACCACACCTAACTACTCTTCACTGTTATAGACAGAACAGTTATACCACACCTAACTGCTTTTCAGCATTATAGACAGAACAGTTATACCACACCTAACTGCTCTTCACTGTTATAGACAGAACAGTTATACCACACCTAACTACTTTTCAGCATTATAGACAGAACAGTTATACCACACCTAACTACTCTTCACTGTTATAGACAGAACAGTTATACCACACCTAACTACTCTTCACTGTTATAGACAGAACAGTTATACCACACCTAACTGCTCTTCACTGTTATAGACAGAACAATTACACCACACCTAACTGCTCTTCACTGTTATAGACAGAACAATTATACCACACCTAACTGCTCTTCACTGTTATAGACAGAACAGTTATACCACACCTAACTGCTTTTCAGCATTATAGACAGAACAATTATACCACACCGAACTACTCTTCACTGTTATAGACAGAACAATTATACCACACCTAACTGCTCTTCACTGTTATAGACAGAACAATTATACCACACCTAACTGCTCTTCACTGTTATAGACAGAACAATTATACCACACCTAACTGCTCTTCACTGTTATAGACAGAAAAATTATACCACACCTAACTGCTCATCACTGTTATAGACAGAACAATTATACCACACCTAACTGCTCTTCACTGTTATAGACAGAACAGTTATACCACACCTAACTACTTTTCAGCATTATAGACAGAACAGTTATACCACACCTAACTGCTCTTCACTGTTATAGACAGAACAATTATACCACACCTAACTGCTCTTCACTGTTATAGACAGAACAATTATACCACACCTAACTGCTCTTCACTGTTATAGACAGAACAGTTATACCACACCTAACTGCTCTTCACTGTTATTGACAGAACATTTATACCACACCTAACTGCTCTTCACTGTTATAGACAGAACAATTATACCACACCTAACTGCTCTTCACTGTTATAGACAGAACAATTATACCACACCTAACTGCTCTTCACTGTTATAGACAGAACAATTATACCACACCTAACTGCTCTTCACTGTTATAGACAGAACAATTATACCACACCTAACTGCTTTTCAGCATTATAGACAGAACCGTTATACCACACATAAGTACTCTTCACTGTTATGGACAGAACACTTATACCACACCTAACTGCTTTTCAGCATTATAGACAGAACCGTTATACCACACCTAACTACTTTTCAGCATTATAGACAGAACCGTTATACCACACCTAACTGCTTTTCAGCATTATAGACAGAACAATTATACCACACCTAACTGCTTTTCAGCATTATAGACAGAAAATTTATACCACACCTAACTGCTTTTCAGCATTATAGACAGAAAATTTATACCACACCAACTGCTTTTCAGCATTATAGACAGAACAGTTATACCACACCTAACTGCTTTTCAGTATTATAGACAGAAAATTTATACCACACCCAACTGCTTTTCAGCATTATAGACAGAACAGTTATACCACACCTAACTGCTTTTCAGCATTATAGACAGAAAATTTATACCACACCCAACTGCTTTTCAGCATTATAGACAGAACAGTTATACCACACCTAACTGCTTTTCAGCATTATAGACAGAACAGTTATACCACACCTAACTGCTTTTCAGCATTATAGACAGAACAGTTATACCACACCTAACTGCTTTATAGCATTATAGACAGAACAGTTATACCACACCCAACTGCTTTTCAGCATTATAGACAGAACAGTTATACCACACCTAACTGCTTTTCAGCATTATAGACAGAACAGTTATACCACACCTAACTGCTTTTCAGCATTATAGACAGAACAGTTATACCACACCTAACTGCTTTTCAGCATTATAGACAGAACAATTATACCACACCTAACTGCTTTTCAGCATTATAGACAGAACAATTATACCACACCTAACTGCTTTTCAGCATTATAGACAGAACAGTTATACCACACCTAAGTGCTCTTCACTGTTATTGACGGAACAGTTATACCACACCTAACTGCTTTTCAGCATTATAGACAGAACAATTATACCACACCTAACTGCTTTTCAGCATTATAGACAGAACAGTTATACCACACCCAACTGCTCTTCACTGTTATAGACAGAACAGTTATACCACACCTAACTGCTTTTCAGCATTATAGACAGAACAGTTATACCACACCTAACTGCTCTTCACTGTTATAGACAGAACAGTTATACCACACCTAACTGCTTTTCAGCATTATAGACAGAACAGTTATACCACACCTAACTGCTCTTCACTGTTATAGACAGAACAGTTATACCACACCTAACTGCTTTTCAGCATTATAGACAGAACAATTATACCACACCCAAATGCTTTTCAGCATTATAGACAGAACAGTTATACCACACCTAACTGCTCTTCACTGTTATAGACAGAACAGTTATACCACACCTAACTGCTCTTCACTGTTATAGACAGAACAGTTATACCACACCTAACTGCTCTTCACTGTTATAGACAGAACAGTTATACCACACCTAACTGCTCTTCACTGTTATAGACAGAACAGTTATACCACACCTAACTGCTCTTCACTGTTATAGACAGAACAGTTATACCACACCTAACTACTCTTCACTGTTATGGACAGAACAATTATACCACACCTAACTGCTTTTCAGCATTATAGACAGAACAATTATACCACACCTAACTGCTTTTCAGCATTATAGACAGAACAATTATACCACACCCAACTGCTTTTCAGCATTATAGACAGAACAATTATACCACACCTAACTGCTCTTCACTGTTATAGACAGAACAGTTATACCACACCTAACTAATTTTCAGCATTATAGACAGAACAATTATACCACACCTAACTGCTCTTCACTGTTATAGACAGAACAATTATACCACACCTAACTGCTCTTCACTGTTATAGACAGAACAATTATACCACACCTAACTGCTCTTCACTGTTATAGACAGAACAGTTATACCACACCTAACTACTTTTCAGCATTATGGACAGAACAGTTATACCACACCTAACTGCTCTTCACTGTCATAGACAGAACAATTATACCACACCTAACTGCTTTTCAGCATTATAGACAGAACAGTTATACCACACCTAACTGCTCTTCACTATTATAGACAGAACAATTATACCACACCCAACTGCTTTTCACTGTTATAGACAGAACAATTATACCACACCTAACTGCTCTTCACTGTTATAGACAGAACAGTTATACCACACCTAACTGCTCTTCACTGTTATAGACAGAACAATTATACCACACCTAACTGCTCTTCACTGTTATAGACAGAACAATTATACCACACCTAACTGCTCTTCACTGTTATAGACAGAACAATTATACCACACCTAACTGCTCTTCACTGTTATAGACAGAACAATTATACCACACCTAACTGCTTTTCACTGTTATAGACAGAACAATTATACCACACCTAACTGCTTTTCAGCATTATAGACAGAACAATTATACCACACCTAACTGCTTTTCACTGTTATAGACAGAACAATTATACCACACCTAACTGCTTTTCAGCATTATAGACAGAACAATTATACCACACCTAAGTGCTCTTCACTGTTATAGACAGAACAATTATACCACACCTAACTGCTTTTCAGCATTATAGACAGAACAATTATACCACACCTAACTGCTTTTCACTGTTATAGACAGAACAATTATACCACACCTAACTGCTTTTCAGCATTATAGACAGAACAATTATACCACACCTAACTGCTTTTCACTGTTATAGACAGAACAATTATACCACACCTAACTGCTTTTCACTGTTATAGACAGAACAATTATACCACACCTAACTGCTTTTCAGCATTATAGACAGAACAATTATACCACACCTAAGTGCTCTTCACTGTTATAGACAGAACAATTATACCACACCTAACTGCTTTTCAGCATTATAGACAGAACAATTATACCACACCTAACTGCTTTTCAGCATTATAGACAGAACAATTATACCACACCTAACTGCTTTTCAGCATTATAGACAGAACAATTATACCACACCTAAGTGCTCTTCACTGTTATAGACAGAACAATTATACCACACCTAACTGCTTTTCACCATTATAGACAGAACAATTATACCACACCTAAGTGCTCTTCACTGTTATAGACAGAACAATTATACCACACCTAACTGCTTTTCAGCATTATAGACAGAACAATTATACCACACCTAACTGCTTTTCAGCATTATAGACAGAACAATTATACCACACCTAAGTGCTCTTCACTGTTATAGACAGAACAATTATACCACACCTAACTGCTTTTCAGCATTATAGACAGAACAATTATACCACACCTAAGTGCTCTTCACTGTTATAGACAGAACAATTATACCACACCCAACTGCTCTTCACTGTTATAGACAGAACAGTTATACCACACCTAACTGCTTTTCAGCATTATAGACAGAACAATTATACCACACCCAACTGCTCTTCACTGTTATAGACAGAACAATTATACCACACCTAACTGCTTTTCAGCATTATAGACAGAACAGTTATACCACACCCAACTGCTCTTCACTGTTATAGACAGAACAGTTATACCACACCTAACTGCTTTTCAGCATTATAGACAGAACAATTATACCACACCCAACTGCTCTTCACTGTTATAGACAGAACAATTATACCACACCTAACTGCTTTTCAGCATTATAGACAGAACAATTATACCACACCCAACTGCTCTTCACTGTTATAGACAGAACAATTATACCACACCCAACTGCTCTTCACTGTTATAGACAGAACAATTATACCACACCCAACTGCTCTTCACTGTTATAGACAGAACAATTATACCACACCCAACTGCTCTTCACTGTTATAGACAGAACAATTATACCACACCCAACTGCTCTTCACTGTTATAGACAGAACAATTATACCACACCCAACTGCTCTTCACTGTTATAGACAGAACAATTATACCACACCCAACTGCTTTTCAGCATTATAGACAGAACAATTATACCACACCCAACTGCTCTTCACTGTTATAGACAGAACAATTATACCACACCCAACTGCTCTTCACTATTATAGACAGAACAATTATACCACACCCAACTGCTTTTCAGCATTATAGACAGAACAGTTATACCACACCCAAATGCTTTTCAGCATTATAGACAGAACAGTTATACCACACCCAACTGCTTTTCAGCATTATAGACAGAACAATTATACCACACCCAACTGCTTTTCAGCATTATAGACAAAACAGTTATACCACACCTAACTGCTTTTCAGCATTATAGACAGAACAGTTATACCACACCTAACTGCTTTTCAGCATTATAGACAGAACAATTATACCACACCCAACTGCTTTTCAGCATTATAGACAGAACAATTATACCACACCCAACTGCTTTTCAGCATTATAGACAGAACAGTTATACCACACCTAACTGCTTTTCAGCATTATAGACAGAACAGTTATACCACACCCAACTGCTTTTCAGCATTATAGACAGAACAATTATACCACACCTAACTGCTCTTCACTGTTATAGACAGAACAATTATACCACACCTAACTGCTCTTCACTGCTATAGACAGAACAATTATACCACACCTAACTGCTCTTCACTGTTATAGACAGAACAGTTATACCACACCTAACTACGTTTCAGCATTATAGACAGAACAGTTATACCACACCTAACTACTCTTCACTGTTATAGACAGAACAGTTATACCACACCTAACTGCTCTTCACTGTTATAGACAGAACAATTATACCACACCTAACTGCTCTTCACTGTTATAGACAGAACAGTTATACCACACCTAACTACTCTTCACTGTTATAGACAGAACAGTTATACCACACCTAACTACTCTTCACTGTTATAGACAGAACAGTTATACCACACCTAACTGCTCTTCACTGTTATAGACAGAACAGTTATACCACACCTAACTACTCTTCACTGTTATAGACAGAACAGTTATACCACACCTAACTACTCTTCACTGTTATAGACAGAACAATTATACCACACCTAACTGCTCTTCACTGTTATAGACAGAACAGTTATACCACACCTAACTACTCTTCACTGTTATAGACAGAACAGTTATACCACACCTAACTGCTCTTCACTGTTATAGACAGAACAGTTATACCACACCTAACTACTCTTCACTGTTATAGACAGAACAATTATACCACACGTAACTGCTCTTCACTGTTATAGACAGAACAGTTATACCACACCCAACTGCTTTTCAGCATTATAGACAGAACAATTATACCACACCTAACTGCTTTTCAGCATTATAGACAGAACAGTTATACCACACCCAACTGCTTTTCAGCATTATAGACAGAACAGTTATACCACACCTAACTGCTCTTCACTGTTATAGACAGAACAGTTATACCACACCTAACTGCTTTTCAGCATTATAGACAAAACAGTTATACCACACCTAACTACTCTTCACTGTTGTAGACAGAACAGTTATACCACACCTAACTGCTCTTCACTGTTATAGACAGAACAGTTATACCACACCTAACTACTTTTCAGCATTATAGACAGAACAGTTATACCACACCTAACTACTCTTCACTGTTATAGACAGAACAGTTATACCACACCTAACTACTCTTCACTGTTATAGACAGAACAGTTATACCACACCTAACTGCTCTTCACTGTTATAGACAGAACAATTACACCACACCTAACTGCTCTTCACTGTTATAGACAGAACAATTATACCACACCTAACTGCTCTTCACTGTTATAGACAGAACAGTTATACCACACCTAACTGCTTTTCAGCATTATAGACAGAACAATTATACCACACCGAACTACTCTTCACTGTTATAGACAGAACAATTATACCACACCTAACTGCTCTTCACTGTTATAGACAGAACAATTATACCACACCTAACTGCTCTTCACTGTTATAGACAGAACAATTATACCACACCTAACTGCTCTTCACTGTTATAGACAGAACAATTATACCACACCTAACTGCTCTTCACTGTTATAGACAGAACAATTATACCACACCTAACTGCTCTTCACTGTTATAGACAGAACAGTTATACCACACCTAACTACTTTTCAGCATTATAGACAGAACAGTTATACCACACCTAACTGCTCTTCACTGTTATAGACAGAACAATTATACCACACCTAACTGCTCTTCACTGTTATAGACAGAACAATTATACCACACCTAACTGCTCTTCACTGTTATAGACAGAACAATTATACCACACCTAACTGCTTTTCACTGTTATAGACAGAACAGTTATACCACACCTAACTGCTTTTCAGCATTATAGACAGAACAGTTATACCACACCTACTGCTCTTCACTATTATAGACAGAACAATTATACCACACCCAACTGCTTTTCACTGTTATAGACAGAACAATTATACCACACCTAACTGCTCTTCACTGTTATAGACAGAACAGTTATACCACACCTAACTGCTCTTCACTGTTATAGACAGAACAATTATACCACACCTAACTGCTCTTCACTGTTATAGACAGAACAATTATACCACACCTAACTGCTCTTCACTGTTATAGACAGAACAATTATACCACACCTAACTGCTCTTCACTGTTATAGACAGAACAATTATACCACACCTAACTGCTCTTCACTGTTATAGACAGAACAATTATACCACACCTAACTGCTTTTCAGCATTATAGACAGAACCGTTATACCACACATAAGTACTCTTCACTGTTATGGACAGAACAGTTATACCACACCTAACTGCTTTTCAGCATTATAGACAGAACCGTTATACCACACCTAACTACTTTTCAGCATTATAGACAGAACCGTTATACCACACCTAACTGCTTTTCAGCATTATAGACAGAAAATTTATACCACACCTAAATGCTTTTCAGCATTATAGACAGAAAATTTATACCTCATCAACTGCTTTTCAGCATTATAGACAGAACAGTTATACCACACCTAACTGCTTTTCAGCATTATAGACAGAAAATTTATACCACACCCAACTGCTTTTCAGCATTATAGACAGAACAGTTATACCACACCTAACTGCTTTTCAGCATTATAGACAGAAAATTTATACCACACCCAACTGCTTTTCAGCATTATAGACAGAACAGTTATACCACACCTAACTGCTTTTCAGCATTATAGACAGAACAGTTATACCACACCTAACTGCTTTTCAGCATTATAGACAGAACAGTTATACCACACCTAACTGCTTTTCAGCATTATAGACAGAACAGTTATACCACACCCAACTGCTTTTCAGCATTATAGACAGAACAGTTATACCACACCTAACTGCTTTTCAGCATTATAGACAGAACAATTATACCACACCTAACTGCTTTTCAGCATTATAGACAGAACAGTTATACCACACCTAACTGCTTTTCAGCATTATAGACAGAACAGTTATACCACACCTAACTGCTTTTCAGCATTATAGACAGAACAATTATACCACACCTAACTGCTTTTCAGCATTATAGACAGAACAATTATACCACACCTAACTGCTTTTCAGCATTATAGACAGAACAGTTATACCACACCTAAGTGCTCTTCACTGTTATTGACAGAACAGTTATACCACACCTAACTGCTTTTCAGCATTATAGACAGAACAGTTATAACACACCTAACTGCTTTTCAGCATTATAGACAGAACAATTATACCACACCTAACTGCTTTGCAGCATTATAGACAGAACAATTATACCACACCTAACTGCTTTTCAGCATTATAGACAGAACAGTTATACCACACCTAAGTGCTCTTCACTGTTATTGACGGAACAGTTATACCACACCTAACTGCTTTTCAGCATTATAGACAGAACAATTATACCACACCTAACTGCTTTTCAGCATTATAGACAGAACAATTATACCACACCTAACTGCTTTTCAGCATTATAGACAGAACAGTTATACCACACCCAACTGCTCTTCACTGTTATAGACAGAACAGTTATACCACACCTAACTGCTTTTCAGCATTATAGACAGAACAGTTTTACCACACCTAACTGCTCTTCACTGTTATAGACAGAACAGTTATACCACACCTAACTGCTTTGCAGCATTATAGACAGAACAGTTATACCACACCTAACTGCTCTTCACTGTTATAGACAGAACAGTTATACCACACCTAACTGCTTTTCAGCATTATAGACAGAACAATTATACCACACCTAACTGCTTTTCAGCATTATAGACAGAACAATTATACCACACCCAACTGCTTTTCAGCATTATAGACAGAACAATTATACCACACCTAACTGCTCTTCACTGTTATAGACAGAACAGTTATACCACACCTAACTACTTTTCAGCATTATAGACAGAACAATTATACCACACCTAACTGCTCTTCACTGTTATAGACAGAACAATTATACCACACCTAACTGCTCTTCACTGTTATAGACAGAACAATTATACCACACCTAACTGCTCTTCACTGTTATAGACAGAACAGTTATACCACACCTAACTACTCTTCACTGTTATAGACAGAACAATTATACCACACCTAACTGCTCTTCACTGTTATAGACAGAACAGTTATACCACACCCAACTGCTTTTCAGCATTATAGACAGAACAATTATACCACACCTAACTGCTTTTCAGCATTATAGACAGAACAGTTATACCACACCCAACTGCTTTTCAGCATTATAGACATAACAGTTATACCACACCTAACTGCTCTTCACTGTTATAGACAGAACCGTTATACCACACCCAACTGCTTTTCAGCATTATAGACAGAACAGTTATACCACACCTAACTACTCTTCACTGTTATAGACAGAACAGTTATACCACACCTAACTGCTTTTCAGCATTATAGACAGAACAGTTATACCACACCTAACTGCTCTTCACTGTTATAGACAGAACAGTTATACCACACCTAACTGCTCTTCACTGTTGTAGACAGAACAGTTATACCACACCTAACTGCTCTTCACTGTTATAGACAGAACAGTTATACCACACCTAACTGCTCTTCACTGTTGTAGACAGAACAGTTATACCACACCTAACTGCTCTTCACTGTTGTAGACAGAACAGTTATACCACACCTAACTACTCTTCACTGTTGTAGACAGAACAGTTATACCACACCTAACTGCTCTTCACTGTTATAGACAGAACAGTTATACCACACCTAACTACTTTTCAGCATTATAGACAGAACAGTTATACCACACCTAACTACTCTTCACTGTTATAGACAGAACAGTTATACCACACCTAACTACTCTTCACTGTTATAGACAGAACAGTTATACCACACCTAACTGCTCTTCACTGTTATAGACAGAACAATTACACCACACCTAACTGCTCTTCACTGTTATAGACAGAACAATTATACCACACCTAACTGCTCTTCACTGTTATAGACAGAGCAGTTATACCACACCTAACTGCTTTTCAGCATTATAGACAGAACAATTATACCACACCGAACTACTCTTCACTGTTATAGACAAACAATTATACCACACCTAACTGCTCTTCACTGTTATAGACAGAACAATTATACCACACCTAACTGCTCTTCACTGTTATAGACAGAACAATTATACCACACCTAACTGCTCTTCACTGCTATAGACAGAACAATTATACCACACCTAACTGCTCTTCACTGTTATAGACAGAACAATTATACCACACCTAACTGCTCTTCACTGTTATAGACAGAACAGTTATACCACACCTAACTACTTTTCAGCATTATAGACAGAACAGTTATACCACACCTAACTGCTCTTCACTGTTATAGACAGAACAATTATACCACACCTAACTGCTCTTCACTGTTATAGACAGAACAATTATACCACACCTAACTGCTCTTCACTGTTATAGACAGAACAATTATACCACACCTAACTGCTTTTCACTGTTATAGACAGAACAGTTATACCACACCTAACTGCTTTTCAGCATTATAGACAGAACAGTTATACCACACCTAACTGCTCTTCACTATTATAGACAGAACAATTATAACACACCCAACTGCTTTTCACTGTTATAGACAGAACAATTATACCACACCTAACTGCTCTTCACTGTTATAGACAGAACAGTTATACCATACCTAACTGCTCTTCACTGTAATAGACAGAACAATTATACCACACCTAACTGCTCTTCACTGTTATAGACAGAACAATTATACCACACCTAACTGCTCTTCACTGTTATAGACAGAACAATTATACCACACCTAACTGCTCTTCACTGTTATAGACAGAACAATTATACCACACCTAACTGCTCTTCACTGTTATAGACAGAACAATTATACCACACCTAACTGCTTTTCAGCATTATAGACAGAACCGTTATACCACACATAAGTACTCTTCACTGTTATGGACAGAACAGTTATACCACACCTAACTGCTTTTCAGCATTATAGACAGAACCGTTATACCACACCTAACTACTTTTCAGCATTATAGACAGAACCGTTATACCACACCTAACTGCTTTTCAGCATTATAGACAGAACAATTATACCACACCTAACTGCTTTTCAGCATTATAGACAGAAAATTTATACCACACCTAACTGCTTTTCAGCATTATAGACAGAAAATTTATACCACACCAACTGCTTTTCAGCATTATAGACAGAACAGTTATACCACACCTAACTGCTTTTCAGCATTATAGACAGAAAATTTATACCACACCCAACTGCTTTTCAGCATTATAGACAGAACAGTTATACCACACCTAACTGCTTTTCAGCATTATAGACAGAAAATTTATACCACACCCAACTGCTTTTCAGCATTATAGACAGAACAGTTATACCACACCTAACTGCTTTTCAGCATTATAGACAGAACAGTTATACCACACCTAACTGCTTTTCAGCATTATAGACAGAACAGTTATACCACACCCAACTGCTTTTCAGCATTATAGACAGAACAGTTATACCACACCCAACTGCTTTTCAGCATTATAGACAGAACAGTTATACCACACCTAACTGCTTTTCAGCATTATAGACAGAACAGTTATACCACACCTAACTGCTTTTCAGCATTATAGACAGAACAGTTATACCACACCTAACTGCTTTTCAGCATTATAGACAGAACAATTATACCACACCTAACTGCTTTTCAGCATTATAGACAGAACAATTATACCACACCTAACTGCTTTTCAGCATTATAGACAGAACAGTTATACCACACCTAACTGCTTTTCAGCATTATAGACAGAACAGTTATACCACACCTAACTGCTTTTCAGCATTATAGACAGAACAATTATACCACACCTAACTGCTTTTCAGCATTATAGACAGAACAATTATACCACACCTAACTGCTTTTCAGCATTATAGACAGAACAGTTATACCACACCTAAGTGCTCTTCACTGTTATTGACGGAACAGTTATACCACACCTAACTGCTTTTCAGCATTATAGACAGAACAATTATACCACACCTAACTGCTTTTCAGCATTATAGACAGAACAGTTATACCACACCTAACTGCTCTTCACTGTTATAGACAGAACAGTTATACCACACCTAACTGCTTTTCAGCATTATAGACAGAACAATTATACCACACCCAACTGCTTTTCAGCATTATAGACAGAACAGTTATACCACACCTAACTGCTCTTCACTGTTATAGACAGAACAGTTATACCACACCTAACTGCTCTTCACTGTTATAGACAGAACAGTTATACCACACCTAACTGCTCTTCACTGTTATAGACAGAACAGTTATACCACACCTAACTGCTCTTCACTGTTATAGACAGAACAGTTATACCACACCTAACTGCTCTTCACTGTTATAGACAGAACAGTTATACCACACCTAACTACTCTTCACTGTTATGGACAGAACAATTATACCACACCTAACTGCTTTTCAGCATTATAGACAGAACAATTATACTACACCTAACTGCTTTTCAGCATTATAGACAGAACAATTATACCACACCCAACTGCTTTTCAGCATTATAGACAGAACAATTATACCACACCTAACTGCTCTTCACTGTTATAGACAGAACAGTTATACCACACCTAACTACTTTTCAGCATTATAGACAGAACAATTATACCACACCTAACTGCTCTTCACTGTTATAGACAGAACAATTATACCACACCTAACTGCTCTTCACTGTTATAGACAGAACAATTATACCACACCTAACTGCTCTTCACTGTTATAGACAGAACAGTTATACCACACCTAACTACTTTTCAGCATTATAGACAGAACAGTTATACCACACCTAACTGCTTTTCACTGTTATAGACAGAACAATTATACCACACCTAACTGCTCTTCACTGTTATAGACAGAACAATTATACCACACCTAACTGCTCTTCACTGTTATAGACAGAACAATTATACCACACCTAACTGCTCTTCACTGTTATAGACAGAACAATTATACCACACCTAACTGCTCTTCACTGTTATAGACAGAACAATTATACCACACCTAACTGCTTTTCAGCATTATAGACAGAACCGTTATACCACACATAAGTACTCTTCACTGTTATGGACAGAACAGTTATACCACACCTAACTGCTTTTCAGCATTATAGACAGAACCGTTATACCACACCTAACTACTTTTCAGCATTATAGACAGAACCGTTATACCACACCTAACTGCTTTTCAGCATTATAGACAGAACAATTATACCACACCTAACTGCTTTTCAGCATTATAGACAGAAAATTTATACCACACCTAACTGCTTTTCAGCATTATAGACAGAAAATTTATACCACACCAACTGCTTTTCAGCATTATAGACAGAACAGTTATACCACACCTAACTGCTTTTCAGCATTATAGACAGAAAATTTATACCACACCCAACTGCTCTTCACTGTTATAGACAGAACAGTTATACCACACCTAACTGCTTTTCAGCATTATAGACAGAACAGTTATACCACACCTAACTGCTCTTCACTGTTATAGACAGAACAGTTAAACCACACCTAACTGCTTTTCAGCATTATAGACAGAACAGTTATACCACACCTAACTGCTCTTCACTGTTATAGACAGAACAGTTATACCACACCTAAATGCTTTTCAGCATTATAGACAGAACAATTATACCACACCTAACTGCTTTTCAGCATTATAGACAGAACAATTATACCACACCCAACTGCTTTTCAGCATAATAGACAGAACAATTATACCACACCTAACTGCTCTTCACTGTTATAGACAGAACAGTTATACCACACCCAACTACTTTTCAGCATTATAGACAGAACAATTATACCACACCTAACTGCTCTTCACTGTTATAGACAGAACAATTATACCACACCTAACTGCTCTTCACTGTTATAGACAGAACAATTATACCACACCTAACTGCTCTTCACTGTTATAGACAGAACAGTTATACCACACCTAACTACTCTTCACTGTTATAGACAGAACAATTATACCACACCTAACTGCTCTTCACTGTTATAGACAGAACAGTTATACCACACCCAACTGCTTTTCAGCATTATAGACAGAACAATTATACCACACCTAACTGCTTTTCAGCATTATAGACAGAACAGTTATACCACACCCAACTGCTTTTCAGCATTATAGACAGAACAGTTATACCACACCTAACTGCTCTTCACTGTTATAGACAGAACCGTTATACCACACCCAACTGCTTTTCAGCATTATAGACAGAACAGTTATACCACACCTAACTGCTCTTCACTGTTATAGACAGAACCGTTATACCACACCCAACTGCTTTTCAGCATTATAGACAGAACAGTTATACCACACCAAACTACTCTTCACTGTTATAGACAGAACAGTTATACCACACCTAACTGCTTTTCAGCATTATAGACAGAACAGTTATACCACACCTAACTGCTCTTCACTGTTATAGACAGAACAGTTATACCACACCTAACTGCTCTTCACTGTTGTAGACAGAACAGTTATACCACACCTAACTGCTTTTCAGCATTATAGACAGAACAATTATACCACACCCAACTGCTTTTCAGCATTATAGACAGAACAGTTATACCACACCTAACTGCTCTTCACTGTTATAGACAGAACAGTTATACTACACCTAACTGCTCTTCACTGTTATAGACAGAACAGTTATACCACACCTAACTGCTCTTCACTGTTATAGACAGAACAGTTATACCACACCTAACTGCTCTTCACTGTTATAGACAGAACAGTTATACCACACCTAACTGCTCTTCACTGTTATAGACAGAACAGTTATACCACACCTAACTGCTCTTCACTGTTATAGACAGAACAGTTATACCACACCTAACGACTCTTCACTGTTATGGACAGAACAATTATACCACACCTAACTGCTTTTCAGCATTATAGACAGAACAATTATACCACACCTAACTGCTTTTCAGCATTATAGACAGAACAATTATACCACACCTAACTGCTCTTCACTGTTATAGACAGAACAGTTATACCACACCTAACTACTTTTCAGCATTATAGACAGAACAATTATACCACACCTAACTGCTCTTCACTGTTATAGACAGAACAATTATACCACACCTAACTGCTCTTCACTGTTATAGACAGAACAATTATACCACACCTAACTGCTCTTCACTGTTATAGACAGAACAGTTATACCACACCTAACTACTTTTCAGCATTATAGACAGAACCGTTATACCACACCTAACTGCTCTTCACTGTCATAGACAGAACAATTATACCACACCTAACTGCTTTTCAGCATTATAGACAGAACAGTTATACCACACCTAACTGCTCTTCACTATTATAGACAGAACAATTATACCACACCCAACTGCTTTTCACTGTTATAGACAGAACAATTATACCACACCTAACTGCTCTTCACTGTTATAGACAGAACAGTTATACCACACCTAACTGCTTTTCACTGTTATAGACAGAACAATTATACCACACCTAACTGCTCTTCACTGTTATAGACAGAACAATTATACCACACCTAACTGCTCTTCACTGTTATAGACAGAACAATTATACCACACCTAACTGCTCTTCACTGTTATAGACAGAACAATTATACCACACCTAACTGCTCTTCACTGTTATAGACAGAACAATTATACCACACCTAACTGCTTTTCAGCATTATAGACAGAACCGTTATACCACACATAAGTACTCTTCACTGTTATGGACAGAACAGTTATACCACACCTAACTGCTTTTCAGCATTATAGACAGAACCGTTATACCACACCTAACTACTTTTCAGCATTATAGACAGAACCGTTATACCACACCTAACTGCTTTTCAGCATTATAGACAGAACAATTATACCACACCTAACTGCTTTTCAGCATTATAGACAGAAAATTTATACCACACCTAACTGCTTTTCAGCATTATAGACAGAAAATTTATACCACACCAACTGCTTTTCAGCATTATAGACAGAACAGTTATACCACACCTAACTGCTTTTCAGCATTATAGACAGAAAATTTATACCACACCCAACTGCTTTTCAGCATTATAGACAGAACAGTTATACCACACCTTACTGCTTTTCAGCATTATAGACAGAAAATTAATACCACACCCAACTGCTTTTCAGCATTATAGACAGAACAGTTATACCACACCTAACTGCTTTTCAGCATTATAGACAGAACAGTTATACCACACCCAACTGCTTTTCAGCATTATAGACAGAACAGTTATACCACACCTAACTGCTTTTCAGCATTATAGACAGAACAGTTATACCACACCTAACTGCTTTTCAGCATTATAGACAGAACAGTTATACCACACCTAACTGCTTTTCAGCATTATAGACAGAACAGTTATACCACACCCAACTGCTTTTCAGCATTATAGACAGAACAGTTATACCACACCTAACTGCTTTTCAGCATTATAGACAGAACAATTATACCACACCTAACTGCTTTTCAGCATTATAGACAGAACAGTTATACCACACCTAACTGCTTTTCAGCATTATAGACAGAACAGTTATACCACACCTAACTGCTTTTCAGCATTATAGACAGAACAATTATACCACACCTAACTGCTTTTCAGCATTATAGACAGAACAATTATACCACACCTAACTGCTTTTCAGCATTATAGACAGAACAGTTATACCACACCTAAGTGCTCTTCACTGTTATTGACAGAACAGTTATACCACACCTAACTGCTTTTCAGCATTATAGACAGAACAGTTATACCACACCTAACTGCTTTTCAGCATTATAGACAGAACAGTTATACCACACCTAACTGCTTTTCAGCATTATAGACAGAACAATTATACCACACCTAACTGCTTTTCAGCATTATAGACAGAACAATTATACCACACCTAACTCCTTTTCAGCATTATAGACAGAACAGTTATACCACACCTAAGTGCTCTTCACTGTTATTGACAGAACAGTTATACCACACCTAACTGCTTTTCAGCATTATAGACAGAACAATTATACCACACCTAACTGCTTTTCAGCATTATAGACAGAACAATTATACCACACCTAACTGCTTTTCAGCATTATAGACAGAACAGTTATACCACACCCAACTGCTCTTCACTGTTATAGACAGAACAGTTATACCACACCTAACTGCTTTTCAGCATTATAGACAGAACAGTTATACCACACCTAACTGCTCTTCACTGTTATAGACAGAACAGTTATACCACACCTAACTGCTTTTCAGCATTATAGACAGAACAGTTATACCACACCTAACTGCTCTTCACTGTTATAGACAGAACAGTTATACCACACCTAACTGCTTTTCAGCATTATAGACAGAACAATTATACCACACCCAACTGCTTTTCAGCATTATAGACAGAACAGTTATACCACACCTAACTGCTCTTCACTGTTATAGACAGAACAGTTATACCACACCTAACTGCTCTTCACTGTTATAGACAGAACAGTTATACCACACCTAACTGCTCTTCACTGTTATAGACAGAACAGTTATACCACACCTAACTGCTCTTCACTGTTATAGACAGAACAGTTATACCACACCTAACTGCTCTTCACTGTTATAGACAGAACAATTATACCACACCTAACTGCTCTTCACTGTTATAGACAGAACAATTATACCACACCTAACTGCTTTTCAGCATTATAGACAGAACCGTTATACCACACATAAGTACTCTTCACTGTTATGGACAGAACAGTTATACCACACCTAACTGCTTTTCAGCATTATAGACAGAACCGTTATACCACACCTAACTACTTTTCAGCATTATAGACAGAACCGTTATACCACACCTAACTGCTTTTCAGCATTATAGACAGAACAATTATACCACACCTAACTGCTTTTCAGCATTATAGACAGAAAATTTATACCACACCTAACTGCTTTTCAGCATTATAGACAGAAAATTTATACCACACCAACTGCTTTTCAGCATTATAGACAGAACAGTTATACCACACCTAACTGCTTTTCAGCATTATAGACAGAAAATTTATACCACACCCAACTGCTTTTCAGCATTATAGACAGAACAGTTATACCACACCTAACTGCTTTTCAGCATTATAGACAGAAAATTTATACCACACCCAACTGCTTTTCAGCATTATAGACAAAACAGTTATACCACACCTAACTGCTTTTCAGCATTATAGACAGAACAGTTATACCACACCTAACTGCTTTTCAGCATTATAGACAGAACAGTTATACCACACCCAACTGCTTTTCAGCATTATAGACAGAACAGTTATACCACACCCAACTGCTTTTCAGCATTATAGACAGAACAGTTATACCACACCTAACTGCTTTTCAGCATTATAGACAGAACAGTTATACCACACCTAACTGCTTTTCAGCATTATAGACAGAACAGTTATACCACACCTAACTGCTTTTCAGCATTATAGACAGAACAATTATACCACACCTAACTGCTTTTCAGCATTATAGACAGAACAATTATACCACACCTAACTGCTTTTCAGCATTATAGACAGAACAGTTATACCACACCTAACTGCTTTTCAGCATTATAGACAGAACAGTTATACCACACCTAACTGCTTTTCAGCATTATAGACAGAACAATTATACCACACCTAACTGCTTTTCAGCATTATAGACAGAACAATTATACCACACCTAACTGCTTTTCAGCATTATAGACAGAACAGTTATACCACACCTAAGTGCTCTTCACTGTTATTGACGGAACAGTTATACCACACCTAACTGCTTTTCAGCATTATAGACAGAACAATTATACCACACCTAACTGCTTTTCAGCATTATAGACAGAACAGTTATACCACACCTAACTGCTCTTCACTGTTATAGACAGAACAGTTATACCACACCTAACTGCTTTTCAGCATTATAGACAGAACAATTATACCACACCCAACTGCTTTTCAGCATTATAGACAGAACAGTTATACCACACCTAACTGCTCTTCACTGTTATAGACAGAACAGTTATACCACACCTAACTGCTCTTCACTGTTATAGACAGAACAGTTATACCACACCTAACTGCTCTTCACTGTTATAGACAGAACAGTTATACCACACCTAACTGCTCTTCACTGTTATAGACAGAACAGTTATACCACACCTAACTGCTCTTCACTGTTATAGACAGAACAGTTATACCACACCTAACTGCTCTTCACTGTTATAGACAGAACAGTTATACCACACCTAACTACTCTTCACTGTTATGGACAGAACAATTATACCACACCTAACTGCTTTTCAGCATTATAGACAGAACAATTATACCACACCTAACTGCTTTTCAGCATTATAGACAGAACAATTATACCACACCCAACTGCTTTTCAGCATTATAGACAGAACAATTATACCACACCTAACTGCTCTTCACTGTTATAGACAGAACAGTTATACCACACCTAACTACTTTTCAGCATTATAGACAGAACAATTATACCACACCTAACTGCTCTTCACTGTTATAGACAGAACAATTATACCACACCTAACTGCTCTTCACTGTTATAGACAGAACAATTATACCACACCTAACTGCTCTTCACTGTTATAGACAGAACAGTTATACCACACCTAACTACTTTTCAGCATTATAGACAGAACAGTTATACCACACCTAACTGCTCTTCACTGTCATAGACAGAACAATTATACCACACCTAACTGCTTTTCAGCATTATAGACAGAACAGTTATACCACACCTAACTGCTCTTCACTATTATAGACAGAACAATTATACCACACCCAACTGCTTTTCACTGTTATAGACAGAACAATTATACCACACCTAACTGCTCTTCACTGTTATAGACAGAACAGTTATACCACACCTAACTGCTTTTCACTGTTATAGACAGAACAATTATACCACACCTAACTGCTCTTCACTGTTATAGACAGAACAATTATACCACACCTAACTGCTCTTCACTGTTATAGACAGAACAATTATACCACACCTAACTGCTCTTCACTGTTATAGACAGAACAATTATACCACACCTAACTGCTCTTCACTGTTATAGACAGAACAATTATACCACACCTAACTGCTTTTCAGCATTATAGACAGAACCGTTATACCACACATAAGTACTCTTCACTGTTATGGACAGAACAGTTATACCACACCTAACTGCTTTTCAGCATTATAGACAGAACCGTTATACCACACCTAACTACTTTTCAGCATTATAGACAGAACCGTTATACCACACCTAACTGCTTTTCAGCATTATAGACAGAACAATTATACCACACCTAACTGCTTTTCAGCATTATAGACAGAAAATTTATACCACACCTAACTGCTTTTCAGCATTATAGACAGAAAATTTATACCACACCAACTGCTTTTCAGCATTATAGACAGAACAGTTATACCACACCTAACTGCTTTTCAGCATTATAGACAGAAAATTTATACCACACCCAACTGCTCTTCACTGTTATAGACAGAACAGTTATACCACACCTAACTGCTTTTCAGCATTATAGACAGAACAGTTATACCACACCTAACTGCTCTTCACTGTTATAGACAGAACAGTTAAACCACACCTAACTGCTTTTCAGCATTATAGACAGAACAGTTATACCACACCTAACTGCTCTTCACTGTTATAGACAGAACAGTTATACCACACCTAACTGCTTTTCAGCATTATAGACAGAACAATTATACCACACCTAACTGCTTTTCAGCATTATAGACAGAACAATTATACCACACCCAACTGCTTTTCAGCATAATAGACAGAACAATTATACCACACCTAACTGCTCTTCACTGTTATAGACAGAACAGTTATACCACACCCAACTACTTTTCAGCATTATAGACAGAACAATTATACCACACCTAACTGCTCTTCACTGTTATAGACAGAACAATTATACCACACCTAACTGCTCTTCACTGTTATAGACAGAACAATTATACCACACCTAACTGCTCTTCACTGTTATAGACAGAACAGTTATACCACACCTAACTACTCTTCACTGTTATAGACAGAACAATTATACCACACCTAACTGCTCTTCACTGTTATAGACAGAACAGTTATACCACACCCAACTGCTTTTCAGCATTATAGACAGAACAATTATACCACACCTAACTGCTTTTCAGCATTATAGACAGAACAGTTATACCACACCCAACTGCTTTTCAGCATTATAGACAGAACAGTTATACCACACCTAACTGCTCTTCACTGTTATAGACAGAACCGTTATACCACACCCAACTGCTTTTCAGCATTATAGACAGAACAGTTATACCACACCTAACTGCTCTTCACTGTTATAGACAGAACCGTTATACCACACCCAACTGCTTTTCAGCATTATAGACAGAACAGTTATACCACACCAAACTACTCTTCACTGTTATAGACAGAACAGTTATACCACACCTAACTGCTTTTCAGCATTATAGACAGAACAGTTATACCACACCTAACTGCTCTTCACTGTTATAGACAGAACAGTTATACCACACCTAACTGCTCTTCACTGTTGTAGACAGAACAGTTATACCACACCTAACTGCTTTTCAGCATTATAGACAGAACAATTATACCACACCCAACTGCTTTTCAGCATTATAGACAGAACAGTTATACCACACCTAACTGCTCTTCACTGTTATAGACAGAACAGTTATACTACACCTAACTGCTCTTCACTGTTATAGACAGAACAGTTATACCACACCTAACTGCTCTTCACTGTTATAGACAGAACAGTTATACCACACCTAACTGCTCTTCACTGTTATAGACAGAACAGTTATACCACACCTAACTGCTCTTCACTGTTATAGACAGAACAGTTATACCACACCTAACTGCTCTTCACTGTTATAGACAGAACAGTTATACCACACCTAACTACTCTTCACTGTTATGGACAGAACAATTATACCACACCTAACTGCTTTTCAGCATTATAGACAGAACAATTATACCACACCTAACTGCTTTTCAGCATTATAGACAGAACAATTATACCACACCTAACTGCTCTTCACTGTTATAGACAGAACAGTTATACCACACCTAACTACTTTTCAGCATTATAGACAGAACAATTATACCACACCTAACTGCTCTTCACTGTTATAGACAGAACAATTATACCACACCTAACTGCTCTTCACTGTTATAGACAGAACAATTATACCACACCTAACTGCTCTTCACTGTTATAGACAGAACAGTTAAACCACACCTAACTACTTTTCAGCATTATAGACAGAACCGTTATACCACACCTAACTGCTCTTCACTGTCATAGACAGAACAATTATACCACACCTAACTGCTTTTCAGCATTATAGACAGAACAGTTATACCACACCTAACTGCTCTTCACTATTATAGACAGAACAATTATACCACACCCAACTGCTTTTCACTGTTATAGACAGAACAATTATACCACACCTAACTGCTCTTCACTGTTATAGACAGAACAGTTATACCACACCTAACTGCTTTTCACTGTTATAGACAGAACAATTATACCACACCTAACTGCTCTTCACTGTTATAGACAGAACAATTATACCACACCTAACTGCTCTTCACTGTTATAGACAGAACAATTATACCACACCTAACTGCTCTTCACTGTTATAGACAGAACAATTATACCACACCTAACTGCTCTTCACTGTTATAGACAGAACAATTATACCACACCTAACTGCTTTTCAGCATTATAGACAGAACCGTTATACCACACATAAGTACTCTTCACTGTTATGGACAGAACAGTTATACCACACCTAACTGCTTTTCAGCATTATAGACAGAACCGTTATACCACACCTAACTACTTTTCAGCATTATAGACAGAACCGTTATACCACACCTAACTGCTTTTCAGCATTATAGACAGAACAATTATACCACACCTAACTGCTTTTCAGCATTATAGACAGAAAATTTATACCACACCTAACTGCTTTTCAGCATTATAGACAGAAAATTTATACCACACCAACTGCTTTTCAGCATTATAGACAGAACAGTTATACCACACCTAACTGCTTTTCAGCATTATAGACAGAAAATTTATACCACACCCAACTGCTTTTCAGCATTATAGACAGAACAGTTATACCACACCTTACTGCTTTTCAGCATTATAGACAGAAAATTAATACCACACCCAACTGCTTTTCAGCATTATAGACAGAACAGTTATACCACACCTAACTGCTTTTCAGCATTATAGACAGAACAGTTATACCACACCCAACTGCTTTTCAGCATTATAGACAGAACAGTTATACCACACCTAACTGCTTTTCAGCATTATAGACAGAACAGTTATACCACACCTAACTGCTTTTCAGCATTATAGACAGAACAGTTATACCACACCTAACTGCTTTTCAGCATTATAGACAGAACAGTTATACCACACCCAACTGCTTTTCAGCATTATAGACAGAACAGTTATACCACACCTAACTGCTTTTCAGCATTATAGACAGAACAATTATACCACACCTAACTGCTTTTCAGCATTATAGACAGAACAGTTATACCACACCTAACTGCTTTTCAGCATTATAGACAGAACAGTTATACCACACCTAACTGCTTTTCAGCATTATAGACAGAACAATTATACCACACCTAACTGCTTTTCAGCATTATAGACAGAACAATTATACCACACCTAACTGCTTTTCAGCATTATAGACAGAACAGTTATACCACACCTAAGTGCTCTTCACTGTTATTGACAGAACAGTTATACCACACCTAACTGCTTTTCAGCATTATAGACAGAACAGTTATACCACACCTAACTGCTTTTCAGCATTATAGACAGAACAGTTATACCACACCTAACTGCTTTTCAGCATTATAGACAGAACAATTATACCACACCTAACTGCTTTTCAGCATTATAGACAGAACAATTATACCACACCTAACTCCTTTTCAGCATTATAGACAGAACAGTTATACCACACCTAAGTGCTCTTCACTGTTATTGACAGAACAGTTATACCACACCTAACTGCTTTTCAGCATTATAGACAGAACAATTATACCACACCTAACTGCTTTTCAGCATTATAGACAGAACAATTATACCACACCTAACTGCTTTTCAGCATTATAGACAGAACAGTTATACCACACCCAACTGCTCTTCACTGTTATAGACAGAACAGTTATACCACACCTAACTGCTTTTCAGCATTATAGACAGAACAGTTATACCACACCTAACTGCTCTTCACTGTTATAGACAGAACAGTTATACCACACCTAACTGCTTTTCAGCATTATAGACAGAACAGTTATACCACACCTAACTGCTCTTCACTGTTATAGACAGAACAGTTATACCACACCTAACTGCTCTTCACTGTTATAGACAGAACAGTTATACCACACCTAACTGCTCTTCACTGTTATAGACAGAACAGTTATACCACACCTAACTGCTCTTCACTGTTATAGACAGAACAGTTATACCACACCTAACTGCTCTTCACTGTTATAGACAGAACAATTATACCACACCTAACTGCTCTTCACTGTTATAGACAGAACAATTATACCACACCTAACTGCTTTTCAGCATTATAGACAGAACAATTATACCACACCTAACTGCTTTTCAGCATTATAGACAGAACAGTTATACCACACCTAACTGCTTTTCAGCATTATAGACAGAACAATTATACCACACCTAACTGCTCTTCACTGTTATAGACAGAACAATTATACCACACCTAACTGCTCTTCACTGTTATAGACAGAACAATTATACCACACCTAACTGCTCTTCACTGTTATAGACAGAACAATTATACCACACCTAACTGCTCTTCACTGTTATAGACAGAACAATTATACCACACCTAACTGCTCTTCACTGTTATAGACAGAACAGTTATACCACACCTAACTGCTCTTCACTGTTATAGACAGAACAATTATACCACACCTAACTACTCTTCACTGTTATAGACAGAACAATTATAACACACCTAACTGCTCTTCACTGTTATAGACAGAACAATTATACCACACCTAACTGCTCTTCACTGTTATAGACAGAACAGTTATACCACACCTAACTGCTCTTCACTGTTATAGACAGAACAGTTATACCACACCTAACTGCTTTTCAGCATTATAGACAGAACAATTATACCACACCTAACTGCTCTTCACTGTTATAGACAGAACAATTATACCACACCTAACTACTCTTCACTGTTATAGACAGAACAATTATACCACACCTAACTGCTCTTCACTGTTATAGACAGAACAGTTATACCACACCTAACTACTTTTCAGCATTATAGACAGAACAATTATACCACACCTAACTGCTCTTCACTGTTATTGACAGAACAGTTTACCACACCTAACTGCTTTTCAGCATTATAGACAGAACAGTTATACCACACCTAACTACTCTTCACTGTTATAGACAGAACAGTTATACCACACCTAACTACTTTTCAGCATTATAGACAGAACAATTATACCACACCTAACTACTCTTCACTGTTATAGACAGAACAGTTATACCACACCTAACTACTTTTCAGCATTATAGACAGAACAATTATACCACACCTAACTACTCTTCACTGTTATAGACAGAACAGTTATACCACACCTAACTACTTTTCAGCATTATAGACAGAACAATTATACCACACCTAACTACTCTTCACTGTTATAGACAGAACAGTTATACCACACCTAACTGCTCTTCACTGTTATAGACAGAACAATTATACCACACCTAACTACTCTTCACTGTTATAGACAGAACAATTATACCACACCTAACTGCTCTTCACTGTTATAGACAGAACAGTTATACCACACCTAACTGCTCTTCACTGTTATAGACAGAACAGTTATACCACACCTAACTGCTCTTCACTGTTATAGACAGAACAATTATACCACATCTAACCGCTCTTCACTGTTATAGACAGAACAGTTATACCACACCTAACTGCTCTTCACTGTTATAGACAGAACAGTTATACCACACCTAACTACTCTTCACTGTTATAGACAGAACAGTTATACCACACCTAACTGCTCTTCACTGTTATAGACAGAACAGTTATACCACACCTAACTACTCTTCACTGTTATACACAGAACAATTATACCACACCTAACTGCTCTTCACTGTTATAGACAGAACAGTTATACCACACCTAACTGCTCATCACTGTTATAGACAGAACAGTTATACCACACCTAACTGCTCTTCACTGTTATAGACAGAACAATTATACCACACCTAACTGCTCTTCACTGTTATAGACAGAACAGTTATACCACACCTAACTGCTCTTCACTGTTATAGACAGAACAGTTATACCACACCTAACTACTCTTCACTGTTATAGACAGAACAATTATACCACACCTAACTGCTCTTCACTGTTATAGACAGAACAGTTATACCACACCTAACTGCTCTTCACTGTTATAGACAGAACAATTATACCACACCTAACTGCTCTTCACTGTTATAGACAGAACAATTATACCACACCTAACTGCTCTTCACTGTTATAGACAGAACAATTATACCACACCTAACTGCTCTTCACTGTTATAGACAGAACAATTATACCACACCTAACTGCTCTTCACTGTTATAGACAGAACAATTATACCACACCTAACCACTCTTCACTGTTATAGACAGAACAATTATACCACACCTAACTACTCTTCACTGTTATAGACAGAACAATTATAACACACCTAACTGCTCTTCACTGTTATAGACAGAACAATTACACCACACCTAACTGCTCTTCACTGTTATAGACAGAACAGTTATACCACACCTAACTGCTTTTCAGCATTATAGACAGAACAATTATACCACACCGAACTACTCTTCACTGTTATAGACAGAACAGTTATACCACACCTAACTACTTTTCAGCATTATAGACAGAACAATTATATCACACCTAACTGCTCTTCACTGTTATAGACAGAACAATTATACCACACCTAACTGCTCTTCACTGTTATAGACAGAACAATTATACCACACCTAACTGCTCTTCACTGTTATAGACAGAACAGTTATACCACACCTATCTACTTTTCAGCATTATAGACAGAACAGTTATACCACACCTAACTGCTTTTCAGCATTATAGACAGAACAATTATACCACACCTAACTGCTTTTCAGCATTATAGACAGAACAGTTATACCACACCCAACTGCTTTTCAGCATTATAGACAGAACAGTTATACCACACCTAACTGCTCTTCACTGTTATAGACAGAACCGTTATACCACACCCAACTGCTTTTCAGCATTATAGACAGAACAGTTATACCACACCTAACTACTCTTCACTGTTATAGACAGAACAGTTATACCACACCTAACTGCTTTTCAGCATTATAGACAGAACAGTTATACCACACCTAACTACTCTTCACTGTTATAGACAGAACAGTTATACCACACCTAACTGCTCTTCACTGTTATAGACAGAACAGTTATACCACACCTAACTACTTTTCAGCATTATAGACAGAACAGTTATACCACACCTAACTACTCTTCACTGTTATAGACAGAACAGTTATACCACACCTAACTACTCTTCACTGTTATAGACAGAACAGTTATACCACACCTAACTGCTCTTCACTGTTATAGACAGAACAATTACACCACACCTAACTGCTCTTCACTGTTATAGACAGAACAATTATACCACACCTAACTGCTCTTCACTGTTATAGACAGAACAGTTATACCACACCTAACTGCTTTTCAGCATTATAGACAGAACAATTATACCACACCGAACTACTCTTCACTGTTATAGACAGAACAATTATACCACACCTAACTGCTCTTCACTGTTATAGACAGAACAATTATACCACACCTAACTGCTCTTCACTGTTATAGACAGAACAATTATACCACACCTAACTGCTCTTCACTGTTATAGACAGAAAAATTATACCACACCTAACTGCTCTTCACTGTTATAGACAGAACAATTATACCACACCTAACTGCTCTTCACTGTTATAGACAGAACAGTTATACCACACCTAACTACTTTTCAGCATTATAGACAGAACAGTTATACCACACCTAACTGCTCTTCACTGTTATAGACAGAACAATTATACCACACCTAACTGTTCTTCACTGTTATAGACAGAACAATTATACCACACCTAACTGCTCTTCACTGTTATAGACAGAACAATTATACCACACCTAACTGCTTTTCACTGTTATAGACAGAACAGTTATACCACACCTAACTGCTTTTCAGCATTATAGACAGAACAGTTATACCACACCTAACTGCTCTTCACTATTATAGACAGAACAATTATACCACACCCAACTGCTTTTCACTGTTATAGACAGAACAATTATACCACACCTAACTGCTCTTCACTGTTATAGACAGAACAGTTATACCACACCTAACTGCTCTTCACTGTTATAGACAGAACATTTATACCACACCTAACTGCTCTTCACTGTTATAGACAGAACAATTATACCACACCTAACTGCTCTTCACTGTTATAGACAGAACAATTATACCACACCTAACTGCTCTTCACTGTTATAGACAGAACAATTATACCACACCTAACTGCTCTTCACTGTTATAGACAGAACAGTTATACCATACCTAACTGCTCTTCACTGTAATAGACAGAACAATTATACCACACCTAACTGCTCTTCACTGTTATAGACAGAACAATTATACCACACCTAACTGCTCTTCACTGTTATAGACAGAACAATTATACCACACCTAACTGCTCTTCACTGTTATAGACAGAACAATTATACCACACCTAACTGCTCTTCACTGTTATAGACAGAACAATTATACCACACCTAACTGCTTTTCAGCATTATAGACAGAACCGTTATACCACACATAAGTACTCTTCACTGTTATGGACAGAACAGTTATACCACACCTAACTGCTTTTCAGCATTATAGACAGAACCGTTATACCACACCTAACTACTTTTCAGCATTATAGACAGAACCGTTATACCACACCTAACTGCTTTTCAGCATTATAGACAGAACAATTATACCACACCTAACTGCTTTTCAGCATTATAGACAGAAAATTTATACCACACCTAACTGCTTTTCAGCATTATAGACAGAAAATTTATACCACACCAACTGCTTTTCAGCATTATAGACAGAACAGTTATACCACACCTAACTGCTTTTCAGCATTATAGACAGAAAATTTATACCACACCCAACTGCTTTTCAGCATTATAGACAGAACAGTTATACCACACCTAACTGCTTTTCAGCATTATAGACAGAAAATTTATACCACACCCAACTGCTTTTCAGCATTATAGACAGAACAGTTATACCACACCTAACTGCTTTTCAGCATTATAGACAGAACAGTTATACCACACCTAACTGCTTTTCAGCATTATAGACAGAACAGTTATACCACACCCAACTGCTTTTCAGCATTATAGACAGAACAGTTATACCACACCCAACTGCTTTTCAGCATTATAGACAGAACAGTTATACCACACCTAACTGCTTTTCAGCATTATAGACAGAACAGTTATACCACACCTAACTGCTTTTCAGCATTATAGACAGAACAGTTATACCACACCTAACTGCTTTTCAGCATTATAGACAGAACAATTATACCACACCTAACTGCTTTTCAGCATTATAGACAGAACAATTATACCACACCTAACTGCTTTTCAGCATTATAGACAGAACAGTTATACCACACCTAAGTGCTCTTCACTGTTATTGACGGAACAGTTATACCACACCTAACTGCTTTTCAGCATTATAGACAGAACAATTATACCACACCTAACTGCTTTTCAGCATTATAGACAGAACAGTTATACCACACCCAACTGCTCTTCACTGTTATAGACAGAACAGTTATACCACACCTAACTGCTTTTCAGCATTATAGACAGAACAGTTATACCACACCTAACTGCTCTTCACTGTTATAGACAGAACAGTTATACCACACCTAACTGCTTTTCAGCATTATAGACAGAACAGTTATACCACACCTAACTGCTCTTCACTGTTATAGACAGAACAGATATACCACACCTAACTGCTTTTCAGCATTATAGACAGAACAATTATACCACACCCAACTGCTTTTCAGCATTATAGACAGAACAGTTATACCACACCTAACTGCTCTTCACTGTTATAGACAGAACAGTTATACCACACCTAACTGCTCTTCACTGTTATAGACAGAACAGTTATACCACACCTAACTGCTCTTCACTGTTATAGACAGAACAGTTATACCACACCTAACTGCTCTTCACTGTTATAGACAGAACAGTTATACCACACCTAACTGCTCTTCACTGTTATAGACAGAACAGTTATACCACACCTAACTACTCTTCACTGTTATGGACAGAACAATTATACCACACCTAACTGCTTTTCAGCATTATAGACAGAACAATTATACCACACCTAACTGCTTTTCAGCATTATAGACAGAACAATTATACCACACCCAACTGCTTTTCAGCATTATAGACAGAACAATTATACCACACCTAACTGCTCTTCACTGTTATAGACAGAACAGTTATACCACACCTAACTACTTTTCAGCATTATAGACAGAACAATTATACCACACCTAACTGCTCTTCACTGTTATAGACAGAACAATTATACCACACCTAACTGCTCTTCACTGTTATAGACAGAACAATTATACCACACCTAACTGCTCTTCACTGTTATAGACAGAACAGTTATACCACACCTAACTACTTTTCAGCATTATAGACAGAACAGTTATACCACACCTAACTGCTCTTCACTGTCATAGACAGAACAATTATACCACACCTAACTGCTTTTCAGCATTATAGACAGAACAGTTATACCACACCTAACTGCTCTTCACTATTATAGACAGAACAATTATACCACACCCAACTGCTTTTCACTGTTATAGACAGAACAATTATACCACACCTAACTGCTCTTCACTGTTATAGACAGAACAGTTATACCACACCTAACTGCTTTTCACTGTTATAGACAGAACAATTATACCACACCTAACTGCTCTTCACTGTTATAGACAGAACAATTATACCACACCTAACTGCTCTTCACTGTTATAGACAGAACAATTATACCACACCTAACTGCTCTTCACTGTTATAGACAGAACAATTATACCACACCTAACTGCTCTTCACTGTTATAGACAGAACAATTATACCACACCTAACTGCTTTTCAGCATTATAGACAGAACCGTTATACCACACATAAGTACTCTTCACTGTTATGGACAGAACAGTTATACCACACCTAACTGCTTTTCAGCATTATAGACAGAACCGTTATACCACACCTAACTACTTTTCAGCATTATAGACAGAACCGTTATACCACACCTAACTGCTTTTCAGCATTATAGACAGAACAATTATACCACACCTAACTGCTTTTCAGCATTATAGACAGAAAATTTATACCACACCTAACTGCTTTTCAGCATTATAGACAGAAAATTTATACCACACCAACTGCTTTTCAGCATTATAGACAGAACAGTTATACCACACCTAACTGCTTTTCAGCATTATAGACAGAAAATTTATACCACACCCAACTGCTCTTCACTGTTATAGACAGAACAGTTATACCACACCTAACTGCTTTTCAGCATTATAGACAGAACAGTTATACCACACCTAACTGCTCTTCACTGTTATAGACAGAACAGTTAAACCACACCTAACTGCTTTTCAGCATTATAGACAGAACAGTTATACCACACCTAACTGCTCTTCACTGTTATAGACAGAACAGTTATACCACACCTAACTGCTTTTCAGCATTATAGACAGAACAATTATACCACACCTAACTGCTTTTCAGCATTATAGACAGAACAATTATACCACACCCAACTGCTTTTCAGCATAATAGACAGAACAATTATACCACACCTAACTGCTCTTCACTGTTATAGACAGAACAGTTATACCACACCCAACTACTTTTCAGCATTATAGACAGAACAATTATACCACACCTAACTGCTCTTCACTGTTATAGACAGAACAATTATACCACACCTAACTGCTCTTCACTGTTATAGACAGAACAATTATACCACACCTAACTGCTCTTCACTGTTATAGACAGAACAGTTATACCACACCTAACTACTCTTCACTGTTATAGACAGAACAATTATACCACACCTAACTGCTCTTCACTGTTATAGACAGAACAGTTATACCACACCCAACTGCTTTTCAGCATTATAGACAGAACAATTATACCACACCTAACTGCTTTTCAGCATTATAGACAGAACAGTTATACCACACCCAACTGCTTTTCAGCATTATAGACAGAACAGTTATACCACACCTAACTGCTCTTCACTGTTATAGACAGAACCGTTATACCACACCCAACTGCTTTTCAGCATTATAGACAGAACAGTTATACCACACCTAACTACTCTTCACTGTTATAGACAGAACAGTTATACCACACCTAACTGCTTTTCAGCATTATAGACAGAACAGTTATACCACACCTAACTGCTCTTCACTGTTATAGACAGAACAGTTATACCACACCTAACTGCTCTTCACTGGTGTAGACAGAACAGTTATACCACACCTAACTGCTCTTCACTGTTATAGACAGAACAGTTATACCACACCTAACTGCTCTTCACTGTTGTAGACAGAACAGTTATACCACACCTAACTGCTCTTCACTGTTGTAGACAGAACAGTTATACCACACCTAACTACTCCTCACTGTTGTAGACAGAACAGTTATACCACACCTAACTGCTCTTCACTGTTATAGACAGAACAGTTATACCACACCTAACTACTTTTCAGCATTATAGACAGAACAGTTATACCACACCTAACTACTCTTCACTGTTATAGACAGAACAGCTATACCACACCTAACTACTCTTCACTGTTATAGACAGAACAGTTATACCACACCTAACTGCTCTTCACTGTTATAGACAGAACAATTACACCACACCTAACTGCTCTTCACTGTTATAGACAGAACAATTATACCACACCTAACTGCTCTTCACTGTTATAGACAGAACAGTTATACCACACCTAACTGCTTTTCAGCATTATAGACAGAACAATTATACCACACCGAACTACTCTTCACTGTTATAGACAAACAATTATACCACACCTAACTGCTCTTCACTGTTATAGACAGAACAATTATACCACACCTAACTGCTCTTCACTGTTATAGACAGAACAATTATACCACACCTAACTGCTCTTCACTGTTATAGACAGAACAATTATACCACACCTAACTGCTCTTCACTGTTATAGACAGAACAATTATACCACACCTAACTGCTCTTCACTGTTATAGACAGAACAGTTATACCACACCTAACTACTTTTCAGCATTATAGACAGAACAGTTATACCACACCTAACTGCTCTTCACTGTTATAGACAGAACAATTATACCACACCTAACTGCTCTTCACTGTTATAGACAGAACAATTATACCACACCTAACTGCTCTTCACTGTTATAGACAGAACAATTATACCACACCTAACTGCTTTTCACTGTTATAGACAGAACAGTTATACCACACCTAACTGCTTTTCAGCATTATAGACAGAACAGTTATACCACACCTAACTGCTCTTCACTATTATAGACAGAACAATTATACCACACCCAACTGCTTTTCACTGTTATAGACAGAACAATTATACCACACCTAACTGCTCTTCACTGTTATAGACAGAACAGTTATACCACACCTAACTGCTCTTCACTGTTATAGACAGAAGAATTATACCACACCTAACTGCTCTTCACTGTTATAGACAGAACAATTATACCACACCTAACTGCTCTTCACTGTTATAGAGAGAACAATTATACCACACCTAACTGCTCTTCACTGTTATAGACAGAACAATTATACCACACCTAACTGCTCTTCACTGTTATAGACAGAACAATTATACCACACCTAACTGCTTTTCAGCATTATAGACAGAACCGTTATACCACACATAAGTACTCTTCACTGTTATGGACAGAACAGTTATACCACACCTAACTGCTTTTCAGCATTATAGACAGAACCGTTATACCACACCTAACTACTTTTCAGCATTATAGACAGAACCGTTATACCACACCTAACTGCTTTTCAGCATTATAGACAGAACAATTATACCACACCTAACTGCTTTTCAGCATTATAGACAGAAAATTTATACCACACCTAACTGCTTTTCAGCATTATAGACAGAAAATTTATACCACACCAACTGCTTTTCAGCATTATAGACAGAACAGTTATACCACACCTAACTGCTTTTCAGCATTATAGACAGAAAATTTATACCACACCCAACTGCTTTTCAGCATTATAGACAGAACAGTTATACCACACCTAACTGCTTTTCAACATTATAGACAGAAAATGTATACCACACCCAACTGCTTTTCAGCATTATAGACAGAACAGTTATACCACACCTAACTGCTTTTCAGCATTATAGACAGAACAGTTATACCACACCTAACTGCTTTTCAGCATTATAGACAGAACAGTTATACCACACCTAACTGCTTTTCAGCATTATAGACAGAACAGTTATACCACACCCAACTGCTTTTCAGCATTATAGACAGAACAGTTATACCACACCTAACTGCTTTTCAGCATTATAGACAGAACAGTTATACCACACCTAACTGCTTTTCAGCATTATAGACAGAACAGTTATACCACACCTAACTGCTTTTCAGCATTATAGACAGAACAATTATACCACACCTAACTGCTTTTCAGCATTATAGACAGAACAATTATACCACACCTAACTGCTTTTCAGCATTATAGACAGAACAGTTATACCACACCTAAGTGCTCTTCACTGTTATTGACGGAACAGTTATACCACACCTAACTGCTTTTCAGCATTATAGACAGAACAATTATACCACACCTAACTGCTTTTCAGCATTATAGACAGAACAGTTATACCACACCTAACTGCTCTTCACTGTTATAGACAGAACAGTTATACCACACCTAACTGCTTTTCAGCATTATAGACAGAACAATTATACCACACCCAACTGCTTTTCAGCATTATAGACAGAACAGTTATACCACACCTAACTGCTCTTCACTGTTATAGACAGAACAGTTATACCACACCTAACTGCTCTTCACTGTTATAGACAGAACAGTTATACCACACCTAACTGCTCTTCACTGTTATAGACAGAACAGTTATACCACACCTAACTGCTCTTCACTGTTATAGACAGAACAGTTATACCACACCTAACTGCTCTTCACTGTTATAGACAGAACAGTTATACCACACCTAACTACTCTTCACTGTTATGGACAGAACAATTATACCACACCTAACTGCTTTTCAGCATTATAGACAGAACAATTATACCACACCTAACTGCTTTTCAGCATTATAGACAGAACAATTATACCACACCCAACTGCTTTTCAGCATTATAGACAGAACAATTATACCACACCTAACTGCTCTTCACTGTTATAGACAGAACAGTTATACCACACCTAACTACTTTTCAGCATTATAGACAGAAGAATTATACCACACCTAACTGCTCTTCACTGTTATAGACAGAACAATTATACCACACCTAACTGCTCTTCACTGTTATAGACAGAACAATTATACCACACCTAACTGCTCTTCACTGTTATAGACAGAACAGTTATACCACACCTAACTACTTTTCAGCATTATAGACAGAACAGTTATACCACACCTAACTGCTCTTCACTGTCATAGACAGAACAATTATACCACACCTAACTGCTTTTCAGCATTATAGACAGAACAGTTATACCACACCTAACTGCTCTTCACTATTATAGACAGAACAATTATACCACACCCAACTGCTCTTCACTGTTATAGACAGAACAGTTATACCACACCTAACTGCTTTTCACTGTTATAGACAGAACAATTATACCACACCTAACTGCTCTTCACTGTTATAGACAGAACAATTATACCACACCTAACTGCTCTTCACTGTTATAGACAGAACAATTATACCACACCTAACTGCTCTTCACTGTTATAGACAGAACAATTATACCACACCTAACTGCTCTTCACTGTTATAGACAGAACAATTATACCACACCTAACTGCTTTTCAGCATTATAGACAGAACCGTTATACCACACATAAGTACTCTTCACTGTTATGGACAGAACAGTTATACCACACCTAACTGCTTTTCAGCATTATAGACAGAACCGTTATACCACACCTAACTACTTTTCAGCATTATAGACAGAACCGTTATACCACACCTAACTGCTTTTCAGCATTATAGACAGAACAATTATACCACACCTAACTGCTTTTCAGCATTATAGACAGAAAATTTATACCACACCTAACTGCTTTTCAGCATTATAGACAGAAAATTTATACCACACCAACTGCTTTTCAGCATTATAGACAGAACAGTTATACCACACCTAACTGCTTTTCAGCATTATAGACAGAAAATTTATACCACACCCAACTGCTTTTCAGCATTATAGACAGAACAGTTATACCACACCTTACTGCTTTTCAGCATTATAGACAGAAAATTAATACCACACCCAACTGCTTTTCAGCATTATAGACAGAACAGTTATACCACACCTAACTGCTTTTCAGCATTATAGACAGAACAGTTATACCACACCCAACTGCTTTTCAGCATTATAGACAGAACAGTTATACCACACCTAACTGCTTTTCAGCATTATAGACAGAACAGTTATACCACACCTAACTGCTTTTCAGCATTATAGACAGAACAGTTATACCACACCTAACTGCTTTTCAGCATTATAGACAGAACAGTTATACCACACCCAACTGCTTTTCAGCATTATAGACAGAACAGTTATACCACACCTAACTGCTTTTCAGCATTATAGACAGAACAATTATACCACACCTAACTGCTTTTCAGCATTATAGACAGAACAGTTATACCACACCTAACTGCTTTTCAGCATTATAGACAGAACAGTTATACCACACCTAACTGCTTTTCAGCATTATAGACAGAACAATTATACCACACCTAACTGCTTTTCAGCATTATAGACAGAACAATTATACCACACCTAACTGCTTTTCAGCATTATAGACAGAACAGTTATACCACACCTAAGTGCTCGTCACTGTTATTGACAGAACAGTTATACCACACCTAACTGCTTTTCAGCATTATAGACAGAACAGTTATACCACACCTAACTGCTTTTCAGCATTATAGACAGAACAGTTATACCACACCTAACTGCTTTTCAGCATTATAGACAGAACAATTATACCACACCTAACTGCTTTTCAGCATTATAGACAGAACAATTATACCACACCTAACTCCTTTTCAGCATTATAGACAGAACAGTTATACCACACCTAAGTGCTCTTCACTGTTATTGACAGAACAGTTATACCACACCTAACTGCTTTTCAGCATTATAGACAGAACAATTATACCACACCTAACTGCTTTTCAGCATTATAGACAGAACAATTATACCACACCTAACTGCTTTTCAGCATTATAGACAGAACAGTTATACCACACCCAACTGCTCTTCACTGTTATAGACAGAACAGTTATACCACACCTAACTGCTTTTCAGCATTATAGACAGAACAGTTATACCACACCTAACTGCTCTTCACTGTTATAGACAGAACAGTTATACCACACCTAACTGCTTTTCAGCATTATAGACAGAACAGTTATACCACACCTAACTGCTCTTCACTGTTATAGACAGAACAGTTATACCACACCTAACTGCTTTTCAGCATTATAGACAGAACAATTATACCACACCCAACTGCTTTTCAGCATTATAGACAGAACAGTTATACCACACCTAACTGCTCTTCACTGTTATAGACAGAACAGTTATACCACACCTAACTGCTCTTCACTGTTATAGACAGAACAGTTATACCACACCTAACTGCTCTTCACTGTTATAGACAGAACAGTTATACCACACCTAACTGCTCTTCACCGTTATAGACAGAACAGTTATACCACACCTAACTGCTCTTCACTGTTATAGACAGAACAGTTATACCACACCTAACTGCTCTTCACTGTTATAGACAGAACAGTTATACCACACCTAACTACTCTTCACTGTTATGGACAGAACAATTATACCACACCTAACTGCTTTTCAGCATTATAGACAGAACAATTATACCACACCTAACTGCTTTTAAGCATTATAGACAGAACAATTATACCACACCCAACTGCTTTTCAGCATTATAGACAGAACAATTATACCACACCTAACTGCTCTTCACTGTTATAGACAGAACAGTTATACCACACCTAACTAATTTTCAGCATTATAGACAGAACAATTATACCACACCTAACTGCTCTTCACTGTTATAGACAGAACAATTATACCACACCTAACTGCTCTTCACTGTTATAGACAGAACAATTATACCACACCTAACTGCTCTTCACTGTTATAGACAGAACAGTTATACCACACCTAACTACTTTTCAGCATTATAGACAGAACAGTTATACCACACCTAACTGCTCTTCACTGTCATAGACAGAACAATTATACCACACCTAACTGCTTTTCAGCATTATAGACAGAACAGTTATACCACACCTAACTGCTCTTCACTATTATAGACAGAACAATTATACCACACCCAACTGCTGTTCACTGTTATAGACAGAACAATTATACCACACCTAACTGCTCTTCACTGTTATAGACAGAACAGTTATACCACACCTAACTGCTCTTCACTGTTATAGACAGAACAATTATACCACACCTAACTGCTCTTCACTGTTATAGACAGAACAATTATACCACACCTAACTGCTCTTCACTGTTATAGACAGAACAATTATACCACACCTAACTGCTCTTCACTGTTATAGACAGAACAATTATACCACACCTAACTGCTCTTCACTGTTATAGACAGAACAATTATACCACACCTAACTGCTTTTCAGCATTATAGACAGAACCGTTATACCACACATAAGTACTCTTCACTGTTATGGACAGAACAGTTATACCACACCTAACTGCTTTTCAGCATTATAGACAGAACCGTTATACCACACCTAACTGCTTTTCAGCATTATAGACAGAACAATTATACCACACCTAACTACTTTTCAGCATTATAGACAGAACCGTTATACCACACCTAACTGCTTTTCAGCATTATAGACAGAACCGTTATACCACACCTAACTACTTTTCAGCATTATAGACAGAACCGTTATACCTCACCTAACTGCTTTTCAGCATTATAGACAGAACAATTATACCACACCTAACTGCTTTTCAGCATTATAGACAGAAAATTTATACCACACCTAACTGCTTTTCAGCATTATAGACAGAAACTTTATACCACACCAACTGCTTTTCAGCATTATAGACAGAACAGTTATACCACACCTAACTGCTTTTCAGCATTATAGACAGAAAATTTATACCACACCTAACTGCTTTTCAGCATTATAGACAGAAAATTTATACCACACCAACTGCTTTTCAGCATTATAGACAGAACAGTTATACCACACCTAACTGCTTTTCAGCATTATAGACAGAAAATTTATACCACACCCAACTGCTTTTCAGCATTATAGACAGAACAGTTATACCACACCTAACTGCTTTTCAGCATTATAGACAGAAAATTTATACCACACCCAACTGCTTTTCAGCATTATAGACAGAACAGTTATACCACACCTAACTGCTTTTCAGCATTATAGACAGAACAGTTATACCACACCTAACTGCTTTTCAGCATTATAGACAGAACAGTTATACCACACCCAACTGCTTTTCAGCATTATAGACAGAACAGTTATACCACACCCAACTGCTTTTCAGCATTATAGACAGAACAGTTATACCACACCTAACTGCTTTTCAGCATTATAGACAGAACAGTTATACCACACCTAACTGCTTTTCAGCATTATAGACAGAACAGTTATACCACACCTAACTGCTTTTCAGCATTATAGACAGAACAATTATACCACACCTAACTGCTTTTCAGCATTATAGACAGAACAATTATACCACACCTAACTGCTTTTCAGCATTATAGACAGAACAGTTATACCACACCTAACTGCTTTTCAGCATTATAGACAGAACAGTTATACCACACCTAACTGCTTTTCAGCATTATAGACAGAACAATTATACCACACCTAACTGCTTTTCAGCATTATAGACAGAACAATTATACCACACCTAACTGCTTTTCAGCATTATAGACAGAACAGTTATACCACACCTAAGTGCTCTTCACTGTTATTGACGGAACAGTTATACCACACCTAACTGCTTTTCAGCATTATAGACAGAACAATTATACCACACCTAACTGCTTTTCAGCATTATAGACAGAACAGTTATACCACACCTAACTGCTCTTCACTGTTATAGACAGAACAGTTATACCACACCTAACTGCTTTTCAGCATTATAGACAGAACAATTATACCACACCCAACTGCTTTTCAGCATTATAGACAGAACAGTTATACCACACCTAACTGCTCTTCACTGTTATAGACAGAACAGTTATACCACACCTAACTGCTCTTCACTGTTATAGACAGAACAGTTATACCACACCTAACTGCTCTTCACTGTTATAGACAGAACAGTTATACCACACCTAACTGCTCTTCACTGTTATAGACAGAACAGTTATACCACACCTAACTGCTCTTCACTGTTATAGACAGAACAGTTATACCACACCTAACTACTCTTCACTGTTATGGACAGAACAATTATACCACACCTAACTGCTTTTCAGCATTATAGACAGAACAATTATACTACACCTAACTGCTTTTCAGCATTATAGACAGAACAATTATACCACACCCAACTGCTTTTCAGCATTATAGACAGAACAATTATACCACACCTAACTGCTCTTCACTGTTATAGACAGAACAGTTATACCACACCTAACTACTTTTCAGCATTATAGACAGAACAATTATACCACACCTAACTGCTCTTCACTGTTATAGACAGAACAATTATACCACACCTAACTGCTCTTCACTGTTATAGACAGAACAATTATACCACACCTAACTGCTCTTCACTGTTATAGACAGAACAGTTATACCACACCTAACTACTTTTCAGCATTATAGACAGAACAGTTATACCACACCTAACTGCTTTTCACTGTTATAGACAGAACAATTATACCACACCTAACTGCTCTTCACTGTTATAGACAGAACAATTATACCACACCTAACTGCTCTTCACTGTTATAGACAGAACAATTATACCACACCTAACTGCTCTTCACTGTTATAGACAGAACAATTATACCACACCTAACTGCTCTTCACTGTTATAGACAGAACAATTATACCACACCTAACTGCTTTTCAGCATTATAGACAGAACCGTTATACCACACATAAGTACTCTTCACTGTTATGGACAGAACAGTTATACCACACCTAACTGCTTTTCAGCATTATAGACAGAACCGTTATACCACACCTAACTACTTTTCAGCATTATAGACAGAACCGTTATACCACACCTAACTGCTTTTCAGCATTATAGACAGAACAATTATACCACACCTAACTGCTTTTCAGCATTATAGACAGAAAATTTATACCACACCTAACTGCTTTTCAGCATTATAGACAGAAAATTTATACCACACCAACTGCTTTTCAGCATTATAGACAGAACAGTTATACCACACCTAACTGCTTTTCAGCATTATAGACAGAAAATTTATACCACACCCAACTGCTCTTCACTGTTATAGACAGAACAGTTATACCACACCTAACTGCTTTTCAGCATTATAGACAGAACAGTTATACCACACCTAACTGCTCTTCACTGTTATAGACAGAACAGTTAAACCACACCTAACTGCTTTTCAGCATTATAGACAGAACAGTTATACCACACCTAACTGCTCTTCACTGTTATAGACAGAACAGTTATACCACACCTAAATGCTTTTCAGCATTATAGACAGAACAATTATACCACACCTAACTGCTTTTCAGCATTATAGACAGAACAATTATACCACACCCAACTGCTTTTCAGCATAATAGACAGAACAATTATACCACACCTAACTGCTCTTCACTGTTATAGACAGAACAGTTATACCACACCCAACTACTTTTCAGCATTATAGACAGAACAATTATACCACACCTAACTGCTCTTCACTGTTATAGACAGAACAATTATACCACACCTAACTGCTCTTCACTGTTATAGACAGAACAATTATACCACACCTAACTGCTCTTCACTGTTATAGACAGAACAGTTATACCACACCTAACTACTCTTCACTGTTATAGACAGAACAATTATACCACACCTAACTGCTCTTCACTGTTATAGACAGAACAGTTATACCACACCCAACTGCTTTTCAGCATTATAGACAGAACAATTATACCACACCTAACTGCTTTTCAGCATTATAGACAGAACAGTTATACCACACCCAACTGCTTTTCAGCATTATAGACAGAACAGTTATACCACACCTAACTGCTCTTCACTGTTATAGACAGAACCGTTATACCACACCCAACTGCTTTTCAGCATTATAGACAGAACAGTTATACCACACCTAACTGCTCTTCACTGTTATAGACAGAACCGTTATACCACACCCAACTGCTTTTCAGCATTATAGACAGAACAGTTATACCACACCAAACTACTCTTCACTGTTATAGACAGAACAGTTATACCACACCTAACTGCTTTTCAGCATTATAGACAGAACAGTTATACCACACCTAACTGCTCTTCACTGTTATAGACAGAACAGTTATACCACACCTAACTGCTCTTCACTGTTGTAGACAGAACAGTTATACCACACCTAACTGCTTTTCAGCATTATAGACAGAACAATTATACCACACCCAACTGCTTTTCAGCATTATAGACAGAACAGTTATACCACACCTAACTGCTCTTCACTGTTATAGACAGAACAGTTATACTACACCTAACTGCTCTTCACTGTTATAGACAGAACAGTTATACCACACCTAACTGCTCTTCACTGTTATAGACAGAACAGTTATACCACACCTAACTGCTCTTCACTGTTATAGACAGAACAGTTATACCACACCTAACTGCTCTTCACTGTTATAGACAGAACAGTTATACCACACCTAACTGCTCTTCACTGTTATAGACAGAACAGTTATACCACACCTAACGACTCTTCACTGTTATGGACAGAACAATTATACCACACCTAACTGCTTTTCAGCATTATAGACAGAACAATTATACCACACCTAACTGCTTTTCAGCATTATAGACAGAACAATTATACCACACCTAACTGCTCTTCACTGTTATAGACAGAACAGTTATACCACACCTAACTATTTTTCAGCATTATAGACAGAACAATTATACCACACCTAACTGCTCTTCACTGTTATAGACAGAACAATTATACCACACCTAACTGCTCTTCACTGTTATAGACAGAACAATTATACCACACCTAACTGCTCTTCACTGTTATAGACAGAACAGTTATACCACACCTAACTACTTTTCAGCATTATAGACAGAACCGTTATACCACACCTAACTGCTCTTCACTGTCATAGACAGAACAATTATACCACACCTAACTGCTTTTCAGCATTATAGACAGAACAGTTATACCACACCTAACTGCTCTTCACTATTATAGACAGAACAATTATACCACACCCAACTGCTTTTCACTGTTATAGACAGAACAATTATACCACACCTAACTGCTCTTCACTGTTATAGACAGAACAGTTATACCACACCTAACTGCTTTTCACTGTTATAGACAGAACAATTATACCACACCTAACTGCTCTTCACTGTTATAGACAGAACAATTATACCACACCTAACTGCTCTTCACTGTTATAGACAGAACAATTATACCACACCTAACTGCTCTTCACTGTTATAGACAGAACAATTATACCACACCTAACTGCTCTTCACTGTTATAGACAGAACAATTATACCACACCTAACTGCTTTTCAGCATTATAGACAGAACCGTTATACCACACATAAGTACTCTTCACTGTTATGGACAGAACAGTTATACCACACCTAACTGCTTTTCAGCATTATAGACAGAACCGTTATACCACACCTAACTACTTTTCAGCATTATAGACAGAACCGTTATACCACACCTAACTGCTTTTCAGCATTATAGACAGAACAATTATACCACACCTAACTGCTTTTCAGCATTATAGACAGAAAATTTATACCACACCTAACTGCTTTTCAGCATTATAGACAGAAAATTTATACCACACCAACTGCTTTTCAGCATTATAGACAGAACAGTTATACCACACCTAACTGCTTTTCAGCATTATAGACAGAAAATTTATACCACACCCAACTGCTTTTCAGCATTATAGACAGAACAGTTATACCACACCTTACTGCTTTTCAGCATTATAGACAGAAAATTAATACCACACCCAACTGCTTTTCAGCATTATAGACAGAACAGTTATACCACACCTAACTGCTTTTCAGCATTATAGACAGAACAGTTATACCACACCCAACTGCTTTTCAGCATTATAGACAGAACAGTTATACCACACCTAACTGCTTTTCAGCATTATAGACAGAACAGTTATACCACACCTAACTGCTTTTCAGCATTATAGACAGAACAGTTATACCACACCTAACTGCTTTTCAGCATTATAGACAGAACAGTTATACCACACCCAACTGCTTTTCAGCATTATAGACAGAACAGTTATACCACACCTAACTGCTTTTCAGCATTATAGACAGAACAATTATACCACACCTAACTGCTTTTCAGCATTATAGACAGAACAGTTATACCACACCTAACTGCTTTTCAGCATTATAGACAGAACAGTTATACCACACCTAACTGCTTTTCAGCATTATAGACAGAACAATTATACCACACCTAACTGCTTTTCAGCATTATAGACAGAACAATTATACCACACCTAACTGCTTTTCAGCATTATAGACAGAACAGTTATACCACACCTAAGTGCTCTTCACTGTTATTGACAGAACAGTTATACCACACCTAACTGCTTTTCAGCATTATAGACAGAACAGTTATACCACACCTAACTGCTTTTCAGCATTATAGACAGAACAGTTATACCACACCTAACTGCTTTTCAGCATTATAGACAGAACAATTATACCACACCTAACTGCTTTTCAGCATTATAGACAGAACAATTATACCACACCTAACTCCTTTTCAGCATTATAGACAGAACAGTTATACCACACCTAAGTGCTCTTCACTGTTATTGACAGAACAGTTATACCACACCTAACTGCTTTTCAGCATTATAGACAGAACAATTATACCACACCTAACTGCTTTTCAGCATTATAGACAGAACAATTATACCACACCTAACTGCTTTTCAGCATTATAGACAGAACAGTTATACCACACCCAACTGCTCTTCACTGTTATAGACAGAACAGTTATACCACACCTAACTGCTTTTCAGCATTATAGACAGAACAGTTATACCACACCTAACTGCTCTTCACTGTTATAGACAGAACAGTTATACCACACCTAACTGCTTTTCAGCATTATAGACAGAACAGTTATACCACACCTAACTGCTCTTCACTGTTATAGACAGAACAGTTATACCACACCTAACTGCTTTTCAGCATTATAGACAGAACAATTATACCACACCCAACTGCTTTTCAGCATTATAGACAGAACAGTTATACCACACCTAACTGCTCTTCACTGTTATAGACAGAACAGTTATACCACACCTAACTGCTCTTCACTGTTATAGACAGAACAGTTATACCACACCTAACTGCTCTTCACTGTTATAGACAGAACAGTTATACCACACCTAACTGCTCTTCACTGTTATAGACAGAACAGTTATACCACACCTAACTGCTCTTCACTGTTATAGACAGAACAATTATACCACACCTAACTGCTCTTCACTGTTATAGACAGAACAATTATACCACACCTAACTGCTTTTCAGCATTATAGACAGAACCGTTATACCACACATAAGTACTCTTCACTGTTATGGACAGAACAGTTATACCACACCTAACTGCTTTTCAGCATTATAGACAGAACCGTTATACCACACCTAACTACTTTTCAGCATTATAGACAGAACCGTTATACCACACCTAACTGCTTTTCAGCATTATAGACAGAACAATTATACCACACCTAACTGCTTTTCAGCATTATAGACAGAAAATTTATACCACACCTAACTGCTTTTCAGCATTATAGACAGAAAATTTATACCACACCAACTGCTTTTCAGCATTATAGACAGAACAGTTATACCACACCTAACTGCTTTTCAGCATTATAGACAGAAAATTTATACCACACCCAACTGCTTTTCAGCATTATAGACAGAACAGTTATACCACACCTAACTGCTTTTCAGCATTATAGACAGAAAATTTATACCACACCCAACTGCTTTTCAGCATTATAGACAAAACAGTTATACCACACCTAACTGCTTTTCAGCATTATAGACAGAACAGTTATACCACACCTAACTGCTTTTCAGCATTATAGACAGAACAGTTATACCACACCCAACTGCTTTTCAGCATTATAGACAGAACAGTTATACCACACCCAACTGCTTTTCAGCATTATAGACAGAACAGTTATACCACACCTAACTGCTTTTCAGCATTATAGACAGAACAGTTATACCACACCTAACTGCTTTTCAGCATTATAGACAGAACAGTTATACCACACCTAACTGCTTTTCAGCATTATAGACAGAACAATTATACCACACCTAACTGCTTTTCAGCATTATAGACAGAACAATTATACCACACCTAACTGCTTTTCAGCATTATAGACAGAACAGTTATACCACACCTAACTGCTTTTCAGCATTATAGACAGAACAGTTATACCACACCTAACTGCTTTTCAGCATTATAGACAGAACAATTATACCACACCTAACTGCTTTTCAGCATTATAGACAGAACAATTATACCACACCTAACTGCTTTTCAGCATTATAGACAGAACAGTTATACCACACCTAAGTGCTCTTCACTGTTATTGACGGAACAGTTATACCACACCTAACTGCTTTTCAGCATTATAGACAGAACAATTATACCACACCTAACTGCTTTTCAGCATTATAGACAGAACAGTTATACCACACCTAACTGCTCTTCACTGTTATAGACAGAACAGTTATACCACACCTAACTGCTTTTCAGCATTATAGACAGAACAATTATACCACACCCAACTGCTTTTCAGCATTATAGACAGAACAGTTATACCACACCTAACTGCTCTTCACTGTTATAGACAGAACAGTTATACCACACCTAACTGCTCTTCACTGTTATAGACAGAACAGTTATACCACACCTAACTGCTCTTCACTGTTATAGACAGAACAGTTATACCACACCTAACTGCTCTTCACTGTTATAGACAGAACAGTTATACCACACCTAACTGCTCTTCACTGTTATAGACAGAACAGTTATACCACACCTAACTGCTCTTCACTGTTATAGACAGAACAGTTATACCACACCTAACTACTCTACACTGTTATGGACAGAACAATTATACCACACCTAACTGCTTTTCAGCATTATAGACAGAACAATTATACCACACCTAACTGCTTTTCAGCATTATAGACAGAACAATTATACCACACCCAACTGCTTTTCAGCATTATAGACAGAACAATTATACCACACCTAACTGCTCTTCACTGTTATAGACAGAACAGTTATACCACACCTAACTACTTTTCAGCATTATAGACAGAACAATTATACCACACCTAACTGCTCTTCACTGTTATAGACAGAACAATTATACCACACCTAACTGCTCTTCACTGTTATAGACAGAACAATTATACCACACCTAACTGCTCTTCACTGTTATAGACAGAACAGTTATACCACACCTAACTACTTTTCAGCATTATAGACAGAACAGTTATACCACACCTAACTGCTCTTCACTGTCATAGACAGAACAATTATACCACACCTAACTGCTTTTCAGCATTATAGACAGAACAGTTATACCACACCTAACTGCTCTTCACTATTATAGACAGAACAATTATACCACACCCAACTGCTTTTCACTGTTATAGACAGAACAATTATACCACACCTAACTGCTCTTCACTGTTATAGACAGAACAGTTATACCACACCTAACTGCTTTTCACTGTTATAGACAGAACAATTATACCACACCTAACTGCTCTTCACTGTTATAGACAGAACAATTATACCACACCTAACTGCTCTTCACTGTTATAGACAGAACAATTATACCACACCTAACTGCTCTTCACTGTTATAGACAGAACAATTATACCACACCTAACTGCTCTTCACTGTTATAGACAGAACAATTATACCACACCTAACTGCTTTTCAGCATTATAGACAGAACCGTTATACCACACATAAGTACTCTTCACTGTTATGGACAGAACAGTTATACCACACCTAACTGCTTTTCAGCATTATAGACAGAACCGTTATACCACACCTAACTACTTTTCAGCATTATAGACAGAACCGTTATACCACACCTAACTGCTTTTCAGCATTATAGACAGAACAATTATACCACACCTAACTGCTTTTCAGCATTATAGACAGAAAATTTATACCACACCTAACTGCTTTTCAGCATTATAGACAGAAAATTTATACCACACCAACTGCTTTTCAGCATTATAGACAGAACAGTTATACCACACCTAACTGCTTTTCAGCATTATAGACAGAAAATTTATACCACACCCAACTGCTCTTCACTGTTATAGACAGAACAGTTATACCACACCTAACTGCTTTTCAGCATTATAGACAGAACAGTTATACCACACCTAACTGCTCTTCACTGTTATAGACAGAACAGTTAAACCACACCTAACTGCTTTTCAGCATTATAGACAGAACAGTTATACCACACCTAACTGCTCTTCACTGTTATAGACAGAACAGTTATACCACACCTAACTGCTTTTCAGCATTATAGACAGAACAATTATACCACACCTAACTGCTTTTCAGCATTATAGACAGAACAATTATACCACACCCAACTGCTTTTCAGCATAATAGACAGAACAATTATACCACACCTAACTGCTCTTCACTGTTATAGACAGAACAGTTATACCACACCCAACTACTTTTCAGCATTATAGACAGAACAATTATACCACACCTAACTGCTCTTCACTGTTATAGACAGAACAATTATACCACACCTAACTGCTCTTCACTGTTATAGACAGAACAATTATACCACACCTAACTGCTCTTCACTGTTATAGACAGAACAGTTATACCACACCTAACTACTCTTCACTGTTATAGACAGAACAATTATACCACACCTAACTGCTCTTCACTGTTATAGACAGAACAGTTATACCACACCCAACTGCTTTTCAGCATTATAGACAGAACAATTATACCACACCTAACTGCTTTTCAGCATTATAGACAGAACAGTTATACCACACCCAACTGCTTTTCAGCATTATAGACAGAACAGTTATACCACACCTAACTGCTCTTCACTGTTATAGACAGAACCGTTATACCACACCCAACTGCTTTTCAGCATTATAGACAGAACAGTTATACCACACCTAACTGCTCTTCACTGTTATAGACAGAACCGTTATACCACACCCAACTGCTTTTCAGCATTATAGACAGAACAGTTATACCACACCAAACTACTCTTCACTGTTATAGACAGAACAGTTATACCACACCTAACTGCTTTTCAGCATTATAGACAGAACAGTTATACCACACCTAACTGCTCTTCACTGTTATAGACAGAACAGTTATACCACACCTAACTGCTCTTCACTGTTGTAGACAGAACAGTTATACCACACCTAACTGCTTTTCAGCATTATAGACAGAACAATTATACCACACCCAACTGCTTTTCAGCATTATAGACAGAACAGTTATACCACACCTAACTGCTCTTCACTGTTATAGACAGAACAGTTATACTACACCTAACTGCTCTTCACTGTTATAGACAGAACAGTTATACCACACCTAACTGCTCTTCACTGTTATAGACAGAACAGTTATACCACACCTAACTGCTCTTCACTGTTATAGACAGAACAGTTATACCACACCTAACTGCTCTTCACTGTTATAGACAGAACAGTTATACCACACCTAACTGCTCTTCACTGTTATAGACAGAACAGTTATACCACACCTAACTACTCTTCACTGTTATGGACAGAACAATTATACCACACCTAACTGCTTTTCAGCATTATAGACAGAACAATTATACCACACCTAACTGCTTTTCAGCATTATAGACAGAACAATTATACCACACCTAACTGCTCTTCACTGTTATAGACAGAACAGTTATACCACACCTAACTACTTTTCAGCATTATAGACAGAACAATTATACCACACCTAACTGCTCTTCACTGTTATAGACAGAACAATTATACCACACCTAACTGCTCTTCACTGTTATAGACAGAACAATTATACCACACCTAACTGCTCTTCACTGTTATAGACAGAACAGTTAAACCACACCTAACTACTTTTCAGCATTATAGACAGAACCGTTATACCACACCTAACTGCTCTTCACTGTCATAGACAGAACAATTATACCACACCTAACTGCTTTTCAGCATTATAGACAGAACAGTTATACCACACCTAACTGCTCTTCACTATTATAGACAGAACAATTATACCACACCCAACTGCTTTTCACTGTTATAGACAGAACAATTATACCACACCTAACTGCTCTTCACTGTTATAGACAGAACAGTTATACCACACCTAACTGCTTTTCACTGTTATAGACAGAACAATTATACCACACCTAACTGCTCTTCACTGTTATAGACAGAACAATTATACCACACCTAACTGCTCTTCACTGTTATAGACAGAACAATTATACCACACCTAACTGCTCTTCACTGTTATAGACAGAACAATTATACCACACCTAACTGCTCTTCACTGTTATAGACAGAACAATTATACCACACCTAACTGCTTTTCAGCATTATAGACAGAACCGTTATACCACACATAAGTACTCTTCACTGTTATGGACAGAACAGTTATACCACACCTAACTGCTTTTCAGCATTATAGACAGAACCGTTATACCACACCTAACTACTTTTCAGCATTATAGACAGAACCGTTATACCACACCTAACTGCTTTTCAGCATTATAGACAGAACAATTATACCACACCTAACTGCTTTTCAGCATTATAGACAGAAAATTTATACCACACCTAACTGCTTTTCAGCATTATAGACAGAAAATTTATACCACACCAACTGCTTTTCAGCATTATAGACAGAACAGTTATACCACACCTAACTGCTTTTCAGCATTATAGACAGAAAATTTATACCACACCCAACTGCTTTTCAGCATTATAGACAGAACAGTTATACCACACCTTACTGCTTTTCAGCATTATAGACAGAAAATTAATACCACACCCAACTGCTTTTCAGCATTATAGACAGAACAGTTATACCACACCTAACTGCTTTTCAGCATTATAGACAGAACAGTTATACCACACCCAACTGCTTTTCAGCATTATAGACAGAACAGTTATACCACACCTAACTGCTTTTCAGCATTATAGACAGAACAGTTATACCACACCTAACTGCTTTTCAGCATTATAGACAGAACAGTTATACCACACCTAACTGCTTTTCAGCATTATAGACAGAACAGTTATACCACACCCAACTGCTTTTCAGCATTATAGACAGAACAGTTATACCACACCTAACTGCTTTTCAGCATTATAGACAGAACAATTATACCACACCTAACTGCTTTTCAGCATTATAGACAGAACAGTTATACCACACCTAACTGCTTTTCAGCATTATAGACAGAACAGTTATACCACACCTAACTGCTTTTCAGCATTATAGACAGAACAATTATACCACACCTAACTGCTTTTCAGCATTATAGACAGAACAATTATACCACACCTAACTGCTTTTCAGCATTATAGACAGAACAGTTATACCACACCTAAGTGCTCTTCACTGTTATTGACAGAACAGTTATACCACACCTAACTGCTTTTCAGCATTATAGACAGAACAGTTATACCACACCTAACTGCTTTTCAGCATTATAGACAGAACAGTTATACCACACCTAACTGCTTTTCAGCATTATAGACAGAACAATTATACCACACCTAACTGCTTTTCAGCATTATAGACAGAACAATTATACCACACCTAACTCCTTTTCAGCATTATAGACAGAACAGTTATACCACACCTAAGTGCTCTTCACTGTTATTGACAGAACAGTTATACCACACCTAACTGCTTTTCAGCATTATAGACAGAACAATTATACCACACCTAACTGCTTTTCAGCATTATAGACAGAACAATTATACCACACCTAACTGCTTTTCAGCATTATAGACAGAACAGTTATACCACACCCAACTGCTCTTCACTGTTATAGACAGAACAGTTATACCACACCTAACTGCTTTTCAGCATTATAGACAGAACAGTTATACCACACCTAACTGCTCTTCACTGTTATAGACAGAACAGTTATACCACACCTAACTGCTTTTCAGCATTATAGACAGAACAGTTATACCACACCTAACTGCTCTTCACTGTTATAGACAGAACAGTTATACCACACCTAACTGCTCTTCACTGTTATAGACAGAACAGTTATACCACACCTAACTGCTCTTCACTGTTATAGACAGAACAGTTATACCACACCTAACTGCTCTTCACTGTTATAGACAGAACAGTTATACCACACCTAACTGCTCTTCACTGTTATAGACAGAACAATTATACCACACCTAACTGCTCTTCACTGTTATAGACAGAACAATTATACCACACCTAACTGCTTTTCAGCATTATAGACAGAACAATTATACCACACCTAACTGCTTTTCAGCATTATAGACAGAACAGTTATACCACACCTAACTGCTTTTCAGCATTATAGACAGAACAATTATACCACACCTAACTGCTCTTCACTGTTATAGACAGAACAATTATACCACACCTAACTGCTCTTCACTGTTATAGACAGAACAATTATACCACACCTAACTGCTCTTCACTGTTATAGACAGAACAATTATACCACACCTAACTGCTCTTCACTGTTATAGACAGAACAATTATACCACACCTAACTGCTCTTCACTGTTATAGACAGAACAGTTATACCACACCTAACTGCTCTTCACTGTTATAGACAGAACAATTATACCACACCTAACTACTCTTCACTGTTATAGACAGAACAATTATAACACACCTAACTGCTCTTCACTGTTATAGACAGAACAATTATACCACACCTAACTGCTCTTCACTGTTATAGACAGAACAGTTATACCACACCTAACTGCTCTTCACTGTTATAGACAGAACAGTTATACCACACCTAACTGCTTTTCAGCATTATAGACAGAACAATTATACCACACCTAACTGCTCTTCACTGTTATAGACAGAACAATTATACCACACCTAACTACTCTTCACTGTTATAGACAGAACAATTATACCACACCTAACTGCTCTTCACTGTTATAGACAGAACAGTTATACCACACCTAACTACTTTTCAGCATTATAGACAGAACAATTATACCACACCTAACTGCTCTTCACTGTTATTGACAGAACAGTTTACCACACCTAACTGCTTTTCAGCATTATAGACAGAACAGTTATACCACACCTAACTACTCTTCACTGTTATAGACAGAACAGTTATACCACACCTAACTACTTTTCAGCATTATAGACAGAACAATTATACCACACCTAACTACTCTTCACTGTTATAGACAGAACAGTTATACCACACCTAACTACTTTTCAGCATTATAGACAGAACAATTATACCACACCTAACTACTCTTCACTGTTATAGACAGAACAGTTATACCACACCTAACTACTTTTCAGCATTATAGACAGAACAATTATACCACACCTAACTACTCTTCACTGTTATAGACAGAACAGTTATACCACACCTAACTGCTCTTCACTGTTATAGACAGAACAATTATACCACACCTAACTACTCTTCACTGTTATAGACAGAACAATTATACCACACCTAACTGCTCTTCACTGTTATAGACAGAACAGTTATACCACACCTAACTGCTCTTCACTGTTATAGACAGAACAGTTATACCACACCTAACTGCTCTTCACTGTTATAGACAGAACAATTATACCACATCTAACCGCTCTTCACTGTTATAGACAGAACAGTTATACCACACCTAACTGCTCTTCACTGTTATAGACAGAACAGTTATACCACACCTAACTACTCTTCACTGTTATAGACAGAACAGTTATACCACACCTAACTGCTCTTCACTGTTATAGACAGAACAGTTATACCACACCTAACTACTCTTCACTGTTATACACAGAACAATTATACCACACCTAACTGCTCTTCACTGTTATAGACAGAACAGTTATACCACACCTAACTGCTCATCACTGTTATAGACAGAACAGTTATACCACACCTAACTGCTCTTCACTGTTATAGACAGAACAATTATACCACACCTAACTGCTCTTCACTGTTATAGACAGAACAGTTATACCACACCTAACTGCTCTTCACTGTTATAGACAGAACAGTTATACCACACCTAACTACTCTTCACTGTTATAGACAGAACAATTATACCACACCTAACTGCTCTTCACTGTTATAGACAGAACAGTTATACCACACCTAACTGCTCTTCACTGTTATAGACAGAACAATTATACCACACCTAACTGCTCTTCACTGTTATAGACAGAACAATTATACCACACCTAACTGCTCTTCACTGTTATAGACAGAACAATTATACCACACCTAACTGCTCTTCACTGTTATAGACAGAACAATTATACCACACCTAACTGCTCTTCACTGTTATAGACAGAACAATTATACCACACCTAACCACTCTTCACTGTTATAGACAGAACAATTATACCACACCTAACTACTCTTCACTGTTATAGACAGAACAATTATAACACACCTAACTGCTCTTCACTGTTATAGACAGAACAATTACACCACACCTAACTGCTCTTCACTGTTATAGACAGAACAGTTATACCACACCTAACTGCTTTTCAGCATTATAGACAGAACAATTATACCACACCGAACTACTCTTCACTGTTATAGACAGAACAGTTATACCACACCTAACTACTTTTCAGCATTATAGACAGAACAATTATATCACACCTAACTGCTCTTCACTGTTATAGACAGAACAATTATACCACACCTAACTGCTCTTCACTGTTATAGACAGAACAATTATACCACACCTAACTGCTCTTCACTGTTATAGACAGAACAGTTATACCACACCTATCTACTTTTCAGCATTATAGACAGAACAGTTATACCACACCTAACTGCTTTTCAGCATTATAGACAGAACAATTATACCACACCTAACTGCTTTTCAGCATTATAGACAGAACAGTTATACCACACCCAACTGCTTTTCAGCATTATAGACAGAACAGTTATACCACACCTAACTGCTCTTCACTGTTATAGACAGAACCGTTATACCACACCCAACTGCTTTTCAGCATTATAGACAGAACAGTTATACCACACCTAACTACTCTTCACTGTTATAGACAGAACAGTTATACCACACCTAACTGCTTTTCAGCATTATAGACAGAACAGTTATACCACACCTAACTACTCTTCACTGTTATAGACAGAACAGTTATACCACACCTAACTGCTCTTCACTGTTATAGACAGAACAGTTATACCACACCTAACTACTTTTCAGCATTATAGACAGAACAGTTATACCACACCTAACTACTCTTCACTGTTATAGACAGAACAGTTATACCACACCTAACTACTCTTCACTGTTATAGACAGAACAGTTATACCACACCTAACTGCTCTTCACTGTTATAGACAGAACAATTACACCACACCTAACTGCTCTTCACTGTTATAGACAGAACAATTATACCACACCTAACTGCTCTTCACTGTTATAGACAGAACAGTTATACCACACCTAACTGCTTTTCAGCATTATAGACAGAACAATTATACCACACCGAACTACTCTTCACTGTTATAGACAGAACAATTATACCACACCTAACTGCTCTTCACTGTTATAGACAGAACAATTATACCACACCTAACTGCTCTTCACTGTTATAGACAGAACAATTATACCACACCTAACTGCTCTTCACTGTTATAGACAGAAAAATTATACCACACCTAACTGCTCTTCACTGTTATAGACAGAACAATTATACCACACCTAACTGCTCTTCACTGTTATAGACAGAACAGTTATACCACACCTAACTACTTTTCAGCATTATAGACAGAACAGTTATACCACACCTAACTGCTCTTCACTGTTATAGACAGAACAATTATACCACACCTAACTGTTCTTCACTGTTATAGACAGAACAATTATACCACACCTAACTGCTCTTCACTGTTATAGACAGAACAATTATACCACACCTAACTGCTTTTCACTGTTATAGACAGAACAGTTATACCACACCTAACTGCTTTTCAGCATTATAGACAGAACAGTTATACCACACCTAACTGCTCTTCACTATTATAGACAGAACAATTATACCACACCCAACTGCTTTTCACTGTTATAGACAGAACAATTATACCACACCTAACTGCTCTTCACTGTTATAGACAGAACAGTTATACCACACCTAACTGCTCTTCACTGTTATAGACAGAACATTTATACCACACCTAACTGCTCTTCACTGTTATAGACAGAACAATTATACCACACCTAACTGCTCTTCACTGTTATAGACAGAACAATTATACCACACCTAACTGCTCTTCACTGTTATAGACAGAACAATTATACCACACCTAACTGCTCTTCACTGTTATAGACAGAACAGTTATACCATACCTAACTGCTCTTCACTGTAATAGACAGAACAATTATACCACACCTAACTGCTCTTCACTGTTATAGACAGAACAATTATACCACACCTAACTGCTCTTCACTGTTATAGACAGAACAATTATACCACACCTAACTGCTCTTCACTGTTATAGACAGAACAATTATACCACACCTAACTGCTCTTCACTGTTATAGACAGAACAATTATACCACACCTAACTGCTTTTCAGCATTATAGACAGAACCGTTATACCACACATAAGTACTCTTCACTGTTATGGACAGAACAGTTATACCACACCTAACTGCTTTTCAGCATTATAGACAGAACCGTTATACCACACCTAACTACTTTTCAGCATTATAGACAGAACCGTTATACCACACCTAACTGCTTTTCAGCATTATAGACAGAACAATTATACCACACCTAACTGCTTTTCAGCATTATAGACAGAAAATTTATACCACACCTAACTGCTTTTCAGCATTATAGACAGAAAATTTATACCACACCAACTGCTTTTCAGCATTATAGACAGAACAGTTATACCACACCTAACTGCTTTTCAGCATTATAGACAGAAAATTTATACCACACCCAACTGCTTTTCAGCATTATAGACAGAACAGTTATACCACACCTAACTGCTTTTCAGCATTATAGACAGAAAATTTATACCACACCCAACTGCTTTTCAGCATTATAGACAGAACAGTTATACCACACCTAACTGCTTTTCAGCATTATAGACAGAACAGTTATACCACACCTAACTGCTTTTCAGCATTATAGACAGAACAGTTATACCACACCCAACTGCTTTTCAGCATTATAGACAGAACAGTTATACCACACCCAACTGCTTTTCAGCATTATAGACAGAACAGTTATACCACACCTAACTGCTTTTCAGCATTATAGACAGAACAGTTATACCACACCTAACTGCTTTTCAGCATTATAGACAGAACAGTTATACCACACCTAACTGCTTTTCAGCATTATAGACAGAACAATTATACCACACCTAACTGCTTTTCAGCATTATAGACAGAACAATTATACCACACCTAACTGCTTTTCAGCATTATAGACAGAACAGTTATACCACACCTAAGTGCTCTTCACTGTTATTGACGGAACAGTTATACCACACCTAACTGCTTTTCAGCATTATAGACAGAACAATTATACCACACCTAACTGCTTTTCAGCATTATAGACAGAACAGTTATACCACACCCAACTGCTCTTCACTGTTATAGACAGAACAGTTATACCACACCTAACTGCTTTTCAGCATTATAGACAGAACAGTTATACCACACCTAACTGCTCTTCACTGTTATAGACAGAACAGTTATACCACACCTAACTGCTTTTCAGCATTATAGACAGAACAGTTATACCACACCTAACTGCTCTTCACTGTTATAGACAGAACAGATATACCACACCTAACTGCTTTTCAGCATTATAGACAGAACAATTATACCACACCCAACTGCTTTTCAGCATTATAGACAGAACAGTTATACCACACCTAACTGCTCTTCACTGTTATAGACAGAACAGTTATACCACACCTAACTGCTCTTCACTGTTATAGACAGAACAGTTATACCACACCTAACTGCTCTTCACTGTTATAGACAGAACAGTTATACCACACCTAACTGCTCTTCACTGTTATAGACAGAACAGTTATACCACACCTAACTGCTCTTCACTGTTATAGACAGAACAGTTATACCACACCTAACTACTCTTCACTGTTATGGACAGAACAATTATACCACACCTAACTGCTTTTCAGCATTATAGACAGAACAATTATACCACACCTAACTGCTTTTCAGCATTATAGACAGAACAATTATACCACACCCAACTGCTTTTCAGCATTATAGACAGAACAATTATACCACACCTAACTGCTCTTCACTGTTATAGACAGAACAGTTATACCACACCTAACTACTTTTCAGCATTATAGACAGAACAATTATACCACACCTAACTGCTCTTCACTGTTATAGACAGAACAATTATACCACACCTAACTGCTCTTCACTGTTATAGACAGAACAATTATACCACACCTAACTGCTCTTCACTGTTATAGACAGAACAGTTATACCACACCTAACTACTTTTCAGCATTATAGACAGAACAGTTATACCACACCTAACTGCTCTTCACTGTCATAGACAGAACAATTATACCACACCTAACTGCTTTTCAGCATTATAGACAGAACAGTTATACCACACCTAACTGCTCTTCACTATTATAGACAGAACAATTATACCACACCCAACTGCTTTTCACTGTTATAGACAGAACAATTATACCACACCTAACTGCTCTTCACTGTTATAGACAGAACAGTTATACCACACCTAACTGCTTTTCACTGTTATAGACAGAACAATTATACCACACCTAACTGCTCTTCACTGTTATAGACAGAACAATTATACCACACCTAACTGCTCTTCACTGTTATAGACAGAACAATTATACCACACCTAACTGCTCTTCACTGTTATAGACAGAACAATTATACCACACCTAACTGCTCTTCACTGTTATAGACAGAACAATTATACCACACCTAACTGCTTTTCAGCATTATAGACAGAACCGTTATACCACACATAAGTACTCTTCACTGTTATGGACAGAACAGTTATACCACACCTAACTGCTTTTCAGCATTATAGACAGAACCGTTATACCACACCTAACTACTTTTCAGCATTATAGACAGAACCGTTATACCACACCTAACTGCTTTTCAGCATTATAGACAGAACAATTATACCACACCTAACTGCTTTTCAGCATTATAGACAGAAAATTTATACCACACCTAACTGCTTTTCAGCATTATAGACAGAAAATTTATACCACACCAACTGCTTTTCAGCATTATAGACAGAACAGTTATACCACACCTAACTGCTTTTCAGCATTATAGACAGAAAATTTATACCACACCCAACTGCTCTTCACTGTTATAGACAGAACAGTTATACCACACCTAACTGCTTTTCAGCATTATAGACAGAACAGTTATACCACACCTAACTGCTCTTCACTGTTATAGACAGAACAGTTAAACCACACCTAACTGCTTTTCAGCATTATAGACAGAACAGTTATACCACACCTAACTGCTCTTCACTGTTATAGACAGAACAGTTATACCACACCTAACTGCTTTTCAGCATTATAGACAGAACAATTATACCACACCTAACTGCTTTTCAGCATTATAGACAGAACAATTATACCACACCCAACTGCTTTTCAGCATAATAGACAGAACAATTATACCACACCTAACTGCTCTTCACTGTTATAGACAGAACAGTTATACCACACCCAACTACTTTTCAGCATTATAGACAGAACAATTATACCACACCTAACTGCTCTTCACTGTTATAGACAGAACAATTATACCACACCTAACTGCTCTTCACTGTTATAGACAGAACAATTATACCACACCTAACTGCTCTTCACTGTTATAGACAGAACAGTTATACCACACCTAACTACTCTTCACTGTTATAGACAGAACAATTATACCACACCTAACTGCTCTTCACTGTTATAGACAGAACAGTTATACCACACCCAACTGCTTTTCAGCATTATAGACAGAACAATTATACCACACCTAACTGCTTTTCAGCATTATAGACAGAACAGTTATACCACACCCAACTGCTTTTCAGCATTATAGACAGAACAGTTATACCACACCTAACTGCTCTTCACTGTTATAGACAGAACCGTTATACCACACCCAACTGCTTTTCAGCATTATAGACAGAACAATTATACCACACCTAACTGCTTTTCAGCATTATAGACAGAACAGTTATACCACACCTAAGTGCTCTTCACTGTTATTGACGGAACAGTTATACCACACCTAACTGCTTTTCAGCATTATAGACAGAACAATTATACCACACCTAACTGCTTTTCAGCATTATAGACAGAACAGTTATACCACACCTAACTGCTCTTCACTGTTATAGACAGAACAGTTATACCACACCTAACTGCTTTTCAGCATTATAGACAGAACAATTATACCACACCCAACTGCTTTTCAGCATTATAGACAGAACAGTTATACCACACCTAACTGCTCTTCACTGTTATAGACAGAACAGTTATACCACACCTAACTGCTCTTCACTGTTATAGACAGAACAGTTATACCACACCTAACTGCTCTTCACTGTTATAGACAGAACAGTTATACCACACCTAACTGCTCTTCACTGTTATAGACAGAACAGTTATACCACACCTAACTGCTCTTCACTGTTATAGACAGAACAGTTATACCACACCTAACTACTCTTCACTGTTATGGACAGAACAATTATACCACACCTAACTGCTTTTCAGCATTATAGACAGAACAATTATACTACACCTAACTGCTTTTCAGCATTATAGACAGAACAATTATACCACACCCAACTGCTTTTCAGCATTATAGACAGAACAATTATACCACACCTAACTGCTCTTCACTGTTATAGACAGAACAGTTATACCACACCTAACTACTTTTCAGCATTATAGACAGAACAATTATACCACACCTAACTGCTCTTCACTGTTATAGACAGAACAATTATACCACACCTAACTGCTCTTCACTGTTATAGACAGAACAATTATACCACACCTAACTGCTCTTCACTGTTATAGACAGAACAGTTATACCACACCTAACTACTTTTCAGCATTATAGACAGAACAGTTATACCACACCTAACTGCTTTTCACTGTTATAGACAGAACAATTATACCACACCTAACTGCTCTTCACTGTTATAGACAGAACAATTATACCACACCTAACTGCTCTTCACTGTTATAGACAGAACAATTATACCACACCTAACTGCTCTTCACTGTTATAGACAGAACAATTATACCACACCTAACTGCTCTTCACTGTTATAGACAGAACAATTATACCACACCTAACTGCTTTTCAGCATTATAGACAGAACCGTTATACCACACATAAGTACTCTTCACTGTTATGGACAGAACAGTTATACCACACCTAACTGCTTTTCAGCATTATAGACAGAACCGTTATACCACACCTAACTACTTTTCAGCATTATAGACAGAACCGTTATACCACACCTAACTGCTTTTCAGCATTATAGACAGAACAATTATACCACACCTAACTGCTTTTCAGCATTATAGACAGAAAATTTATACCACACCTAACTGCTTTTCAGCATTATAGACAGAAAATTTATACCACACCAACTGCTTTTCAGCATTATAGACAGAACAGTTATACCACACCTAACTGCTTTTCAGCATTATAGACAGAAAATTTATACCACACCCAACTGCTCTTCACTGTTATAGACAGAACAGTTATACCACACCTAACTGCTTTTCAGCATTATAGACAGAACAGTTATACCACACCTAACTGCTCTTCACTGTTATAGACAGAACAGTTAAACCACACCTAACTGCTTTTCAGCATTATAGACAGAACAGTTATACCACACCTAACTGCTCTTCACTGTTATAGACAGAACAGTTATACCACACCTAAATGCTTTTCAGCATTATAGACAGAACAATTATACCACACCTAACTGCTTTTCAGCATTATAGACAGAACAATTATACCACACCCAACTGCTTTTCAGCATAATAGACAGAACAATTATACCACACCTAACTGCTCTTCACTGTTATAGACAGAACAGTTATACCACACCCAACTACTTTTCAGCATTATAGACAGAACAATTATACCACACCTAACTGCTCTTCACTGTTATAGACAGAACAATTATACCACACCTAACTGCTCTTCACTGTTATAGACAGAACAATTATACCACACCTAACTGCTCTTCACTGTTATAGACAGAACAGTTATACCACACCTAACTACTCTTCACTGTTATAGACAGAACAATTATACCACACCTAACTGCTCTTCACTGTTATAGACAGAACAGTTATACCACACCCAACTGCTTTTCAGCATTATAGACAGAACAATTATACCACACCTAACTGCTTTTCAGCATTATAGACAGAACAGTTATACCACACCCAACTGCTTTTCAGCATTATAGACAGAACAGTTATACCACACCTAACTGCTCTTCACTGTTATAGACAGAACCGTTATACCACACCCAACTGCTTTTCAGCATTATAGACAGAACAGTTATACCACACCTAACTGCTCTTCACTGTTATAGACAGAACCGTTATACCACACCCAACTGCTTTTCAGCATTATAGACAGAACAGTTATACCACACCAAACTACTCTTCACTGTTATAGACAGAACAGTTATACCACACCTAACTGCTTTTCAGCATTATAGACAGAACAGTTATACCACACCTAACTGCTCTTCACTGTTATAGACAGAACAGTTATACCACACCTAACTGCTCTTCACTGTTGTAGACAGAACAGTTATACCACACCTAACTGCTTTTCAGCATTATAGACAGAACAATTATACCACACCCAACTGCTTTTCAGCATTATAGACAGAACAGTTATACCACACCTAACTGCTCTTCACTGTTATAGACAGAACAGTTATACTACACCTAACTGCTCTTCACTGTTATAGACAGAACAGTTATACCACACCTAACTGCTCTTCACTGTTATAGACAGAACAGTTATACCACACCTAACTGCTCTTCACTGTTATAGACAGAACAGTTATACCACACCTAACTGCTCTTCACTGTTATAGACAGAACAGTTATACCACACCTAACTGCTCTTCACTGTTATAGACAGAACAGTTATACCACACCTAACGACTCTTCACTGTTATGGACAGAACAATTATACCACACCTAACTGCTTTTCAGCATTATAGACAGAACAATTATACCACACCTAACTGCTTTTCAGCATTATAGACAGAACAATTATACCACACCTAACTGCTCTTCACTGTTATAGACAGAACAGTTATACCACACCTAACTACTTTTCAGCATTATAGACAGAACAATTATACCACACCTAACTGCTCTTCACTGTTATAGACAGAACAATTATACCACACCTAACTGCTCTTCACTGTTATAGACAGAACAATTATACCACACCTAACTGCTCTTCACTGTTATAGACAGAACAGTTATACCACACCTAACTACTTTTCAGCATTATAGACAGAACCGTTATACCACACCTAACTGCTCTTCACTGTCATAGACAGAACAATTATACCACACCTAACTGCTTTTCAGCATTATAGACAGAACAGTTATACCACACCTAACTGCTCTTCACTATTATAGACAGAACAATTATACCACACCCAACTGCTTTTCACTGTTATAGACAGAACAATTATACCACACCTAACTGCTCTTCACTGTTATAGACAGAACAGTTATACCACACCTAACTGCTTTTCACTGTTATAGACAGAACAATTATACCACACCTAACTGCTCTTCACTGTTATAGACAGAACAATTATACCACACCTAACTGCTCTTCACTGTTATAGACAGAACAATTATACCACACCTAACTGCTCTTCACTGTTATAGACAGAACAATTATACCACACCTAACTGCTCTTCACTGTTATAGACAGAACAATTATACCACACCTAACTGCTTTTCAGCATTATAGACAGAACCGTTATACCACACATAAGTACTCTTCACTGTTATGGACAGAACAGTTATACCACACCTAACTGCTTTTCAGCATTATAGACAGAACCGTTATACCACACCTAACTACTTTTCAGCATTATAGACAGAACCGTTATACCACACCTAACTGCTTTTCAGCATTATAGACAGAACAATTATACCACACCTAACTGCTTTTCAGCATTATAGACAGAAAATTTATACCACACCTAACTGCTTTTCAGCATTATAGACAGAAAATTTATACCACACCAACTGCTTTTCAGCATTATAGACAGAACAGTTATACCACACCTAACTGCTTTTCAGCATTATAGACAGAAAATTTATACCACACCCAACTGCTTTTCAGCATTATAGACAGAACAGTTATACCACACCTTACTGCTTTTCAGCATTATAGACAGAAAATTAATACCACACCCAACTGCTTTTCAGCATTATAGACAGAACAGTTATACCACACCTAACTGCTTTTCAGCATTATAGACAGAACAGTTATACCACACCCAACTGCTTTTCAGCATTATAGACAGAACAGTTATACCACACCTAACTGCTTTTCAGCATTATAGACAGAACAGTTATACCACACCTAACTGCTTTTCAGCATTATAGACAGAACAGTTATACCACACCTAACTGCTTTTCAGCATTATAGACAGAACAGTTATACCACACCCAACTGCTTTTCAGCATTATAGACAGAACAGTTATACCACACCTAACTGCTTTTCAGCATTATAGACAGAACAATTATACCACACCTAACTGCTTTTCAGCATTATAGACAGAACAGTTATACCACACCTAACTGCTTTTCAGCATTATAGACAGAACAGTTATACCACACCTAACTGCTTTTCAGCATTATAGACAGAACAATTATACCACACCTAACTGCTTTTCAGCATTATAGACAGAACAATTATACCACACCTAACTGCTTTTCAGCATTATAGACAGAACAGTTATACCACACCTAAGTGCTCTTCACTGTTATTGACAGAACAGTTATACCACACCTAACTGCTTTTCAGCATTATAGACAGAACAGTTATACCACACCTAACTGCTTTTCAGCATTATAGACAGAACAGTTATACCACACCTAACTGCTTTTCAGCATTATAGACAGAACAATTATACCACACCTAACTGCTTTTCAGCATTATAGACAGAACAATTATACCACACCTAACTCCTTTTCAGCATTATAGACAGAACAGTTATACCACACCTAAGTGCTCTTCACTGTTATTGACAGAACAGTTATACCACACCTAACTGCTTTTCAGCATTATAGACAGAACAATTATACCACACCTAACTGCTTTTCAGCATTATAGACAGAACAATTATACCACACCTAACTGCTTTTCAGCATTATAGACAGAACAGTTATACCACACCCAACTGCTCTTCACTGTTATAGACAGAACAGTTATACCACACCTAACTGCTTTTCAGCATTATAGACAGAACAGTTATACCACACCTAACTGCTCTTCACTGTTATAGACAGAACAGTTATACCACACCTAACTGCTTTTCAGCATTATAGACAGAACAGTTATACCACACCTAACTGCTCTTCACTGTTATAGACAGAACAGTTATACCACACCTAACTGCTTTTCAGCATTATAGACAGAACAATTATACCACACCCAACTGCTTTTCAGCATTATAGACAGAACAGTTATACCACACCTAACTGCTCTTCACTGTTATAGACAGAACAGTTATACCACACCTAACTGCTCTTCACTGTTATAGACAGAACAGTTATACCACACCTAACTGCTCTTCACTGTTATAGACAGAACAGTTATACCACACCTAACTGCTCTTCACTGTTATAGACAGAACAGTTATACCACACCTAACTGCTCTTCACTGTTATAGACAGAACAATTATACCACACCTAACTGCTCTTCACTGTTATAGACAGAACAATTATACCACACCTAACTGCTTTTCAGCATTATAGACAGAACCGTTATACCACACATAAGTACTCTTCACTGTTATGGACAGAACAGTTATACCACACCTAACTGCTTTTCAGCATTATAGACAGAACCGTTATACCACACCTAACTACTTTTCAGCATTATAGACAGAACCGTTATACCACACCTAACTGCTTTTCAGCATTATAGACAGAACAATTATACCACACCTAACTGCTTTTCAGCATTATAGACAGAAAATTTATACCACACCTAACTGCTTTTCAGCATTATAGACAGAAAATTTATACCACACCAACTGCTTTTCAGCATTATAGACAGAACAGTTATACCACACCTAACTGCTTTTCAGCATTATAGACAGAAAATTTATACCACACCCAACTGCTTTTCAGCATTATAGACAGAACAGTTATACCACACCTAACTGCTTTTCAGCATTATAGACAGAAAATTTATACCACACCCAACTGCTTTTCAGCATTATAGACAAAACAGTTATACCACACCTAACTGCTTTTCAGCATTATAGACAGAACAGTTATACCACACCTAACTGCTTTTCAGCATTATAGACAGAACAGTTATACCACACCCAACTGCTTTTCAGCATTATAGACAGAACAGTTATACCACACCCAACTGCTTTTCAGCATTATAGACAGAACAGTTATACCACACCTAACTGCTTTTCAGCATTATAGACAGAACAGTTATACCACACCTAACTGCTTTTCAGCATTATAGACAGAACAGTTATACCACACCTAACTGCTTTTCAGCATTATAGACAGAACAATTATACCACACCTAACTGCTTTTCAGCATTATAGACAGAACAATTATACCACACCTAACTGCTTTTCAGCATTATAGACAGAACAGTTATACCACACCTAACTGCTTTTCAGCATTATAGACAGAACAGTTATACCACACCTAACTGCTTTTCAGCATTATAGACAGAACAATTATACCACACCTAACTGCTTTTCAGCATTATAGACAGAACAATTATACCACACCTAACTGCTTTTCAGCATTATAGACAGAACAGTTATACCACACCTAAGTGCTCTTCACTGTTATTGACGGAACAGTTATACCACACCTAACTGCTTTTCAGCATTATAGACAGAACAATTATACCACACCTAACTGCTTTTCAGCATTATAGACAGAACAGTTATACCACACCTAACTGCTCTTCACTGTTATAGACAGAACAGTTATACCACACCTAACTGCTTTTCAGCATTATAGACAGAACAATTATACCACACCCAACTGCTTTTCAGCATTATAGACAGAACAGTTATACCACACCTAACTGCTCTTCACTGTTATAGACAGAACAGTTATACCACACCTAACTGCTCTTCACTGTTATAGACAGAACAGTTATACCACACCTAACTGCTCTTCACTGTTATAGACAGAACAGTTATACCACACCTAACTGCTCTTCACTGTTATAGACAGAACAGTTATACCACACCTAACTGCTCTTCACTGTTATAGACAGAACAGTTATACCACACCTAACTGCTCTTCACTGTTATAGACAGAACAGTTATACCACACCTAACTACTCTTCACTGTTATGGACAGAACAATTATACCACACCTAACTGCTTTTCAGCATTATAGACAGAACAATTATACCACACCTAACTGCTTTTCAGCATTATAGACAGAACAATTATACCACACCCAACTGCTTTTCAGCATTATAGACAGAACAATTATACCACACCTAACTGCTCTTCACTGTTATAGACAGAACAGTTATACCACACCTAACTACTTTTCAGCATTATAGACAGAACAATTATACCACACCTAACTGCTCTTCACTGTTATAGACAGAACAATTATACCACACCTAACTGCTCTTCACTGTTATAGACAGAACAATTATACCACACCTAACTGCTCTTCACTGTTATAGACAGAACAGTTATACCACACCTAACTACTTTTCAGCATTATAGACAGAACAGTTATACCACACCTAACTGCTCTTCACTGTCATAGACAGAACAATTATACCACACCTAACTGCTTTTCAGCATTATAGACAGAACAGTTATACCACACCTAACTGCTCTTCACTATTATAGACAGAACAATTATACCACACCCAACTGCTTTTCACTGTTATAGACAGAACAATTATACCACACCTAACTGCTCTTCACTGTTATAGACAGAACAGTTATACCACACCTAACTGCTTTTCACTGTTATAGACAGAACAATTATACCACACCTAACTGCTCTTCACTGTTATAGACAGAACAATTATACCACACCTAACTGCTCTTCACTGTTATAGACAGAACAATTATACCACACCTAACTGCTCTTCACTGTTATAGACAGAACAATTATACCACACCTAACTGCTCTTCACTGTTATAGACAGAACAATTATACCACACCTAACTGCTTTTCAGCATTATAGACAGAACCGTTATACCACACATAAGTACTCTTCACTGTTATGGACAGAACAGTTATACCACACCTAACTGCTTTTCAGCATTATAGACAGAACCGTTATACCACACCTAACTACTTTTCAGCATTATAGACAGAACCGTTATACCACACCTAACTGCTTTTCAGCATTATAGACAGAACAATTATACCACACCTAACTGCTTTTCAGCATTATAGACAGAAAATTTATACCACACCTAACTGCTTTTCAGCATTATAGACAGAAAATTTATACCACACCAACTGCTTTTCAGCATTATAGACAGAACAGTTATACCACACCTAACTGCTTTTCAGCATTATAGACAGAAAATTTATACCACACCCAACTGCTCTTCACTGTTATAGACAGAACAGTTATACCACACCTAACTGCTTTTCAGCATTATAGACAGAACAGTTATACCACACCTAACTGCTCTTCACTGTTATAGACAGAACAGTTAAACCACACCTAACTGCTTTTCAGCATTATAGACAGAACAGTTATACCACACCTAACTGCTCTTCACTGTTATAGACAGAACAGTTATACCACACCTAACTGCTTTTCAGCATTATAGACAGAACAATTATACCACACCTAACTGCTTTTCAGCATTATAGACAGAACAATTATACCACACCCAACTGCTTTTCAGCATAATAGACAGAACAATTATACCACACCTAACTGCTCTTCACTGTTATAGACAGAACAGTTATACCACACCCAACTACTTTTCAGCATTATAGACAGAACAATTATACCACACCTAACTGCTCTTCACTGTTATAGACAGAACAATTATACCACACCTAACTGCTCTTCACTGTTATAGACAGAACAATTATACCACACCTAACTGCTCTTCACTGTTATAGACAGAACAGTTATACCACACCTAACTACTCTTCACTGTTATAGACAGAACAATTATACCACACCTAACTGCTCTTCACTGTTATAGACAGAACAGTTATACCACACCCAACTGCTTTTCAGCATTATAGACAGAACAATTATACCACACCTAACTGCTTTTCAGCATTATAGACAGAACAGTTATACCACACCCAACTGCTTTTCAGCATTATAGACAGAACAGTTATACCACACCTAACTGCTCTTCACTGTTATAGACAGAACCGTTATACCACACCCAACTGCTTTTCAGCATTATAGACAGAACAGTTATACCACACCTAACTGCTCTTCACTGTTATAGACAGAACCGTTATACCACACCCAACTGCTTTTCAGCATTATAGACAGAACAGTTATACCACACCAAACTACTCTTCACTGTTATAGACAGAACAGTTATACCACACCTAACTGCTTTTCAGCATTATAGACAGAACAGTTATACCACACCTAACTGCTCTTCACTGTTATAGACAGAACAGTTATACCACACCTAACTGCTCTTCACTGTTGTAGACAGAACAGTTATACCACACCTAACTGCTTTTCAGCATTATAGACAGAACAATTATACCACACCCAACTGCTTTTCAGCATTATAGACAGAACAGTTATACCACACCTAACTGCTCTTCACTGTTATAGACAGAACAGTTATACTACACCTAACTGCTCTTCACTGTTATAGACAGAACAGTTATACCACACCTAACTGCTCTTCACTGTTATAGACAGAACAGTTATACCACACCTAACTGCTCTTCACTGTTATAGACAGAACAGTTATACCACACCTAACTGCTCTTCACTGTTATAGACAGAACAGTTATACCACACCTAACTGCTCTTCACTGTTATAGACAGAACAGTTATACCACACCTAACTACTCTTCACTGTTATGGACAGAACAATTATACCACACCTAACTGCTTTTCAGCATTATAGACAGAACAATTATACCACACCTAACTGCTTTTCAGCATTATAGACAGAACAATTATACCACACCTAACTGCTCTTCACTGTTATAGACAGAACAGTTATACCACACCTAACTACTTTTCAGCATTATAGACAGAACAATTATACCACACCTAACTGCTCTTCACTGTTATAGACAGAACAATTATACCACACCTAACTGCTCTTCACTGTTATAGACAGAACAATTATACCACACCTAACTGCTCTTCACTGTTATAGACAGAACAGTTAAACCACACCTAACTACTTTTCAGCATTATAGACAGAACCGTTATACCACACCTAACTGCTCTTCACTGTCATAGACAGAACAATTATACCACACCTAACTGCTTTTCAGCATTATAGACAGAACAGTTATACCACACCTAACTGCTCTTCACTATTATAGACAGAACAATTATACCACACCCAACTGCTTTTCACTGTTATAGACAGAACAATTATACCACACCTAACTGCTCTTCACTGTTATAGACAGAACAGTTATACCACACCTAACTGCTTTTCACTGTTATAGACAGAACAATTATACCACACCTAACTGCTCTTCACTGTTATAGACAGAACAATTATACCACACCTAACTGCTCTTCACTGTTATAGACAGAACAATTATACCACACCTAACTGCTCTTCACTGTTATAGACAGAACAATTATACCACACCTAACTGCTCTTCACTGTTATAGACAGAACAATTATACCACACCTAACTGCTTTTCAGCATTATAGACAGAACCGTTATACCACACATAAGTACTCTTCACTGTTATGGACAGAACAGTTATACCACACCTAACTGCTTTTCAGCATTATAGACAGAACCGTTATACCACACCTAACTACTTTTCAGCATTATAGACAGAACCGTTATACCACACCTAACTGCTTTTCAGCATTATAGACAGAACAATTATACCACACCTAACTGCTTTTCAGCATTATAGACAGAAAATTTATACCACACCTAACTGCTTTTCAGCATTATAGACAGAAAATTTATACCACACCAACTGCTTTTCAGCATTATAGACAGAACAGTTATACCACACCTAACTGCTTTTCAGCATTATAGACAGAAAATTTATACCACACCCAACTGCTTTTCAGCATTATAGACAGAACAGTTATACCACACCTTACTGCTTTTCAGCATTATAGACAGAAAATTAATACCACACCCAACTGCTTTTCAGCATTATAGACAGAACAGTTATACCACACCTAACTGCTTTTCAGCATTATAGACAGAACAGTTATACCACACCCAACTGCTTTTCAGCATTATAGACAGAACAGTTATACCACACCTAACTGCTTTTCAGCATTATAGACAGAACAGTTATACCACACCTAACTGCTTTTCAGCATTATAGACAGAACAGTTATACCACACCTAACTGCTTTTCAGCATTATAGACAGAACAGTTATACCACACCCAACTGCTTTTCAGCATTATAGACAGAACAGTTATACCACACCTAACTGCTTTTCAGCATTATAGACAGAACAATTATACCACACCTAACTGCTTTTCAGCATTATAGACAGAACAGTTATACCACACCTAACTGCTTTTCAGCATTATAGACAGAACAGTTATACCACACCTAACTGCTTTTCAGCATTATAGACAGAACAATTATACCACACCTAACTGCTTTTCAGCATTATAGACAGAACAATTATACCACACCTAACTGCTTTTCAGCATTATAGACAGAACAGTTATACCACACCTAAGTGCTCTTCACTGTTATTGACAGAACAGTTATACCACACCTAACTGCTTTTCAGCATTATAGACAGAACAGTTATACCACACCTAACTGCTTTTCAGCATTATAGACAGAACAGTTATACCACACCTAACTGCTTTTCAGCATTATAGACAGAACAATTATACCACACCTAACTGCTTTTCAGCATTATAGACAGAACAATTATACCACACCTAACTCCTTTTCAGCATTATAGACAGAACAGTTATACCACACCTAAGTGCTCTTCACTGTTATTGACAGAACAGTTATACCACACCTAACTGCTTTTCAGCATTATAGACAGAACAATTATACCACACCTAACTGCTTTTCAGCATTATAGACAGAACAATTATACCACACCTAACTGCTTTTCAGCATTATAGACAGAACAGTTATACCACACCCAACTGCTCTTCACTGTTATAGACAGAACAGTTATACCACACCTAACTGCTTTTCAGCATTATAGACAGAACAGTTATACCACACCTAACTGCTCTTCACTGTTATAGACAGAACAGTTATACCACACCTAACTGCTTTTCAGCATTATAGACAGAACAGTTATACCACACCTAACTGCTCTTCACTGTTATAGACAGAACAGTTATACCACACCTAACTGCTCTTCACTGTTATAGACAGAACAGTTATACCACACCTAACTGCTCTTCACTGTTATAGACAGAACAGTTATACCACACCTAACTGCTCTTCACTGTTATAGACAGAACAGTTATACCACACCTAACTGCTCTTCACTGTTATAGACAGAACAATTATACCACACCTAACTGCTCTTCACTGTTATAGACAGAACAATTATACCACACCTAACTGCTTTTCAGCATTATAGACAGAACAATTATACCACACCTAACTGCTTTTCAGCATTATAGACAGAACAGTTATACCACACCTAACTGCTTTTCAGCATTATAGACAGAACAATTATACCACACCTAACTGCTCTTCACTGTTATAGACAGAACAATTATACCACACCTAACTGCTCTTCACTGTTATAGACAGAACAATTATACCACACCTAACTGCTCTTCACTGTTATAGACAGAACAATTATACCACACCTAACTGCTCTTCACTGTTATAGACAGAACAATTATACCACACCTAACTGCTCTTCACTGTTATAGACAGAACAGTTATACCACACCTAACTGCTCTTCACTGTTATAGACAGAACAATTATACCACACCTAACTACTCTTCACTGTTATAGACAGAACAATTATAACACACCTAACTGCTCTTCACTGTTATAGACAGAACAATTATACCACACCTAACTGCTCTTCACTGTTATAGACAGAACAGTTATACCACACCTAACTGCTCTTCACTGTTATAGACAGAACAGTTATACCACACCTAACTGCTTTTCAGCATTATAGACAGAACAATTATACCACACCTAACTGCTCTTCACTGTTATAGACAGAACAATTATACCACACCTAACTACTCTTCACTGTTATAGACAGAACAATTATACCACACCTAACTGCTCTTCACTGTTATAGACAGAACAGTTATACCACACCTAACTACTTTTCAGCATTATAGACAGAACAATTATACCACACCTAACTGCTCTTCACTGTTATTGACAGAACAGTTTACCACACCTAACTGCTTTTCAGCATTATAGACAGAACAGTTATACCACACCTAACTACTCTTCACTGTTATAGACAGAACAGTTATACCACACCTAACTACTTTTCAGCATTATAGACAGAACAATTATACCACACCTAACTACTCTTCACTGTTATAGACAGAACAGTTATACCACACCTAACTACTTTTCAGCATTATAGACAGAACAATTATACCACACCTAACTACTCTTCACTGTTATAGACAGAACAGTTATACCACACCTAACTACTTTTCAGCATTATAGACAGAACAATTATACCACACCTAACTACTCTTCACTGTTATAGACAGAACAGTTATACCACACCTAACTGCTCTTCACTGTTATAGACAGAACAATTATACCACACCTAACTACTCTTCACTGTTATAGACAGAACAATTATACCACACCTAACTGCTCTTCACTGTTATAGACAGAACAGTTATACCACACCTAACTGCTCTTCACTGTTATAGACAGAACAGTTATACCACACCTAACTGCTCTTCACTGTTATAGACAGAACAATTATACCACATCTAACCGCTCTTCACTGTTATAGACAGAACAGTTATACCACACCTAACTGCTCTTCACTGTTATAGACAGAACAGTTATACCACACCTAACTACTCTTCACTGTTATAGACAGAACAGTTATACCACACCTAACTGCTCTTCACTGTTATAGACAGAACAGTTATACCACACCTAACTACTCTTCACTGTTATACACAGAACAATTATACCACACCTAACTGCTCTTCACTGTTATAGACAGAACAGTTATACCACACCTAACTGCTCATCACTGTTATAGACAGAACAGTTATACCACACCTAACTGCTCTTCACTGTTATAGACAGAACAATTATACCACACCTAACTGCTCTTCACTGTTATAGACAGAACAGTTATACCACACCTAACTGCTCTTCACTGTTATAGACAGAACAGTTATACCACACCTAACTACTCTTCACTGTTATAGACAGAACAATTATACCACACCTAACTGCTCTTCACTGTTATAGACAGAACAGTTATACCACACCTAACTGCTCTTCACTGTTATAGACAGAACAATTATACCACACCTAACTGCTCTTCACTGTTATAGACAGAACAATTATACCACACCTAACTGCTCTTCACTGTTATAGACAGAACAATTATACCACACCTAACTGCTCTTCACTGTTATAGACAGAACAATTATACCACACCTAACTGCTCTTCACTGTTATAGACAGAACAATTATACCACACCTAACCACTCTTCACTGTTATAGACAGAACAATTATACCACACCTAACTACTCTTCACTGTTATAGACAGAACAATTATAACACACCTAACTGCTCTTCACTGTTATAGACAGAACAATTACACCACACCTAACTGCTCTTCACTGTTATAGACAGAACAGTTATACCACACCTAACTGCTTTTCAGCATTATAGACAGAACAATTATACCACACCGAACTACTCTTCACTGTTATAGACAGAACAGTTATACCACACCTAACTACTTTTCAGCATTATAGACAGAACAATTATATCACACCTAACTGCTCTTCACTGTTATAGACAGAACAATTATACCACACCTAACTGCTCTTCACTGTTATAGACAGAACAATTATACCACACCTAACTGCTCTTCACTGTTATAGACAGAACAGTTATACCACACCTATCTACTTTTCAGCATTATAGACAGAACAGTTATACCACACCTAACTGCTTTTCAGCATTATAGACAGAACAATTATACCACACCTAACTGCTTTTCAGCATTATAGACAGAACAGTTATACCACACCCAACTGCTTTTCAGCATTATAGACAGAACAGTTATACCACACCTAACTGCTCTTCACTGTTATAGACAGAACCGTTATACCACACCCAACTGCTTTTCAGCATTATAGACAGAACAGTTATACCACACCTAACTACTCTTCACTGTTATAGACAGAACAGTTATACCACACCTAACTGCTTTTCAGCATTATAGACAGAACAGTTATACCACACCTAACTACTCTTCACTGTTATAGACAGAACAGTTATACCACACCTAACTGCTCTTCACTGTTATAGACAGAACAGTTATACCACACCTAACTACTTTTCAGCATTATAGACAGAACAGTTATACCACACCTAACTACTCTTCACTGTTATAGACAGAACAGTTATACCACACCTAACTACTCTTCACTGTTATAGACAGAACAGTTATACCACACCTAACTGCTCTTCACTGTTATAGACAGAACAATTACACCACACCTAACTGCTCTTCACTGTTATAGACAGAACAATTATACCACACCTAACTGCTCTTCACTGTTATAGACAGAACAGTTATACCACACCTAACTGCTTTTCAGCATTATAGACAGAACAATTATACCACACCGAACTACTCTTCACTGTTATAGACAGAACAATTATACCACACCTAACTGCTCTTCACTGTTATAGACAGAACAATTATACCACACCTAACTGCTCTTCACTGTTATAGACAGAACAATTATACCACACCTAACTGCTCTTCACTGTTATAGACAGAAAAATTATACCACACCTAACTGCTCTTCACTGTTATAGACAGAACAATTATACCACACCTAACTGCTCTTCACTGTTATAGACAGAACAGTTATACCACACCTAACTACTTTTCAGCATTATAGACAGAACAGTTATACCACACCTAACTGCTCTTCACTATTATAGACAGAACAATTATACCACACCCAACTGCTTTTCACTGTTATAGACAGAACAATTATACCACACCTAACTGCTCTTCACTGTTATAGACAGAACAGTTATACCACACCTAACTGCTCTTCACTGTTATAGACAGAACATTTATACCACACCTAACTGCTCTTCACTGTTATAGACAGAACAATTATACCACACCTAACTGCTCTTCACTGTTATAGACAGAACAATTATACCACACCTAACTGCTCTTCACTGTTATAGACAGAACAATTATACCACACCTAACTGCTCTTCACTGTTATAGACAGAACAGTTATACCATACCTAACTGCTCTTCACTGTAATAGACAGAACAATTATACCACACCTAACTGCTCTTCACTGTTATAGACAGAACAATTATACCACACCTAACTGCTCTTCACTGTTATAGACAGAACAATTATACCACACCTAACTGCTCTTCACTGTTATAGACAGAACAATTATACCACACCTAACTGCTCTTCACTGTTATAGACAGAACAATTATACCACACCTAACTGCTTTTCAGCATTATAGACAGAACCGTTATACCACACATAAGTACTCTTCACTGTTATGGACAGAACAGTTATACCACACCTAACTGCTTTTCAGCATTATAGACAGAACCGTTATACCACACCTAACTACTTTTCAGCATTATAGACAGAACCGTTATACCACACCTAACTGCTTTTCAGCATTATAGACAGAACAATTATACCACACCTAACTGCTTTTCAGCATTATAGACAGAAAATTTATACCACACCTAACTGCTTTTCAGCATTATAGACAGAAAATTTATACCACACCAACTGCTTTTCAGCATTATAGACAGAACAGTTATACCACACCTAACTGCTTTTCAGCATTATAGACAGAAAATTTATACCACACCCAACTGCTTTTCAGCATTATAGACAGAACAGTTATACCACACCTAACTGCTTTTCAGCATTATAGACAGAAAATTTATACCACACCCAACTGCTTTTCAGCATTATAGACAGAACAGTTATACCACACCTAACTGCTTTTCAGCATTATAGACAGAACAGTTATACCACACCTAACTGCTTTTCAGCATTATAGACAGAACAGTTATACCACACCCAACTGCTTTTCAGCATTATAGACAGAACAGTTATACCACACCCAACTGCTTTTCAGCATTATAGACAGAACAGTTATACCACACCTAACTGCTTTTCAGCATTATAGACAGAACAGTTATACCACACCTAACTGCTTTTCAGCATTATAGACAGAACAGTTATACCACACCTAACTGCTTTTCAGCATTATAGACAGAACAATTATACCACACCTAACTGCTTTTCAGCATTATAGACAGAACAATTATACCACACCTAACTGCTTTTCAGCATTATAGACAGAACAGTTATACCACACCTAAGTGCTCTTCACTGTTATTGACGGAACAGTTATACCACACCTAACTGCTTTTCAGCATTATAGACAGAACAATTATACCACACCTAACTGCTTTTCAGCATTATAGACAGAACAGTTATACCACACCCAACTGCTCTTCACTGTTATAGACAGAACAGTTATACCACACCTAACTGCTTTTCAGCATTATAGACAGAACAGTTATACCACACCTAACTGCTCTTCACTGTTATAGACAGAACAGTTATACCACACCTAACTGCTTTTCAGCATTATAGACAGAACAGTTATACCACACCTAACTGCTCTTCACTGTTATAGACAGAACAGATATACCACACCTAACTGCTTTTCAGCATTATAGACAGAACAATTATACCACACCCAACTGCTTTTCAGCATTATAGACAGAACAGTTATACCACACCTAACTGCTCTTCACTGTTATAGACAGAACAGTTATACCACACCTAACTGCTCTTCACTGTTATAGACAGAACAGTTATACCACACCTAACTGCTCTTCACTGTTATAGACAGAACAGTTATACCACACCTAACTGCTCTTCACTGTTATAGACAGAACAGTTATACCACACCTAACTGCTCTTCACTGTTATAGACAGAACAGTTATACCACACCTAACTACTCTTCACTGTTATGGACAGAACAATTATACCACACCTAACTGCTTTTCAGCATTATAGACAGAACAATTATACCACACCTAACTGCTTTTCAGCATTATAGACAGAACAATTATACCACACCCAACTGCTTTTCAGCATTATAGACAGAACAATTATACCACACCTAACTGCTCTTCACTGTTATAGACAGAACAGTTATACCACACCTAACTACTTTTCAGCATTATAGACAGAACAATTATACCACACCTAACTGCTCTTCACTGTTATAGACAGAACAATTATACCACACCTAACTGCTCTTCACTGTTATAGACAGAACAATTATACCACACCTAACTGCTCTTCACTGTTATAGACAGAACAGTTATACCACACCTAACTACTTTTCAGCATTATAGACAGAACAGTTATACCACACCTAACTGCTCTTCACTGTCATAGACAGAACAATTATACCACACCTAACTGCTTTTCAGCATTATAGACAGAACAGTTATACCACACCTAACTGCTCTTCACTATTATAGACAGAACAATTATACCACACCCAACTGCTTTTCACTGTTATAGACAGAACAATTATACCACACCTAACTGCTCTTCACTGTTATAGACAGAACAGTTATACCACACCTAACTGCTTTTCACTGTTATAGACAGAACAATTATACCACACCTAACTGCTCTTCACTGTTATAGACAGAACAATTATACCACACCTAACTGCTCTTCACTGTTATAGACAGAACAATTATACCACACCTAACTGCTCTTCACTGTTATAGACAGAACAATTATACCACACCTAACTGCTCTTCACTGTTATAGACAGAACAATTATACCACACCTAACTGCTTTTCAGCATTATAGACAGAACCGTTATACCACACATAAGTACTCTTCACTGTTATGGACAGAACAGTTATACCACACCTAACTGCTTTTCAGCATTATAGACAGAACCGTTATACCACACCTAACTACTTTTCAGCATTATAGACAGAACCGTTATACCACACCTAACTGCTTTTCAGCATTATAGACAGAACAATTATACCACACCTAACTGCTTTTCAGCATTATAGACAGAAAATTTATACCACACCTAACTGCTTTTCAGCATTATAGACAGAAAATTTATACCACACCAACTGCTTTTCAGCATTATAGACAGAACAGTTATACCACACCTAACTGCTTTTCAGCATTATAGACAGAAAATTTATACCACACCCAACTGCTCTTCACTGTTATAGACAGAACAGTTATACCACACCTAACTGCTTTTCAGCATTATAGACAGAACAGTTATACCACACCTAACTGCTCTTCACTGTTATAGACAGAACAGTTAAACCACACCTAACTGCTTTTCAGCATTATAGACAGAACAGTTATACCACACCTAACTGCTCTTCACTGTTATAGACAGAACAGTTATACCACACCTAACTGCTTTTCAGCATTATAGACAGAACAATTATACCACACCTAACTGCTTTTCAGCATTATAGACAGAACAATTATACCACACCCAACTGCTTTTCAGCATAATAGACAGAACAATTATACCACACCTAACTGCTCTTCACTGTTATAGACAGAACAGTTATACCACACCCAACTACTTTTCAGCATTATAGACAGAACAATTATACCACACCTAACTGCTCTTCACTGTTATAGACAGAACAATTATACCACACCTAACTGCTCTTCACTGTTATAGACAGAACAATTATACCACACCTAACTGCTCTTCACTGTTATAGACAGAACAGTTATACCACACCTAACTACTCTTCACTGTTATAGACAGAACAATTATACCACACCTAACTGCTCTTCACTGTTATAGACAGAACAGTTATACCACACCCAACTGCTTTTCAGCATTATAGACAGAACAATTATACCACACCTAACTGCTTTTCAGCATTATAGACAGAACAGTTATACCACACCCAACTGCTTTTCAGCATTATAGACAGAACAGTTATACCACACCTAACTGCTCTTCACTGTTATAGACAGAACCGTTATACCACACCCAACTGCTTTTCAGCATTATAGACAGAACAGTTATACCACACCTAACTACTCTTCACTGTTATAGACAGAACAGTTATACCACACCTAACTGCTTTTCAGCATTATAGACAGAACAGTTATACCACACCTAACTGCTCTTCACTGTTATAGACAGAACAGTTATACCACACCTAACTGCTCTTCACTGGTGTAGACAGAACAGTTATACCACACCTAACTGCTCTTCACTGTTATAGACAGAACAGTTATACCACACCTAACTGCTCTTCACTGTTGTAGACAGAACAGTTATACCACACCTAACTGCTCTTCACTGTTGTAGACAGAACAGTTATACCACACCTAACTACTCCTCACTGTTGTAGACAGAACAGTTATACCACACCTAACTGCTCTTCACTGTTATAGACAGAACAGTTATACCACACCTAACTACTTTTCAGCATTATAGACAGAACAGTTATACCACACCTAACTACTCTTCACTGTTATAGACAGAACAGCTATACCACACCTAACTACTCTTCACTGTTATAGACAGAACAGTTATACCACACCTAACTGCTCTTCACTGTTATAGACAGAACAATTACACCACACCTAACTGCTCTTCACTGTTATAGACAGAACAATTATACCACACCTAACTGCTCTTCACTGTTATAGACAGAACAGTTATACCACACCTAACTGCTTTTCAGCATTATAGACAGAACAATTATACCACACCGAACTACTCTTCACTGTTATAGACAAACAATTATACCACACCTAACTGCTCTTCACTGTTATAGACAGAACAATTATACCACACCTAACTGCTCTTCACTGTTATAGACAGAACAATTATACCACACCTAACTGCTCTTCACTGTTATAGACAGAACAATTATACCACACCTAACTGCTCTTCACTGTTATAGACAGAACAATTATACCACACCTAACTGCTCTTCACTGTTATAGACAGAACAGTTATACCACACCTAACTACTTTTCAGCATTATAGACAGAACAGTTATACCACACCTAACTGCTCTTCACTGTTATAGACAGAACAATTATACCACACCTAACTGCTCTTCACTGTTATAGACAGAACAATTATACCACACCTAACTGCTCTTCACTGTTATAGACAGAACAATTATACCACACCTAACTGCTTTTCACTGTTATAGACAGAACAGTTATACCACACCTAACTGCTTTTCAGCATTATAGACAGAACAGTTATACCACACCTAACTGCTCTTCACTATTATAGACAGAACAATTATACCACACCCAACTGCTTTTCACTGTTATAGACAGAACAATTATACCACACCTAACTGCTCTTCACTGTTATAGACAGAACAGTTATACCACACCTAACTGCTCTTCACTGTTATAGACAGAAGAATTATACCACACCTAACTGCTCTTCACTGTTATAGACAGAACAATTATACCACACCTAACTGCTCTTCACTGTTATAGAGAGAACAATTATACCACACCTAACTGCTCTTCACTGTTATAGACAGAACAATTATACCACACCTAACTGCTCTTCACTGTTATAGACAGAACAATTATACCACACCTAACTGCTTTTCAGCATTATAGACAGAACCGTTATACCACACATAAGTACTCTTCACTGTTATGGACAGAACAGTTATACCACACCTAACTGCTTTTCAGCATTATAGACAGAACCGTTATACCACACCTAACTACTTTTCAGCATTATAGACAGAACCGTTATACCACACCTAACTGCTTTTCAGCATTATAGACAGAACAATTATACCACACCTAACTGCTTTTCAGCATTATAGACAGAAAATTTATACCACACCTAACTGCTTTTCAGCATTATAGACAGAAAATTTATACCACACCAACTGCTTTTCAGCATTATAGACAGAACAGTTATACCACACCTAACTGCTTTTCAGCATTATAGACAGAAAATTTATACCACACCCAACTGCTTTTCAGCATTATAGACAGAACAGTTATACCACACCTAACTGCTTTTCAACATTATAGACAGAAAATGTATACCACACCCAACTGCTTTTCAGCATTATAGACAGAACAGTTATACCACACCTAACTGCTTTTCAGCATTATAGACAGAACAGTTATACCACACCTAACTGCTTTTCAGCATTATAGACAGAACAGTTATACCACACCTAACTGCTTTTCAGCATTATAGACAGAACAGTTATACCACACCCAACTGCTTTTCAGCATTATAGACAGAACAGTTATACCACACCTAACTGCTTTTCAGCATTATAGACAGAACAGTTATACCACACCTAACTGCTTTTCAGCATTATAGACAGAACAATTATACCACACCTAACTGCTTTTCAGCATTATAGACAGAACAATTATACCACACCTAACTGCTTTTCAGCATTATAGACAGAACAGTTATACCACACCTAAGTGCTCTTCACTGTTATTGACGGAACAGTTATACCACACCTAACTGCTTTTCAGCATTATAGACAGAACAATTATACCACACCTAACTGCTTTTCAGCATTATAGACAGAACAGTTATACCACACCTAACTGCTCTTCACTGTTATAGACAGAACAGTTATACCACACCTAACTGCTTTTCAGCATTATAGACAGAACAATTATACCACACCCAACTGCTTTTCAGCATTATAGACAGAACAGTTATACCACACCTAACTGCTCTTCACTGTTATAGACAGAACAGTTATACCACACCTAACTGCTCTTCACTGTTATAGACAGAACAGTTATACCACACCTAACTGCTCTTCACTGTTATAGACAGAACAGTTATACCACACCTAACTGCTCTTCACTGTTATAGACAGAACAGTTATACCACACCTAACTGCTCTTCACTGTTATAGACAGAACAGTTATACCACACCTAACTACTCTTCACTGTTATGGACAGAACAATTATACCACACCTAACTGCTTTTCAGCATTATAGACAGAACAATTATACCACACCTAACTGCTTTTCAGCATTATAGACAGAACAATTATACCACACCCAACTGCTTTTCAGCATTATAGACAGAACAATTATACCACACCTAACTGCTCTTCACTGTTATAGACAGAACAGTTATACCACACCTAACTACTTTTCAGCATTATAGACAGAAGAATTATACCACACCTAACTGCTCTTCACTGTTATAGACAGAACAATTATACCACACCTAACTGCTCTTCACTGTTATAGACAGAACAATTATACCACACCTAACTGCTCTTCACTGTTATAGACAGAACAGTTATACCACACCTAACTACTTTTCAGCATTATAGACAGAACAGTTATACCACACCTAACTGCTCTTCACTGTCATAGACAGAACAATTATACCACACCTAACTGCTTTTCAGCATTATAGACAGAACAGTTATACCACACCTAACTGCTCTTCACTATTATAGACAGAACAATTATACCACACCCAACTGCTCTTCACTGTTATAGACAGAACAGTTATACCACACCTAACTGCTTTTCACTGTTATAGACAGAACAATTATACCCCACCTAACTGCTCTTCACTGTTATAGACAGAACAATTATACCTCACCTAACTGCTCTTCACTGTTATAGACAGAACAATTATACCACACCTAACTGCTCTTCACTGTTATAGACAGAACAATTATACCACACCTAACTGCTCTTCACTGTTATAGACAGAACAATTATACCACACCTAACTGCTTTTCAGCATTATAGACAGAACCGTTATACCACACATAAGTACTCTTCACTGTTATGGACAGAACAGTTATACCACACCTAACTGCTTTTCAGCATTATAGACAGAACCGTTATACCACACCTAACTACTTTTCAGCATTATAGACAGAACCGTTATACCACACCTAACTGCTTTTCAGCATTATAGACAGAACAATTATACCACACCTAACTGCTTTTCAGCATTATAGACAGAAAATTTATACCACACCTAACTGCTTTTCAGCATTATAGACAGAAAATTTATACCACACCAACTGCTTTTCAGCATTATAGACAGAACAGTTATACCACACCTAACTGCTTTTCAGCATTATAGACAGAAAATTTATACCACACCCAACTGCTCTTCACTGTTATAGACAGAACAGTTATACCACACCTAACTGCTTTTCAGCATTATAGACAGAACAGTTATACCACACCTAACTGCTCTTCACTGTTATAGACAGAACAGTTAAACCACACCTAACTGCTTTTCAGCATTATAGACAGAACAGTTATACCACACCTAACTGCTCTTCACTGTTATAGACAGAACAGTTATACCACACCTAACTGCTTTTCAGCATTATAGACAGAACAATTATACCACACCTAACTGCTTTTCAGCATTATAGACAGAACAATTATACCACACCCAACTGCTTTTCAGCATTATAGACAGAACAATTATACCACACCTAACTGATTTCACTGTTATAGACAGAACAGTTATACCACACCTAACTACTTTTCAGCATTATAGACAGAACAATTATACCACACCTAACTGCTCTTCACTGTTATAGACAGAACAATTATACCACACCTAACTGCTCTTCACTGTTATAGACAGAACAATTATACCACACCTAACTGCTCTTCACTGTTATAGACAGAACAGTTATACCACACCTAACTACTCCTCACTGTTATAGACAGAACAATTATACCACACCTAACTGCTCTTCACTGTTATAGACAGAACAGTTATACCACACCTAACTACTCTTCACTGTTATAGACAGAACAATTATACCACACCTAACTGCTCTTCACTGTTATAGACAGAACAGTTATACCACACCCAACTGCTTTTCAGCATTATAGACAGAACAATTATACCACACCTAACTGCTTTTCAGCATTATAGACAGAACAGTTATACCACACCCAACTGCTTTTCAGCATTATAGACAGAACAGTTATACCACACCTAACTGCTCTTCACTGTTATAGACAGAACCGTTATACCACACCCAACTGCTTTTCAGCATTATAGACAGAACAGTTATACCACACCAAACTACTCTTCACTGTTATAGACAGAACAGTTATACCACACCTAACTGCTTTTCAGCATTATAGACAGAACAGTTATACCACACCTAACTGCTCTTCACTGTTATAGACAGAACAGTTATACCACACCTAACTGCTCTTCACTGTTGTAGACAGAACAGTTATACCACACCTAACTGCTTTTCAGCATTATAGACAGAACAATTATACCACACCCAACTGCTTTTCAGCATTATAGACAGAACAGTTATACCACACCTAACTGCTCTTCACTGTTATAGACAGAACAGTTATACTACACCTAACTGCTCTTCACTGTTATAGACAGAACAGTTATACCACACCTAACTGCTCTTCACTGTTATAGACAGAACAGTTATACCACACCTAACTGCTCTTCACTGTTATAGACAGAACAGTTATACCACACCTAACTGCTCTTCACTGTTATAGACAGAACAGTTATACCACACCTAACTGCTCTTCACTGTTATAGACAGAACAGTTATACCACACCTAACTACTCTTCACTGTTATGGACAGAACAATTATACCACACCTAACTGCTTTTCAGCATTATAGACAGAACAATTATACCACACCTAACTGCTTTTCAGCATTATAGACAGAACAATTATACCACACCTAACTGCTCTTCACTGTTATAGACAGAACAGTTATACCACACCTAACTACTTTTCAGCATTATAGACAGAACAATTATACCACACCTAACTGCTCTTCACTGTTATAGACAGAACAATTATACCACACCTAACTGCTCTTCACTGTTATAGACAGAACAATTATACCACACCTAACTGCTCTTCACTGTTATAGACAGAACAGTTATACCACACCTAACTACTTTTCAGCATTATAGACAGAACCGTTATACCACACCTAACTGCTCTTCACTGTCATAGACAGAACAATTATACCACACCTAACTGCTTTTCAGCATTATAGACAGAACAGTTATACCACACCTAACTGCTCTTCACTATTATAGACAGAACAATTATACCACACCCAACTGCTTTTCACTGTTATAGACAGAACAATTATACCACACCTAACTGCTCTTCACTGTTATAGACAGAACAGTTATACCACACCTAACTGCTTTTCACTGTTATAGACAGAACAATTATACCACACCTAACTGCTCTTCACTGTTATAGACAGAACAATTATACCACACCTAACTGCTCTTCACTGTTATAGACAGAACAATTATACCACACCTAACTGCTCTTCACTGTTATAGACAGAACAATTATACCACACCTAACTGCTCTTCACTGTTATAGACAGAACAATTATACCACACCTAACTGCTTTTCAGCATTATAGACAGAACCGTTATACCACACATAAGTACTCTTCACTGTTATGGACAGAACAGTTATACCACACCTAACTGCTTTTCAGCATTATAGACAGAACCGTTATACCACACCTAACTACTTTTCAGCATTATAGACAGAACCGTTATACCACACCTAACTGCTTTTCAGCATTATAGACAGAACAATTATACCACACCTAACTGCTTTTCAGCATTATAGACAGAAAATTTATACCACACCTAACTGCTTTTCAGCATTATAGACAGAAAATTTATACCACACCAACTGCTTTTCAGCATTATAGACAGAACAGTTATACCACACCTAACTGCTTTTCAGCATTATAGACAGAAAATTTATACCACACCCAACTGCTTTTCAGCATTATAGACAGAACAGTTATACCACACCTTACTGCTTTTCAGCATTATAGACAGAAAATTAATACCACACCCAACTGCTTTTCAGCATTATAGACAGAACAGTTATACCACACCTAACTGCTTTTCAGCATTATAGACAGAACAGTTATACCACACCCAACTGCTTTTCAGCATTATAGACAGAACAGTTATACCACACCTAACTGCTTTTCAGCATTATAGACAGAACAGTTATACCACACCTAACTGCTTTTCAGCATTATAGACAGAACAGTTATACCACACCTAACTGCTTTTCAGCATTATAGACAGAACAGTTATACCACACCCAACTGCTTTTCAGCATTATAGACAGAACAGTTATACCACACCTAACTGCTTTTCAGCATTATAGACAGAACAATTATACCACACCTAACTGCTTTTCAGCATTATAGACAGAACAGTTATACCACACCTAACTGCTTTTCAGCATTATAGACAGAACAGTTATACCACACCTAACTGCTTTTCAGCATTATAGACAGAACAATTATACCACACCTAACTGCTTTTCAGCATTATAGACAGAACAATTATACCACACCTAACTGCTTTTCAGCATTATAGACAGAACAGTTATACCACACCTAAGTGCTCGTCACTGTTATTGACAGAACAGTTATACCACACCTAACTGCTTTTCAGCATTATAGACAGAACAGTTATACCACACCTAACTGCTTTTCAGCATTATAGACAGAACAGTTATACCACACCTAACTGCTTTTCAGCATTATAGACAGAACAATTATACCACACCTAACTGCTTTTCAGCATTATAGACAGAACAATTATACCACACCTAACTCCTTTTCAGCATTATAGACAGAACAGTTATACCACACCTAAGTGCTCTTCACTGTTATTGACAGAACAGTTATACCACACCTAACTGCTTTTCAGCATTATAGACAGAACAATTATACCACACCTAACTGCTTTTCAGCATTATAGACAGAACAATTATACCACACCTAACTGCTTTTCAGCATTATAGACAGAACAGTTATACCACACCCAACTGCTCTTCACTGTTATAGACAGAACAGTTATACCACACCTAACTGCTTTTCAGCATTATAGACAGAACAGTTATACCACACCTAACTGCTCTTCACTGTTATAGACAGAACAGTTATACCACACCTAACTGCTTTTCAGCATTATAGACAGAACAGTTATACCACACCTAACTGCTCTTCACTGTTATAGACAGAACAGTTATACCACACCTAACTGCTTTTCAGCATTATAGACAGAACAATTATACCACACCCAACTGCTTTTCAGCATTATAGACAGAACAGTTATACCACACCTAACTGCTCTTCACTGTTATAGACAGAACAGTTATACCACACCTAACTGCTCTTCACTGTTATAGACAGAACAGTTATACCACACCTAACTGCTCTTCACTGTTATAGACAGAACAGTTATACCACACCTAACTGCTCTTCACCGTTATAGACAGAACAGTTATACCACACCTAACTGCTCTTCACTGTTATAGACAGAACAGTTATACCACACCTAACTGCTCTTCACTGTTATAGACAGAACAGTTATACCACACCTAACTACTCTTCACTGTTATGGACAGAACAATTATACCACACCTAACTGCTTTTCAGCATTATAGACAGAACAATTATACCACACCTAACTGCTTTTAAGCATTATAGACAGAACAATTATACCACACCCAACTGCTTTTCAGCATTATAGACAGAACAATTATACCACACCTAACTGCTCTTCACTGTTATAGACAGAACAGTTATACCACACCTAACTAATTTTCAGCATTATAGACAGAACAATTATACCACACCTAACTGCTCTTCACTGTTATAGACAGAACAATTATACCACACCTAACTGCTCTTCACTGTTATAGACAGAACAATTATACCACACCTAACTGCTCTTCACTGTTATAGACAGAACAGTTATACCACACCTAACTACTTTTCAGCATTATAGACAGAACAGTTATACCACACCTAACTGCTCTTCACTGTCATAGACAGAACAATTATACCACACCTAACTGCTTTTCAGCATTATAGACAGAACAGTTATACCACACCTAACTGCTCTTCACTATTATAGACAGAACAATTATACCACACCCAACTGCTGTTCACTGTTATAGACAGAACAATTATACCACACCTAACTGCTCTTCACTGTTATAGACAGAACAGTTATACCACACCTAACTGCTCTTCACTGTTATAGACAGAACAATTATACCACACCTAACTGCTCTTCACTGTTATAGACAGAACAATTATACCACACCTAACTGCTCTTCACTGTTATAGACAGAACAATTATACCACACCTAACTGCTCTTCACTGTTATAGACAGAACAATTATACCACACCTAACTGCTCTTCACTGTTATAGACAGAACAATTATACCACACCTAACTGCTTTTCAGCATTATAGACAGAACCGTTATACCACACATAAGTACTCTTCACTGTTATGGACAGAACAGTTATACCACACCTAACTGCTTTTCAGCATTATAGACAGAACCGTTATACCACACCTAACTGCTTTTCAGCATTATAGACAGAACAATTATACCACACCTAACTACTTTTCAGCATTATAGACAGAACCGTTATACCACACCTAACTGCTTTTCAGCATTATAGACAGAACCGTTATACCACACCTAACTACTTTTCAGCATTATAGACAGAACCGTTATACCTCACCTAACTGCTTTTCAGCATTATAGACAGAACAATTATACCACACCTAACTGCTTTTCAGCATTATAGACAGAAAATTTATACCACACCTAACTGCTTTTCAGCATTATAGACAGAAACTTTATACCACACCAACTGCTTTTCAGCATTATAGACAGAACAGTTATACCACACCTAACTGCTTTTCAGCATTATAGACAGAAAATTTATACCACACCTAACTGCTTTTCAGCATTATAGACAGAAAATTTATACCACACCAACTGCTTTTCAGCATTATAGACAGAACAGTTATACCACACCTAACTGCTTTTCAGCATTATAGACAGAAAATTTATACCACACCCAACTGCTTTTCAGCATTATAGACAGAACAGTTATACCACACCTAACTGCTTTTCAGCATTATAGACAGAAAATTTATACCACACCCAACTGCTTTTCAGCATTATAGACAGAACAGTTATACCACACCTAACTGCTTTTCAGCATTATAGACAGAACAGTTATACCACACCTAACTGCTTTTCAGCATTATAGACAGAACAGTTATACCACACCCAACTGCTTTTCAGCATTATAGACAGAACAGTTATACCACACCCAACTGCTTTTCAGCATTATAGACAGAACAGTTATACCACACCTAACTGCTTTTCAGCATTATAGACAGAACAGTTATACCACACCTAACTGCTTTTCAGCATTATAGACAGAACAGTTATACCACACCTAACTGCTTTTCAGCATTATAGACAGAACAATTATACCACACCTAACTGCTTTTCAGCATTATAGACAGAACAATTATACCACACCTAACTGCTTTTCAGCATTATAGACAGAACAGTTATACCACACCTAACTGCTTTTCAGCATTATAGACAGAACAGTTATACCACACCTAACTGCTTTTCAGCATTATAGACAGAACAATTATACCACACCTAACTGCTTTTCAGCATTATAGACAGAACAATTATACCACACCTAACTGCTTTTCAGCATTATAGACAGAACAGTTATACCACACCTAAGTGCTCTTCACTGTTATTGACGGAACAGTTATACCACACCTAACTGCTTTTCAGCATTATAGACAGAACAATTATACCACACCTAACTGCTTTTCAGCATTATAGACAGAACAGTTATACCACACCTAACTGCTCTTCACTGTTATAGACAGAACAGTTATACCACACCTAACTGCTTTTCAGCATTATAGACAGAACAATTATACCACACCCAACTGCTTTTCAGCATTATAGACAGAACAGTTATACCACACCTAACTGCTCTTCACTGTTATAGACAGAACAGTTATACCACACCTAACTGCTCTTCACTGTTATAGACAGAACAGTTATACCACACCTAACTGCTCTTCACTGTTATAGACAGAACAGTTATACCACACCTAACTGCTCTTCACTGTTATAGACAGAACAGTTATACCACACCTAACTGCTCTTCACTGTTATAGACAGAACAGTTATACCACACCTAACTACTCTTCACTGTTATGGACAGAACAATTATACCACACCTAACTGCTTTTCAGCATTATAGACAGAACAATTATACTACACCTAACTGCTTTTCAGCATTATAGACAGAACAATTATACCACACCCAACTGCTTTTCAGCATTATAGACAGAACAATTATACCACACCTAACTGCTCTTCACTGTTATAGACAGAACAGTTATACCACACCTAACTACTTTTCAGCATTATAGACAGAACAATTATACCACACCTAACTGCTCTTCACTGTTATAGACAGAACAATTATACCACACCTAACTGCTCTTCACTGTTATAGACAGAACAATTATACCACACCTAACTGCTCTTCACTGTTATAGACAGAACAGTTATACCACACCTAACTACTTTTCAGCATTATAGACAGAACAGTTATACCACACCTAACTGCTTTTCACTGTTATAGACAGAACAATTATACCACACCTAACTGCTCTTCACTGTTATAGACAGAACAATTATACCACACCTAACTGCTCTTCACTGTTATAGACAGAACAATTATACCACACCTAACTGCTCTTCACTGTTATAGACAGAACAATTATACCACACCTAACTGCTCTTCACTGTTATAGACAGAACAATTATACCACACCTAACTGCTTTTCAGCATTATAGACAGAACCGTTATACCACACATAAGTACTCTTCACTGTTATGGACAGAACAGTTATACCACACCTAACTGCTTTTCAGCATTATAGACAGAACCGTTATACCACACCTAACTACTTTTCAGCATTATAGACAGAACCGTTATACCACACCTAACTGCTTTTCAGCATTATAGACAGAACAATTATACCACACCTAACTGCTTTTCAGCATTATAGACAGAAAATTTATACCACACCTAACTGCTTTTCAGCATTATAGACAGAAAATTTATACCACACCAACTGCTTTTCAGCATTATAGACAGAACAGTTATACCACACCTAACTGCTTTTCAGCATTATAGACAGAAAATTTATACCACACCCAACTGCTCTTCACTGTTATAGACAGAACAGTTATACCACACCTAACTGCTTTTCAGCATTATAGACAGAACAGTTATACCACACCTAACTGCTCTTCACTGTTATAGACAGAACAGTTAAACCACACCTAACTGCTTTTCAGCATTATAGACAGAACAGTTATACCACACCTAACTGCTCTTCACTGTTATAGACAGAACAGTTATACCACACCTAAATGCTTTTCAGCATTATAGACAGAACAATTATACCACACCTAACTGCTTTTCAGCATTATAGACAGAACAATTATACCACACCCAACTGCTTTTCAGCATAATAGACAGAACAATTATACCACACCTAACTGCTCTTCACTGTTATAGACAGAACAGTTATACCACACCCAACTACTTTTCAGCATTATAGACAGAACAATTATACCACACCTAACTGCTCTTCACTGTTATAGACAGAACAATTATACCACACCTAACTGCTCTTCACTGTTATAGACAGAACAATTATACCACACCTAACTGCTCTTCACTGTTATAGACAGAACAGTTATACCACACCTAACTACTCTTCACTGTTATAGACAGAACAATTATACCACACCTAACTGCTCTTCACTGTTATAGACAGAACAGTTATACCACACCCAACTGCTTTTCAGCATTATAGACAGAACAATTATACCACACCTAACTGCTTTTCAGCATTATAGACAGAACAGTTATACCACACCCAACTGCTTTTCAGCATTATAGACAGAACAGTTATACCACACCTAACTGCTCTTCACTGTTATAGACAGAACCGTTATACCACACCCAACTGCTTTTCAGCATTATAGACAGAACAGTTATACCACACCTAACTGCTCTTCACTGTTATAGACAGAACCGTTATACCACACCCAACTGCTTTTCAGCATTATAGACAGAACAGTTATACCACACCAAACTACTCTTCACTGTTATAGACAGAACAGTTATACCACACCTAACTGCTTTTCAGCATTATAGACAGAACAGTTATACCACACCTAACTGCTCTTCACTGTTATAGACAGAACAGTTATACCACACCTAACTGCTCTTCACTGTTGTAGACAGAACAGTTATACCACACCTAACTGCTTTTCAGCATTATAGACAGAACAATTATACCACACCCAACTGCTTTTCAGCATTATAGACAGAACAGTTATACCACACCTAACTGCTCTTCACTGTTATAGACAGAACAGTTATACTACACCTAACTGCTCTTCACTGTTATAGACAGAACAGTTATACCACACCTAACTGCTCTTCACTGTTATAGACAGAACAGTTATACCACACCTAACTGCTCTTCACTGTTATAGACAGAACAGTTATACCACACCTAACTGCTCTTCACTGTTATAGACAGAACAGTTATACCACACCTAACTGCTCTTCACTGTTATAGACAGAACAGTTATACCACACCTAACGACTCTTCACTGTTATGGACAGAACAATTATACCACACCTAACTGCTTTTCAGCATTATAGACAGAACAATTATACCACACCTAACTGCTTTTCAGCATTATAGACAGAACAATTATACCACACCTAACTGCTCTTCACTGTTATAGACAGAACAGTTATACCACACCTAACTACTTTTCAGCATTATAGACAGAACAATTATACCACACCTAACTGCTCTTCACTGTTATAGACAGAACAATTATACCACACCTAACTGCTCTTCACTGTTATAGACAGAACAATTATACCACACCTAACTGCTCTTCACTGTTATAGACAGAACAGTTATACCACACCTAACTACTTTTCAGCATTATAGACAGAACCGTTATACCACACCTAACTGCTCTTCACTGTCATAGACAGAACAATTATACCACACCTAACTGCTTTTCAGCATTATAGACAGAACAGTTATACCACACCTAACTGCTCTTCACTATTATAGACAGAACAATTATACCACACCCAACTGCTTTTCACTGTTATAGACAGAACAATTATACCACACCTAACTGCTCTTCACTGTTATAGACAGAACAGTTATACCACACCTAACTGCTTTTCACTGTTATAGACAGAACAATTATACCACACCTAACTGCTCTTCACTGTTATAGACAGAACAATTATACCACACCTAACTGCTCTTCACTGTTATAGACAGAACAATTATACCACACCTAACTGCTCTTCACTGTTATAGACAGAACAATTATACCACACCTAACTGCTCTTCACTGTTATAGACAGAACAATTATACCACACCTAACTGCTTTTCAGCATTATAGACAGAACCGTTATACCACACATAAGTACTCTTCACTGTTATGGACAGAACAGTTATACCACACCTAACTGCTTTTCAGCATTATAGACAGAACCGTTATACCACACCTAACTACTTTTCAGCATTATAGACAGAACCGTTATACCACACCTAACTGCTTTTCAGCATTATAGACAGAACAATTATACCACACCTAACTGCTTTTCAGCATTATAGACAGAAAATTTATACCACACCTAACTGCTTTTCAGCATTATAGACAGAAAATTTATACCACACCAACTGCTTTTCAGCATTATAGACAGAACAGTTATACCACACCTAACTGCTTTTCAGCATTATAGACAGAAAATTTATACCACACCCAACTGCTTTTCAGCATTATAGACAGAACAGTTATACCACACCTTACTGCTTTTCAGCATTATAGACAGAAAATTAATACCACACCCAACTGCTTTTCAGCATTATAGACAGAACAGTTATACCACACCTAACTGCTTTTCAGCATTATAGACAGAACAGTTATACCACACCCAACTGCTTTTCAGCATTATAGACAGAACAGTTATACCACACCTAACTGCTTTTCAGCATTATAGACAGAACAGTTATACCACACCTAACTGCTTTTCAGCATTATAGACAGAACAGTTATACCACACCTAACTGCTTTTCAGCATTATAGACAGAACAGTTATACCACACCCAACTGCTTTTCAGCATTATAGACAGAACAGTTATACCACACCTAACTGCTTTTCAGCATTATAGACAGAACAATTATACCACACCTAACTGCTTTTCAGCATTATAGACAGAACAGTTATACCACACCTAACTGCTTTTCAGCATTATAGACAGAACAGTTATACCACACCTAACTGCTTTTCAGCATTATAGACAGAACAATTATACCACACCTAACTGCTTTTCAGCATTATAGACAGAACAATTATACCACACCTAACTGCTTTTCAGCATTATAGACAGAACAGTTATACCACACCTAAGTGCTCTTCACTGTTATTGACAGAACAGTTATACCACACCTAACTGCTTTTCAGCATTATAGACAGAACAGTTATACCACACCTAACTGCTTTTCAGCATTATAGACAGAACAGTTATACCACACCTAACTGCTTTTCAGCATTATAGACAGAACAATTATACCACACCTAACTGCTTTTCAGCATTATAGACAGAACAATTATACCACACCTAACTCCTTTTCAGCATTATAGACAGAACAGTTATACCACACCTAAGTGCTCTTCACTGTTATTGACAGAACAGTTATACCACACCTAACTGCTTTTCAGCATTATAGACAGAACAATTATACCACACCTAACTGCTTTTCAGCATTATAGACAGAACAATTATACCACACCTAACTGCTTTTCAGCATTATAGACAGAACAGTTATACCACACCCAACTGCTCTTCACTGTTATAGACAGAACAGTTATACCACACCTAACTGCTTTTCAGCATTATAGACAGAACAGTTATACCACACCTAACTGCTCTTCACTGTTATAGACAGAACAGTTATACCACACCTAACTGCTTTTCAGCATTATAGACAGAACAGTTATACCACACCTAACTGCTCTTCACTGTTATAGACAGAACAGTTATACCACACCTAACTGCTTTTCAGCATTATAGACAGAACAATTATACCACACCCAACTGCTTTTCAGCATTATAGACAGAACAGTTATACCACACCTAACTGCTCTTCACTGTTATAGACAGAACAGTTATACCACACCTAACTGCTCTTCACTGTTATAGACAGAACAGTTATACCACACCTAACTGCTCTTCACTGTTATAGACAGAACAGTTATACCACACCTAACTGCTCTTCACTGTTATAGACAGAACAGTTATACCACACCTAACTGCTCTTCACTGTTATAGACAGAACAATTATACCACACCTAACTGCTCTTCACTGTTATAGACAGAACAATTATACCACACCTAACTGCTTTTCAGCATTATAGACAGAACCGTTATACCACACATAAGTACTCTTCACTGTTATGGACAGAACAGTTATACCACACCTAACTGCTTTTCAGCATTATAGACAGAACCGTTATACCACACCTAACTACTTTTCAGCATTATAGACAGAACCGTTATACCACACCTAACTGCTTTTCAGCATTATAGACAGAACAATTATACCACACCTAACTGCTTTTCAGCATTATAGACAGAAAATTTATACCACACCTAACTGCTTTTCAGCATTATAGACAGAAAATTTATACCACACCAACTGCTTTTCAGCATTATAGACAGAACAGTTATACCACACCTAACTGCTTTTCAGCATTATAGACAGAAAATTTATACCACACCCAACTGCTTTTCAGCATTATAGACAGAACAGTTATACCACACCTAACTGCTTTTCAGCATTATAGACAGAAAATTTATACCACACCCAACTGCTTTTCAGCATTATAGACAAAACAGTTATACCACACCTAACTGCTTTTCAGCATTATAGACAGAACAGTTATACCACACCTAACTGCTTTTCAGCATTATAGACAGAACAGTTATACCACACCCAACTGCTTTTCAGCATTATAGACAGAACAGTTATACCACACCCAACTGCTTTTCAGCATTATAGACAGAACAGTTATACCACACCTAACTGCTTTTCAGCATTATAGACAGAACAGTTATACCACACCTAACTGCTTTTCAGCATTATAGACAGAACAGTTATACCACACCTAACTGCTTTTCAGCATTATAGACAGAACAATTATACCACACCTAACTGCTTTTCAGCATTATAGACAGAACAATTATACCACACCTAACTGCTTTTCAGCATTATAGACAGAACAGTTATACCACACCTAACTGCTTTTCAGCATTATAGACAGAACAGTTATACCACACCTAACTGCTTTTCAGCATTATAGACAGAACAATTATACCACACCTAACTGCTTTTCAGCATTATAGACAGAACAATTATACCACACCTAACTGCTTTTCAGCATTATAGACAGAACAGTTATACCACACCTAAGTGCTCTTCACTGTTATTGACGGAACAGTTATACCACACCTAACTGCTTTTCAGCATTATAGACAGAACAATTATACCACACCTAACTGCTTTTCAGCATTATAGACAGAACAGTTATACCACACCTAACTGCTCTTCACTGTTATAGACAGAACAGTTATACCACACCTAACTGCTTTTCAGCATTATAGACAGAACAATTATACCACACCCAACTGCTTTTCAGCATTATAGACAGAACAGTTATACCACACCTAACTGCTCTTCACTGTTATAGACAGAACAGTTATACCACACCTAACTGCTCTTCACTGTTATAGACAGAACAGTTATACCACACCTAACTGCTCTTCACTGTTATAGACAGAACAGTTATACCACACCTAACTGCTCTTCACTGTTATAGACAGAACAGTTATACCACACCTAACTGCTCTTCACTGTTATAGACAGAACAGTTATACCACACCTAACTGCTCTTCACTGTTATAGACAGAACAGTTATACCACACCTAACTACTCTTCACTGTTATGGACAGAACAATTATACCACACCTAACTGCTTTTCAGCATTATAGACAGAACAATTATACCACACCTAACTGCTTTTCAGCATTATAGACAGAACAATTATACCACACCCAACTGCTTTTCAGCATTATAGACAGAACAATTATACCACACCTAACTGCTCTTCACTGTTATAGACAGAACAGTTATACCACACCTAACTACTTTTCAGCATTATAGACAGAACAATTATACCACACCTAACTGCTCTTCACTGTTATAGACAGAACAATTATACCACACCTAACTGCTCTTCACTGTTATAGACAGAACAATTATACCACACCTAACTGCTCTTCACTGTTATAGACAGAACAGTTATACCACACCTAACTACTTTTCAGCATTATAGACAGAACAGTTATACCACACCTAACTGCTCTTCACTGTCATAGACAGAACAATTATACCACACCTAACTGCTTTTCAGCATTATAGACAGAACAGTTATACCACACCTAACTGCTCTTCACTATTATAGACAGAACAATTATACCACACCCAACTGCTTTTCACTGTTATAGACAGAACAATTATACCACACCTAACTGCTCTTCACTGTTATAGACAGAACAGTTATACCACACCTAACTGCTTTTCACTGTTATAGACAGAACAATTATACCACACCTAACTGCTCTTCACTGTTATAGACAGAACAATTATACCACACCTAACTGCTCTTCACTGTTATAGACAGAACAATTATACCACACCTAACTGCTCTTCACTGTTATAGACAGAACAATTATACCACACCTAACTGCTCTTCACTGTTATAGACAGAACAATTATACCACACCTAACTGCTTTTCAGCATTATAGACAGAACCGTTATACCACACATAAGTACTCTTCACTGTTATGGACAGAACAGTTATACCACACCTAACTGCTTTTCAGCATTATAGACAGAACCGTTATACCACACCTAACTACTTTTCAGCATTATAGACAGAACCGTTATACCACACCTAACTGCTTTTCAGCATTATAGACAGAACAATTATACCACACCTAACTGCTTTTCAGCATTATAGACAGAAAATTTATACCACACCTAACTGCTTTTCAGCATTATAGACAGAAAATTTATACCACACCAACTGCTTTTCAGCATTATAGACAGAACAGTTATACCACACCTAACTGCTTTTCAGCATTATAGACAGAAAATTTATACCACACCCAACTGCTCTTCACTGTTATAGACAGAACAGTTATACCACACCTAACTGCTTTTCAGCATTATAGACAGAACAGTTATACCACACCTAACTGCTCTTCACTGTTATAGACAGAACAGTTAAACCACACCTAACTGCTTTTCAGCATTATAGACAGAACAGTTATACCACACCTAACTGCTCTTCACTGTTATAGACAGAACAGTTATACCACACCTAACTGCTTTTCAGCATTATAGACAGAACAATTATACCACACCTAACTGCTTTTCAGCATTATAGACAGAACAATTATACCACACCCAACTGCTTTTCAGCATAATAGACAGAACAATTATACCACACCTAACTGCTCTTCACTGTTATAGACAGAACAGTTATACCACACCCAACTACTTTTCAGCATTATAGACAGAACAATTATACCACACCTAACTGCTCTTCACTGTTATAGACAGAACAATTATACCACACCTAACTGCTCTTCACTGTTATAGACAGAACAATTATACCACACCTAACTGCTCTTCACTGTTATAGACAGAACAGTTATACCACACCTAACTACTCTTCACTGTTATAGACAGAACAATTATACCACACCTAACTGCTCTTCACTGTTATAGACAGAACAGTTATACCACACCCAACTGCTTTTCAGCATTATAGACAGAACAATTATACCACACCTAACTGCTTTTCAGCATTATAGACAGAACAGTTATACCACACCCAACTGCTTTTCAGCATTATAGACAGAACAGTTATACCACACCTAACTGCTCTTCACTGTTATAGACAGAACCGTTATACCACACCCAACTGCTTTTCAGCATTATAGACAGAACAGTTATACCACACCTAACTGCTCTTCACTGTTATAGACAGAACCGTTATACCACACCCAACTGCTTTTCAGCATTATAGACAGAACAGTTATACCACACCAAACTACTCTTCACTGTTATAGACAGAACAGTTATACCACACCTAACTGCTTTTCAGCATTATAGACAGAACAGTTATACCACACCTAACTGCTCTTCACTGTTATAGACAGAACAGTTATACCACACCTAACTGCTCTTCACTGTTGTAGACAGAACAGTTATACCACACCTAACTGCTTTTCAGCATTATAGACAGAACAATTATACCACACCCAACTGCTTTTCAGCATTATAGACAGAACAGTTATACCACACCTAACTGCTCTTCACTGTTATAGACAGAACAGTTATACTACACCTAACTGCTCTTCACTGTTATAGACAGAACAGTTATACCACACCTAACTGCTCTTCACTGTTATAGACAGAACAGTTATACCACACCTAACTGCTCTTCACTGTTATAGACAGAACAGTTATACCACACCTAACTGCTCTTCACTGTTATAGACAGAACAGTTATACCACACCTAACTGCTCTTCACTGTTATAGACAGAACAGTTATACCACACCTAACTACTCTTCACTGTTATGGACAGAACAATTATACCACACCTAACTGCTTTTCAGCATTATAGACAGAACAATTATACCACACCTAACTGCTTTTCAGCATTATAGACAGAACAATTATACCACACCTAACTGCTCTTCACTGTTATAGACAGAACAGTTATACCACACCTAACTACTTTTCAGCATTATAGACAGAACAATTATACCACACCTAACTGCTCTTCACTGTTATAGACAGAACAATTATACCACACCTAACTGCTCTTCACTGTTATAGACAGAACAATTATACCACACCTGACTGCTCTTCACTGTTATAGACAGAACAGTTAAACCACACCTAACTACTTTTCAGCATTATAGACAGAACCGTTATACCACACCTAACTGCTCTTCACTGTCATAGACAGAACAATTATACCACACCTAACTGCTTTTCAGCATTATAGACAGAACAGTTATACCACACCTAACTGCTCTTCACTATTATAGACAGAACAATTATACCACACCCAACTGCTTTTCACTGTTATAGACAGAACAATTATACCACACCTAACTGCTCTTCACTGTTATAGACAGAACAGTTATACCACACCTAACTGCTTTTCACTGTTATAGACAGAACAATTATACCACACCTAACTGCTCTTCACTGTTATAGACAGAACAATTATACCACACCTAACTGCTCTTCACTGTTATAGACAGAACAATTATACCACACCTAACTGCTCTTCACTGTTATAGACAGAACAATTATACCACACCTAACTGCTCTTCACTGTTATAGACAGAACAATTATACCACACCTAACTGCTTTTCAGCATTATAGACAGAACCGTTATACCACACATAAGTACTCTTCACTGTTATGGACAGAACAGTTATACCACACCTAACTGCTTTTCAGCATTATAGACAGAACCGTTATACCACACCTAACTACTTTTCAGCATTATAGACAGAACCGTTATACCACACCTAACTGCTTTTCAGCATTATAGACAGAACAATTATACCACACCTAACTGCTTTTCAGCATTATAGACAGAAAATTTATACCACACCTAACTGCTTTTCAGCATTATAGACAGAAAATTTATACCACACCAACTGCTTTTCAGCATTATAGACAGAACAGTTATACCACACCTAACTGCTTTTCAGCATTATAGACAGAAAATTTATACCACACCCAACTGCTTTTCAGCATTATAGACAGAACAGTTATACCACACCTTACTGCTTTTCAGCATTATAGACAGAAAATTAATACCACACCCAACTGCTTTTCAGCATTATAGACAGAACAGTTATACCACACCTAACTGCTTTTCAGCATTATAGACAGAACAGTTATACCACACCCAACTGCTTTTCAGCATTATAGACAGAACAGTTATACCACACCTAACTGCTTTTCAGCATTATAGACAGAACAGTTATACCACACCTAACTGCTTTTCAGCATTATAGACAGAACAGTTATACCACACCTAACTGCTTTTCAGCATTATAGACAGAACAGTTATACCACACCCAACTGCTTTTCAGCATTATAGACAGAACAGTTATACCACACCTAACTGCTTTTCAGCATTATAGACAGAACAATTATACCACACCTAACTGCTTTTCAGCATTATAGACAGAACAGTTATACCACACCTAACTGCTTTTCAGCATTATAGACAGAACAGTTATACCACACCTAACTGCTTTTCAGCATTATAGACAGAACAATTATACCACACCTAACTGCTTTTCAGCATTATAGACAGAACAATTATACCACACCTAACTGCTTTTCAGCATTATAGACAGAACAGTTATACCACACCTAAGTGCTCTTCACTGTTATTGACAGAACAGTTATACCACACCTAACTGCTTTTCAGCATTATAGACAGAACAGTTATACCACACCTAACTGCTTTTCAGCATTATAGACAGAACAGTTATACCACACCTAACTGCTTTTCAGCATTATAGACAGAACAATTATACCACACCTAACTGCTTTTCAGCATTATAGACAGAACAATTATACCACACCTAACTCCTTTTCAGCATTATAGACAGAACAGTTATACCACACCTAAGTGCTCTTCACTGTTATTGACAGAACAGTTATACCACACCTAACTGCTTTTCAGCATTATAGACAGAACAATTATACCACACCTAACTGCTTTTCAGCATTATAGACAGAACAATTATACCACACCTAACTGCTTTTCAGCATTATAGACAGAACAGTTATACCACACCCAACTGCTCTTCACTGTTATAGACAGAACAGTTATACCACACCTAACTGCTTTTCAGCATTATAGACAGAACAGTTATACCACACCTAACTGCTCTTCACTGTTATAGACAGAACAGTTATACCACACCTAACTGCTTTTCAGCATTATAGACAGAACAGTTATACCACACCTAACTGCTCTTCACTGTTATAGACAGAACAGTTATACCACACCTAACTGCTCTTCACTGTTATAGACAGAACAGTTATACCACACCTAACTGCTCTTCACTGTTATAGACAGAACAGTTATACCACACCTAACTGCTCTTCACTGTTATAGACAGAACAGTTATACCACACCTAACTGCTCTTCACTGTTATAGACAGAACAATTATACCACACCTAACTGCTCTTCACTGTTATAGACAGAACAATTATACCACACCTAACTGCTTTTCAGCATTATAGACAGAACAATTATACCACACCTAACTGCTTTTCAGCATTATAGACAGAACAGTTATACCACACCTAACTGCTTTTCAGCATTATAGACAGAACAATTATACCACACCTAACTGCTCTTCACTGTTATAGACAGAACAATTATACCACACCTAACTGCTCTTCACTGTTATAGACAGAACAATTATACCACACCTAACTGCTCTTCACTGTTATAGACAGAACAATTATACCACACCTAACTGCTCTTCACTGTTATAGACAGAACAATTATACCACACCTAACTGCTCTTCACTGTTATAGACAGAACAGTTATACCACACCTAACTGCTCTTCACTGTTATAGACAGAACAATTATACCACACCTAACTACTCTTCACTGTTATAGACAGAACAATTATAACACACCTAACTGCTCTTCACTGTTATAGACAGAACAATTATACCACACCTAACTGCTCTTCACTGTTATAGACAGAACAGTTATACCACACCTAACTGCTCTTCACTGTTATAGACAGAACAGTTATACCACACCTAACTGCTTTTCAGCATTATAGACAGAACAATTATACCACACCTAACTGCTCTTCACTGTTATAGACAGAACAATTATACCACACCTAACTACTCTTCACTGTTATAGACAGAACAATTATACCACACCTAACTGCTCTTCACTGTTATAGACAGAACAGTTATACCACACCTAACTACTTTTCAGCATTATAGACAGAACAATTATACCACACCTAACTGCTCTTCACTGTTATTGACAGAACAGTTTACCACACCTAACTGCTTTTCAGCATTATAGACAGAACAGTTATACCACACCTAACTACTCTTCACTGTTATAGACAGAACAGTTATACCACACCTAACTACTTTTCAGCATTATAGACAGAACAATTATACCACACCTAACTACTCTTCACTGTTATAGACAGAACAGTTATACCACACCTAACTACTTTTCAGCATTATAGACAGAACAATTATACCACACCTAACTACTCTTCACTGTTATAGACAGAACAGTTATACCACACCTAACTACTTTTCAGCATTATAGACAGAACAATTATACCACACCTAACTACTCTTCACTGTTATAGACAGAACAGTTATACCACACCTAACTGCTCTTCACTGTTATAGACAGAACAATTATACCACACCTAACTACTCTTCACTGTTATAGACAGAACAATTATACCACACCTAACTGCTCTTCACTGTTATAGACAGAACAGTTATACCACACCTAACTGCTCTTCACTGTTATAGACAGAACAGTTATACCACACCTAACTGCTCTTCACTGTTATAGACAGAACAATTATACCACATCTAACCGCTCTTCACTGTTATAGACAGAACAGTTATACCACACCTAACTGCTCTTCACTGTTATAGACAGAACAGTTATACCACACCTAACTACTCTTCACTGTTATAGACAGAACAGTTATACCACACCTAACTGCTCTTCACTGTTATAGACAGAACAGTTATACCACACCTAACTACTCTTCACTGTTATACACAGAACAATTATACCACACCTAACTGCTCTTCACTGTTATAGACAGAACAGTTATACCACACCTAACTGCTCATCACTGTTATAGACAGAACAGTTATACCACACCTAACTGCTCTTCACTGTTATAGACAGAACAATTATACCACACCTAACTGCTCTTCACTGTTATAGACAGAACAGTTATACCACACCTAACTGCTCTTCACTGTTATAGACAGAACAGTTATACCACACCTAACTACTCTTCACTGTTATAGACAGAACAATTATACCACACCTAACTGCTCTTCACTGTTATAGACAGAACAGTTATACCACACCTAACTGCTCTTCACTGTTATAGACAGAACAATTATACCACACCTAACTGCTCTTCACTGTTATAGACAGAACAATTATACCACACCTAACTGCTCTTCACTGTTATAGACAGAACAATTATACCACACCTAACTGCTCTTCACTGTTATAGACAGAACAATTATACCACACCTAACTGCTCTTCACTGTTATAGACAGAACAATTATACCACACCTAACCACTCTTCACTGTTATAGACAGAACAATTATACCACACCTAACTACTCTTCACTGTTATAGACAGAACAATTATAACACACCTAACTGCTCTTCACTGTTATAGACAGAACAATTACACCACACCTAACTGCTCTTCACTGTTATAGACAGAACAGTTATACCACACCTAACTGCTTTTCAGCATTATAGACAGAACAATTATACCACACCGAACTACTCTTCACTGTTATAGACAGAACAGTTATACCACACCTAACTACTTTTCAGCATTATAGACAGAACAATTATATCACACCTAACTGCTCTTCACTGTTATAGACAGAACAATTATACCACACCTAACTGCTCTTCACTGTTATAGACAGAACAATTATACCACACCTAACTGCTCTTCACTGTTATAGACAGAACAGTTATACCACACCTATCTACTTTTCAGCATTATAGACAGAACAGTTATACCACACCTAACTGCTTTTCAGCATTATAGACAGAACAATTATACCACACCTAACTGCTTTTCAGCATTATAGACAGAACAGTTATACCACACCCAACTGCTTTTCAGCATTATAGACAGAACAGTTATACCACACCTAACTGCTCTTCACTGTTATAGACAGAACCGTTATACCACACCCAACTGCTTTTCAGCATTATAGACAGAACAGTTATACCACACCTAACTACTCTTCACTGTTATAGACAGAACAGTTATACCACACCTAACTGCTTTTCAGCATTATAGACAGAACAGTTATACCACACCTAACTACTCTTCACTGTTATAGACAGAACAGTTATACCACACCTAACTGCTCTTCACTGTTATAGACAGAACAGTTATACCACACCTAACTACTTTTCAGCATTATAGACAGAACAGTTATACCACACCTAACTACTCTTCACTGTTATAGACAGAACAGTTATACCACACCTAACTACTCTTCACTGTTATAGACAGAACAGTTATACCACACCTAACTGCTCTTCACTGTTATAGACAGAACAATTACACCACACCTAACTGCTCTTCACTGTTATAGACAGAACAATTATACCACACCTAACTGCTCTTCACTGTTATAGACAGAACAGTTATACCACACCTAACTGCTTTTCAGCATTATAGACAGAACAATTATACCACACCGAACTACTCTTCACTGTTATAGACAGAACAATTATACCACACCTAACTGCTCTTCACTGTTATAGACAGAACAATTATACCACACCTAACTGCTCTTCACTGTTATAGACAGAACAATTATACCACACCTAACTGCTCTTCACTGTTATAGACAGAAAAATTATACCACACCTAACTGCTCTTCACTGTTATAGACAGAACAATTATACCACACCTAACTGCTCTTCACTGTTATAGACAGAACAGTTATACCACACCTAACTACTTTTCAGCATTATAGACAGAACAGTTATACCACACCTAACTGCTCTTCACTGTTATAGACAGAACAATTATACCACACCTAACTGTTCTTCACTGTTATAGACAGAACAATTATACCACACCTAACTGCTCTTCACTGTTATAGACAGAACAATTATACCACACCTAACTGCTTTTCACTGTTATAGACAGAACAGTTATACCACACCTAACTGCTTTTCAGCATTATAGACAGAACAGTTATACCACACCTAACTGCTCTTCACTATTATAGACAGAACAATTATACCACACCCAAGTGCTTTTCACTGTTATAGACAGAACAATTATACCACACCTAACTGCTCTTCACTGTTATAGACAGAACAGTTATACCACACCTAACTGCTCTTCACTGTTATAGACAGAACATTTATACCACACCTAACTGCTCTTCACTGTTATAGACAGAACAATTATACCACACCTAACTGCTCTTCACTGTTATAGACAGAACAATTATACCACACCTAACTGCTCTTCACTGTTATAGACAGAACAATTATACCACACCTAACTGCTCTTCACTGTTATAGACAGAACAGTTATACCATACCTAACTGCTCTTCACTGTAATAGACAGAACAATTATACCACACCTAACTGCTCTTCACTGTTATAGACAGAACAATTATACCACACCTAACTGCTCTTCACTGTTATAGACAGAACAATTATACCACACCTAACTGCTCTTCACTGTTATAGACAGAACAATTATACCACACCTAACTGCTCTTCACTGTTATAGACAGAACAATTATACCACACCTAACTGCTTTTCAGCATTATAGACAGAACCGTTATACCACACATAAGTACTCTTCACTGTTATGGACAGAACAGTTATACCACACCTAACTGCTTTTCAGCATTATAGACAGAACCGTTATACCACACCTAACTACTTTTCAGCATTATAGACAGAACCGTTATACCACACCTAACTGCTTTTCAGCATTATAGACAGAACAATTATACCACACCTAACTGCTTTTCAGCATTATAGACAGAAAATTTATACCACACCTAACTGCTTTTCAGCATTATAGACAGAAAATTTATACCACACCAACTGCTTTTCAGCATTATAGACAGAACAGTTATACCACACCTAACTGCTTTTCAGCATTATAGACAGAAAATTTATACCACACCCAACTGCTTTTCAGCATTATAGACAGAACAGTTATACCACACCTAACTGCTTTTCAGCATTATAGACAGAAAATTTATACCACACCCAACTGCTTTTCAGCATTATAGACAGAACAGTTATACCACACCTAACTGCTTTTCAGCATTATAGACAGAACAGTTATACCACACCTAACTGCTTTTCAGCATTATAGACAGAACAGTTATACCACACCCAACTGCTTTTCAGCATTATAGACAGAACAGTTATACCACACCCAACTGCTTTTCAGCATTATAGACAGAACAGTTATACCACACCTAACTGCTTTTCAGCATTATAGACAGAACAGTTATACCACACCTAACTGCTTTTCAGCATTATAGACAGAACAGTTATACCACACCTAACTGCTTTTCAGCATTATAGACAGAACAATTATACCACACCTAACTGCTTTTCAGCATTATAGACAGAACAATTATACCACACCTAACTGCTTTTCAGCATTATAGACAGAACAGTTATACCACACCTAAGTGCTCTTCACTGTTATTGACGGAACAGTTATACCACACCTAACTGCTTTTCAGCATTATAGACAGAACAATTATACCACACCTAACTGCTTTTCAGCATTATAGACAGAACAGTTATACCACACCCAACTGCTCTTCACTGTTATAGACAGAACAGTTATACCACACCTAACTGCTTTTCAGCATTATAGACAGAACAGTTATACCACACCTAACTGCTCTTCACTGTTATAGACAGAACAGTTATACCACACCTAACTGCTTTTCAGCATTATAGACAGAACAGTTATACCACACCTAACTGCTCTTCACTGTTATAGACAGAACAGATATACCACACCTAACTGCTTTTCAGCATTATAGACAGAACAATTATACCACACCCAACTGCTTTTCAGCATTATAGACAGAACAGTTATACCACACCTAACTGCTCTTCACTGTTATAGACAGAACAGTTATACCACACCTAACTGCTCTTCACTGTTATAGACAGAACAGTTATACCACACCTAACTGCTCTTCACTGTTATAGACAGAACAGTTATACCACACCTAACTGCTCTTCACTGTTATAGACAGAACAGTTATACCACACCTAACTGCTCTTCACTGTTATAGACAGAACAGTTATACCACACCTAACTACTCTTCACTGTTATGGACAGAACAATTATACCACACCTAACTGCTTTTCAGCATTATAGACAGAACAATTATACCACACCTAACTGCTTTTCAGCATTATAGACAGAACAATTATACCACACCCAACTGCTTTTCAGCATTATAGACAGAACAATTATACCACACCTAACTGCTCTTCACTGTTATAGACAGAACAGTTATACCACACCTAACTACTTTTCAGCATTATAGACAGAACAATTATACCACACCTAACTGCTCTTCACTGTTATAGACAGAACAATTATACCACACCTAACTGCTCTTCACTGTTATAGACAGAACAATTATACCACACCTAACTGCTCTTCACTGTTATAGACAGAACAGTTATACCACACCTAACTACTTTTCAGCATTATAGACAGAACAGTTATACCACACCTAACTGCTCTTCACTGTCATAGACAGAACAATTATACCACACCTAACTGCTTTTCAGCATTATAGACAGAACAGTTATACCACACCTAACTGCTCTTCACTATTATAGACAGAACAATTATACCACACCCAACTGCTTTTCACTGTTATAGACAGAACAATTATACCACACCTAACTGCTCTTCACTGTTATAGACAGAACAGTTATACCACACCTAACTGCTTTTCACTGTTATAGACAGAACAATTATACCACACCTAACTGCTCTTCACTGTTATAGACAGAACAATTATACCACACCTAACTGCTCTTCACTGTTATAGACAGAACAATTATACCACACCTAACTGCTCTTCACTGTTATAGACAGAACAATTATACCACACCTAACTGCTCTTCACTGTTATAGACAGAACAATTATACCACACCTAACTGCTTTTCAGCATTATAGACAGAACCGTTATACCACACATAAGTACTCTTCACTGTTATGGACAGAACAGTTATACCACACCTAACTGCTTTTCAGCATTATAGACAGAACCGTTATACCACACCTAACTACTTTTCAGCATTATAGACAGAACCGTTATACCACACCTAACTGCTTTTCAGCATTATAGACAGAACAATTATACCACACCTAACTGCTTTTCAGCATTATAGACAGAAAATTTATACCACACCTAACTGCTTTTCAGCATTATAGACAGAAAATTTATACCACACCAACTGCTTTTCAGCATTATAGACAGAACAGTTATACCACACCTAACTGCTTTTCAGCATTATAGACAGAAAATTTATACCACACCCAACTGCTCTTCACTGTTATAGACAGAACAGTTATACCACACCTAACTGCTTTTCAGCATTATAGACAGAACAGTTATACCACACCTAACTGCTCTTCACTGTTATAGACAGAACAGTTAAACCACACCTAACTGCTTTTCAGCATTATAGACAGAACAGTTATACCACACCTAACTGCTCTTCACTGTTATAGACAGAACAGTTATACCACACCTAACTGCTTTTCAGCATTATAGACAGAACAATTATACCACACCTAACTGCTTTTCAGCATTATAGACAGAACAATTATACCACACCCAACTGCTTTTCAGCATAATAGACAGAACAATTATACCACACCTAACTGCTCTTCACTGTTATAGACAGAACAGTTATACCACACCCAACTACTTTTCAGCATTATAGACAGAACAATTATACCACACCTAACTGCTCTTCACTGTTATAGACAGAACAATTATACCACACCTAACTGCTCTTCACTGTTATAGACAGAACAATTATACCACACCTAACTGCTCTTCACTGTTATAGACAGAACAGTTATACCACACCTAACTACTCTTCACTGTTATAGACAGAACAATTATACCACACCTAACTGCTCTTCACTGTTATAGACAGAACAGTTATACCACACCCAACTGCTTTTCAGCATTATAGACAGAACAATTATACCACACCTAACTGCTTTTCAGCATTATAGACAGAACAGTTATACCACACCCAACTGCTTTTCAGCATTATAGACAGAACAGTTATACCACACCTAACTGCTCTTCACTGTTATAGACAGAACCGTTATACCACACCCAACTGCTTTTCAGCATTATAGACAGAACAGTTATACCACACCTAACTACTCTTCACTGTTATAGACAGAACAGTTATACCACACCTAACTGCTTTTCAGCATTATAGACAGAACAGTTATACCACACCTAACTGCTCTTCACTGTTATAGACAGAACAGTTATACCACACCTAACTGCTCTTCACTGGTGTAGACAGAACAGTTATACCACACCTAACTGCTCTTCACTGTTATAGACAGAACAGTTATACCACACCTAACTGCTCTTCACTGTTGTAGACAGAACAGTTATACCACACCTAACTGCTCTTCACTGTTGTAGACAGAACAGTTATACCACACCTAACTACTCCTCACTGTTGTAGACAGAACAGTTATACCACACCTAACTGCTCTTCACTGTTATAGACAGAACAGTTATACCACACCTAACTACTTTTCAGCATTATAGACAGAACAGTTATACCACACCTAACTACTCTTCACTGTTATAGACAGAACAGCTATACCACACCTAACTACTCTTCACTGTTATAGACAGAACAGTTATACCACACCTAACTGCTCTTCACTGTTATAGACAGAACAATTACACCACACCTAACTGCTCTTCACTGTTATAGACAGAACAATTATACCACACCTAACTGCTCTTCACTGTTATAGACAGAACAGTTATACCACACCTAACTGCTTTTCAGCATTATAGACAGAACAATTATACCACACCGAACTACTCTTCACTGTTATAGACAAACAATTATACCACACCTAACTGCTCTTCACTGTTATAGACAGAACAATTATACCACACCTAACTGCTCTTCACTGTTATAGACAGAACAATTATACCACACCTAACTGCTCTTCACTGTTATAGACAGAACAATTATACCACACCTAACTGCTCTTCACTGTTATAGACAGAACAATTATACCACACCTAACTGCTCTTCACTGTTATAGACAGAACAGTTATACCACACCTAACTACTTTTCAGCATTATAGACAGAACAGTTATACCACACCTAACTGCTCTTCACTGTTATAGACAGAACAATTATACCACACCTAACTGCTCTTCACTGTTATAGACAGAACAATTATACCACACCTAACTGCTCTTCACTGTTATAGACAGAACAATTATACCACACCTAACTGCTTTTCACTGTTATAGACAGAACAGTTATACCACACCTAACTGCTTTTCAGCATTATAGACAGAACAGTTATACCACACCTAACTGCTCTTCACTATTATAGACAGAACAATTATACCACACCCAACTGCTTTTCACTGTTATAGACAGAACAATTATACCACACCTAACTGCTCTTCACTGTTATAGACAGAACAGTTATACCACACCTAACTGCTCTTCACTGTTATAGACAGAAGAATTATACCACACCTAACTGCTCTTCACTGTTATAGACAGAACAATTATACCACACCTAACTGCTCTTCACTGTTATAGAGAGAACAATTATACCACACCTAACTGCTCTTCACTGTTATAGACAGAACAATTATACCACACCTAACTGCTCTTCACTGTTATAGACAGAACAATTATACCACACCTAACTGCTTTTCAGCATTATAGACAGAACCGTTATACCACACATAAGTACTCTTCACTGTTATGGACAGAACAGTTATACCACACCTAACTGCTTTTCAGCATTATAGACAGAACCGTTATACCACACCTAACTACTTTTCAGCATTATAGACAGAACCGTTATACCACACCTAACTGCTTTTCAGCATTATAGACAGAACAATTATACCACACCTAACTGCTTTTCAGCATTATAGACAGAAAATTTATACCACACCTAACTGCTTTTCAGCATTATAGACAGAAAATTTATACCACACCAACTGCTTTTCAGCATTATAGACAGAACAGTTATACCACACCTAACTGCTTTTCAGCATTATAGACAGAAAATTTATACCACACCCAACTGCTTTTCAGCATTATAGACAGAACAGTTATACCACACCTAACTGCTTTTCAACATTATAGACAGAAAATGTATACCACACCCAACTGCTTTTCAGCATTATAGACAGAACAGTTATACCACACCTAACTGCTTTTCAGCATTATAGACAGAACAGTTATACCACACCTAACTGCTTTTCAGCATTATAGACAGAACAGTTATACCACACCTAACTGCTTTTCAGCATTATAGACAGAACAGTTATACCACACCCAACTGCTTTTCAGCATTATAGACAGAACAGTTATACCACACCTAACTGCTTTTCAGCATTATAGACAGAACAGTTATACCACACCTAACTGCTTTTCAGCATTATAGACAGAACAGTTATACCACACCTAACTGCTTTTCAGCATTATAGACAGAACAATTATACCACACCTAACTGCTTTTCAGCATTATAGACAGAACAATTATACCACACCTAACTGCTTTTCAGCATTATAGACAGAACAGTTATACCACACCTAAGTGCTCTTCACTGTTATTGACGGAACAGTTATACCACACCTAACTGCTTTTCAGCATTATAGACAGAACAATTATACCACACCTAACTGCTTTTCAGCATTATAGACAGAACAGTTATACCACACCTAACTGCTCTTCACTGTTATAGACAGAACAGTTATACCACACCTAACTGCTTTTCAGCATTATAGACAGAACAATTATACCACACCCAACTGCTTTTCAGCATTATAGACAGAACAGTTATACCACACCTAACTGCTCTTCACTGTTATAGACAGAACAGTTATACCACACCTAACTGCTCTTCACTGTTATAGACAGAACAGTTATACCACACCTAACTGCTCTTCACTGTTATAGACAGAACAGTTATACCACACCTAACTGCTCTTCACTGTTATAGACAGAACAGTTATACCACACCTAACTGCTCTTCACTGTTATAGACAGAACAGTTATACCACACCTAACTACTCTTCACTGTTATGGACAGAACAATTATACCACACCTAACTGCTTTTCAGCATTATAGACAGAACAATTATACCACACCTAACTGCTTTTCAGCATTATAGACAGAACAATTATACCACACCCAACTGCTTTTCAGCATTATAGACAGAACAATTATACCACACCTAACTGCTCTTCACTGTTATAGACAGAACAGTTATACCACACCTAACTACTTTTCAGCATTATAGACAGAAGAATTATACCACACCTAACTGCTCTTCACTGTTATAGACAGAACAATTATACCACACCTAACTGCTCTTCACTGTTATAGACAGAACAATTATACCACACCTAACTGCTCTTCACTGTTATAGACAGAACAGTTATACCACACCTAACTACTTTTCAGCATTATAGACAGAACAGTTATACCACACCTAACTGCTCTTCACTGTCATAGACAGAACAATTATACCACACCTAACTGCTTTTCAGCATTATAGACAGAACAGTTATACCACACCTAACTGCTCTTCACTATTATAGACAGAACAATTATACCACACCCAACTGCTCTTCACTGTTATAGACAGAACAGTTATACCACACCTAACTGCTTTTCACTGTTATAGACAGAACAATTATACCCCACCTAACTGCTCTTCACTGTTATAGACAGAACAATTATACCTCACCTAACTGCTCTTCACTGTTATAGACAGAACAATTATACCACACCTAACTGCTCTTCACTGTTATAGACAGAACAATTATACCACACCTAACTGCTCTTCACTGTTATAGACAGAACAATTATACCACACCTAACTGCTTTTCAGCATTATAGACAGAACCGTTATACCACACATAAGTACTCTTCACTGTTATGGACAGAACAGTTATACCACACCTAACTGCTTTTCAGCATTATAGACAGAACCGTTATACCACACCTAACTACTTTTCAGCATTATAGACAGAACCGTTATACCACACCTAACTGCTTTTCAGCATTATAGACAGAACAATTATACCACACCTAACTGCTTTTCAGCATTATAGACAGAAAATTTATACCACACCTAACTGCTTTTCAGCATTATAGACAGAAAAATTATACCACACCAACTGCTTTTCAGCATTATAGACAGAACAGTTATACCACACCTAACTGCTTTTCAGCATTATAGACAGAAAATTTATACCACACCCAACTGCTCTTCACTGTTATAGACAGAACAGTTATACCACACCTAACTGCTTTTCAGCATTATAGACAGAACAGTTATACCACACCTAACTGCTCTTCACTGTTATAGACAGAACAGTTAAACCACACCTAACTGCTTTTCAGCATTATAGACAGAACAGTTATACCACACCTAACTGCTCTTCACTGTTATAGACAGAACAGTTATACCACACCTAACTGCTTTTCAGCATTATAGACAGAACAATTATACCACACCTAACTGCTTTTCAGCATTATAGACAGAACAATTATACCACACCCAACTGCTTTTCAGCATTATAGACAGAACAATTATACCACACCTAACTGATTTCACTGTTATAGACAGAACAGTTATACCACACCTAACTACTTTTCAGCATTATAGACAGAACAATTATACCACACCTAACTGCTCTTCACTGTTATAGACAGAACAATTATACCACACCTAACTGCTCTTCACTGTTATAGACAGAACAATTATACCACACCTAACTGCTCTTCACTGTTATAGACAGAACAGTTATACCACACCTAACTACTCCTCACTGTTATAGACAGAACAATTATACCACACCTAACTGCTCTTCACTGTTATAGACAGAACAGTTATACCACACCTAACTACTCTTCACTGTTATAGACAGAACAATTATACCACACCTAACTGCTCTTCACTGTTATAGACAGAACAGTTATACCACACCCAACTGCTTTTCAGCATTATAGACAGAACAATTATACCACACCTAACTGCTTTTCAGCATTATAGACAGAACAGTTATACCACACCCAACTGCTTTTCAGCATTATAGACAGAACAGTTATACCACACCTAACTGCTCTTCACTGTTATAGACAGAACCGTTATACCACACCCAACTGCTTTTCAGCATTATAGACAGAACAGTTATACCACACCAAACTACTCTTCACTGTTATAGACAGAACAGTTATACCACACCTAACTGCTTTTCAGCATTATAGACAGAACAGTTATACCACACCTAACTGCTCTTCACTGTTATAGACAGAACAGTTATACCACACCTAACTGCTCTTCACTGTTGTAGACAGAACAGTTATACCACACCTAACTGCTTTTCAGCATTATAGACAGAACAATTATACCACACCCAACTGCTTTTCAGCATTATAGACAGAACAGTTATACCACACCTAACTGCTCTTCACTGTTATAGACAGAACAGTTATACTACACCTAACTGCTCTTCACTGTTATAGACAGAACAGTTATACCACACCTAACTGCTCTTCACTGTTATAGACAGAACAGTTATACCACACCTAACTGCTCTTCACTGTTATAGACAGAACAGTTATACCACACCTAACTGCTCTTCACTGTTATAGACAGAACAGTTATACCACACCTAACTGCTCTTCACTGTTATAGACAGAACAGTTATACCACACCTAACTACTCTTCACTGTTATGGACAGAACAATTATACCACACCTAACTGCTTTTCAGCATTATAGACAGAACAATTATACCACACCTAACTGCTTTTCAGCATTATAGACAGAACAATTATACCACACCTAACTGCTCTTCACTGTTATAGACAGAACAGTTATACCACACCTAACTACTTTTCAGCATTATAGACAGAACAATTATACCACACCTAACTGCTCTTCACTGTTATAGACAGAACAATTATACCACACCTAACTGCTCTTCACTGTTATAGACAGAACAATTATACCACACCTAACTGCTCTTCACTGTTATAGACAGAACAGTTATACCACACCTAACTACTTTTCAGCATTATAGACAGAACCGTTATACCACACCTAACTGCTCTTCACTGTCATAGACAGAACAATTATACCACACCTAACTGCTTTTCAGCATTATAGACAGAACAGTTATACCACACCTAACTGCTCTTCACTATTATAGACAGAACAATTATACCACACCCAACTGCTTTTCACTGTTATAGACAGAACAATTATACCACACCTAACTGCTCTTCACTGTTATAGACAGAACAGTTATACCACACCTAACTGCTTTTCACTGTTATAGACAGAACAATTATACCACACCTAACTGCTCTTCACTGTTATAGACAGAACAATTATACCACACCTAACTGCTCTTCACTGTTATAGACAGAACAATTATACCACACCTAACTGCTCTTCACTGTTATAGACAGAACAATTATACCACACCTAACTGCTCTTCACTGTTATAGACAGAACAATTATACCACACCTAACTGCTTTTCAGCATTATAGACAGAACCGTTATACCACACATAAGTACTCTTCACTGTTATGGACAGAACAGTTATACCACACCTAACTGCTTTTCAGCATTATAGACAGAACCGTTATACCACACCTAACTACTTTTCAGCATTATAGACAGAACCGTTATACCACACCTAACTGCTTTTCAGCATTATAGACAGAACAATTATACCACACCTAACTGCTTTTCAGCATTATAGACAGAAACTTTATACCACACCTAACTGCTTTTCAGCATTATAGACAGAAAATTTATACCACACCAACTGCTTTTCAGCATTATAGACAGAACAGTTATACCACACCTAACTGCTTTTCAGCATTATAGACAGAAAATTTATACCACACCCAACTGCTTTTCAGCATTATAGACAGAACAGTTATACCACACCTTACTGCTTTTCAGCATTATAGACAGAAAATTAATACCACACCCAACTGCTTTTCAGCATTATAGACAGAACAGTTATACCACACCTAACTGCTTTTCAGCATTATAGACAGAACAGTTATACCACACCCAACTGCTTTTCAGCATTATAGACAGAACAGTTATACCACACCTAACTGCTTTTCAGCATTATAGACAGAACAGTTATACCACACCTAACTGCTTTTCAGCATTATAGACAGAACAGTTATACCACACCTAACTGCTTTTCAGCATTATAGACAGAACAGTTATACCACACCCAACTGCTTTTCAGCATTATAGACAGAACAGTTATACCACACCTAACTGCTTTTCAGCATTATAGACAGAACAATTATACCACACCTAACTGCTTTTCAGCATTATAGACAGAACAGTTATACCACACCTAACTGCTTTTCAGCATTATAGACAGAACAGTTATACCACACCTAACTGCTTTTCAGCATTATAGACAGAACAATTATACCACACCTAACTGCTTTTCAGCATTATAGACAGAACAATTATACCACACCTAACTGCTTTTCAGCATTATAGACAGAACAGTTATACCACACCTAAGTGCTCGTCACTGTTATTGACAGAACAGTTATACCACACCTAACTGCTTTTCAGCATTATAGACAGAACAGTTATACCACACCTAACTGCTTTTCAGCATTATAGACAGAACAGTTATACCACACCTAACTGCTTTTCAGCATTATAGACAGAACAATTATACCACACCTAACTGCTTTTCAGCATTATAGACAGAACAATTATACCACACCTAACTCCTTTTCAGCATTATAGACAGAACAGTTATACCACACCTAAGTGCTCTTCACTGTTATTGACAGAACAGTTATACCACACCTAACTGCTTTTCAGCATTATAGACAGAACAATTATACCACACCTAACTGCTTTTCAGCATTATAGACAGAACAATTATACCACACCTAACTGCTTTTCAGCATTATAGACAGAACAGTTATACCACACCCAACTGCTCTTCACTGTTATAGACAGAACAGTTATACCACACCTAACTGCTTTTCAGCATTATAGACAGAACAGTTATACCACACCTAACTGCTCTTCACTGTTATAGACAGAACAGTTATACCACACCTAACTGCTTTTCAGCATTATAGACAGAACAGTTATACCACACCTAACTGCTCTTCACTGTTATAGACAGAACAGTTATACCACACCTAACTGCTTTTCAGCATTATAGACAGAACAATTATACCACACCCAACTGCTTTTCAGCATTATAGACAGAACAGTTATACCACACCTAACTGCTCTTCACTGTTATAGACAGAACAGTTATACCACACCTAACTGCTCTTCACTGTTATAGACAGAACAGTTATACCACACCTAACTGCTCTTCACTGTTATAGACAGAACAGTTATACCACACCTAACTGCTCTTCACCGTTATAGACAGAACAGTTATACCACACCTAACTGCTCTTCACTGTTATAGACAGAACAGTTATACCACACCTAACTGCTCTTCACTGTTATAGACAGAACAGTTATACCACACCTAACTACTCTTCACTGTTATGGACAGAACAATTATACCACACCTAACTGCTTTTCAGCATTATAGACAGAACAATTATACCACACCTAACTGCTTTTAAGCATTATAGACAGAACAATTATACCACACCCAACTGCTTTTCAGCATTATAGACAGAACAATTATACCACACCTAACTGCTCTTCACTGTTATAGACAGAACAGTTATACCACACCTAACTAATTTTCAGCATTATAGACAGAACAATTATACCACACCTAACTGCTCTTCACTGTTATAGACAGAACAATTATACCACACCTAACTGCTCTTCACTGTTATAGACAGAACAATTATACCACACCTAACTGCTCTTCACTGTTATAGACAGAACAGTTATACCACACCTAACTACTTTTCAGCATTATAGACAGAACAGTTATACCACACCTAACTGCTCTTCACTGTCATAGACAGAACAATTATACCACACCTAACTGCTTTTCAGCATTATAGACAGAACAGTTATACCACACCTAACTGCTCTTCACTATTATAGACAGAACAATTATACCACACCCAACTGCTGTTCACTGTTATAGACAGAACAATTATACCACACCTAACTGCTCTTCACTGTTATAGACAGAACAGTTATACCACACCTAACTGCTCTTCACTGTTATAGACAGAACAATTATACCACACCTAACTGCTCTTCACTGTTATAGACAGAACAATTATACCACACCTAACTGCTCTTCACTGTTATAGACAGAACAATTATACCACACCTAACTGCTCTTCACTGTTATAGACAGAACAATTATACCACACCTAACTGCTCTTCACTGTTATAGACAGAACAATTATACCACACCTAACTGCTTTTCAGCATTATAGACAGAACCGTTATACCACACATAAGTACTCTTCACTGTTATGGACAGAACAGTTATACCACACCTAACTGCTTTTCAGCATTATAGACAGAACCGTTATACCACACCTAACTGCTTTTCAGCATTATAGACAGAACAATTATACCACACCTAACTACTTTTCAGCATTATAGACAGAACCGTTATACCACACCTAACTGCTTTTCAGCATTATAGACAGAACCGTTATACCACACCTAACTACTTTTCAGCATTATAGACAGAACCGTTATACCTCACCTAACTGCTTTTCAGCATTATAGACAGAACAATTATACCACACCTAACTGCTTTTCAGCATTATAGACAGAAAATTTATACCACACCTAACTGCTTTTCAGCATTATAGACAGAAACTTTATACCACACCAACTGCTTTTCAGCATTATAGACAGAACAGTTATACCACACCTAACTGCTTTTCAGCATTATAGACAGAAAATTTATACCACACCCAACTGCTTTTCAGCATTATAGACAGAACAGTTATACCACACCTAACTGCTTTTCAGCATTATAGACAGAAAATTTATACCACACCCAACTGCTTTTCAGCATTATAGACAGAACAGTTATACCACACCTAACTGCTTTTCAGCATTATAGACAGAACAGTTATACCACACCTAACTGCTTTTCAGCATTATAGACAGAACAGTTATACCACACCTAACTGCTTTTCAGCATTATAGACAGAACAGTTATACCACACCCAACTGCTTTTCAGCATTATAGACAGAACACTTATACCACACCTAACTGCTTTTCAGCATTATAGACAGAACAATTATACCACACCTAACTGCTTTTCAGCATTATAGACAGAACAGTTATACCACACCTAACTGCTTTTCAGCATTATAGACAGAACAGTTATACCACACCTAACTGCTTTTCAGCATTATAGACAGAACAATTATACCACACCTAACTGCTTTTCAGCATTATAGACAGAACAGTTATACCACACCTAAGTGCTCTTCACTGTTATTGACAGAACAGTTATACCACACCTAACTGCTTTTCAGCATTATAGACAGAACAGTTATACCACACCTAACTGCTTTTCAGCATTATAGACAGAACAGTTATACCACACCTAACTGCTTTTCAGCATTATAGACAGAACAATTATACCACACCTAACTGCTTTTCAGCATTATAGACAGAACAATTATACCACACCTAACTGCTTTTCAGCATTATAGACAGAACAGTTATACCACACCTAAGTGCTCTTCACTGTTATTGACAGAACAGTTATACCACACCTAACTGCTTTTCAGCATTATAGACAGAACAATTATACCACACCTAACTGCTTTTCAGCATTATAGACAGAACAATTATACCACACCTAACTGCTTTTCAGCATTATAGACAGAACAGTTATACCACACCCAACTGCTCTTCACTGTTATAGACAGAACAGTTATACCACACCTAACTGCTTTTCAGCATTATAGACAGAACAGTTATACCACACCTAACTGCTCTTCACTGTTATAGACAGAACAGTTATACCACACCTAACTGCTTTTCAGCATTATAGACAGAACAGTTATACCACACCTAACTGCTCTTCACTGTTATAGACAGAACAGTTATACCACACCTAACTGCTTTTCAGCATTATAGACAGAACAATTATACCACACCCAACTGCTTTTCAGCATTATAGACAGAACAGTTATACCACACCTAACTGCTCTTCACTGTTATAGACAGAACAGTTATACCACACCTAACTGCTCTTCACTGTTATAGACAGAACAGTTATACCACATCTAACTGCTCTTCACTGTTATAGACAGAACAGTTATACCACACCTAACTGCTCTTCACTGTTATAGACAGAACAGTTATACCACACCTAACTGCTCTTCACTGTTATAGACAGAACAGTTATACCACACCTAACTACTCTTCACTGTTATGGACAGAACAATTATACCACACCTAACTGCTTTTCAGCATTATAGACAGAACAATTATACCACACCTAACTGCTTTTCAGCATTATAGACAGAACAATTATACCACACCCAACTGCTTTTCAGCATTATAGACAGAACAATTATACCACACCTAACTGCTTTTCAGCATTATAGACAGAACAGTTATACCACACCTAACTGCTCTTTACTGTTATAGACAGAACAATTATACCACACCTAACTGCTCTTCACTGTTATAGACAGAACAATTATACCACACCTAACTGCTCTTCACTGTTATAGACAGAACAATTATACCACACCTAACTGCTTTTCAGCATTATAGACAGAACAATTATACCACACCTAACTGCTTTTCAGCATTATAGACAGAACAGTTATACCACACCTAACTGCTTTTCAGCATTATAGACAGAACAATTATACCACACCTAACTGCTCTTCACTGTTATAGACAGAACAATTATACCACACCTAACTGCTCTTCACTGTTATAGACAGAACAATTATACCACACCTAACTGCTCTTCACTGTTATAGACAGAACAATTATACCACACCTAACTGCTCTTCACTGTTATAGACAGAACAATTATACCACACCTAACTGCTCTTCACTGTTATAGACAGAACAGTTATACCACACCTAACTGCTCTTCACTGTTATAGACAGAACAATTATACCACACCTAACTACTCTTCACTGTTATAGACAGAACAATTATACCACACCTAACTGCTCTTCACTGTTATAGACAGAACAATTATACCACACCTAACTGCTCTTCACTGTTATAGACAGAACAGTTATACCACACCTAACTGCTTTTCAGCATTATAGACAGAACAATTATACCACACCTAACTGCTTTTCAGCATTATAGACAGAACAGTTATACCACACCTAACTGCTTTTCAGCATTATAGACAGAACAGTTATACCACACCTAACTGCTTTTCAGCATTATAGACAGAACAATTATACCACACCTAACTGCTTTTCAGCATTATAGACAGAACAATTATACCACACCTAACTGCTTTTCAGCATTATAGACAGAACAGTTATACCACACCTAAGTGCTCTTCACTGTTATTGACAGAACAGTTATACCACACCTAACTGCTTTTCAGCATTATAGACAGAACAGTTATACCACACCTAACTGCTTTTCAGCATTATAGACAGAACAGTTATACCACACCTAACTGCTTTTCAGCATTATAGACAGAACAATTATACCACACCTAACTGCTTTTCAGCATTATAGACAGAACAATTATACCACACCTAACTCCTTTTCAGCATTATAGACAGAACAGTTATACCACACCTAAGTGCTCTTCACTGTTATTGACAGAACAGTTATACCACACCTAACTGCTTTTCAGCATTATAGACAGAACAATTATACCACACCTAACTGCTTTTCAGTATTATAGACAGAACAATTATACCACACCTAACTGCTTTTCAGCATTATAGACAGAACAGTTATACCACACCCAACTGCTCTTCACTGTTATAGACAGAACAGTTATACCACACCTAACTGCTTTTCAGCATTATAGACAGAACAGTTATACCACACCTAACTGCTCTTCACTGTTATAGACAGAACAGTTATACCACACCTAACTGCTTTTCAGCATTATAGACAGAACAGTTATACCACACCTAACTGCTCTTCACTGTTATAGACAGAACAGTTATACCACACCTAACTGCTTTTCAGCATTATAGACAGAACAATTATACCACACCCAACTGCTTTTCAGCATTATAGACAGAACAGTTATACCACACCTAACTGCTCTTCACTGTTATAGACAGAACAGTTATACCACACCTAACTGCTCTTCACTGTTATAGACAGAACAGTTATACCACACCTAACTGCTCTTCACTGTTATAGACAGAACAGTTATACCACACCTAACTGCTCTTCACTGTTATAGACAGAACAGTTATACCACACCTAACTGCTCTTCACTGTTATAGACAGAACAATTATACCACACCTAACTGCTCTTCACTGTTATAGACAGAACAATTATACCACACCTAACTGCTTTTCAGCATTATAGACAGAACAATTATACCACACCTAACTGCTTTTCAGCATTATAGACAGAACAGTTATACCACACCTAACTGCTTTTCAGCATTATAGACAGAACAATTATACCACACCTAACTGCTCTTCACTGTTATAGACAGAACAATTATACCACACCTAACTGCTCTTCACTGTTATAGACAGAACAATTATACCACACCTAACTGCTCTTCACTGTTATAGACAGAACAATTATACCACACCTAACTGCTCTTCACTGTTATAGACAGAACAATTATACCACACCTAACTGCTCTTCACTGTTATAGACAGAGCAGTTATACCACACCTAACTGCTCTTCACTGTTATAGACAGAACAATTATACCACACCTAACTACTCTTCACTGTTATAGACAGAACAATTATAACACACCTAACTGCTCTTCACTGTTATAGACAGAACAATTATACCACACCTAACTGCTCTTCACTGTTATAGACAGAACAGTTATACCACACCTAACTGCTCTTCACTGTTATAGACAGAACAGTTATACCACACCTAACTGCTTTTCAGCATTATAGACAGAACAATTATACCACACCTAACTGCTCTTCACTGTTATAGACAGAACAATTATACCACACCTAACTACTCTTCACTGTTATAGACAGAACAATTATACCACACCTAACTGCTCTTCACTGTTATAGACAGAACAGTTATACCACACCTAACTACTTTTCAGCATTATAGACAGAACAATTATACCACACCTAACTGCTCTTCACTGTTATTGACAGAACAGTTTACCACACCTAACTGCTTTTCAGCATTATAGACAGAACAGTTATACCACACCTAACTACTCTTCACTGTTATAGACAGAACAGTTATACCACACCTAACTACTTTTCAGCATTATAGACAGAACAATTATACCACACCTAACTACTCTTCACTGTTATAGACAGAACAGTTATACCACACCTAACTACTTTTCAGCATTATAGACAGAACAATTATACCACACCTAACTACTCTTCACTGTTATAGACAGAACAGTTATACCACACCTAACTACTTTTCAGCATTATAGACAGAACAATTATACCACACCTAACTACTCTTCACTGTTATAGACAGAACAGTTATACCACACCTAACTGCTCTTCACTGTTATAGACAGAACAATTATACCACACCTAACTACTCTTCACTGTTATAGACAGAACAATTATACCACACCTAACTGCTCTTCACTGTTATAGACAGAACAGTTATACCACACCTAACTGCTCTTCACTGTTATAGACAGAACAGTTATACCACACCTAACTGCTCTTCACTGTTATAGACAGAACAATTATACCACATCTAACCGCTCTTCACTGTTATAGACAGAACAGTTATACCACACCTAACTGCTCTTCACTGTTATAGACAGAACAGTTATACCACACCTAACTACTCTTCACTGTTATAGACAGAACAGTTATACCACACCTAACTGCTCTTCACTGTTATAGACAGAACAGTTATACCACACCTAACTACTCTTCACTGTTATAGACAGAACAATTATACCACACCTAACTGCTCTTCACTGTTATAGACAGAACAGTTATACCACACCTAACTGCTCATCACTGTTATAGACAGAACAGTTATACCACACCTAACTGCTCTTCACTGTTATAGACAGAACAATTATACCACACCTAACTGCTCTTCACTGTTATAGACAGAACAGTTATACCACACCTAACTGCTCTTCACTGTTATAGACAGAACAGTTATACCACACCTAACTACTCTTCACTGTTATAGACAGAACAATTATACCACACCTAACTGCTCTTCACTGTTATAGACAGAACAGTTATACCACACCTAACTGCTCTTCACTGTTATAGACAGAACAATTATACCACACCTAACTGCTCTTCACTGTTATAGACAGAACAATTATACCACACCTAACTGCTCTTCACTGTTATAGACAGAACAATTATACCACACCTAACTGCTCTTCACTGTTATAGACAGAACAATTATACCACACCTAACTGCTCTTCACTGTTATAGACAGAACAATTATACCACACCTAACCACTCTTCACTGTTATAGACAGAACAATTATACCACAACTAACTACTCTTCACTGTTATAGACAGAACAATTATAACACACCTAACTGCTCTTCACTGTTATAGACAGAACAATTACACCACACCTAACTGCTCTTCACTGTTATAGACAGAACAGTTATACCACACCTAACTGCTTTTCAGCATTATAGACAGAACAATTATACCACACCGAACTACTCTTCACTGTTATAGACAGAACAGTTATACCACACCTAACTACTTTTCAGCATTATAGACAGAACAATTATATCACACCTAACTGCTCTTCACTGTTATAGACAGAACAATTATACCACACCTAACTGCTCTTCACTGTTATAGACAGAACAATTATACCACACCTAACTGCTCTTCACTGTTATAGACAGAACAGTTATACCACACCTATCTACTTTTCAGCATTATAGACAGAACAGTTATACCACACCTAACTGCTTTTCAGCATTATAGACAGAACAATTATACCACACCTAACTGCTTTTCAGCATTATAGACAGAACAGTTATACCACACCCAACTGCTTTTCAGCATTATAGACAGAACAGTTATACCACACCTAACTGCTCTTCACTGTTATAGACAGAACCGTTATACCACACCCAACTGCTTTTCAGCATTATAGACAGAACAGTTATACCACACCTAACTACTCTTCACTGTTATAGACAGAACAGTTATACCACACCTAACTGCTTTTCAGCATTATAGACAGAACAGTTATACCACACCTAACTACTCTTCACTGTTATAGACAGAACAGTTATACCACACCTAACTGCTCTTCACTGTTATAGACAGAACAGTTATACCACACCTAACTACTTTTCAGCATTATAGACAGAACAGTTATACCACACCTAACTACTCTTCACTGTTATAGACAGAACAGTTATACCACACCTAACTACTCTTCACTGTTATAGACAGAACAGTTATACCACACCTAACTGCTCTTCACTGTTATAGACAGAACAATTACACCACACCTAACTGCTCTTCACTGTTATAGACAGAACAATTATACCACACCTAACTGCTCTTCACTGTTATAGACAGAACAGTTATACCACACCTAACTGCTTTTCAGCATTATAGACAGAACAATTATACCACACCGAACTACTCTTCACTGTTATAGACAGAACAATTATACCACACCTAACTGCTCTTCACTGTTATAGACAGAACAATTATACCACACCTAACTGCTCTTCACTGTTATAGACAGAACAATTATACCACACCTAACTGCTCTTCACTGTTATAGACAGAAAAATTATACCACACCTAACTGCTCTTCACTGTTATAGACAGAACAATTATACCACACCTAACTGCTCTTCACTGTTATAGACAGAACAATTATACCACACCTAACTGCTCTTCACTGTTATAGACAGAACAATTATACCACACCTAACTGCTCTTCACTGTTATAGACAGAAAAATTATACCACACCTAACTGCTCTTCACTGTTATAGACAGAACAATTATACCACACCTAACTGCTCTTCACTGTTATAGACAGAACAGTTATACCACACCTAACTACTTTTCAGCATTATAGACAGAACAGTTATACCACACCTAACTGCTCTTCACTGTTATAGACAGAACAATTATACCACACCTAACTGTTCTTCACTGTTATAGACAGAACAATTATACCACACCTAACTGCTCTTCACTGTTATAGACAGAACAATTATACCACACCTAACTGCTTTTCACTGTTATAGACAGAACAGTTATACCACACCTAACTGCTTTTCAGCATTATAGACAGAACAGTTATACCACACCTAACTGCTCTTCACTATTATAGACAGAACAATTATACCACACCCAACTGCTTTTCACTGTTATAGACAGAACAATTATACCACACCTAACTGCTCTTCACTGTTATAGACAGAACAGTTATACCACACCTAACTGCTCTTCACTGTTATAGACAGAACATTTATACCACACCTAACTGCTCTTCACTGTTATAGACAGAACAATTATACCACACCTAACTGCTCTTCACTGTTATAGACAGAACAATTATACCACACCTAACTGCTCTTCACTGTTATAGACAGAACAATTATACCACACCTAACTGCTCTTCACTGTTATAGACAGAACAATTATACCACACCTAACTGCTTTTCAGCATTATAGACAGAACCGTTATACCACACATAAGTACTCTTCACTGTTATGGACAGAACAGTTATACCACACCTAACTGCTTTTCAGCATTATAGACAGAACCGTTATACCACACCTAACTACTTTTCAGCATTATAGACAGAACCGTTATACCACACCTAACTGCTTTTCAGCATTATAGACAGAACAATTATACCACACCTAACTGCTTTTCAGCATTATAGACAGAAAATTTATACCACACCTAACTGCTTTTCAGCATTATAGACAGAAAATTTATACCACACCAACTGCTTTTCAGCATTATAGACAGAACAGTTATACCACACCTAACTGCTTTTCAGCATTATAGACAGAAAATTTATACCACACCCAACTGCTTTTCAGCATTATAGACAGAACAGTTATACCACACCTAACTGCTTTTCAGCATTATAGACAGAAAATTTATACCACACCCAACTGCTTTTCAGCATTATAGACAGAACAGTTATACCACACCTAACTGCTTTTCAGCATTATAGACAGAACAGTTATACCACACCTAACTGCTTTTCAGCATTATAGACAGAACAGTTATACCACACCTAACTGCTTTTCAGCATTATAGACAGAACAGTTATACCACACCCAACTGCTTTTCAGCATTATAGACAGAACAGTTATACCACACCTAACTGCTTTTCAGCATTATAGACAGAACAGTTATACCACACCTAACTGCTTTTCAGCATTATAGACAGAACAGTTATACCACACCTAACTGCTTTTCAGCATTATAGACAGAACAATTATACCACACCTAACTGCTTTTCAGCATTATAGACAGAACAATTATACCACACCTAACTGCTTTTCAGCATTATAGACAGAACAGTTATACCACACCTAAGTGCTCTTCACTGTTATTGACGGAACAGTTATACCACACCTAACTGCTTTTCAGCATTATAGACAGAACAATTATACCACACCTAACTGCTTTTCAGCATTATAGACAGAACAGTTATACCACACCCAACTGCTCTTCACTGTTATAGACAGAACAGTTATACCACACCTAACTGCTTTTCAGCATTATAGACAGAACAGTTATACCACACCTAACTGCTCTTCACTGTTATAGACAGAACAGTTATACCACACCTAACTGCTTTTCAGCATTATAGACAGAACAGTTATACCACACCTAACTGCTCTTCACTGTTATAGACAGAACAGTTATACCACACCTAACTGCTTTTCAGCATTATAGACAGAACAATTATACCACACCCAACTGCTTTTCAGCATTATAGACAGAACAGTTATACCACACCTAACTGCTCTTCACTGTTATAGACAGAACAGTTATACCACACCTAACTGCTCTTCACTGTTATAGACAGAACAGTTATACCACACCTAACTGCTCTTCACTGTTATAGACAGAACAGTTATACCACACCTAACTGCTCTTCACCGTTATAGACAGAACAGTTATACCACACCTAACTGCTCTTCACTGTTATAGACAGAACAGTTATACCACACCTAACTGCTCTTCACTGTTATAGACAGAACAGTTATACCACACCTAACTACTCTTCACTGTTATGGACAGAACAATTATACCACACCTAACTGCTTTTCAGCATTATAGACAGAACAATTATACCACACCTAACTGCTTTTAAGCATTATAGACAGAACAATTATACCACACCCAACTGCTTTTCAGCATTATAGACAGAACAATTATACCACACCTAACTGCTCTTCACTGTTATAGACAGAACAGTTATACCACACCTAACTAATTTTCAGCATTATAGACAGAACAATTATACCACACCTAACTGCTCTTCACTGTTATAGACAGAACAATTATACCACACCTAACTGCTCTTCACTGTTATAGACAGAACAATTATACCACACCTAACTGCTCTTCACTGTTATAGACAGAACAGTTATACCACACCTAACTACTTTTCAGCATTATAGACAGAACAGTTATACCACACCTAACTGCTCTTCACTGTCATAGACAGAACAATTATACCACACCTAACTGCTTTTCAGCATTATAGACAGAACAGTTATACCACACCTAACTGCTCTTCACTATTATAGACAGAACAATTATACCACACCCAACTGCTGTTCACTGTTATAGACAGAACAATTATACCACACCTAACTGCTCTTCACTGTTATAGACAGAACAGTTATACCACACCTAACTGCTCTTCACTGTTATAGACAGAACAATTATACCACACCTAACTGCTCTTCACTGTTATAGACAGAACAATTATACCACACCTAACTGCTCTTCACTGTTATAGACAGAACAATTATACCACACCTAACTGCTCTTCACTGTTATAGACAGAACAATTATATCACACCTAACTGCTCTTCACTGTTATAGACAGAACAATTATACCACACCTAACTGCTTTTCAGCATTATAGACAGAACCGTTATACCACACATAAGTACTCTTCACTGTTATGGACAGAACAGTTATACCACACCTTACTGCTTTTCAGCATTATAGACAGAACCGTTATACCACACCTAACTGCTTTTCAGCATTATAGACAGAACAATTATACCACACCTAACTACTTTTCAGCATTATAGACAGAACCGTTATACCACACCTAACTGCTTTTCAGCATTATAGACAGAACCGTTATACCACACCTAACTACTTTTCAGCATTATAGACAGAACCGTTATACCACACCTAACTGCTTTTCAGCATTATAGACAGAACAATTATACCACACCTAACTGCTTTTCAGCATTATAGACAGAAAATTTATACCACACCTAACTGCTTTTCAGCATTATAGACAGAAACTTTATACCACACCAACTGCTTTTCAGCATTATAGACAGAACAGTTATACCACACCTAACTGCTTTTCAGCATTATAGACAGAAAATTTATACCACACCCAACTGCTTTTCAGCATTATAGACAGAACAGTTATACCACACCTAACTGCTTTTCAGCATTATAGACAGAAAATTTATACCACACCCAACTGCTTTTCAGCATTATAGACAGAACAGTTATACCACACCTAACTGCTTTTCAGCATTATAGACAGAACAGTTATACCACACCTAACTGCTTTTCAGCATTATAGACAGAACAGTTATACCACACCTAACTGCTTTTCAGCATTATAGACAGAACAGTTATACCACACCCAACTGCTTTTCAGCATTATAGACAGAACACTTATACCACACCTAACTGCTTTTCAGCATTATAGACAGAACAATTATACCACACCTAACTGCTTTTCAGCATTATAGACAGAACAGTTATACCACACCTAACTGCTTTTCAGCATTATAGACAGAACAGTTATACCACACCTAACTGCTTTTCAGCATTATAGACAGAACAATTATACCACACCTAACTGCTTTTCAGCATTATAGACAGAACAGTTATACCACACCTAAGTGCTCTTCACTGTTATTGACAGAACAGTTATACCACACCTAACTGCTTTTCAGCATTATAGACAGAACAGTTATACCACACCTAACTGCTTTTCAGCATTATAGACAGAACAGTTATACCACACCTAACTGCTTTTCAGCATTATAGACAGAACAATTATACCACACCTAACTGCTTTTCAGCATTATAGACAGAACAATTATACCACACCTAACTGCTTTTCAGCATTATAGACAGAACAGTTATACCACACCTAAGTGCTCTTCACTGTTATTGACAGAACAGTTATACCACACCTAACTGCTTTTCAGCATTATAGACAGAACAATTATACCACACCTAACTGCTTTTCAGCATTATAGACAGAACAATTATACCACACCTAACTGCTTTTCAGCATTATAGACAGAACAGTTATACCACACCCAACTGCTCTTCACTGTTATAGACAGAACAGTTATACCACACCTAACTGCTTTTCAGCATTATAGACAGAACAGTTATACCACACCTAACTGCTCTTCACTGTTATAGACAGAACAGTTATACCACACCTAACTGCTTTTCAGCATTATAGACAGAACAGTTATACCACACCTAACTGCTCTTCACTGTTATAGACAGAACAGTTATACCACACCTAACTGCTTTTCAGCATTATAGACAGAACAATTATACCACACCCAACTGCTTTTCAGCATTATAGACAGAACAGTTATACCACACCTAACTGCTCTTCACTGTTATAGACAGAACAGTTATACCACACCTAACTGCTCTTCACTGTTATAGACAGAACAGTTATACCACACCTAACTGCTCTTCACTGTTATAGACAGAACAGTTATACCACACCTAACTGCTCTTCACTGTTATAGACAGAACAGTTATACCACACCTAACTGCTCTTCACTGTTATAGACAGAACAGTTATACCACACCTAACTACTCTTCACTGTTATGGACAGAACAATTATACCACACCTAACTGCTTTTCAGCATTATAGACAGAACAATTATACCACACCTAACTGCTTTTCAGCATTATAGACAGAACAATTATACCACACCCAACTGCTTTTCAGCATTATAGACAGAACAATTATACCACACCTAACTGCTTTTCAGCATTATAGACAGAACAGTTATACCACACCTAACTGCTCTTTACTGTTATAGACAGAACAGTTATACCACACCCAACTGCTCTTCACTGTTATAGACAGAACAATTATACCACACCCAACTGCTTTTCAGCATTATAGACAGAACAATTATACCACACCTAACTGCTCTTCACTGTTATAGACAGAACAGTTATACCACACCTAACTACTTTTCAGCATTATAGACAGAACAATTATACCACACCTAACTGCTCTTCACTGTTATAGACAGAACAATTATACCACACCTAACTGCTCTTCACTGTTATAGACAGAACAATTATACCACACCTAACTGCTCTTCACTGTTATAGACAGAACAGTTATACCACACCTAACTACTTTTCAGCATTATAGACAGAACAGTTATACCACACCTAACTGCTTTTCACTGTTATAGACAGAACAATTATACCACACCTAACTGCTCTTCACTGTTATAGACAGAACAATTATACCACACCTAACTGCTCTTCACTGTTATAGACAGAACAATTATACCACACCTAACTGCTCTTCACTGTTATAGACAGAACAATTATACCACACCTAACTGCTCTTCACTGTTATAGACAGAACAATTATACCACACCTAACTGCTTTTCAGCATTATAGACAGAACCGTTATACCACACATAAGTACTCTTCACTGTTATGGACAGAACAGTTATACCACACCTAACTGCTTTTCAGCATTATAGACAGAACCGTTATACCACACCTAACTACTTTTCAGCATTATAGACAGAACCGTTATACCACACCTAACTGCTTTTCAGCATTATAGACAGAACAATTATACCACACCTAACTGCTTTTCAGCATTATAGACAGAAAATTTATACCACACCTAACTGCTTTTCAGCATTATAGACAGAAAATTTATACCACACCAACTGCTTTTCAGCATTATAGACAGAACAGTTATACCACACCTAACTGCTTTTCAGCATTATAGACAGAAAATTTATACCACACCCAACTGCTCTTCACTGTTATAGACAGAACAGTTATACCACACCTAACTGCTTTTCAGCATTATAGACAGAACAGTTATACCACACCTAACTGCTCTTCACTGTTATAGACAGAACAGTTAAACCACACCTAACTGCTTTTCAGCATTATAGACAGAACAGTTATACCACACCTAACTGCTCTTCACTGTTATAGACAGAACAGTTATACCACACCTAAATGCTTTTCAGCATTATAGACAGAACAATTATACCACACCTAACTGCTTTTCAGCATTATAGACAGAACAATTATACCACACCCAACTGCTTTTCAGCATAATAGACAGAACAATTATACCACACCTAACTGCTCTTCACTGTTATAGACAGAACAGTTATACCACACCCAACTACTTTTCAGCATTATAGACAGAACAATTATACCACACCTAACTGCTCTTCACTGTTATAGACAGAACAATTATACCACACCTAACTGCTCTTCACTGTTATAGACAGAACAATTATACCACACCTAACTGCTCTTCACTGTTATAGACAGAACAGTTATACCACACCTAACTACTCTTCACTGTTATAGACAGAACAATTATACCACACCTAACTGCTCTTCACTGTTATAGACAGAACAGTTATACCACACCCAACTGCTTTTCAGCATTATAGACAGAACAATTATACCACACCTAACTGCTTTTCAGCATTATAGACAGAACAGTTATACCACACCCAACTGCTTTTCAGCATTATAGACAGAACAGTTATACCACACCTAACTGCTCTTCACTGTTATAGACAGAACCGTTATACCACACCCAACTGCTTTTCAGCATTATAGACAGAACAGTTATACCACACCTAACTGCTCTTCACTGTTATAGACAGAACCGTTATACCACACCCAACTGCTTTTCAGCATTATAGACAGAACAGTTATACCACACCAAACTACTCTTCACTGTTATAGACAGAACAGTTATACCACACCTAACTGCTTTTCAGCATTATAGACAGAACAGTTATACCACACCTAACTGCTCTTCACTGTTATAGACAGAACAGTTATACCACACCTAACTGCTCTTCACTGTTGTAGACAGAACAGTTATACCACACCTAACTGCTTTTCAGCATTATAGACAGAACAATTATACCACACCCAACTGCTTTTCAGCATTATAGACAGAACAGTTATACCACACCTAACTGCTCTTCACTGTTATAGACAGAACAGTTATACTACACCTAACTGCTCTTCACTGTTATAGACAGAACAGTTATACCACACCTAACTGCTCTTCACTGTTATAGACAGAACAGTTATACCACACCTAACTGCTCTTCACTGTTATAGACAGAACAGTTATACCACACCTAACTGCTCTTCACTGTTATAGACAGAACAGTTATACCACACCTAACTGCTCTTCACTGTTATAGACAGAACAGTTATACCACACCTAACGACTCTTCACTGTTATGGACAGAACAATTATACCACACCTAACTGCTTTTCAGCATTATAGACAGAACAATTATACCACACCTAACTGCTTTTCAGCATTATAGACAGAACAATTATACCACACCTAACTGCTCTTCACTGTTATAGACAGAACAGTTATACCACACCTAACTACTTTTCAGCATTATAGACAGAACAATTATACCACACCTAACTGCTCTTCACTGTTATAGACAGAACAATTATACCACACCTAACTGCTCTTCACTGTTATAGACAGAACAATTATACCACACCTAACTGCTCTTCACTGTTATAGACAGAACAGTTATACCACACCTAACTACTTTTCAGCATTATAGACAGAACCGTTATACCACACCTAACTGCTCTTCACTGTCATAGACAGAACAATTATACCACACCTAACTGCTTTTCAGCATTATAGACAGAACAGTTATACCACACCTAACTGCTCTTCACTATTATAGACAGAACAATTATACCACACCCAACTGCTTTTCACTGTTATAGACAGAACAATTATACCACACCTAACTGCTCTTCACTGTTATAGACAGAACAGTTATACCACACCTAACTGCTTTTCACTGTTATAGACAGAACAATTATACCACACCTAACTGCTCTTCACTGTTATAGACAGAACAATTATACCACACCTAACTGCTCTTCACTGTTATAGACAGAACAATTATACCACACCTAACTGCTCTTCACTGTTATAGACAGAACAATTATACCACACCTAACTGCTCTTCACTGTTATAGACAGAACAATTATACCACACCTAACTGCTTTTCAGCATTATAGACAGAACCGTTATACCACACATAAGTACTCTTCACTGTTATGGACAGAACAGTTATACCACACCTAACTGCTTTTCAGCATTATAGACAGAACCGTTATACCACACCTAACTACTTTTCAGCATTATAGACAGAACCGTTATACCACACCTAACTGCTTTTCAGCATTATAGACAGAACAATTATACCACACCTAACTGCTTTTCAGCATTATAGACAGAAAATTTATACCACACCTAACTGCTTTTCAGCATTATAGACAGAAAATTTATACCACACCAACTGCTTTTCAGCATTATAGACAGAACAGTTATACCACACCTAACTGCTTTTCAGCATTATAGACAGAAAATTTATACCACACCCAACTGCTTTTCAGCATTATAGACAGAACAGTTATACCACACCTTACTGCTTTTCAGCATTATAGACAGAAAATTAATACCACACCCAACTGCTTTTCAGCATTATAGACAGAACAGTTATACCACACCTAACTGCTTTTCAGCATTATAGACAGAACAGTTATACCACACCCAACTGCTTTTCAGCATTATAGACAGAACAGTTATACCACACCTAACTGCTTTTCAGCATTATAGACAGAACAGTTATACCACACCTAACTGCTTTTCAGCATTATAGACAGAACAGTTATACCACACCTAACTGCTTTTCAGCATTATAGACAGAACAGTTATACCACACCCAACTGCTTTTCAGCATTATAGACAGAACAGTTATACCACACCTAACTGCTTTTCAGCATTATAGACAGAACAATTATACCACACCTAACTGCTTTTCAGCATTATAGACAGAACAGTTATACCACACCTAACTGCTTTTCAGCATTATAGACAGAACAGTTATACCACACCTAACTGCTTTTCAGCATTATAGACAGAACAATTATACCACACCTAACTGCTTTTCAGCATTATAGACAGAACAATTATACCACACCTAACTGCTTTTCAGCATTATAGACAGAACAGTTATACCACACCTAAGTGCTCTTCACTGTTATTGACAGAACAGTTATACCACACCTAACTGCTTTTCAGCATTATAGACAGAACAGTTATACCACACCTAACTGCTTTTCAGCATTATAGACAGAACAGTTATACCACACCTAACTGCTTTTCAGCATTATAGACAGAACAATTATACCACACCTAACTGCTTTTCAGCATTATAGACAGAACAATTATACCACACCTAACTCCTTTTCAGCATTATAGACAGAACAGTTATACCACACCTAAGTGCTCTTCACTGTTATTGACAGAACAGTTATACCACACCTAACTGCTTTTCAGCATTATAGACAGAACAATTATACCACACCTAACTGCTTTTCAGCATTATAGACAGAACAATTATACCACACCTAACTGCTTTTCAGCATTATAGACAGAACAGTTATACCACACCCAACTGCTCTTCACTGTTATAGACAGAACAGTTATACCACACCTAACTGCTTTTCAGCATTATAGACAGAACAGTTATACCACACCTAACTGCTCTTCACTGTTATAGACAGAACAGTTATACCACACCTAACTGCTTTTCAGCATTATAGACAGAACAGTTATACCACACCTAACTGCTCTTCACTGTTATAGACAGAACAGTTATACCACACCTAACTGCTTTTCAGCATTATAGACAGAACAATTATACCACACCCAACTGCTTTTCAGCATTATAGACAGAACAGTTATACCACACCTAACTGCTCTTCACTGTTATAGACAGAACAGTTATACCACACCTAACTGCTCTTCACTGTTATAGACAGAACAGTTATACCACACCTAACTGCTCTTCACTGTTATAGACAGAACAGTTATACCACACCTAACTGCTCTTCACTGTTATAGACAGAACAGTTATACCACACCTAACTGCTCTTCACTGTTATAGACAGAACAATTATACCACACCTAACTGCTCTTCACTGTTATAGACAGAACAATTATACCACACCTAACTGCTTTTCAGCATTATAGACAGAACCGTTATACCACACATAAGTACTCTTCACTGTTATGGACAGAACAGTTATACCACACCTAACTGCTTTTCAGCATTATAGACAGAACCGTTATACCACACCTAACTACTTTTCAGCATTATAGACAGAACCGTTATACCACACCTAACTGCTTTTCAGCATTATAGACAGAACAATTATACCACACCTAACTGCTTTTCAGCATTATAGACAGAAAATTTATACCACACCTAACTGCTTTTCAGCATTATAGACAGAAAATTTATACCACACCAACTGCTTTTCAGCATTATAGACAGAACAGTTATACCACACCTAACTGCTTTTCAGCATTATAGACAGAAAATTTATACCACACCCAACTGCTTTTCAGCATTATAGACAGAACAGTTATACCACACCTAACTGCTTTTCAGCATTATAGACAGAAAATTTATACCACACCCAACTGCTTTTCAGCATTATAGACAAAACAGTTATACCACACCTAACTGCTTTTCAGCATTATAGACAGAACAGTTATACCACACCTAACTGCTTTTCAGCATTATAGACAGAACAGTTATACCACACCCAACTGCTTTTCAGCATTATAGACAGAACAGTTATACCACACCCAACTGCTTTTCAGCATTATAGACAGAACAGTTATACCACACCTAACTGCTTTTCAGCATTATAGACAGAACAGTTATACCACACCTAACTGCTTTTCAGCATTATAGACAGAACAGTTATACCACACCTAACTGCTTTTCAGCATTATAGACAGAACAATTATACCACACCTAACTGCTTTTCAGCATTATAGACAGAACAATTATACCACACCTAACTGCTTTTCAGCATTATAGACAGAACAGTTATACCACACCTAACTGCTTTTCAGCATTATAGACAGAACAGTTATACCACACCTAACTGCTTTTCAGCATTATAGACAGAACAATTATACCACACCTAACTGCTTTTCAGCATTATAGACAGAACAATTATACCACACCTAACTGCTTTTCAGCATTATAGACAGAACAGTTATACCACACCTAAGTGCTCTTCACTGTTATTGACGGAACAGTTATACCACACCTAACTGCTTTTCAGCATTATAGACAGAACAATTATACCACACCTAACTGCTTTTCAGCATTATAGACAGAACAGTTATACCACACCTAACTGCTCTTCACTGTTATAGACAGAACAGTTATACCACACCTAACTGCTTTTCAGCATTATAGACAGAACAATTATACCACACCCAACTGCTTTTCAGCATTATAGACAGAACAGTTATACCACACCTAACTGCTCTTCACTGTTATAGACAGAACAGTTATACCACACCTAACTGCTCTTCACTGTTATAGACAGAACAGTTATACCACACCTAACTGCTCTTCACTGTTATAGACAGAACAGTTATACCACACCTAACTGCTCTTCACTGTTATAGACAGAACAGTTATACCACACCTAACTGCTCTTCACTGTTATAGACAGAACAGTTATACCACACCTAACTGCTCTTCACTGTTATAGACAGAACAGTTATACCACACCTAACTACTCTTCACTGTTATGGACAGAACAATTATACCACACCTAACTGCTTTTCAGCATTATAGACAGAACAATTATACCACACCTAACTGCTTTTCAGCATTATAGACAGAACAATTATACCACACCCAACTGCTTTTCAGCATTATAGACAGAACAATTATACCACACCTAACTGCTCTTCACTGTTATAGACAGAACAGTTATACCACACCTAACTACTTTTCAGCATTATAGACAGAACAATTATACCACACCTAACTGCTCTTCACTGTTATAGACAGAACAATTATACCACACCTAACTGCTCTTCACTGTTATAGACAGAACAATTATACCACACCTAACTGCTCTTCACTGTTATAGACAGAACAGTTATACCACACCTAACTACTTTTCAGCATTATAGACAGAACAGTTATACCACACCTAACTGCTCTTCACTGTCATAGACAGAACAATTATACCACACCTAACTGCTTTTCAGCATTATAGACAGAACAGTTATACCACACCTAACTGCTCTTCACTATTATAGACAGAACAATTATACCACACCCAACTGCTTTTCACTGTTATAGACAGAACAATTATACCACACCTAACTGCTCTTCACTGTTATAGACAGAACAGTTATACCACACCTAACTGCTTTTCACTGTTATAGACAGAACAATTATACCACACCTAACTGCTCTTCACTGTTATAGACAGAACAATTATACCACACCTAACTGCTCTTCACTGTTATAGACAGAACAATTATACCACACCTAACTGCTCTTCACTGTTATAGACAGAACAATTATACCACACCTAACTGCTCTTCACTGTTATAGACAGAACAATTATACCACACCTAACTGCTTTTCAGCATTATAGACAGAACCGTTATACCACACATAAGTACTCTTCACTGTTATGGACAGAACAGTTATACCACACCTAACTGCTTTTCAGCATTATAGACAGAACCGTTATACCACACCTAACTACTTTTCAGCATTATAGACAGAACCGTTATACCACACCTAACTGCTTTTCAGCATTATAGACAGAACAATTATACCACACCTAACTGCTTTTCAGCATTATAGACAGAAAATTTATACCACACCTAACTGCTTTTCAGCATTATAGACAGAAAATTTATACCACACCAACTGCTTTTCAGCATTATAGACAGAACAGTTATACCACACCTAACTGCTTTTCAGCATTATAGACAGAAAATTTATACCACACCCAACTGCTCTTCACTGTTATAGACAGAACAGTTATACCACACCTAACTGCTTTTCAGCATTATAGACAGAACAGTTATACCACACCTAACTGCTCTTCACTGTTATAGACAGAACAGTTAAACCACACCTAACTGCTTTTCAGCATTATAGACAGAACAGTTATACCACACCTAACTGCTCTTCACTGTTATAGACAGAACAGTTATACCACACCTAACTGCTTTTCAGCATTATAGACAGAACAATTATACCACACCTAACTGCTTTTCAGCATTATAGACAGAACAATTATACCACACCCAACTGCTTTTCAGCATAATAGACAGAACAATTATACCACACCTAACTGCTCTTCACTGTTATAGACAGAACAGTTATACCACACCCAACTACTTTTCAGCATTATAGACAGAACAATTATACCACACCTAACTGCTCTTCACTGTTATAGACAGAACAATTATACCACACCTAACTGCTCTTCACTGTTATAGACAGAACAATTATACCACACCTAACTGCTCTTCACTGTTATAGACAGAACAGTTATACCACACCTAACTACTCTTCACTGTTATAGACAGAACAATTATACCACACCTAACTGCTCTTCACTGTTATAGACAGAACAGTTATACCACACCCAACTGCTTTTCAGCATTATAGACAGAACAATTATACCACACCTAACTGCTTTTCAGCATTATAGACAGAACAGTTATACCACACCCAACTGCTTTTCAGCATTATAGACAGAACAGTTATACCACACCTAACTGCTCTTCACTGTTATAGACAGAACCGTTATACCACACCCAACTGCTTTTCAGCATTATAGACAGAACAGTTATACCACACCTAACTGCTCTTCACTGTTATAGACAGAACCGTTATACCACACCCAACTGCTTTTCAGCATTATAGACAGAACAGTTATACCACACCAAACTACTCTTCACTGTTATAGACAGAACAGTTATACCACACCTAACTGCTTTTCAGCATTATAGACAGAACAGTTATACCACACCTAACTGCTCTTCACTGTTATAGACAGAACAGTTATACCACACCTAACTGCTCTTCACTGTTGTAGACAGAACAGTTATACCACACCTAACTGCTTTTCAGCATTATAGACAGAACAATTATACCACACCCAACTGCTTTTCAGCATTATAGACAGAACAGTTATACCACACCTAACTGCTCTTCACTGTTATAGACAGAACAGTTATACTACACCTAACTGCTCTTCACTGTTATAGACAGAACAGTTATACCACACCTAACTGCTCTTCACTGTTATAGACAGAACAGTTATACCACACCTAACTGCTCTTCACTGTTATAGACAGAACAGTTATACCACACCTAACTGCTCTTCACTGTTATAGACAGAACAGTTATACCACACCTAACTGCTCTTCACTGTTATAGACAGAACAGTTATACCACACCTAACTACTCTTCACTGTTATGGACAGAACAATTATACCACACCTAACTGCTTTTCAGCATTATAGACAGAACAATTATACCACACCTAACTGCTTTTCAGCATTATAGACAGAACAATTATACCACACCTAACTGCTCTTCACTGTTATAGACAGAACAGTTATACCACACCTAACTACTTTTCAGCATTATAGACAGAACAATTATACCACACCTAACTGCTCTTCACTGTTATAGACAGAACAATTATACCACACCTAACTGCTCTTCACTGTTATAGACAGAACAATTATACCACACCTGACTGCTCTTCACTGTTATAGACAGAACAGTTAAACCACACCTAACTACTTTTCAGCATTATAGACAGAACCGTTATACCACACCTAACTGCTCTTCACTGTCATAGACAGAACAATTATACCACACCTAACTGCTTTTCAGCATTATAGACAGAACAGTTATACCACACCTAACTGCTCTTCACTATTATAGACAGAACAATTATACCACACCCAACTGCTTTTCACTGTTATAGACAGAACAATTATACCACACCTAACTGCTCTTCACTGTTATAGACAGAACAGTTATACCACACCTAACTGCTTTTCACTGTTATAGACAGAACAATTATACCACACCTAACTGCTCTTCACTGTTATAGACAGAACAATTATACCACACCTAACTGCTCTTCACTGTTATAGACAGAACAATTATACCACACCTAACTGCTCTTCACTGTTATAGACAGAACAATTATACCACACCTAACTGCTCTTCACTGTTATAGACAGAACAATTATACCACACCTAACTGCTTTTCAGCATTATAGACAGAACCGTTATACCACACATAAGTACTCTTCACTGTTATGGACAGAACAGTTATACCACACCTAACTGCTTTTCAGCATTATAGACAGAACCGTTATACCACACCTAACTACTTTTCAGCATTATAGACAGAACCGTTATACCACACCTAACTGCTTTTCAGCATTATAGACAGAACAATTATACCACACCTAACTGCTTTTCAGCATTATAGACAGAAAATTTATACCACACCTAACTGCTTTTCAGCATTATAGACAGAAAATTTATACCACACCAACTGCTTTTCAGCATTATAGACAGAACAGTTATACCACACCTAACTGCTTTTCAGCATTATAGACAGAAAATTTATACCACACCCAACTGCTTTTCAGCATTATAGACAGAACAGTTATACCACACCTTACTGCTTTTCAGCATTATAGACAGAAAATTAATACCACACCCAACTGCTTTTCAGCATTATAGACAGAACAGTTATACCACACCTAACTGCTTTTCAGCATTATAGACAGAACAGTTATACCACACCCAACTGCTTTTCAGCATTATAGACAGAACAGTTATACCACACCTAACTGCTTTTCAGCATTATAGACAGAACAGTTATACCACACCTAACTGCTTTTCAGCATTATAGACAGAACAGTTATACCACACCTAACTGCTTTTCAGCATTATAGACAGAACAGTTATACCACACCCAACTGCTTTTCAGCATTATAGACAGAACAGTTATACCACACCTAACTGCTTTTCAGCATTATAGACAGAACAATTATACCACACCTAACTGCTTTTCAGCATTATAGACAGAACAGTTATACCACACCTAACTGCTTTTCAGCATTATAGACAGAACAGTTATACCACACCTAACTGCTTTTCAGCATTATAGACAGAACAATTATACCACACCTAACTGCTTTTCAGCATTATAGACAGAACAATTATACCACACCTAACTGCTTTTCAGCATTATAGACAGAACAGTTATACCACACCTAAGTGCTCTTCACTGTTATTGACAGAACAGTTATACCACACCTAACTGCTTTTCAGCATTATAGACAGAACAGTTATACCACACCTAACTGCTTTTCAGCATTATAGACAGAACAGTTATACCACACCTAACTGCTTTTCAGCATTATAGACAGAACAATTATACCACACCTAACTGCTTTTCAGCATTATAGACAGAACAATTATACCACACCTAACTCCTTTTCAGCATTATAGACAGAACAGTTATACCACACCTAAGTGCTCTTCACTGTTATTGACAGAACAGTTATACCACACCTAACTGCTTTTCAGCATTATAGACAGAACAATTATACCACACCTAACTGCTTTTCAGCATTATAGACAGAACAATTATACCACACCTAACTGCTTTTCAGCATTATAGACAGAACAGTTATACCACACCCAACTGCTCTTCACTGTTATAGACAGAACAGTTATACCACACCTAACTGCTTTTCAGCATTATAGACAGAACAGTTATACCACACCTAACTGCTCTTCACTGTTATAGACAGAACAGTTATACCACACCTAACTGCTTTTCAGCATTATAGACAGAACAGTTATACCACACCTAACTGCTCTTCACTGTTATAGACAGAACAGTTATACCACACCTAACTGCTCTTCACTGTTATAGACAGAACAGTTATACCACACCTAACTGCTCTTCACTGTTATAGACAGAACAGTTATACCACACCTAACTGCTCTTCACTGTTATAGACAGAACAGTTATACCACACCTAACTGCTCTTCACTGTTATAGACAGAACAATTATACCACACCTAACTGCTCTTCACTGTTATAGACAGAACAATTATACCACACCTAACTGCTTTTCAGCATTATAGACAGAACAATTATACCACACCTAACTGCTTTTCAGCATTATAGACAGAACAGTTATACCACACCTAACTGCTTTTCAGCATTATAGACAGAACAATTATACCACACCTAACTGCTCTTCACTGTTATAGACAGAACAATTATACCACACCTAACTGCTCTTCACTGTTATAGACAGAACAATTATACCACACCTAACTGCTCTTCACTGTTATAGACAGAACAATTATACCACACCTAACTGCTCTTCACTGTTATAGACAGAACAATTATACCACACCTAACTGCTCTTCACTGTTATAGACAGAACAGTTATACCACACCTAACTGCTCTTCACTGTTATAGACAGAACAATTATACCACACCTAACTACTCTTCACTGTTATAGACAGAACAATTATAACACACCTAACTGCTCTTCACTGTTATAGACAGAACAATTATACCACACCTAACTGCTCTTCACTGTTATAGACAGAACAGTTATACCACACCTAACTGCTCTTCACTGTTATAGACAGAACAGTTATACCACACCTAACTGCTTTTCAGCATTATAGACAGAACAATTATACCACACCTAACTGCTCTTCACTGTTATAGACAGAACAATTATACCACACCTAACTACTCTTCACTGTTATAGACAGAACAATTATACCACACCTAACTGCTCTTCACTGTTATAGACAGAACAGTTATACCACACCTAACTACTTTTCAGCATTATAGACAGAACAATTATACCACACCTAACTGCTCTTCACTGTTATTGACAGAACAGTTTACCACACCTAACTGCTTTTCAGCATTATAGACAGAACAGTTATACCACACCTAACTACTCTTCACTGTTATAGACAGAACAGTTATACCACACCTAACTACTTTTCAGCATTATAGACAGAACAATTATACCACACCTAACTACTCTTCACTGTTATAGACAGAACAGTTATACCACACCTAACTACTTTTCAGCATTATAGACAGAACAATTATACCACACCTAACTACTCTTCACTGTTATAGACAGAACAGTTATACCACACCTAACTACTTTTCAGCATTATAGACAGAACAATTATACCACACCTAACTACTCTTCACTGTTATAGACAGAACAGTTATACCACACCTAACTGCTCTTCACTGTTATAGACAGAACAATTATACCACACCTAACTACTCTTCACTGTTATAGACAGAACAATTATACCACACCTAACTGCTCTTCACTGTTATAGACAGAACAGTTATACCACACCTAACTGCTCTTCACTGTTATAGACAGAACAGTTATACCACACCTAACTGCTCTTCACTGTTATAGACAGAACAATTATACCACATCTAACCGCTCTTCACTGTTATAGACAGAACAGTTATACCACACCTAACTGCTCTTCACTGTTATAGACAGAACAGTTATACCACACCTAACTACTCTTCACTGTTATAGACAGAACAGTTATACCACACCTAACTGCTCTTCACTGTTATAGACAGAACAGTTATACCACACCTAACTACTCTTCACTGTTATACACAGAACAATTATACCACACCTAACTGCTCTTCACTGTTATAGACAGAACAGTTATACCACACCTAACTGCTCATCACTGTTATAGACAGAACAGTTATACCACACCTAACTGCTCTTCACTGTTATAGACAGAACAATTATACCACACCTAACTGCTCTTCACTGTTATAGACAGAACAGTTATACCACACCTAACTGCTCTTCACTGTTATAGACAGAACAGTTATACCACACCTAACTACTCTTCACTGTTATAGACAGAACAATTATACCACACCTAACTGCTCTTCACTGTTATAGACAGAACAGTTATACCACACCTAACTGCTCTTCACTGTTATAGACAGAACAATTATACCACACCTAACTGCTCTTCACTGTTATAGACAGAACAATTATACCACACCTAACTGCTCTTCACTGTTATAGACAGAACAATTATACCACACCTAACTGCTCTTCACTGTTATAGACAGAACAATTATACCACACCTAACTGCTCTTCACTGTTATAGACAGAACAATTATACCACACCTAACCACTCTTCACTGTTATAGACAGAACAATTATACCACACCTAACTACTCTTCACTGTTATAGACAGAACAATTATAACACACCTAACTGCTCTTCACTGTTATAGACAGAACAATTACACCACACCTAACTGCTCTTCACTGTTATAGACAGAACAGTTATACCACACCTAACTGCTTTTCAGCATTATAGACAGAACAATTATACCACACCGAACTACTCTTCACTGTTATAGACAGAACAGTTATACCACACCTAACTACTTTTCAGCATTATAGACAGAACAATTATATCACACCTAACTGCTCTTCACTGTTATAGACAGAACAATTATACCACACCTAACTGCTCTTCACTGTTATAGACAGAACAATTATACCACACCTAACTGCTCTTCACTGTTATAGACAGAACAGTTATACCACACCTATCTACTTTTCAGCATTATAGACAGAACAGTTATACCACACCTAACTGCTTTTCAGCATTATAGACAGAACAATTATACCACACCTAACTGCTTTTCAGCATTATAGACAGAACAGTTATACCACACCCAACTGCTTTTCAGCATTATAGACAGAACAGTTATACCACACCTAACTGCTCTTCACTGTTATAGACAGAACCGTTATACCACACCCAACTGCTTTTCAGCATTATAGACAGAACAGTTATACCACACCTAACTACTCTTCACTGTTATAGACAGAACAGTTATACCACACCTAACTGCTTTTCAGCATTATAGACAGAACAGTTATACCACACCTAACTACTCTTCACTGTTATAGACAGAACAGTTATACCACACCTAACTGCTCTTCACTGTTATAGACAGAACAGTTATACCACACCTAACTACTTTTCAGCATTATAGACAGAACAGTTATACCACACCTAACTACTCTTCACTGTTATAGACAGAACAGTTATACCACACCTAACTACTCTTCACTGTTATAGACAGAACAGTTATACCACACCTAACTGCTCTTCACTGTTATAGACAGAACAATTACACCACACCTAACTGCTCTTCACTGTTATAGACAGAACAATTATACCACACCTAACTGCTCTTCACTGTTATAGACAGAACAGTTATACCACACCTAACTGCTTTTCAGCATTATAGACAGAACAATTATACCACACCGAACTACTCTTCACTGTTATAGACAGAACAATTATACCACACCTAACTGCTCTTCACTGTTATAGACAGAACAATTATACCACACCTAACTGCTCTTCACTGTTATAGACAGAACAATTATACCACACCTAACTGCTCTTCACTGTTATAGACAGAAAAATTATACCACACCTAACTGCTCTTCACTGTTATAGACAGAACAATTATACCACACCTAACTGCTCTTCACTGTTATAGACAGAACAGTTATACCACACCTAACTACTTTTCAGCATTATAGACAGAACAGTTATACCACACCTAACTGCTCTTCACTGTTATAGACAGAACAATTATACCACACCTAACTGTTCTTCACTGTTATAGACAGAACAATTATACCACACCTAACTGCTCTTCACTGTTATAGACAGAACAATTATACCACACCTAACTGCTTTTCACTGTTATAGACAGAACAGTTATACCACACCTAACTGCTTTTCAGCATTATAGACAGAACAGTTATACCACACCTAACTGCTCTTCACTATTATAGACAGAACAATTATACCACACCCAAGTGCTTTTCACTGTTATAGACAGAACAATTATACCACACCTAACTGCTCTTCACTGTTATAGACAGAACAGTTATACCACACCTAACTGCTCTTCACTGTTATAGACAGAACATTTATACCACACCTAACTGCTCTTCACTGTTATAGACAGAACAATTATACCACACCTAACTGCTCTTCACTGTTATAGACAGAACAATTATACCACACCTAACTGCTCTTCACTGTTATAGACAGAACAATTATACCACACCTAACTGCTCTTCACTGTTATAGACAGAACAGTTATACCATACCTAACTGCTCTTCACTGTAATAGACAGAACAATTATACCACACCTAACTGCTCTTCACTGTTATAGACAGAACAATTATACCACACCTAACTGCTCTTCACTGTTATAGACAGAACAATTATACCACACCTAACTGCTCTTCACTGTTATAGACAGAACAATTATACCACACCTAACTGCTCTTCACTGTTATAGACAGAACAATTATACCACACCTAACTGCTTTTCAGCATTATAGACAGAACCGTTATACCACACATAAGTACTCTTCACTGTTATGGACAGAACAGTTATACCACACCTAACTGCTTTTCAGCATTATAGACAGAACCGTTATACCACACCTAACTACTTTTCAGCATTATAGACAGAACCGTTATACCACACCTAACTGCTTTTCAGCATTATAGACAGAACAATTATACCACACCTAACTGCTTTTCAGCATTATAGACAGAAAATTTATACCACACCTAACTGCTTTTCAGCATTATAGACAGAAAATTTATACCACACCAACTGCTTTTCAGCATTATAGACAGAACAGTTATACCACACCTAACTGCTTTTCAGCATTATAGACAGAAAATTTATACCACACCCAACTGCTTTTCAGCATTATAGACAGAACAGTTATACCACACCTAACTGCTTTTCAGCATTATAGACAGAAAATTTATACCACACCCAACTGCTTTTCAGCATTATAGACAGAACAGTTATACCACACCTAACTGCTTTTCAGCATTATAGACAGAACAGTTATACCACACCTAACTGCTTTTCAGCATTATAGACAGAACAGTTATACCACACCCAACTGCTTTTCAGCATTATAGACAGAACAGTTATACCACACCCAACTGCTTTTCAGCATTATAGACAGAACAGTTATACCACACCTAACTGCTTTTCAGCATTATAGACAGAACAGTTATACCACACCTAACTGCTTTTCAGCATTATAGACAGAACAGTTATACCACACCTAACTGCTTTTCAGCATTATAGACAGAACAATTATACCACACCTAACTGCTTTTCAGCATTATAGACAGAACAATTATACCACACCTAACTGCTTTTCAGCATTATAGACAGAACAGTTATACCACACCTAAGTGCTCTTCACTGTTATTGACGGAACAGTTATACCACACCTAACTGCTTTTCAGCATTATAGACAGAACAATTATACCACACCTAACTGCTTTTCAGCATTATAGACAGAACAGTTATACCACACCCAACTGCTCTTCACTGTTATAGACAGAACAGTTATACCACACCTAACTGCTTTTCAGCATTATAGACAGAACAGTTATACCACACCTAACTGCTCTTCACTGTTATAGACAGAACAGTTATACCACACCTAACTGCTTTTCAGCATTATAGACAGAACAGTTATACCACACCTAACTGCTCTTCACTGTTATAGACAGAACAGATATACCACACCTAACTGCTTTTCAGCATTATAGACAGAACAATTATACCACACCCAACTGCTTTTCAGCATTATAGACAGAACAGTTATACCACACCTAACTGCTCTTCACTGTTATAGACAGAACAGTTATACCACACCTAACTGCTCTTCACTGTTATAGACAGAACAGTTATACCACACCTAACTGCTCTTCACTGTTATAGACAGAACAGTTATACCACACCTAACTGCTCTTCACTGTTATAGACAGAACAGTTATACCACACCTAACTGCTCTTCACTGTTATAGACAGAACAGTTATACCACACCTAACTACTCTTCACTGTTATGGACAGAACAATTATACCACACCTAACTGCTTTTCAGCATTATAGACAGAACAATTATACCACACCTAACTGCTTTTCAGCATTATAGACAGAACAATTATACCACACCCAACTGCTTTTCAGCATTATAGACAGAACAATTATACCACACCTAACTGCTCTTCACTGTTATAGACAGAACAGTTATACCACACCTAACTACTTTTCAGCATTATAGACAGAACAATTATACCACACCTAACTGCTCTTCACTGTTATAGACAGAACAATTATACCACACCTAACTGCTCTTCACTGTTATAGACAGAACAATTATACCACACCTAACTGCTCTTCACTGTTATAGACAGAACAGTTATACCACACCTAACTACTTTTCAGCATTATAGACAGAACAGTTATACCACACCTAACTGCTCTTCACTGTCATAGACAGAACAATTATACCACACCTAACTGCTTTTCAGCATTATAGACAGAACAGTTATACCACACCTAACTGCTCTTCACTATTATAGACAGAACAATTATACCACACCCAACTGCTTTTCACTGTTATAGACAGAACAATTATACCACACCTAACTGCTCTTCACTGTTATAGACAGAACAGTTATACCACACCTAACTGCTTTTCACTGTTATAGACAGAACAATTATACCACACCTAACTGCTCTTCACTGTTATAGACAGAACAATTATACCACACCTAACTGCTCTTCACTGTTATAGACAGAACAATTATACCACACCTAACTGCTCTTCACTGTTATAGACAGAACAATTATACCACACCTAACTGCTCTTCACTGTTATAGACAGAACAATTATACCACACCTAACTGCTTTTCAGCATTATAGACAGAACCGTTATACCACACATAAGTACTCTTCACTGTTATGGACAGAACAGTTATACCACACCTAACTGCTTTTCAGCATTATAGACAGAACCGTTATACCACACCTAACTACTTTTCAGCATTATAGACAGAACCGTTATACCACACCTAACTGCTTTTCAGCATTATAGACAGAACAATTATACCACACCTAACTGCTTTTCAGCATTATAGACAGAAAATTTATACCACACCTAACTGCTTTTCAGCATTATAGACAGAAAATTTATACCACACCAACTGCTTTTCAGCATTATAGACAGAACAGTTATACCACACCTAACTGCTTTTCAGCATTATAGACAGAAAATTTATACCACACCCAACTGCTCTTCACTGTTATAGACAGAACAGTTATACCACACCTAACTGCTTTTCAGCATTATAGACAGAACAGTTATACCACACCTAACTGCTCTTCACTGTTATAGACAGAACAGTTAAACCACACCTAACTGCTTTTCAGCATTATAGACAGAACAGTTATACCACACCTAACTGCTCTTCACTGTTATAGACAGAACAGTTATACCACACCTAACTGCTTTTCAGCATTATAGACAGAACAATTATACCACACCTAACTGCTTTTCAGCATTATAGACAGAACAATTATACCACACCCAACTGCTTTTCAGCATAATAGACAGAACAATTATACCACACCTAACTGCTCTTCACTGTTATAGACAGAACAGTTATACCACACCCAACTACTTTTCAGCATTATAGACAGAACAATTATACCACACCTAACTGCTCTTCACTGTTATAGACAGAACAATTATACCACACCTAACTGCTCTTCACTGTTATAGACAGAACAATTATACCACACCTAACTGCTCTTCACTGTTATAGACAGAACAGTTATACCACACCTAACTACTCTTCACTGTTATAGACAGAACAATTATACCACACCTAACTGCTCTTCACTGTTATAGACAGAACAGTTATACCACACCCAACTGCTTTTCAGCATTATAGACAGAACAATTATACCACACCTAACTGCTTTTCAGCATTATAGACAGAACAGTTATACCACACCCAACTGCTTTTCAGCATTATAGACAGAACAGTTATACCACACCTAACTGCTCTTCACTGTTATAGACAGAACCGTTATACCACACCCAACTGCTTTTCAGCATTATAGACAGAACAGTTATACCACACCTAACTACTCTTCACTGTTATAGACAGAACAGTTATACCACACCTAACTGCTTTTCAGCATTATAGACAGAACAGTTATACCACACCTAACTGCTCTTCACTGTTATAGACAGAACAGTTATACCACACCTAACTGCTCTTCACTGGTGTAGACAGAACAGTTATACCACACCTAACTGCTCTTCACTGTTATAGACAGAACAGTTATACCACACCTAACTGCTCTTCACTGTTGTAGACAGAACAGTTATACCACACCTAACTGCTCTTCACTGTTGTAGACAGAACAGTTATACCACACCTAACTACTCCTCACTGTTGTAGACAGAACAGTTATACCACACCTAACTGCTCTTCACTGTTATAGACAGAACAGTTATACCACACCTAACTACTTTTCAGCATTATAGACAGAACAGTTATACCACACCTAACTACTCTTCACTGTTATAGACAGAACAGCTATACCACACCTAACTACTCTTCACTGTTATAGACAGAACAGTTATACCACACCTAACTGCTCTTCACTGTTATAGACAGAACAATTACACCACACCTAACTGCTCTTCACTGTTATAGACAGAACAATTATACCACACCTAACTGCTCTTCACTGTTATAGACAGAACAGTTATACCACACCTAACTGCTTTTCAGCATTATAGACAGAACAATTATACCACACCGAACTACTCTTCACTGTTATAGACAAACAATTATACCACACCTAACTGCTCTTCACTGTTATAGACAGAACAATTATACCACACCTAACTGCTCTTCACTGTTATAGACAGAACAATTATACCACACCTAACTGCTCTTCACTGTTATAGACAGAACAATTATACCACACCTAACTGCTCTTCACTGTTATAGACAGAACAATTATACCACACCTAACTGCTCTTCACTGTTATAGACAGAACAGTTATACCACACCTAACTACTTTTCAGCATTATAGACAGAACAGTTATACCACACCTAACTGCTCTTCACTGTTATAGACAGAACAATTATACCACACCTAACTGCTCTTCACTGTTATAGACAGAACAATTATACCACACCTAACTGCTCTTCACTGTTATAGACAGAACAATTATACCACACCTAACTGCTTTTCACTGTTATAGACAGAACAGTTATACCACACCTAACTGCTTTTCAGCATTATAGACAGAACAGTTATACCACACCTAACTGCTCTTCACTATTATAGACAGAACAATTATACCACACCCAACTGCTTTTCACTGTTATAGACAGAACAATTATACCACACCTAACTGCTCTTCACTGTTATAGACAGAACAGTTATACCACACCTAACTGCTCTTCACTGTTATAGACAGAAGAATTATACCACACCTAACTGCTCTTCACTGTTATAGACAGAACAATTATACCACACCTAACTGCTCTTCACTGTTATAGAGAGAACAATTATACCACACCTAACTGCTCTTCACTGTTATAGACAGAACAATTATACCACACCTAACTGCTCTTCACTGTTATAGACAGAACAATTATACCACACCTAACTGCTTTTCAGCATTATAGACAGAACCGTTATACCACACATAAGTACTCTTCACTGTTATGGACAGAACAGTTATACCACACCTAACTGCTTTTCAGCATTATAGACAGAACCGTTATACCACACCTAACTACTTTTCAGCATTATAGACAGAACCGTTATACCACACCTAACTGCTTTTCAGCATTATAGACAGAACAATTATACCACACCTAACTGCTTTTCAGCATTATAGACAGAAAATTTATACCACACCTAACTGCTTTTCAGCATTATAGACAGAAAATTTATACCACACCAACTGCTTTTCAGCATTATAGACAGAACAGTTATACCACACCTAACTGCTTTTCAGCATTATAGACAGAAAATTTATACCACACCCAACTGCTTTTCAGCATTATAGACAGAACAGTTATACCACACCTAACTGCTTTTCAACATTATAGACAGAAAATGTATACCACACCCAACTGCTTTTCAGCATTATAGACAGAACAGTTATACCACACCTAACTGCTTTTCAGCATTATAGACAGAACAGTTATACCACACCTAACTGCTTTTCAGCATTATAGACAGAACAGTTATACCACACCTAACTGCTTTTCAGCATTATAGACAGAACAGTTATACCACACCCAACTGCTTTTCAGCATTATAGACAGAACAGTTATACCACACCTAACTGCTTTTCAGCATTATAGACAGAACAGTTATACCACACCTAACTGCTTTTCAGCATTATAGACAGAACAGTTATACCACACCTAACTGCTTTTCAGCATTATAGACAGAACAATTATACCACACCTAACTGCTTTTCAGCATTATAGACAGAACAATTATACCACACCTAACTGCTTTTCAGCATTATAGACAGAACAGTTATACCACACCTAAGTGCTCTTCACTGTTATTGACGGAACAGTTATACCACACCTAACTGCTTTTCAGCATTATAGACAGAACAATTATACCACACCTAACTGCTTTTCAGCATTATAGACAGAACAGTTATACCACACCTAACTGCTCTTCACTGTTATAGACAGAACAGTTATACCACACCTAACTGCTTTTCAGCATTATAGACAGAACAATTATACCACACCCAACTGCTTTTCAGCATTATAGACAGAACAGTTATACCACACCTAACTGCTCTTCACTGTTATAGACAGAACAGTTATACCACACCTAACTGCTCTTCACTGTTATAGACAGAACAGTTATACCACACCTAACTGCTCTTCACTGTTATAGACAGAACAGTTATACCACACCTAACTGCTCTTCACTGTTATAGACAGAACAGTTATACCACACCTAACTGCTCTTCACTGTTATAGACAGAACAGTTATACCACACCTAACTACTCTTCACTGTTATGGACAGAACAATTATACCACACCTAACTGCTTTTCAGCATTATAGACAGAACAATTATACCACACCTAACTGCTTTTCAGCATTATAGACAGAACAATTATACCACACCCAACTGCTTTTCAGCATTATAGACAGAACAATTATACCACACCTAACTGCTCTTCACTGTTATAGACAGAACAGTTATACCACACCTAACTACTTTTCAGCATTATAGACAGAAGAATTATACCACACCTAACTGCTCTTCACTGTTATAGACAGAACAATTATACCACACCTAACTGCTCTTCACTGTTATAGACAGAACAATTATACCACACCTAACTGCTCTTCACTGTTATAGACAGAACAGTTATACCACACCTAACTACTTTTCAGCATTATAGACAGAACAGTTATACCACACCTAACTGCTCTTCACTGTCATAGACAGAACAATTATACCACACCTAACTGCTTTTCAGCATTATAGACAGAACAGTTATACCACACCTAACTGCTCTTCACTATTATAGACAGAACAATTATACCACACCCAACTGCTCTTCACTGTTATAGACAGAACAGTTATACCACACCTAACTGCTTTTCACTGTTATAGACAGAACAATTATACCCCACCTAACTGCTCTTCACTGTTATAGACAGAACAATTATACCTCACCTAACTGCTCTTCACTGTTATAGACAGAACAATTATACCACACCTAACTGCTCTTCACTGTTATAGACAGAACAATTATACCACACCTAACTGCTCTTCACTGTTATAGACAGAACAATTATACCACACCTAACTGCTTTTCAGCATTATAGACAGAACCGTTATACCACACATAAGTACTCTTCACTGTTATGGACAGAACAGTTATACCACACCTAACTGCTTTTCAGCATTATAGACAGAACCGTTATACCACACCTAACTACTTTTCAGCATTATAGACAGAACCGTTATACCACACCTAACTGCTTTTCAGCATTATAGACAGAACAATTATACCACACCTAACTGCTTTTCAGCATTATAGACAGAAAATTTATACCACACCTAACTGCTTTTCAGCATTATAGACAGAAAAATTATACCACACCAACTGCTTTTCAGCATTATAGACAGAACAGTTATACCACACCTAACTGCTTTTCAGCATTATAGACAGAAAATTTATACCACACCCAACTGCTCTTCACTGTTATAGACAGAACAGTTATACCACACCTAACTGCTTTTCAGCATTATAGACAGAACAGTTATACCACACCTAACTGCTCTTCACTGTTATAGACAGAACAGTTAAACCACACCTAACTGCTTTTCAGCATTATAGACAGAACAGTTATACCACACCTAACTGCTCTTCACTGTTATAGACAGAACAGTTATACCACACCTAACTGCTTTTCAGCATTATAGACAGAACAATTATACCACACCTAACTGCTTTTCAGCATTATAGACAGAACAATTATACCACACCCAACTGCTTTTCAGCATTATAGACAGAACAATTATACCACACCTAACTGATTTCACTGTTATAGACAGAACAGTTATACCACACCTAACTACTTTTCAGCATTATAGACAGAACAATTATACCACACCTAACTGCTCTTCACTGTTATAGACAGAACAATTATACCACACCTAACTGCTCTTCACTGTTATAGACAGAACAATTATACCACACCTAACTGCTCTTCACTGTTATAGACAGAACAGTTATACCACACCTAACTACTCCTCACTGTTATAGACAGAACAATTATACCACACCTAACTGCTCTTCACTGTTATAGACAGAACAGTTATACCACACCTAACTACTCTTCACTGTTATAGACAGAACAATTATACCACACCTAACTGCTCTTCACTGTTATAGACAGAACAGTTATACCACACCCAACTGCTTTTCAGCATTATAGACAGAACAATTATACCACACCTAACTGCTTTTCAGCATTATAGACAGAACAGTTATACCACACCCAACTGCTTTTCAGCATTATAGACAGAACAGTTATACCACACCTAACTGCTCTTCACTGTTATAGACAGAACCGTTATACCACACCCAACTGCTTTTCAGCATTATAGACAGAACAGTTATACCACACCAAACTACTCTTCACTGTTATAGACAGAACAGTTATACCACACCTAACTGCTTTTCAGCATTATAGACAGAACAGTTATACCACACCTAACTGCTCTTCACTGTTATAGACAGAACAGTTATACCACACCTAACTGCTCTTCACTGTTGTAGACAGAACAGTTATACCACACCTAACTGCTTTTCAGCATTATAGACAGAACAATTATACCACACCCAACTGCTTTTCAGCATTATAGACAGAACAGTTATACCACACCTAACTGCTCTTCACTGTTATAGACAGAACAGTTATACTACACCTAACTGCTCTTCACTGTTATAGACAGAACAGTTATACCACACCTAACTGCTCTTCACTGTTATAGACAGAACAGTTATACCACACCTAACTGCTCTTCACTGTTATAGACAGAACAGTTATACCACACCTAACTGCTCTTCACTGTTATAGACAGAACAGTTATACCACACCTAACTGCTCTTCACTGTTATAGACAGAACAGTTATACCACACCTAACTACTCTTCACTGTTATGGACAGAACAATTATACCACACCTAACTGCTTTTCAGCATTATAGACAGAACAATTATACCACACCTAACTGCTTTTCAGCATTATAGACAGAACAATTATACCACACCTAACTGCTCTTCACTGTTATAGACAGAACAGTTATACCACACCTAACTACTTTTCAGCATTATAGACAGAACAATTATACCACACCTAACTGCTCTTCACTGTTATAGACAGAACAATTATACCACACCTAACTGCTCTTCACTGTTATAGACAGAACAATTATACCACACCTAACTGCTCTTCACTGTTATAGACAGAACAGTTATACCACACCTAACTACTTTTCAGCATTATAGACAGAACCGTTATACCACACCTAACTGCTCTTCACTGTCATAGACAGAACAATTATACCACACCTAACTGCTTTTCAGCATTATAGACAGAACAGTTATACCACACCTAACTGCTCTTCACTATTATAGACAGAACAATTATACCACACCCAACTGCTTTTCACTGTTATAGACAGAACAATTATACCACACCTAACTGCTCTTCACTGTTATAGACAGAACAGTTATACCACACCTAACTGCTTTTCACTGTTATAGACAGAACAATTATACCACACCTAACTGCTCTTCACTGTTATAGACAGAACAATTATACCACACCTAACTGCTCTTCACTGTTATAGACAGAACAATTATACCACACCTAACTGCTCTTCACTGTTATAGACAGAACAATTATACCACACCTAACTGCTCTTCACTGTTATAGACAGAACAATTATACCACACCTAACTGCTTTTCAGCATTATAGACAGAACCGTTATACCACACATAAGTACTCTTCACTGTTATGGACAGAACAGTTATACCACACCTAACTGCTTTTCAGCATTATAGACAGAACCGTTATACCACACCTAACTACTTTTCAGCATTATAGACAGAACCGTTATACCACACCTAACTGCTTTTCAGCATTATAGACAGAACAATTATACCACACCTAACTGCTTTTCAGCATTATAGACAGAAACTTTATACCACACCTAACTGCTTTTCAGCATTATAGACAGAAAATTTATACCACACCAACTGCTTTTCAGCATTATAGACAGAACAGTTATACCACACCTAACTGCTTTTCAGCATTATAGACAGAAAATTTATACCACACCCAACTGCTTTTCAGCATTATAGACAGAACAGTTATACCACACCTTACTGCTTTTCAGCATTATAGACAGAAAATTAATACCACACCCAACTGCTTTTCAGCATTATAGACAGAACAGTTATACCACACCTAACTGCTTTTCAGCATTATAGACAGAACAGTTATACCACACCCAACTGCTTTTCAGCATTATAGACAGAACAGTTATACCACACCTAACTGCTTTTCAGCATTATAGACAGAACAGTTATACCACACCTAACTGCTTTTCAGCATTATAGACAGAACAGTTATACCACACCTAACTGCTTTTCAGCATTATAGACAGAACAGTTATACCACACCCAACTGCTTTTCAGCATTATAGACAGAACAGTTATACCACACCTAACTGCTTTTCAGCATTATAGACAGAACAATTATACCACACCTAACTGCTTTTCAGCATTATAGACAGAACAGTTATACCACACCTAACTGCTTTTCAGCATTATAGACAGAACAGTTATACCACACCTAACTGCTTTTCAGCATTATAGACAGAACAATTATACCACACCTAACTGCTTTTCAGCATTATAGACAGAACAATTATACCACACCTAACTGCTTTTCAGCATTATAGACAGAACAGTTATACCACACCTAAGTGCTCGTCACTGTTATTGACAGAACAGTTATACCACACCTAACTGCTTTTCAGCATTATAGACAGAACAGTTATACCACACCTAACTGCTTTTCAGCATTATAGACAGAACAGTTATACCACACCTAACTGCTTTTCAGCATTATAGACAGAACAATTATACCACACCTAACTGCTTTTCAGCATTATAGACAGAACAATTATACCACACCTAACTCCTTTTCAGCATTATAGACAGAACAGTTATACCACACCTAAGTGCTCTTCACTGTTATTGACAGAACAGTTATACCACACCTAACTGCTTTTCAGCATTATAGACAGAACAATTATACCACACCTAACTGCTTTTCAGCATTATAGACAGAACAATTATACCACACCTAACTGCTTTTCAGCATTATAGACAGAACAGTTATACCACACCCAACTGCTCTTCACTGTTATAGACAGAACAGTTATACCACACCTAACTGCTTTTCAGCATTATAGACAGAACAGTTATACCACACCTAACTGCTCTTCACTGTTATAGACAGAACAGTTATACCACACCTAACTGCTTTTCAGCATTATAGACAGAACAGTTATACCACACCTAACTGCTCTTCACTGTTATAGACAGAACAGTTATACCACACCTAACTGCTTTTCAGCATTATAGACAGAACAATTATACCACACCCAACTGCTTTTCAGCATTATAGACAGAACAGTTATACCACACCTAACTGCTCTTCACTGTTATAGACAGAACAGTTATACCACACCTAACTGCTCTTCACTGTTATAGACAGAACAGTTATACCACACCTAACTGCTCTTCACTGTTATAGACAGAACAGTTATACCACACCTAACTGCTCTTCACCGTTATAGACAGAACAGTTATACCACACCTAACTGCTCTTCACTGTTATAGACAGAACAGTTATACCACACCTAACTGCTCTTCACTGTTATAGACAGAACAGTTATACCACACCTAACTACTCTTCACTGTTATGGACAGAACAATTATACCACACCTAACTGCTTTTCAGCATTATAGACAGAACAATTATACCACACCTAACTGCTTTTAAGCATTATAGACAGAACAATTATACCACACCCAACTGCTTTTCAGCATTATAGACAGAACAATTATACCACACCTAACTGCTCTTCACTGTTATAGACAGAACAGTTATACCACACCTAACTAATTTTCAGCATTATAGACAGAACAATTATACCACACCTAACTGCTCTTCACTGTTATAGACAGAACAATTATACCACACCTAACTGCTCTTCACTGTTATAGACAGAACAATTATACCACACCTAACTGCTCTTCACTGTTATAGACAGAACAGTTATACCACACCTAACTACTTTTCAGCATTATAGACAGAACAGTTATACCACACCTAACTGCTCTTCACTGTCATAGACAGAACAATTATACCACACCTAACTGCTTTTCAGCATTATAGACAGAACAGTTATACCACACCTAACTGCTCTTCACTATTATAGACAGAACAATTATACCACACCCAACTGCTGTTCACTGTTATAGACAGAACAATTATACCACACCTAACTGCTCTTCACTGTTATAGACAGAACAGTTATACCACACCTAACTGCTCTTCACTGTTATAGACAGAACAATTATACCACACCTAACTGCTCTTCACTGTTATAGACAGAACAATTATACCACACCTAACTGCTCTTCACTGTTATAGACAGAACAATTATACCACACCTAACTGCTCTTCACTGTTATAGACAGAACAATTATACCACACCTAACTGCTCTTCACTGTTATAGACAGAACAATTATACCACACCTAACTGCTTTTCAGCATTATAGACAGAACCGTTATACCACACATAAGTACTCTTCACTGTTATGGACAGAACAGTTATACCACACCTAACTGCTTTTCAGCATTATAGACAGAACCGTTATACCACACCTAACTGCTTTTCAGCATTATAGACAGAACAATTATACCACACCTAACTACTTTTCAGCATTATAGACAGAACCGTTATACCACACCTAACTGCTTTTCAGCATTATAGACAGAACCGTTATACCACACCTAACTACTTTTCAGCATTATAGACAGAACCGTTATACCTCACCTAACTGCTTTTCAGCATTATAGACAGAACAATTATACCACACCTAACTGCTTTTCAGCATTATAGACAGAAAATTTATACCACACCTAACTGCTTTTCAGCATTATAGACAGAAACTTTATACCACACCAACTGCTTTTCAGCATTATAGACAGAACAGTTATACCACACCTAACTGCTTTTCAGCATTATAGACAGAAAATTTATACCACACCCAACTGCTTTTCAGCATTATAGACAGAACAGTTATACCACACCTAACTGCTTTTCAGCATTATAGACAGAAAATTTATACCACACCCAACTGCTTTTCAGCATTATAGACAGAACAGTTATACCACACCTAACTGCTTTTCAGCATTATAGACAGAACAGTTATACCACACCTAACTGCTTTTCAGCATTATAGACAGAACAGTTATACCACACCTAACTGCTTTTCAGCATTATAGACAGAACAGTTATACCACACCCAACTGCTTTTCAGCATTATAGACAGAACACTTATACCACACCTAACTGCTTTTCAGCATTATAGACAGAACAATTATACCACACCTAACTGCTTTTCAGCATTATAGACAGAACAGTTATACCACACCTAACTGCTTTTCAGCATTATAGACAGAACAGTTATACCACACCTAACTGCTTTTCAGCATTATAGACAGAACAATTATACCACACCTAACTGCTTTTCAGCATTATAGACAGAACAGTTATACCACACCTAAGTGCTCTTCACTGTTATTGACAGAACAGTTATACCACACCTAACTGCTTTTCAGCATTATAGACAGAACAGTTATACCACACCTAACTGCTTTTCAGCATTATAGACAGAACAGTTATACCACACCTAACTGCTTTTCAGCATTATAGACAGAACAATTATACCACACCTAACTGCTTTTCAGCATTATAGACAGAACAATTATACCACACCTAACTGCTTTTCAGCATTATAGACAGAACAGTTATACCACACCTAAGTGCTCTTCACTGTTATTGACAGAACAGTTATACCACACCTAACTGCTTTTCAGCATTATAGACAGAACAATTATACCACACCTAACTGCTTTTCAGCATTATAGACAGAACAATTATACCACACCTAACTGCTTTTCAGCATTATAGACAGAACAGTTATACCACACCCAACTGCTCTTCACTGTTATAGACAGAACAGTTATACCACACCTAACTGCTTTTCAGCATTATAGACAGAACAGTTATACCACACCTAACTGCTCTTCACTGTTATAGACAGAACAGTTATACCACACCTAACTGCTTTTCAGCATTATAGACAGAACAGTTATACCACACCTAACTGCTCTTCACTGTTATAGACAGAACAGTTATACCACACCTAACTGCTTTTCAGCATTATAGACAGAACAATTATACCACACCCAACTGCTTTTCAGCATTATAGACAGAACAGTTATACCACACCTAACTGCTCTTCACTGTTATAGACAGAACAGTTATACCACACCTAACTGCTCTTCACTGTTATAGACAGAACAGTTATACCACATCTAACTGCTCTTCACTGTTATAGACAGAACAGTTATACCACACCTAACTGCTCTTCACTGTTATAGACAGAACAGTTATACCACACCTAACTGCTCTTCACTGTTATAGACAGAACAGTTATACCACACCTAACTACTCTTCACTGTTATGGACAGAACAATTATACCACACCTAACTGCTTTTCAGCATTATAGACAGAACAATTATACCACACCTAACTGCTTTTCAGCATTATAGACAGAACAATTATACCACACCCAACTGCTTTTCAGCATTATAGACAGAACAATTATACCACACCTAACTGCTTTTCAGCATTATAGACAGAACAGTTATACCACACCTAACTGCTCTTTACTGTTATAGACAGAACAATTATACCACACCTAACTGCTCTTCACTGTTATAGACAGAACAATTATACCACACCTAACTGCTCTTCACTGTTATAGACAGAACAATTATACCACACCTAACTGCTTTTCAGCATTATAGACAGAACAATTATACCACACCTAACTGCTTTTCAGCATTATAGACAGAACAGTTATACCACACCTAACTGCTTTTCAGCATTATAGACAGAACAATTATACCACACCTAACTGCTCTTCACTGTTATAGACAGAACAATTATACCACACCTAACTGCTCTTCACTGTTATAGACAGAACAATTATACCACACCTAACTGCTCTTCACTGTTATAGACAGAACAATTATACCACACCTAACTGCTCTTCACTGTTATAGACAGAACAATTATACCACACCTAACTGCTCTTCACTGTTATAGACAGAACAGTTATACCACACCTAACTGCTCTTCACTGTTATAGACAGAACAATTATACCACACCTAACTACTCTTCACTGTTATAGACAGAACAATTATACCACACCTAACTGCTCTTCACTGTTATAGACAGAACAATTATACCACACCTAACTGCTCTTCACTGTTATAGACAGAACAGTTATACCACACCTAACTGCTTTTCAGCATTATAGACAGAACAATTATACCACACCTAACTGCTTTTCAGCATTATAGACAGAACAGTTATACCACACCTAACTGCTTTTCAGCATTATAGACAGAACAGTTATACCACACCTAACTGCTTTTCAGCATTATAGACAGAACAATTATACCACACCTAACTGCTTTTCAGCATTATAGACAGAACAATTATACCACACCTAACTGCTTTTCAGCATTATAGACAGAACAGTTATACCACACCTAAGTGCTCTTCACTGTTATTGACAGAACAGTTATACCACACCTAACTGCTTTTCAGCATTATAGACAGAACAGTTATACCACACCTAACTGCTTTTCAGCATTATAGACAGAACAGTTATACCACACCTAACTGCTTTTCAGCATTATAGACAGAACAATTATACCACACCTAACTGCTTTTCAGCATTATAGACAGAACAATTATACCACACCTAACTCCTTTTCAGCATTATAGACAGAACAGTTATACCACACCTAAGTGCTCTTCACTGTTATTGACAGAACAGTTATACCACACCTAACTGCTTTTCAGCATTATAGACAGAACAATTATACCACACCTAACTGCTTTTCAGTATTATAGACAGAACAATTATACCACACCTAACTGCTTTTCAGCATTATAGACAGAACAGTTATACCACACCCAACTGCTCTTCACTGTTATAGACAGAACAGTTATACCACACCTAACTGCTTTTCAGCATTATAGACAGAACAGTTATACCACACCTAACTGCTCTTCACTGTTATAGACAGAACAGTTATACCACACCTAACTGCTTTTCAGCATTATAGACAGAACAGTTATACCACACCTAACTGCTCTTCACTGTTATAGACAGAACAGTTATACCACACCTAACTGCTTTTCAGCATTATAGACAGAACAATTATACCACACCCAACTGCTTTTCAGCATTATAGACAGAACAGTTATACCACACCTAACTGCTCTTCACTGTTATAGACAGAACAGTTATACCACACCTAACTGCTCTTCACTGTTATAGACAGAACAGTTATACCACACCTAACTGCTCTTCACTGTTATAGACAGAACAGTTATACCACACCTAACTGCTCTTCACTGTTATAGACAGAACAGTTATACCACACCTAACTGCTCTTCACTGTTATAGACAGAACAATTATACCACACCTAACTGCTCTTCACTGTTATAGACAGAACAATTATACCACACCTAACTGCTTTTCAGCATTATAGACAGAACAATTATACCACACCTAACTGCTTTTCAGCATTATAGACAGAACAGTTATACCACACCTAACTGCTTTTCAGCATTATAGACAGAACAATTATACCACACCTAACTGCTCTTCACTGTTATAGACAGAACAATTATACCACACCTAACTGCTCTTCACTGTTATAGACAGAACAATTATACCACACCTAACTGCTCTTCACTGTTATAGACAGAACAATTATACCACACCTAACTGCTCTTCACTGTTATAGACAGAACAATTATACCACACCTAACTGCTCTTCACTGTTATAGACAGAGCAGTTATACCACACCTAACTGCTCTTCACTGTTATAGACAGAACAATTATACCACACCTAACTACTCTTCACTGTTATAGACAGAACAATTATAACACACCTAACTGCTCTTCACTGTTATAGACAGAACAATTATACCACACCTAACTGCTCTTCACTGTTATAGACAGAACAGTTATACCACACCTAACTGCTCTTCACTGTTATAGACAGAACAGTTATACCACACCTAACTGCTTTTCAGCATTATAGACAGAACAATTATACCACACCTAACTGCTCTTCACTGTTATAGACAGAACAATTATACCACACCTAACTACTCTTCACTGTTATAGACAGAACAATTATACCACACCTAACTGCTCTTCACTGTTATAGACAGAACAGTTATACCACACCTAACTACTTTTCAGCATTATAGACAGAACAATTATACCACACCTAACTGCTCTTCACTGTTATTGACAGAACAGTTTACCACACCTAACTGCTTTTCAGCATTATAGACAGAACAGTTATACCACACCTAACTACTCTTCACTGTTATAGACAGAACAGTTATACCACACCTAACTACTTTTCAGCATTATAGACAGAACAATTATACCACACCTAACTACTCTTCACTGTTATAGACAGAACAGTTATACCACACCTAACTACTTTTCAGCATTATAGACAGAACAATTATACCACACCTAACTACTCTTCACTGTTATAGACAGAACAGTTATACCACACCTAACTACTTTTCAGCATTATAGACAGAACAATTATACCACACCTAACTACTCTTCACTGTTATAGACAGAACAGTTATACCACACCTAACTGCTCTTCACTGTTATAGACAGAACAATTATACCACACCTAACTACTCTTCACTGTTATAGACAGAACAATTATACCACACCTAACTGCTCTTCACTGTTATAGACAGAACAGTTATACCACACCTAACTGCTCTTCACTGTTATAGACAGAACAGTTATACCACACCTAACTGCTCTTCACTGTTATAGACAGAACAATTATACCACATCTAACCGCTCTTCACTGTTATAGACAGAACAGTTATACCACACCTAACTGCTCTTCACTGTTATAGACAGAACAGTTATACCACACCTAACTACTCTTCACTGTTATAGACAGAACAGTTATACCACACCTAACTGCTCTTCACTGTTATAGACAGAACAGTTATACCACACCTAACTACTCTTCACTGTTATAGACAGAACAATTATACCACACCTAACTGCTCTTCACTGTTATAGACAGAACAGTTATACCACACCTAACTGCTCATCACTGTTATAGACAGAACAGTTATACCACACCTAACTGCTCTTCACTGTTATAGACAGAACAATTATACCACACCTAACTGCTCTTCACTGTTATAGACAGAACAGTTATACCACACCTAACTGCTCTTCACTGTTATAGACAGAACAGTTATACCACACCTAACTACTCTTCACTGTTATAGACAGAACAATTATACCACACCTAACTGCTCTTCACTGTTATAGACAGAACAGTTATACCACACCTAACTGCTCTTCACTGTTATAGACAGAACAATTATACCACACCTAACTGCTCTTCACTGTTATAGACAGAACAATTATACCACACCTAACTGCTCTTCACTGTTATAGACAGAACAATTATACCACACCTAACTGCTCTTCACTGTTATAGACAGAACAATTATACCACACCTAACTGCTCTTCACTGTTATAGACAGAACAATTATACCACACCTAACCACTCTTCACTGTTATAGACAGAACAATTATACCACAACTAACTACTCTTCACTGTTATAGACAGAACAATTATAACACACCTAACTGCTCTTCACTGTTATAGACAGAACAATTACACCACACCTAACTGCTCTTCACTGTTATAGACAGAACAGTTATACCACACCTAACTGCTTTTCAGCATTATAGACAGAACAATTATACCACACCGAACTACTCTTCACTGTTATAGACAGAACAGTTATACCACACCTAACTACTTTTCAGCATTATAGACAGAACAATTATATCACACCTAACTGCTCTTCACTGTTATAGACAGAACAATTATACCACACCTAACTGCTCTTCACTGTTATAGACAGAACAATTATACCACACCTAACTGCTCTTCACTGTTATAGACAGAACAGTTATACCACACCTATCTACTTTTCAGCATTATAGACAGAACAGTTATACCACACCTAACTGCTTTTCAGCATTATAGACAGAACAATTATACCACACCTAACTGCTTTTCAGCATTATAGACAGAACAGTTATACCACACCCAACTGCTTTTCAGCATTATAGACAGAACAGTTATACCACACCTAACTGCTCTTCACTGTTATAGACAGAACCGTTATACCACACCCAACTGCTTTTCAGCATTATAGACAGAACAGTTATACCACACCTAACTACTCTTCACTGTTATAGACAGAACAGTTATACCACACCTAACTGCTTTTCAGCATTATAGACAGAACAGTTATACCACACCTAACTACTCTTCACTGTTATAGACAGAACAGTTATACCACACCTAACTGCTCTTCACTGTTATAGACAGAACAGTTATACCACACCTAACTACTTTTCAGCATTATAGACAGAACAGTTATACCACACCTAACTACTCTTCACTGTTATAGACAGAACAGTTATACCACACCTAACTACTCTTCACTGTTATAGACAGAACAGTTATACCACACCTAACTGCTCTTCACTGTTATAGACAGAACAATTACACCACACCTAACTGCTCTTCACTGTTATAGACAGAACAATTATACCACACCTAACTGCTCTTCACTGTTATAGACAGAACAGTTATACCACACCTAACTGCTTTTCAGCATTATAGACAGAACAATTATACCACACCGAACTACTCTTCACTGTTATAGACAGAACAATTATACCACACCTAACTGCTCTTCACTGTTATAGACAGAACAATTATACCACACCTAACTGCTCTTCACTGTTATAGACAGAACAATTATACCACACCTAACTGCTCTTCACTGTTATAGACAGAAAAATTATACCACACCTAACTGCTCTTCACTGTTATAGACAGAACAATTATACCACACCTAACTGCTCTTCACTGTTATAGACAGAACAATTATACCACACCTAACTGCTCTTCACTGTTATAGACAGAACAATTATACCACACCTAACTGCTCTTCACTGTTATAGACAGAAAAATTATACCACACCTAACTGCTCTTCACTGTTATAGACAGAACAATTATACCACACCTAACTGCTCTTCACTGTTATAGACAGAACAGTTATACCACACCTAACTACTTTTCAGCATTATAGACAGAACAGTTATACCACACCTAACTGCTCTTCACTGTTATAGACAGAACAATTATACCACACCTAACTGTTCTTCACTGTTATAGACAGAACAATTATACCACACCTAACTGCTCTTCACTGTTATAGACAGAACAATTATACCACACCTAACTGCTTTTCACTGTTATAGACAGAACAGTTATACCACACCTAACTGCTTTTCAGCATTATAGACAGAACAGTTATACCACACCTAACTGCTCTTCACTATTATAGACAGAACAATTATACCACACCCAACTGCTTTTCACTGTTATAGACAGAACAATTATACCACACCTAACTGCTCTTCACTGTTATAGACAGAACAGTTATACCACACCTAACTGCTCTTCACTGTTATAGACAGAACATTTATACCACACCTAACTGCTCTTCACTGTTATAGACAGAACAATTATACCACACCTAACTGCTCTTCACTGTTATAGACAGAACAATTATACCACACCTAACTGCTCTTCACTGTTATAGACAGAACAATTATACCACACCTAACTGCTCTTCACTGTTATAGACAGAACAATTATACCACACCTAACTGCTTTTCAGCATTATAGACAGAACCGTTATACCACACATAAGTACTCTTCACTGTTATGGACAGAACAGTTATACCACACCTAACTGCTTTTCAGCATTATAGACAGAACCGTTATACCACACCTAACTACTTTTCAGCATTATAGACAGAACCGTTATACCACACCTAACTGCTTTTCAGCATTATAGACAGAACAATTATACCACACCTAACTGCTTTTCAGCATTATAGACAGAAAATTTATACCACACCTAACTGCTTTTCAGCATTATAGACAGAAAATTTATACCACACCAACTGCTTTTCAGCATTATAGACAGAACAGTTATACCACACCTAACTGCTTTTCAGCATTATAGACAGAAAATTTATACCACACCCAACTGCTTTTCAGCATTATAGACAGAACAGTTATACCACACCTAACTGCTTTTCAGCATTATAGACAGAAAATTTATACCACACCCAACTGCTTTTCAGCATTATAGACAGAACAGTTATACCACACCTAACTGCTTTTCAGCATTATAGACAGAACAGTTATACCACACCTAACTGCTTTTCAGCATTATAGACAGAACAGTTATACCACACCTAACTGCTTTTCAGCATTATAGACAGAACAGTTATACCACACCCAACTGCTTTTCAGCATTATAGACAGAACAGTTATACCACACCTAACTGCTTTTCAGCATTATAGACAGAACAGTTATACCACACCTAACTGCTTTTCAGCATTATAGACAGAACAGTTATACCACACCTAACTGCTTTTCAGCATTATAGACAGAACAATTATACCACACCTAACTGCTTTTCAGCATTATAGACAGAACAATTATACCACACCTAACTGCTTTTCAGCATTATAGACAGAACAGTTATACCACACCTAAGTGCTCTTCACTGTTATTGACGGAACAGTTATACCACACCTAACTGCTTTTCAGCATTATAGACAGAACAATTATACCACACCTAACTGCTTTTCAGCATTATAGACAGAACAGTTATACCACACCCAACTGCTCTTCACTGTTATAGACAGAACAGTTATACCACACCTAACTGCTTTTCAGCATTATAGACAGAACAGTTATACCACACCTAACTGCTCTTCACTGTTATAGACAGAACAGTTATACCACACCTAACTGCTTTTCAGCATTATAGACAGAACAGTTATACCACACCTAACTGCTCTTCACTGTTATAGACAGAACAGTTATACCACACCTAACTGCTTTTCAGCATTATAGACAGAACAATTATACCACACCCAACTGCTTTTCAGCATTATAGACAGAACAGTTATACCACACCTAACTGCTCTTCACTGTTATAGACAGAACAGTTATACCACACCTAACTGCTCTTCACTGTTATAGACAGAACAGTTATACCACACCTAACTGCTCTTCACTGTTATAGACAGAACAGTTATACCACACCTAACTGCTCTTCACCGTTATAGACAGAACAGTTATACCACACCTAACTGCTCTTCACTGTTATAGACAGAACAGTTATACCACACCTAACTGCTCTTCACTGTTATAGACAGAACAGTTATACCACACCTAACTACTCTTCACTGTTATGGACAGAACAATTATACCACACCTAACTGCTTTTCAGCATTATAGACAGAACAATTATACCACACCTAACTGCTTTTAAGCATTATAGACAGAACAATTATACCACACCCAACTGCTTTTCAGCATTATAGACAGAACAATTATACCACACCTAACTGCTCTTCACTGTTATAGACAGAACAGTTATACCACACCTAACTAATTTTCAGCATTATAGACAGAACAATTATACCACACCTAACTGCTCTTCACTGTTATAGACAGAACAATTATACCACACCTAACTGCTCTTCACTGTTATAGACAGAACAATTATACCACACCTAACTGCTCTTCACTGTTATAGACAGAACAGTTATACCACACCTAACTACTTTTCAGCATTATAGACAGAACAGTTATACCACACCTAACTGCTCTTCACTGTCATAGACAGAACAATTATACCACACCTAACTGCTTTTCAGCATTATAGACAGAACAGTTATACCACACCTAACTGCTCTTCACTATTATAGACAGAACAATTATACCACACCCAACTGCTGTTCACTGTTATAGACAGAACAATTATACCACACCTAACTGCTCTTCACTGTTATAGACAGAACAGTTATACCACACCTAACTGCTCTTCACTGTTATAGACAGAACAATTATACCACACCTAACTGCTCTTCACTGTTATAGACAGAACAATTATACCACACCTAACTGCTCTTCACTGTTATAGACAGAACAATTATACCACACCTAACTGCTCTTCACTGTTATAGACAGAACAATTATATCACACCTAACTGCTCTTCACTGTTATAGACAGAACAATTATACCACACCTAACTGCTTTTCAGCATTATAGACAGAACCGTTATACCACACATAAGTACTCTTCACTGTTATGGACAGAACAGTTATACCACACCTTACTGCTTTTCAGCATTATAGACAGAACCGTTATACCACACCTAACTGCTTTTCAGCATTATAGACAGAACAATTATACCACACCTAACTACTTTTCAGCATTATAGACAGAACCGTTATACCACACCTAACTGCTTTTCAGCATTATAGACAGAACCGTTATACCACACCTAACTACTTTTCAGCATTATAGACAGAACCGTTATACCACACCTAACTGCTTTTCAGCATTATAGACAGAACAATTATACCACACCTAACTGCTTTTCAGCATTATAGACAGAAAATTTATACCACACCTAACTGCTTTTCAGCATTATAGACAGAAACTTTATACCACACCAACTGCTTTTCAGCATTATAGACAGAACAGTTATACCACACCTAACTGCTTTTCAGCATTATAGACAGAAAATTTATACCACACCCAACTGCTTTTCAGCATTATAGACAGAACAGTTATACCACACCTAACTGCTTTTCAGCATTATAGACAGAAAATTTATACCACACCCAACTGCTTTTCAGCATTATAGACAGAACAGTTATACCACACCTAACTGCTTTTCAGCATTATAGACAGAACAGTTATACCACACCTAACTGCTTTTCAGCATTATAGACAGAACAGTTATACCACACCTAACTGCTTTTCAGCATTATAGACAGAACAGTTATACCACACCCAACTGCTTTTCAGCATTATAGACAGAACACTTATACCACACCTAACTGCTTTTCAGCATTATAGACAGAACAATTATACCACACCTAACTGCTTTTCAGCATTATAGACAGAACAGTTATACCACACCTAACTGCTTTTCAGCATTATAGACAGAACAGTTATACCACACCTAACTGCTTTTCAGCATTATAGACAGAACAATTATACCACACCTAACTGCTTTTCAGCATTATAGACAGAACAGTTATACCACACCTAAGTGCTCTTCACTGTTATTGACAGAACAGTTATACCACACCTAACTGCTTTTCAGCATTATAGACAGAACAGTTATACCACACCTAACTGCTTTTCAGCATTATAGACAGAACAGTTATACCACACCTAACTGCTTTTCAGCATTATAGACAGAACAATTATACCACACCTAACTGCTTTTCAGCATTATAGACAGAACAATTATACCACACCTAACTGCTTTTCAGCATTATAGACAGAACAGTTATACCACACCTAAGTGCTCTTCACTGTTATTGACAGAACAGTTATACCACACCTAACTGCTTTTCAGCATTATAGACAGAACAATTATACCACACCTAACTGCTTTTCAGCATTATAGACAGAACAATTATACCACACCTAACTGCTTTTCAGCATTATAGACAGAACAGTTATACCACACCCAACTGCTCTTCACTGTTATAGACAGAACAGTTATACCACACCTAACTGCTTTTCAGCATTATAGACAGAACAGTTATACCACACCTAACTGCTCTTCACTGTTATAGACAGAACAGTTATACCACACCTAACTGCTTTTCAGCATTATAGACAGAACAGTTATACCACACCTAACTGCTCTTCACTGTTATAGACAGAACAGTTATACCACACCTAACTGCTTTTCAGCATTATAGACAGAACAATTATACCACACCCAACTGCTTTTCAGCATTATAGACAGAACAGTTATACCACACCTAACTGCTCTTCACTGTTATAGACAGAACAGTTATACCACACCTAACTGCTCTTCACTGTTATAGACAGAACAGTTATACCACACCTAACTGCTCTTCACTGTTATAGACAGAACAGTTATACCACACCTAACTGCTCTTCACTGTTATAGACAGAACAGTTATACCACACCTAACTGCTCTTCACTGTTATAGACAGAACAGTTATACCACACCTAACTACTCTTCACTGTTATGGACAGAACAATTATACCACACCTAACTGCTTTTCAGCATTATAGACAGAACAATTATACCACACCTAACTGCTTTTCAGCATTATAGACAGAACAATTATACCACACCCAACTGCTTTTCAGCATTATAGACAGAACAATTATACCACACCTAACTGCTTTTCAGCATTATAGACAGAACAGTTATACCACACCTAACTGCTCTTTACTGTTATAGACAGAACAATTATACCACACCTAACTGCTCTTCACTGTTATAGACAGAACAATTATACCACACCTAACTGCTCTTCACTGTTATAGACAGAACAATTATACCACACCTAACTGCTTTTCAGCATTATAGACAGAACAATTATACCACACCTAACTGCTTTTCAGCATTATAGACAGAACAGTTATACCACACCTAACTGCTTTTCAGCATTATAGACAGAACAATTATACCACACCTAACTGCTCTTCACTGTTATAGACAGAACAATTATACCACACCTAACTGCTCTTCACTGTTATAGACAGAACAATTATACCACACCTAACTGCTCTTCACTGTTATAGACAGAACAATTATACCACACCTAACTGCTCTTCACTGTTATAGACAGAACAATTATACCACACCTAACTGCTCTTCACTGTTATAGACAGAACAGTTATACCACACCTAACTGCTCTTCACTGTTATAGACAGAACAATTATACCACACCTAACTACTCTTCACTGTTATAGACAGAACAATTATACCACACCTAACTGCTCTTCACTGTTATAGACAGAACAATTATACCACACCTAACTGCTCTTCACTGTTATAGACAGAACAGTTATACCACACCTAACTGCTCTTCACTGTTATAGACAGAACAGTTATACCACACCTAACTGCTTTTCAGCATTATAGACAGAACAATTATACCACACCTAACTGCTCTTCACTGTTATAGACAGAACAATTATACCACACCTAACTACTCTTCACTGTTATAGACAGAACAATTATACCACACCTAACTGCTCTTCACTGTTATAGACAGAACAGTTATACCACACCTAACTACTTTTCAGCATTATAGACAGAACAATTATACCACACCTAACTGCTCTTCACTGTTATTGACACAACAGTTATACCACACCTAACTGCTTTTCAGCATTATAGACAGAACAGTTATACCACACCTAACTACTCTTCACTGTTATAGACAGAACAGTTATACCACACCTAACTACTTTTCAGCATTATAGACAGAACAATTATACCACACCTAACTACTCTTCACTGTTATAGACAGAACAGTTATACCACACCTAACTACTTTTCAGCATTATAGACAGAACAATTATACCACACCTAACTACTCTTCACTGTTATAGACAGAACAGTTATACCACACCTAACTGCTCTTCACTGTTATAGACAGAACAATTATACCACATCTAACCGCTCTTCACTGTTATAGACAGAACAGTTATACCACACCTAACTGCTCTTCACTGTTATAGACAGAACAGTTATACCACACCTAACTACTCTTCACTGTTATAGACAGAACAGTTATACCACACCTAACTGCTCTTCACTGTTATAGACAGAACAGTTATACCACACCTAACTACTCTTCACTGTTATAGACAGAACAATTATACCACACCTAACTGCTCTTCACTGTTATAGACAGAACAGTTATACCACACCTAACTGCTCTTCACTGTTATAGACAGAACAATTATACCACACCTAACTGCTCTTCACTGTTATAGACAGAACAATTATACCACACCTAACTGCTCTTCACTGTTATAGACAGAACAATTATACCACACCTAACTGCTCTTCACTGTTATAGACAGAACAATTATACCACACCTAACCACTCTTCACTGTTATAGACAGAACAATTATACCACACCTAACTGCTTTTCAGCATTATAGACAGAACAATTATACCACACCGAACTACTCTTCACTGTTATAGACAGAACAGTTATACCACACCTAACTACTTTTCAGCATTATAGACAGAACAATTATATCACACCTAACTGCTCTTCACTGTTATAGACAGAACAGTTATACCACACCTAACTGCTTTTCAGCATTATAGACAGAACAATTATACCACACCGAACTACTCTTCACTGTTATAGACAGAACAGTTATACCACACCTAACTACTTTTCAGCATTATAGACAGAACAATTATATCACACCTAACTGCTCTTCACTGTTATAGACAGAACAATTATACCACACCTAACTGCTCTTCACTGTTATAGACAGAACAATTATACCACACCTAACTGCTCTTCACTGTTATAGACAGAACAATTATACCACACCTAACCACTCTTCACTGTTATAGACAGAACAATTATACCACACCTAACTACTCTTCACTGTTATAGACAGAACAATTATAACACACCTAACTGCTCTTCACTGTTATAGACAGAACAATTACACCACACCTAACTGCTCTTCACTGTTATAGACAGAACAATTATACCACACCTAACTGCTCTTCACTGTTATAGACAGAACAGTTATACCACACCTAACTGCTTTTCAGCATTATAGACAGAACAATTATACCACACCGAACTACTCTTCACTGTTATAGACAGAACAATTATACCACACCTAACTGCTCTTCACTGTTATAGACAGAACAGTTATACCACACCTAACTACTCTTCACTGTTATAGACAGAACAGTTATACCACACCTAACTGCTCTTCACTGTTATAGACAGAACAATTACACCACACCTAACTGCTCTTCACTGTTATAGACAGAACAATTATACCACACCTAACTGCTCTTCACTGTTATAGACAGAACAGTTATACCACACCTAACTGCTTTTCAGCATTATAGACAGAACAATTAGACCACACCGAACTACTCTTCACTGTTATAGACAGAACAATTATACCACACCTAACTGCTCTTCACTGTTATAGACAGAACAATTATACCACAACCAACTGCTCTTCACTGTTATAGACAGAACAATTATACCACACCTAACTGCTCTTCACTGTTATAGACAGAACAGTTATACCACACCTATCTACTTTTCAGCATTATAGACAGAACAGTTATACCACACCTAACTGCTTTTCAGCATTATAGACAGAACAATTATACCACACCTAACTACTTTTCAGCATTATAGACAGAACAGTTATACCACACCTAACTACTCTTCACTGTTATAGACAGAACAGTTATACCACACCTAACTACTCTTCACTGTTATAGACAGAACAGTTATACCACACCTAACTGCTCTTCACTGTTATAGACAGAACAATTACACCACACCTAACTGCTCTTCGCTGTTATAGACAGAACAATTATACCACACCTAACTGCTCTTCACTGTTATAGACAGAACAGTTATACCACACCTAACTGCTTTTCAGCATTATAGACAGAACAATTATACCACACCGAACTACTCTTCACTGTTATAGACAGAACAATTATACCACACCTAACTGCTCTTCACTGTTATAGACAGAACAGTTATACCACACCTAACTACTCTTCACTGTTATAGACAGAACAGTTATACCACACCTAACTGCTCTTCACTGTTATAGACAGAACAATTACACCACACCTAACTGCTCTTCACTGTTATAGACAGAACAATTATACCACACCTAACTGCTCTTCACTGTTATAGACAGAACAGTTATACCACACCTAACTGCTTTTCAGCATTATAGACAGAACAATTATACCACACCGAACTACTCTTCACTGTTATAGACAGAACAATTATACCACACCTAACTGCTCTTCACTGTTATAGACAGAACAATTATACCACACCTAACTGCTCTTCACTGTTATAGACAGAACAATTATACCACACCTAACTGCTCTTCACTGTTATAGACAGAAAAATTATACCACACCTAACTGCTCTTCACTGTTATAGACAGAACAATTATACCACACCTAACTGCTCTTCACTGTTATAGACAGAACAGTTATACCACACCTAACTACTTTTCAGCATTATAGACAGAACAGTTATACCACACCTAACTGCTCTTCACTGTTATAGACAGAACAATTATACCACACCTAACTGCTCTTCACTGTTATAGACAGAACAATTATACCACACCTAACTGCTCTTCACTGTTATAGACAGAACAATTATACCACACCTAACTGCTTTTCACTGTTATAGACAGAACAGTTATACCACACCTAACTGCTTTTCAGCATTATAGACAGAACAGTTATACCACACCTAACTGCTCTTCACTATTATAGACAGAACAATTATACCACACCCAACTGCTTTTCACTGTTATAGACAGAACAATTATACCACACCTAACTGCTCTTCACTGTTATAGACAGAACAGTTATACCACACCTAACTGCTCTTCACTGTTATAGACAGAACATTTATACCACACCTAACTGCTCTTCACTGTTATAGACAGAACAATTATACCACACCTAACTGCTCTTCACTGTTATAGACAGAACAATTATACCACACCTAACTGCTCTTCACTGTTATAGACAGAACAATTATACCACACCTAACTGCTCTTCACTGTTATAGACAGAACAATTATACCACACCTAACTGCTTTTCAGCATTATAGACAGAACCGTTATACCACACATAAGTACTCTTCACTGTTATGGACAGAACAGTTATACCACACCTAACTGCTTTTCAGCATTATAGACAGAACCGTTATACCACACCTAACTACTTTTCAGCATTATAGACAGAACCGTTATACCACACCTAACTGCTTTTCAGCATTATAGACAGAACAATTATACCACACCTAACTGCTTTTCAGCATTATAGACAGAAAATTTATACCACACCTAACTGCTTTTCAGCATTATAGACAGAAAATTTATACCACACCAACTGCTTTTCAGCATTATAGACAGAACAGTTATACCACACCTAACTGCTTTTCAGCATTATAGACAGAAAATTTATACCACACCCAACTGCTTTTCAGCATTATAGACAGAACAGTTATACCACACCTAACTGCTTTTCAGCATTATAGACAGAAAATTTATACCACACCCAACTGCTTTTCAGCATTATAGACAGAACAGTTATACCACACCTAACTGCTTTTCAGCATTATAGACAGAACAGTTATACCACACCTAACTGCTTTTCAGCATTATAGACAGAACAGTTATACCACACCTAACTGCTTTTCAGCATTATAGACAGAACAGTTATACCACACCCAACTGCTTTTCAGCATTATAGACAGAACAGTTATACCACACCTAACTGCTTTTCAGCATTATAGACAGAACAGTTATACCACACCTAACTGCTTTTCAGCATTATAGACAGAACAGTTATACCACACCTAACTGCTTTTCAGCATTATAGACAGAACAATTATACCACACCTAACTGCTTTTCAGCATTATAGACAGAACAATTATACCACACCTAACTGCTTTTCAGCATTATAGACAGAACAGTTATACCACACCTAAGTGCTCTTCACTGTTATTGACGGAACAGTTATACCACACCTAACTGCTTTTCAGCATTATAGACAGAACAATTATACCACACCTAACTGCTTTTCAGCATTATAGACAGAACAGTTATACCACACCCAACTGCTCTTCACTGTTATAGACAGAACAGTTATACCACACCTAACTGCTTTTCAGCATTATAGACAGAACAGTTATACCACACCTAACTGCTCTTCACTGTTATAGACAGAACAGTTATACCACACCTAACTGCTTTTCAGCATTATAGACAGAACAGTTATACCACACCTAACTGCTCTTCACTGTTATAGACAGAACAGTTATACCACACCTAACTGCTTTTCAGCATTATAGACAGAACAATTATACCACACCCAAATGCTTTTCAGCATTATAGACAGAACAGTTATACCACACCTAACTGCTCTTCACTGTTATAGACAGAACAGTTATACCACACCTAACTGCTCTTCACTGTTATAGACAGAACAGTTATACCACACCTAACTGCTCTTCACTGTTATAGACAGAACAGTTATACCACACCTAACTGCTCTTCACTGTTATAGACAGAACAGTTATACCACACCTAACTGCTCTTCACTGTTATAGACAGAACAGTTATACCACACCTAACTACTCTTCACTGTTATGGACAGAACAATTATACCACACCTAACTGCTTTTCAGCATTATAGACAGAACAATTATACCACACCTAACTGCTTTTCAGCATTATAGACAGAACAATTATACCACACCCAACTGCTTTTCAGCATTATAGACAGAACAATTATACCACACCTAACTGCTCTTCACTGTTATAGACAGAACAGTTATACCACACCTAACTAATTTTCAGCATTATAGACAGAACAATTATACCACACCTAACTGCTCTTCACTGTTATAGACAGAACAATTATACCACACCTAACTGCTCTTCACTGTTATAGACAGAACAATTATACCACACCTAACTGCTCTTCACTGTTATAGACAGAACAGTTATACCACACCTAACTACTTTTCAGCATTATGGACAGAACAGTTATACCACACCTAACTGCTCTTCACTGTCATAGACAGAACAATTATACCACACCTAACTGCTTTTCAGCATTATAGACAGAACAGTTATACCACACCTAACTGCTCTTCACTATTATAGACAGAACAATTATACCACACCCAACTGCTTTTCACTGTTATAGACAGAACAATTATACCACACCTAACTGCTCTTCACTGTTATAGACAGAACAGTTATACCACACCTAACTGCTCTTCACTGTTATAGACAGAACAATTATACCACACCTAACTGCTCTTCACTGTTATAGACAGAACAATTATACCACACCTAACTGCTCTTCACTGTTATAGACAGAACAATTATACCACACCTAACTGCTCTTCACTGTTATAGACAGAACAATTATACCACACCTAACTGCTCTTCACTGTTATAGACAGAACAATTATACCACACCTAACTGCTTTTCAGCATTATAGACAGAACAATTATACCACACCTAACTGCTTTTCACTGTTATAGACAGAACAATTATACCACACCTAACTGCTTTTCAGCATTATAGACAGAACAATTATACCACACCTAAGTGCTCTTCACTGTTATAGACAGAACAATTATACCACACCTAACTGCTTTTCAGCATTATAGACAGAACAATTATACCACACCTAACTGCTTTTCACTGTTATAGACAGAACAATTATACCACACCTAACTGCTTTTCAGCATTATAGACAGAACAATTATACCACACTTAACTGCTTTTCACTGTTATAGACAGAACAATTATACCACACCTAACTGCTTTTCACTGTTATAGACAGAACAATTATACCACACCTAACTGCTTTTCAGCATTATAGACAGAACAATTATACCACACCTAAGTGCTCTTCACTGTTATAGACAGAACAATTATACCACACCTAACTGCTTTTCAGCATTATAGACAGAACAATTATACCACACCTAACTGCTTTTCAGCATTATAGACAGAACAATTATACCACACCTAACTGCTTTTCAGCATTATAGACAGAACAATTATACCACACCTAAGTGCTCTTCACTGTTATAGACAGAACAATTATACCACACCTAACTGCTTTTCACCATTATAGACAGAACAATTATACCACACCTAAGTGCTCTTCACTGTTATAGACAGAACAATTATACCACACCTAACTGCTTTTCAGCATTATAGACAGAACAATTATACCACACCTAACTGCTTTTCAGCATTATAGACAGAACAATTATACCACACCTAAGTGCTCTTCACTGTTATAGACAGAACAATTATACCACACCTAACTGCTTTTCAGCATTATAGACAGAACAATTATACCACACCTAAGTGCTCTTCACTGTTATAGACAGAACAATTATACCACACCTAACTGCTTTTCAGCATTATAGACAGAACAATTATACCACACCTAACTGCTTTTCAGCATTATAGACAGAACAGTTATACCACACCCAACTGCTCTTCACTGTTATAGACAGAACAGTTATACCACACCTAACTGCTTTTCAGCATTATAGACAGAACAATTATACCACACCCAACTGCTCTTCACTGTTATAGACAGAACAATTATACCACACCTAACTGCTTTTCAGCATTATAGACAGAACAGTTATACCACACCCAACTGCTCTTCACTGTTATAGACAGAACAGTTATACCACACCTAACTGCTTTTCAGCATTATAGACAGAACAATTATACCACACCCAACTGCTCTTCACTGTTATAGACAGAACAATTATACCACACCTAACTGCTTTTCAGCATTATAGACAGAACAATTATACCACACCCAACTGCTCTTCACTGTTATAGACAGAACAATTATACCACACCCAACTGCTCTTCACTGTTATAGACAGAACAATTATACCACACCCAACTGCTCTTCACTGTTATAGACAGAACAATTATACCACACCCAACTGCTCTTCACTGTTATAGACAGAACAATTATACCACACCCAACTGCTCTTCACTGTTATAGACAGAACAATTATACCACACCCAACTGCTCTTCACTGTTATAGACAGAACAATTATACCACACCCAACTGCTTTTCAGCATTATAGACAGAACAATTATACCACACCCAACTGCTCTTCACTGTTATAGACAGAACAATTATACCACACCCAACTGCTCTTCACTGTTATAGACAGAACAATTATACCACACCCAACTGCTTTTCAGCATTATAGACAGAACAGTTATACCACACCCAAATGCTTTTCAGCATTATAGACAGAACAGTTATACCACACCCAACTGCTTTTCAGCATTATAGACAGAACAATTATACCACACCCAACTGCTTTTCAGCATTATAGACAAAACAGTTATACCACACCTAACTGCTTTTCAGCATTATAGACAGAACAGTTATACCACACCTAACTGCTTTTCAGCATTATAGACAGAACAATTATACCACACCCAACTGCTTTTCAGCATTATAGACAGAACAATTATACCACACCCAACTGCTTTTCAGCATTATAGACAGAACAGTTATACCACACCTAACTGCTTTTCAGCATTATAGACAGAACAGTTATACCACACCCAACTGCTTTTCAGCATTATAGACAGAACAATTATACCACACCTAACTGCTCTTCACTGTTATAGACAGAACAATTATACCACACCTAACTGCTCTTCACTGCTATAGACAGAACAATTATACCACACCTAACTGCTCTTCACTGTTATAGACAGAACAGTTATACCACACCTAACTACTTTTCAGCATTATAGACAGAACAGTTATACCACACCTAACTACTCTTCACTGTTATAGACAGAACAGTTATACCACACCTAACTGCTCTTCACTGTTATAGACAGAACAATTATACCACACCTAACTGCTCTTCACTGTTATAGACAGAACAGTTATACCACACCTAACTACTCTTCACTGTTATAGACAGAACAGTTATACCACACCTAACTACTCTTCACTGTTATAGACAGAACAGTTATACCACACCTAACTGCTCTTCACTGTTATAGACAGAACAGTTATACCACACCTAACTACTCTTCACTGTTATAGACAGAACAGTTATACCACACCTAACTACTCTTCACTGTTATAGACAGAACAATTATACCACACCTAACTGCTCTTCACTGTTATAGACAGAACAATTATACCACACCTAACTACTCTTCACTGTTATAGACAGAACAGTTATACCACACCTAACTACTCTTCACTGTTATAGACAGAACAGTTATACCACACCTAACTGCTCTTCACTGTTATAGACAGAACAGTTATACCACACCTAACTACTCTTCAATGTTATAGACAGAACAATTATACCACACGTAACTGCTCTTCACTGTTATAGACAGAACAGTTATACCACACCCAACTGCTTTTCAGCATTATAGACAGAACAATTATACCACACCTAACTGCTTTTCAGCATTATAGACAGAACAGTTATACCACACCCAACTGCTTTTCAGCATTATAGACAGAACAGTTATACCACACCTAACTGCTCTTCACTGTTATAGACAGAACAATTATACCACACCTAACTGCTCTTCACTGTTATAGACAGAACAATTATACCACACCTAACTGCTCTTCACTGTTATAGACAGAACAATTATACCACACCTAACTGCTCTTCACTGTTATAGACAGAACAATTATACCACACCTAACCACTCTTCACTGTTATAGACAGAACAATTATACCACAACTAACTACTCTTCACTGTTATAGACAGAACAATTATAACACACCTAACTGCTCTTCACTGTTATAGACAGAACAATTACACCACACCTAACTGCTCTTCACTGTTATAGACAGAACAGTTATACCACACCTAACTGCTTTTCAGCATTATAGACAGAACAATTATACCACACCGAACTACTCTTCACTGTTATAGACAGAACAGTTATACCACACCTAACTACTTTTCAGCATTATAGACAGAACAATTATATCACACCTAACTGCTCTTCACTGTTATAGACAGAACAATTATACCACACCTAACTGCTCTTCACTGTTATAGACAGAACAATTATACCACACCTAACTGCTCTTCACTGTTATAGACAGAACAGTTATACCACACCTATCTACTTTTCAGCATTATAGACAGAACAGTTATACCACACCTAACTGCTTTTCAGCATTATAGACAGAACAATTATACCACACCTAACTGCTTTTCAGCATTATAGACAGAACAGTTATACCACACCCAACTGCTTTTCAGCATTATAGACAGAACAGTTATACCACACCTAACTGCTCTTCACTGTTATAGACAGAACCGTTATACCACACCCAACTGCTTTTCAGCATTATAGACAGAACAGTTATACCACACCTAACTACTCTTCACTGTTATAGACAGAACAGTTATACCACACCTAACTGCTTTTCAGCATTATAGACAGAACAGTTATACCACACCTAACTACTCTTCACTGTTATAGACAGAACAGTTATACCACACCTAACTGCTCTTCACTGTTATAGACAGAACAGTTATACCACACCTAACTACTTTTCAGCATTATAGACAGAACAGTTATACCACACCTAACTACTCTTCACTGTTATAGACAGAACAGTTATACCACACCTAACTACTCTTCACTGTTATAGACAGAACAGTTATACCACACCTAACTGCTCTTCACTGTTATAGACAGAACAATTACACCACACCTAACTGCTCTTCACTGTTATAGACAGAACAATTATACCACACCTAACTGCTCTTCACTGTTATAGACAGAACAGTTATACCACACCTAACTGCTTTTCAGCATTATAGACAGAACAATTATACCACACCGAACTACTCTTCACTGTTATAGACAGAACAATTATACCACACCTAACTGCTCTTCACTGTTATAGACAGAACAATTATACCACACCTAACTGCTCTTCACTGTTATAGACAGAACAATTATACCACACCTAACTGCTCTTCACTGTTATAGACAGAAAAATTATACCACACCTAACTGCTCTTCACTGTTATAGACAGAACAATTATACCACACCTAACTGCTCTTCACTGTTATAGACAGAACAATTATACCACACCTAACTGCTCTTCACTGTTATAGACAGAACAATTATACCACACCTAACTGCTCTTCACTGTTATAGACAGAAAAATTATACCACACCTAACTGCTCTTCACTGTTATAGACAGAACAATTATACCACACCTAACTGCTCTTCACTGTTATAGACAGAACAGTTATACCACACCTAACTACTTTTCAGCATTATAGACAGAACAGTTATACCACACCTAACTGCTCTTCACTGTTATAGACAGAACAATTATACCACACCTAACTGTTCTTCACTGTTATAGACAGAACAATTATACCACACCTAACTGCTCTTCACTGTTATAGACAGAACAATTATACCACACCTAACAGCTTTTCACTGTTATAGACAGAACAGTTATACCACACCTAACTGCTTTTCAGCATTATAGACAGAACAGTTATACCACACCTAACTGCTCTTCACTATTATAGACAGAACAATTATACCACACCCAACTGCTTTTCACTGTTATAGACAGAACAATTATACCACACCTAACTGCTCTTCACTGTTATAGACAGAACAGTTATACCACACCTAACTGCTCTTCACTGTTATAGACAGAACATTTATACCACACCTAACTGCTCTTCACTGTTATAGACAGAACAATTATACCACACCTAACTGCTCTTCACTGTTATAGACAGAACAATTATACCACACCTAACTGCTCTTCACTGTTATAGACAGAACAATTATACCACACCTAACTGCTCTTCACTGTTATAGACAGAACAATTATACCACACCTAACTGCTTTTCAGCATTATAGACAGAACCGTTATACCACACATAAGTACTCTTCACTGTTATGGACAGAACAGTTATACCACACCTAACTGCTTTTCAGCATTATAGACAGAACCGTTATACCACACCTAACTACTTTTCAGCATTATAGACAGAACCGTTATACCACACCTAACTGCTTTTCAGCATTATAGACAGAACAATTATACCACACCTAACTGCTTTTCAGCATTATAGACAGAAAATTTATACCACACCTAACTGCTTTTCAGCATTATAGACAGAAAATTTATACCACACCAACTGCTTTTCAGCATTATAGACAGAACAGTTATACCACACCTAACTGCTTTTCAGCATTATAGACAGAAAATTTATACCACACCCAACTGCTTTTCAGCATTATAGACAGAACAGTTATACCACACCTAACTGCTTTTCAGCATTATAGACAGAAAATTTATACCACACCCAACTGCTTTTCAGCATTATAGACAGAACAGTTATACCACACCTAACTGCTTTTCAGCATTATAGACAGAACAGTTATACCACACCTAACTGCTTTTCAGCATTATAGACAGAACAGTTATACCACACCTAACTGCTTTTCAGCATTATAGACAGAACAGTTATACCACACCCAACTGCTTTTCAGCATTATAGACAGAACAGTTATACCACACCTAACTGCTTTTCAGCATTATAGACAGAACAGTTATACCACACCTAACTGCTTTTCAGCATTATAGACAGAACAGTTATACCACACCTAACTGCTTTTCAGCATTATAGACAGAACAATTATACCACACCTAACTGCTTTTCAGCATTATAGACAGAACAATTATACCACACCTAACTGCTTTTCAGCATTATAGACAGAACAGTTATACCACACCTAAGTGCTCTTCACTGTTATTGACGGAACAGTTATACCACACCTAACTGCTTTTCAGCATTATAGACAGAACAATTATACCACACCTAACTGCTTTTCAGCATTATAGACAGAACAGTTATACCACACCCAACTGCTCTTCACTGTTATAGACAGAACAGTTATACCACACCTAACTGCTTTTCAGCATTATAGACAGAACAGTTATACCACACCTAACTGCTCTTCACTGTTATAGACAGAACAGTTATACCACACCTAACTGCTTTTCAGCATTATAGACAGAACAGTTATACCACACCTAACTGCTCTTCACTGTTATAGACAGAACAGTTATACCACACCTAACTGCTTTTCAGCATTATAGACAGAACAATTATACCACACCCAACTGCTTTTCAGCATTATAGACAGAACAGTTATACCACACCTAACTGCTCTTCACTGTTATAGACAGAACAGTTATACCACACCTAACTGCTCTTCACTGTTATAGACAGAACAGTTATACCACACCTAACTGCTCTTCACTGTTATAGACAGAACAGTTATACCACACCTAACTGCTCTTCACCGTTATAGACAGAACAGTTATACCACACCTAACTGCTCTTCACTGTTATAGACAGAACAGTTATACCACACCTAACTGCTCTTCACTGTTATAGACAGAACAGTTATACCACACCTAACTACTCTTCACTGTTATGGACAGAACAATTATACCACACCTAACTGCTTTTCAGCATTATAGACAGAACAATTATACCACACCTAACTGCTTTTAAGCATTATAGACAGAACAATTATACCACACCCAACTGCTTTTCAGCATTATAGACAGAACAATTATACCACACCTAACTGCTCTTCACTGTTATAGACAGAACAGTTATACCACACCTAACTAATTTTCAGCATTATAGACAGAACAATTATACCACACCTAACTGCTCTTCACTGTTATAGACAGAACAATTATACCACACCTAACTGCTCTTCACTGTTATAGACAGAACAATTATACCACACCTAACTGCTCTTCACTGTTATAGACAGAACAGTTATACCACACCTAACTACTTTTCAGCATTATAGACAGAACAGTTATACCACACCTAACTGCTCTTCACTGTCATAGACAGAACAATTATACCACACCTAACTGCTTTTCAGCATTATAGACAGAACAGTTATACCACACCTAACTGCTCTTCACTATTATAGACAGAACAATTATACCACACCCAACTGCTGTTCACTGTTATAGACAGAACAATTATACCACACCTAACTGCTCTTCACTGTTATAGACAGAACAGTTATACCACACCTAACTGCTCTTCACTGTTATAGACAGAACAATTATACCACACCTAACTGCTCTTCACTGTTATAGACAGAACAATTATACCACACCTAACTGCTCTTCACTGTTATAGACAGAACAATTATACCACACCTAACTGCTCTTCACTGTTATAGACAGAACAATTATATCACACCTAACTGCTCTTCACTGTTATAGACAGAACAATTATACCACACCTAACTGCTTTTCAGCATTATAGACAGAACCGTTATACCACACATAAGTACTCTTCACTGTTATGGACAGAACAGTTATACCACACCTTACTGCTTTTCAGCATTATAGACAGAACCGTTATACCACACCTAACTGCTTTTCAGCATTATAGACAGAACAATTATACCACACCTAACTACTTTTCAGCATTATAGACAGAACCGTTATACCACACCTAACTGCTTTTCAGCATTATAGACAGAACCGTTATACCACACCTAACTACTTTTCAGCATTATAGACAGAACCGTTATACCACACCTAACTGCTTTTCAGCATTATAGACAGAACAATTATACCACACCTAACTGCTTTTCAGCATTATAGACAGAAAATTTATACCACACCTAACTGCTTTTCAGCATTATAGACAGAAACTTTATACCACACCAACTGCTTTTCAGCATTATAGACAGAACAGTTATACCACACCTAACTGCTTTTCAGCATTATAGACAGAAAATTTATACCACACCCAACTGCTTTTCAGCATTATAGACAGAACAGTTATACCACACCTAACTGCTTTTCAGCATTATAGACAGAAAATTTATACCACACCCAACTGCTTTTCAGCATTATAGACAGAACAGTTATACCACACCTAACTGCTTTTCAGCATTATAGACAGAACAGTTATACCACACCTAACTGCTTTTCAGCATTATAGACAGAACAGTTATACCACACCTAACTGCTTTTCAGCATTATAGACAGAACAGTTATACCACACCCAACTGCTTTTCAGCATTATAGACAGAACACTTATACCACACCTAACTGCTTTTCAGCATTATAGACAGAACAATTATACCACACCTAACTGCTTTTCAGCATTATAGACAGAACAGTTATACCACACCTAACTGCTTTTCAGCATTATAGACAGGACAGTTATACCACACCTAACTGCTTTTCAGCATTATAGACAGAACAATTATACCACACCTAACTGCTTTTCAGCATTATAGACAGAACAGTTATACCACACCTAAGTGCTCTTCACTGTTATTGACAGAACAGTTATACCACACCTAACTGCTTTTCAGCATTATAGACAGAACAGTTATACCACACCTAACTGCTTTTCAGCATTATAGACAGAACAGTTATACCACACCTAACTGCTTTTCAGCATTATAGACAGAACAATTATACCACACCTAACTGCTTTTCAGCATTATAGACAGAACAATTATACCACACCTAACTGCTTTTCAGCATTATAGACAGAACAGTTATACCACACCTAAGTGCTCTTCACTGTTATTGACAGAACAGTTATACCACACCTAACTGCTTTTCAGCATTATAGACAGAACAATTATACCACACCTAACTGCTTTTCAGCATTATAGACAGAACAATTATACCACACCTAACTGCTTTTCAGCATTATAGACAGAACAGTTATACCACACCCAACTGCTCTTCACTGTTATAGACAGAACAGTTATACCACACCTAACTGCTTTTCAGCATTATAGACAGAACAGTTATACCACACCTAACTGCTCTTCACTGTTATAGACAGAACAGTTATACCACACCTAACTGCTTTTCAGCATTATAGACAGAACAGTTATACCACACCTAACTGCTCTTCACTGTTATAGACAGAACAGTTATACCACACCTAACTGCTTTTCAGCATTATAGACAGAACAATTATACCACACCCAACTGCTTTTCAGCATTATAGACAGAACAGTTATACCACACCTAACTGCTCTTCACTGTTATAGACAGAACAGTTATACCACACCTAACTGCTCTTCACTGTTATAGACAGAACAGTTATACCACACCTAACTGCTCTTCACTGTTATAGACAGAACAGTTATACCACACCTAACTGCTCTTCACTGTTATAGACAGAACAGTTATACCACACCTAACTGCTCTTCACTGTTATAGACAGAACAGTTATACCACACCTAACTACTCTTCACTGTTATGGACAGAACAATTATACCACACCTAACTGCTTTTCAGCATTATAGACAGAACAATTATACCACACCTAACTGCTTTTCAGCATTATAGACAGAACAATTATACCACACCCAACTGCTTTTCAGCATTATAGACAGAACAATTATACCACACCTAACTGCTTTTCAGCATTATAGACAGAACAGTTATACCACACCTAACTGCTCTTTACTGTTATAGACAGAACAATTATACCACACCTAACTGCTCTTCACTGTTATAGACAGAACAATTATACCACACCTAACTGCTCTTCACTGTTATAGACAGAACAATTATACCACACCTAACTGCTTTTCAGCATTATAGACAGAACAATTATACCACACCTAACTGCTTTTCAGCATTATAGACAGAACAGTTATACCACACCTAACTGCTTTTCAGCATTATAGACAGAACAATTATACCACACCTAACTGCTCTTCACTGTTATAGACAGAACAATTATACCACACCTAACTGCTCTTCACTGTTATAGACAGAACAATTATACCACACCTAACTGCTCTTCACTGTTATAGACAGAACAATTATACCACACCTAACTGCTCTTCACTGTTATAGACAGAACAATTATACCACACCTAACTGCTCTTCACTGTTATAGACAGAACAGTTATACCACACCTAACTGCTCTTCACTGTTATAGACAGAACAATTATACCACACCTAACTGCTCTTCACTGTTATAGACAGAACAATTATACCACACCTAACTGCTCTTCACTGTTATAGACAGAACAATTATACCACACCTAACTGCTCTTCACTGTTATAGACAGAACAGTTATACCACACCTAACTGCTCTTCACTGTTATAGACAGAACAGTTATACCACACCTAACTGCTTTTCAGCATTATAGACAGAACAATTATACCACACCTAACTGCTCTTCACTGTTATAGACAGAACAATTATACCACACCTAACTACTCTTCACTGTTATAGACAGAACAATTATACCACACCTAACTGCTCTTCACTGTTATAGACAGAACAGTTATACCACACCTAACTACTTTTCAGCATTATAGACAGAACAATTATACCACACCTAACTGCTCTTCACTGTTATTGACACAACAGTTATACCACACCTAACTGCTTTTCAGCATTATAGACAGAACAGTTATACCACACCTAACTACTCTTCACTGTTATAGACAGAACAGTTATACCACACCTAACTACTTTTCAGCATTATAGACAGAACAATTATACCACACCTAACTACTCTTCACTGTTATAGACAGAACAGTTATACCACACCTAACTACTTTTCAGCATTATAGACAGAACAATTATACCACACCTAACTACTCTTCACTGTTATAGACAGAACAGTTATACCACACCTAACTACTTTTCAGCATTATAGACAGAACAATTATACCACACCTAACTACTCTTCACTGTTATAGACAGAACAGTTATACCACACCTAACTGCTCTTCACTGTTATAGACAGAACAATTATACCACACCTAACTACTCTTCACTGTTATAGACAGAACAATTATACCACACCTAACTGCTCTTCACTGTTATAGACAGAACAGTTATACCACACCTAACTGCTCTTCACTGTTATAGACAGAACAGTTATACCACACCTAACTGCTCTTCACTGTTATAGACAGAACAATTATACCACATCTAACCGCTCTTCACTGTTATAGACAGAACAGTTATACCACACCTAACTGCTCTTCACTGTTATAGACAGAACAGTTATACCACACCTAACTACTCTTCACTGTTATAGACAGAACAGTTATACCACACCTAACTGCTCTTCACTGTTATAGACAGAACAGTTATACCACACCTAACTACTCTTCACTGTTATAGACAGAACAATTATACCACACCTAACTGCTCTTCACTGTTATAGACAGAACAGTTATACCACACCTAACTGCTCTTCACTGTTATAGACAGAACAATTATACCACACCTAACTGCTCTTCACTGTTATAGACAGAACAATTATACCACACCTAACTGCTCTTCACTGTTATAGACAGAACAATTATACCACACCTAACTGCTCTTCACTGTTATAGACAGAACAATTATACCACACCTAACCACTCTTCACTGTTATAGACAGAACAATTATACCACACCTAACTGCTTTTCAGCATTATAGACAGAACAATTATACCACACCGAACTACTCTTCACTGTTATAGACAGAACAGTTATACCACACCTAACTACTTTTCAGCATTATAGACAGAACAATTATATCACACCTAACTGCTCTTCACTGTTATAGACAGAACAGTTATACCACACCTAACTGCTTTTCAGCATTATAGACAGAACAATTATACCACACCGAACTACTCTTCACTGTTATAGACAGAACAGTTATACCACACCTAACTACTTTTCAGCATTATAGACAGAACAATTATATCACACCTAACTGCTCTTCACTGTTATAGACAGAACAATTATACCACACCTAACTGCTCTTCACTGTTATAGACAGAACAATTATACCACACCTAACTGCTCTTCACTGTTATAGACAGAACAATTATACCACACCTAACCACTCTTCACTGTTATAGACAGAACAATTATACCACACCTAACTACTCTTCACTGTTATAGACAGAACAATTATAACACACCTAACTGCTCTTCACTGTTATAGACAGAACAATTACACCACACCTAACTGCTCTTCACTGTTATAGACAGAACAATTATACCACACCTAACTGCTCTTCACTGTTATAGACAGAACAGTTATACCACACCTAACTGCTTTTCAGCATTATAGACAGAACAATTATACCACACCGAACTACTCTTCACTGTTATAGACAGAACAATTATACCACACCTAACTGCTCTTCACTGTTATAGACAGAACAGTTATACCACACCTAACTACTCTTCACTGTTATAGACAGAACAGTTATACCACACCTAACTGCTCTTCACTGTTATAGACAGAACAATTACACCACACCTAACTGCTCTTCACTGTTATAGACAGAACAATTATACCACACCTAACTGCTCTTCACTGTTATAGACAGAACAGTTATACCACACCTAACTGCTTTTCAGCATTATAGACAGAACAATTAGACCACACCGAACTACTCTTCACTGTTATAGACAGAACAATTATACCACACCTAACTGCTCTTCACTGTTATAGACAGAACAATTATACCACACCTAACTGCTCTTCACTGTTATAGACAGAACAATTATACCACACCTAACTGCTCTTCACTGTTATAGACAGAACAGTTATACCACACCTATCTACTTTTCAGCATTATAGACAGAACAGTTATACCACACCTAACTGCTTTTCAGCATTATAGACAGAACAATTATACCACACCTAACTACTTTTCAGCATTATAGACAGAACAGTTATACCACACCTAACTACTCTTCACTGTTATAGACAGAACAGTTATACCACACCTAACTACTCTTCACTGTTATAGACAGAACAGTTATACCACACCTAACTGCTCTTCACTGTTATAGACAGAACAATTACACCACACCTAACTGCTCTTCGCTGTTATAGACAGAACAATTATACCACACCTAACTGCTCTTCACTGTTATAGACAGAACAGTTATACCACACCTAACTGCTTTTCAGCATTATAGACAGAACAATTATACCACACCGAACTACTCTTCACTGTTATAGACAGAACAATTATACCACACCTAACTGCTCTTCACTGTTATAGACAGAACAGTTATACCACACCTAACTACTCTTCACTGTTATAGACAGAACAGTTATACCACACCTAACTGCTCTTCACTGTTATAGACAGAACAATTACACCACACCTAACTGCTCTTCACTGTTATAGACAGAACAATTATACCACACCTAACTGCTCTTCACTGTTATAGACAGAACAGTTATACCACACCTAACTGCTTTTCAGCATTATAGACAGAACAATTATACCACACCGAACTACTCTTCACTGTTATAGACAGAACAATTATACCACACCTAACTGCTCTTCACTGTTATAGACAGAACAATTATACCACACCTAACTGCTCTTCACTGTTATAGACAGAACAATTATACCACACCTAACTGCTCTTCACTGTTATAGACAGAAAAATTATACCACACCTAACTGCTCTTCACTGTTATAGACAGAACAATTATACCACACCTAACTGCTCTTCACTGTTATAGACAGAACAGTTATACCACACCTAACTACTTTTCAGCATTATAGACAGAACAGTTATACCACACCTAACTGCTCTTCACTGTTATAGACAGAACAATTATACCACACCTAACTGCTCTTCACTGTTATAGACAGAACAATTATACCACACCTAACTGCTCTTCACTGTTATAGACAGAACAATTATACCACACCTAACTGCTTTTCACTGTTATAGACAGAACAGTTATACCACACCTAACTGCTTTTCAGCATTATAGACAGAACAGTTATACCACACCTAACTGCTCTTCACTATTATAGACAGAACAATTATACCACACCCAACTGCTTTTCACTGTTATAGACAGAACAATTATACCACACCTAACTGCTCTTCACTGTTATAGACAGAACAGTTATACCACACCTAACTGCTCTTCACTGTTATAGACAGAACATTTATACCACACCTAACTGCTCTTCACTGTTATAGACAGAACAATTATACCACACCTAACTGCTCTTCACTGTTATAGACAGAACAATTATACCACACCTAACTGCTCTTCACTGTTATAGACAGAACAATTATACCACACCTAACTGCTCTTCACTGTTATAGACAGAACAATTATACCACACCTAACTGCTTTTCAGCATTATAGACAGAACCGTTATACCACACATAAGTACTCTTCACTGTTATGGACAGAACAGTTATACCACACCTAACTGCTTTTCAGCATTATAGACAGAACCGTTATACCACACCTAACTACTTTTCAGCATTATAGACAGAACCGTTATACCACACCTAACTGCTTTTCAGCATTATAGACAGAACAATTATACCACACCTAACTGCTTTTCAGCATTATAGACAGAAAATTTATACCACACCTAACTGCTTTTCAGCATTATAGACAGAAAATTTATACCACACCAACTGCTTTTCAGCATTATAGACAGAACAGTTATACCACACCTAACTGCTTTTCAGCATTATAGACAGAAAATTTATACCACACCCAACTGCTTTTCAGCATTATAGACAGAACAGTTATACCACACCTAACTGCTTTTCAGCATTATAGACAGAAAATTTATACCACACCCAACTGCTTTTCAGCATTATAGACAGAACAGTTATACCACACCTAACTGCTTTTCAGCATTATAGACAGAACAGTTATACCACACCTAACTGCTTTTCAGCATTATAGACAGAACAGTTATACCACACCTAACTGCTTTTCAGCATTATAGACAGAACAGTTATACCACACCCAACTGCTTTTCAGCATTATAGACAGAACAGTTATACCACACCTAACTGCTTTTCAGCATTATAGACAGAACAGTTATACCACACCTAACTGCTTTTCAGCATTATAGACAGAACAGTTATACCACACCTAACTGCTTTTCAGCATTATAGACAGAACAATTATACCACACCTAACTGCTTTTCAGCATTATAGACAGAACAATTATACCACACCTAACTGCTTTTCAGCATTATAGACAGAACAGTTATACCACACCTAAGTGCTCTTCACTGTTATTGACGGAACAGTTATACCACACCTAACTGCTTTTCAGCATTATAGACAGAACAATTATACCACACCTAACTGCTTTTCAGCATTATAGACAGAACAGTTATACCACACCCAACTGCTCTTCACTGTTATAGACAGAACAGTTATACCACACCTAACTGCTTTTCAGCATTATAGACAGAACAGTTATACCACACCTAACTGCTCTTCACTGTTATAGACAGAACAGTTATACCACACCTAACTGCTTTTCAGCATTATAGACAGAACAGTTATACCACACCTAACTGCTCTTCACTGTTATAGACAGAACAGTTATACCACACCTAACTGCTTTTCAGCATTATAGACAGAACAATTATACCACACCCAAATGCTTTTCAGCATTATAGACAGAACAGTTATACCACACCTAACTGCTCTTCACTGTTATAGACAGAACAGTTATACCACACCTAACTGCTCTTCACTGTTATAGACAGAACAGTTATACCACACCTAACTGCTCTTCACTGTTATAGACAGAACAGTTATACCACACCTAACTGCTCTTCACTGTTATAGACAGAACAGTTATACCACACCTAACTGCTCTTCACTGTTATAGACAGAACAGTTATACCACACCTAACTACTCTTCACTGTTATGGACAGAACAATTATACCACACCTAACTGCTTTTCAGCATTATAGACAGAACAATTATACCACACCTAACTGCTTTTCAGCATTATAGACAGAACAATTATACCACACCCAACTGCTTTTCAGCATTATAGACAGAACAATTATACCACACCTAACTGCTCTTCACTGTTATAGACAGAACAGTTATACCACACCTAACTAATTTTCAGCATTATAGACAGAACAATTATACCACACCTAACTGCTCTTCACTGTTATAGACAGAACAATTATACCACACCTAACTGCTCTTCACTGTTATAGACAGAACAATTATACCACACCTAACTGCTCTTCACTGTTATAGACAGAACAGTTATACCACACCTAACTACTTTTCAGCATTATGGACAGAACAGTTATACCACACCTAACTGCTCTTCACTGTCATAGACAGAACAATTATACCACACCTAACTGCTTTTCAGCATTATAGACAGAACAGTTATACCACACCTAACTGCTCTTCACTATTATAGACAGAACAATTATACCACACCCAACTGCTTTTCACTGTTATAGACAGAACAATTATACCACACCTAACTGCTCTTCACTGTTATAGACAGAACAGTTATACCACACCTAACTGCTCTTCACTGTTATAGACAGAACAATTATACCACACCTAACTGCTCTTCACTGTTATAGACAGAACAATTATACCACACCTAACTGCTCTTCACTGTTATAGACAGAACAATTATACCACACCTAACTGCTCTTCACTGTTATAGACAGAACAATTATACCACACCTAACTGCTCTTCACTGTTATAGACAGAACAATTATACCACACCTAACTGCTTTTCAGCATTATAGACAGAACAATTATACCACACCTAACTGCTTTTCACTGTTATAGACAGAACAATTATACCACACCTAACTGCTTTTCAGCATTATAGACAGAACAATTATACCACACCTAAGTGCTCTTCACTGTTATAGACAGAACAATTATACCACACCTAACTGCTTTTCAGCATTATAGACAGAACAATTATACCACACCTAACTGCTTTTCACTGTTATAGACAGAACAATTATACCACACCTAACTGCTTTTCAGCATTATAGACAGAACAATTATACCACACTTAACTGCTTTTCACTGTTATAGACAGAACAATTATACCACACCTAACTGCTTTTCACTGTTATAGACAGAACAATTATACCACACCTAACTGCTTTTCAGCATTATAGACAGAACAATTATACCACACCTAAGTGCTCTTCACTGTTATAGACAGAACAATTATACCACACCTAACTGCTTTTCAGCATTATAGACAGAACAATTATACCACACCTAACTGCTTTTCAGCATTATAGACAGAACAATTATACCACACCTAACTGCTTTTCAGCATTATAGACAGAACAATTATACCACACCTAAGTGCTCTTCACTGTTATAGACAGAACAATTATACCACACCTAACTGCTTTTCACCATTATAGACAGAACAATTATACCACACCTAAGTGCTCTTCACTGTTATAGACAGAACAATTATACCACACCTAACTGCTTTTCAGCATTATAGACAGAACAATTATACCACACCTAACTGCTTTTCAGCATTATAGACAGAACAATTATACCACACCTAAGTGCTCTTCACTGTTATAGACAGAACAATTATACCACACCTAACTGCTTTTCAGCATTATAGACAGAACAATTATACCACACCTAAGTGCTCTTCACTGTTATAGACAGAACAATTATACCACACCTAACTGCTTTTCAGCATTATAGACAGAACAATTATACCACACCTAACTGCTTTTCAGCATTATAGACAGAACAGTTATACCACACCCAACTGCTCTTCACTGTTATAGACAGAACAGTTATACCACACCTAACTGCTTTTCAGCATTATAGACAGAACAATTATACCACACCCAACTGCTCTTCACTGTTATAGACAGAACAATTATACCACACCTAACTGCTTTTCAGCATTATAGACAGAACAGTTATACCACACCCAACTGCTCTTCACTGTTATAGACAGAACAGTTATACCACACCTAACTGCTTTTCAGCATTATAGACAGAACAATTATACCACACCCAACTGCTCTTCACTGTTATAGACAGAAGAATTATACCACACCTAACTGCTTTTCAGCATTATAGACAGAACAATTATACCACACCCAACTGCTCTTCACTGTTATAGACAGAACAATTATACCACACCCAACTGCTCTTCACTGTTATAGACAGAACAATTATACCACACCCAACTGCTCTTCACTGTTATAGACAGAACAATTATACCACACCCAACTGCTCTTCACTGTTATAGACAGAACAATTATACCACACCCAACTGCTCTTCACTGTTATAGACAGAACAATTATACCACACCCAACTGCTCTTCACTGTTATAGACAGAACAATTATACCACACCCAACTGCTTTTCAGCATTATAGACAGAACAATTATACCACACCCAACTGCTCTTCACTGTTATAGACAGAACAATTATACCACACCCAACTGCTCTTCACTGTTATAGACAGAACAATTATACCACACCCAACTGCTTTTCAGCATTATAGACAGAACAGTTATACCACACCCAAATGCTTTTCAGCATTATAGACAGAACCGTTATACCACACCTAACTGCTTTTCAGCATTATAGACAGAACAATTATACCACACCTAACTGCTTTTCAGCATTATAGACAGAAAATTTATACCACACCTAACTGCTTTTCAGCATTATAGACAGAAACTTTATACCACACCAACTGCTTTTCAGCATTATAGACAGAACAGTTATACCACACCTAACTGCTTTTCAGCATTATAGACAGAAAATTTATACCACACCCAACTGCTTTTCAGCATTATAGACAGAACAGTTATACCACACCTAACTGCTTTTCAGCATTATAGACAGAAAATTTATACCACACCCAACTGCTTTTCAGCATTATAGACAGAACAGTTATACCACACCTAACTGCTTTTCAGCATTATAGACAGAACAGTTATACCACACCTAACTGCTTTTCAGCATTATAGACAGAACAGTTATACCACACCTAACTGCTTTTCAGCATTATAGACAGAACAGTTATACCACACCCAACTGCTTTTCAGCATTATAGACAGAACACTTATACCACACCTAACTGCTTTTCAGCATTATAGACAGAACAATTATACCACACCTAACTGCTTTTCAGCATTATAGACAGAACAGTTATACCACACCTAACTGCTTTTCAGCATTATAGACAGGACAGTTATACCACACCTAACTGCTTTTCAGCATTATAGACAGAACAATTATACCACACCTAACTGCTTTTCAGCATTATAGACAGAACAGTTATACCACACCTAAGTGCTCTTCACTGTTATTGACAGAACAGTTATACCACACCTAACTGCTTTTCAGCATTATAGACAGAACAGTTATACCACACCTAACTGCTTTTCAGCATTATAGACAGAACAGTTATACCACACCTAACTGCTTTTCAGCATTATAGACAGAACAATTATACCACACCTAACTGCTTTTCAGCATTATAGACAGAACAATTATACCACACCTAACTGCTTTTCAGCATTATAGACAGAACAGTTATACCACACCTAAGTGCTCTTCACTGTTATTGACAGAACAGTTATACCACACCTAACTGCTTTTCAGCATTATAGACAGAACAATTATACCACACCTAACTGCTTTTCAGCATTATAGACAGAACAATTATACCACACCTAACTGCTTTTCAGCATTATAGACAGAACAGTTATACCACACCCAACTGCTCTTCACTGTTATAGACAGAACAGTTATACCACACCTAACTGCTTTTCAGCATTATAGACAGAACAGTTATACCACACCTAACTGCTCTTCACTGTTATAGACAGAACAGTTATACCACACCTAACTGCTTTTCAGCATTATAGACAGAACAGTTATACCACACCTAACTGCTCTTCACTGTTATAGACAGAACAGTTATACCACACCTAACTGCTTTTCAGCATTATAGACAGAACAATTATACCACACCCAACTGCTTTTCAGCATTATAGACAGAACAGTTATACCACACCTAACTGCTCTTCACTGTTATAGACAGAACAGTTATACCACACCTAACTGCTCTTCACTGTTATAGACAGAACAGTTATACCACACCTAACTGCTCTTCACTGTTATAGACAGAACAGTTATACCACACCTAACTGCTCTTCACTGTTATAGACAGAACAGTTATACCACACCTAACTGCTCTTCACTGTTATAGACAGAACAGTTATACCACACCTAACTACTCTTCACTGTTATGGACAGAACAATTATACCACACCTAACTGCTTTTCAGCATTATAGACAGAACAATTATACCACACCTAACTGCTTTTCAGCATTATAGACAGAACAATTATACCACACCCAACTGCTTTTCAGCATTATAGACAGAACAATTATACCACACCTAACTGCTTTTCAGCATTATAGACAGAACAGTTATACCACACCTAACTGCTCTTTACTGTTATAGACAGAACAATTATACCACACCTAACTGCTCTTCACTGTTATAGACAGAACAATTATACCACACCTAACTGCTCTTCACTGTTATAGACAGAACAATTATACCACACCTAACTGCTTTTCAGCATTATAGACAGAACAATTATACCACACCTAACTGCTTTTCAGCATTATAGACAGAACAGTTATACCACACCTAACTGCTTTTCAGCATTATAGACAGAACAATTATACCACACCTAACTGCTCTTCACTGTTATAGACAGAACAATTATACCACACCTAACTGCTCTTCACTGTTATAGACAGAACAATTATACCACACCTAACTGCTCTTCACTGTTATAGACAGAACAATTATACCACACCTAACTGCTCTTCACTGTTATAGACAGAACAATTATACCACACCTAACTGCTCTTCACTGTTATAGACAGAACAGTTATACCACACCTAACTGCTCTTCACTGTTATAGACAGAACAATTATACCACACCTAACTGCTCTTCACTGTTATAGACAGAACAATTATACCACACCTAACTGCTCTTCACTGTTATAGACAGAACAATTATACCACACCTAACTGCTCTTCACTGTTATAGACAGAACAGTTATACCACACCTAACTGCTCTTCACTGTTATAGACAGAACAGTTATACCACACCTAACTGCTTTTCAGCATTATAGACAGAACAATTATACCACACCTAACTGCTCTTCACTGTTATAGACAGAACAATTATACCACACCTAACTACTCTTCACTGTTATAGACAGAACAATTATACCACACCTAACTGCTCTTCACTGTTATAGACAGAACAGTTATACCACACCTAACTACTTTTCAGCATTATAGACAGAACAATTATACCACACCTAACTGCTCTTCACTGTTATTGACACAACAGTTATACCACACCTAACTGCTTTTCAGCATTATAGACAGAACAGTTATACCACACCTAACTACTCTTCACTGTTATAGACAGAACAGTTATACCACACCTAACTACTTTTCAGCATTATAGACAGAACAATTATACCACACCTAACTACTCTTCACTGTTATAGACAGAACAGTTATACCACACCTAACTACTTTTCAGCATTATAGACAGAACAATTATACCACACCTAACTACTCTTCACTGTTATAGACAGAACAGTTATACCACACCTAACTACTTTTCAGCATTATAGACAGAACAATTATACCACACCTAACTACTCTTCACTGTTATAGACAGAACAGTTATACCACACCTAACTGCTCTTCACTGTTATAGACAGAACAATTATACCACACCTAACTACTCTTCACTGTTATAGACAGAACAATTATACCACACCTAACTGCTCTTCACTGTTATAGACAGAACAGTTATACCACACCTAACTGCTCTTCACTGTTATAGACAGAACAGTTATACCACACCTAACTGCTCTTCACTGTTATAGACAGAACAATTATACCACATCTAACCGCTCTTCACTGTTATAGACAGAACAGTTATACCACACCTAACTGCTCTTCACTGTTATAGACAGAACAGTTATACCACACCTAACTACTCTTCACTGTTATAGACAGAACAGTTATACCACACCTAACTGCTCTTCACTGTTATAGACAGAACAGTTATACCACACCTAACTACTCTTCACTGTTATAGACAGAACAATTATACCACACCTAACTGCTCTTCACTGTTATAGACAGAACAGTTATACCACACCTAACTGCTCTTCACTGTTATAGACAGAACAATTATACCACACCTAACTGCTCTTCACTGTTATAGACAGAACAATTATACCACACCTAACTGCTCTTCACTGTTATAGACAGAACAATTATACCACACCTAACTGCTCTTCACTGTTATAGACAGAACAATTATACCACACCTAACCACTCTTCACTGTTATAGACAGAACAATTATACCACACCTAACTGCTTTTCAGCATTATAGACAGAACAATTATACCACACCGAACTACTCTTCACTGTTATAGACAGAACAGTTATACCACACCTAACTACTTTTCAGCATTATAGACAGAACAATTATATCACACCTAACTGCTCTTCACTGTTATAGACAGAACAGTTATACCACACCTAACTGCTTTTCAGCATTATAGACAGAACAATTATACCACACCGAACTACTCTTCACTGTTATAGACAGAACAGTTATACCACACCTAACTACTTTTCAGCATTATAGACAGAACAATTATATCACACCTAACTGCTCTTCACTGTTATAGACAGAACAATTATACCACACCTAACTGCTCTTCACTGTTATAGACAGAACAATTATACCACACCTAACTGCTCTTCACTGTTATAGACAGAACAATTATACCACACCTAACCACTCTTCACTGTTATAGACAGAACAATTATACCACACCTAACTACTCTTCACTGTTATAGACAGAACAATTATAACACACCTAACTGCTCTTCACTGTTATAGACAGAACAATTACACCACACCTAACTGCTCTTCACTGTTATAGACAGAACAATTATACCACACCTAACTGCTCTTCACTGTTATAGACAGAACAGTTATACCACACCTAACTGCTTTTCAGCATTATAGACAGAACAATTATACCACACCGAACTACTCTTCACTGTTATAGACAGAACAATTATACCACACCTAACTGCTCTTCACTGTTATAGACAGAACAGTTATACCACACCTAACTACTCTTCACTGTTATAGACAGAACAGTTATACCACACCTAACTGCTCTTCACTGTTATAGACAGAACAATTACACCACACCTAACTGCTCTTCACTGTTATAGACAGAACAATTATACCACACCTAACTGCTCTTCACTGTTATAGACAGAACAGTTATACCACACCTAACTGCTTTTCAGCATTATAGACAGAACAATTAGACCACACCGAACTACTCTTCACTGTTATAGACAGAACAATTATACCACACCTAACTGCTCTTCACTGTTATAGACAGAACAATTATACCACACCTAACTGCTCTTCACTGTTATAGACAGAACAATTATACCACACCTAACTGCTCTTCACTGTTATAGACAGAACAGTTATACCACACCTATCTACTTTTCAGCATTATAGACAGAACAGTTATACCACACCTAACTGCTTTTCAGCATTATAGACAGAACAATTATACCACACCTAACTACTTTTCAGCATTATAGACAGAACAGTTATACCACACCTAACTACTCTTCACTGTTATAGACAGAACAGTTATACCACACCTAACTACTCTTCACTGTTATAGACAGAACAGTTATACCACACCTAACTGCTCTTCACTGTTATAGACAGAACAATTACACCACACCTAACTGCTCTTCGCTGTTATAGACAGAACAATTATACCACACCTAACTGCTCTTCACTGTTATAGACAGAACAGTTATACCACACCTAACTGCTTTTCAGCATTATAGACAGAACAATTATACCACACCGAACTACTCTTCACTGTTATAGACAGAACAATTATACCACACCTAACTGCTCTTCACTGTTATAGACAGAACAGTTATACCACACCTAACTACTCTTCACTGTTATAGACAGAACAGTTATACCACACCTAACTGCTCTTCACTGTTATAGACAGAACAATTACACCACACCTAACTGCTCTTCACTGTTATAGACAGAACAATTATACCACACCTAACTGCTCTTCACTGTTATAGACAGAACAGTTATACCACACCTAACTGCTTTTCAGCATTATAGACAGAACAATTATACCACACCGAACTACTCTTCACTGTTATAGACAGAACAATTATACCACACCTAACTGCTCTTCACTGTTATAGACAGAACAATTATACCACACCTAACTGCTCTTCACTGTTATAGACAGAACAATTATACCACACCTAACTGCTCTTCACTGTTATAGACAGAAAAATTATACCACACCTAACTGCTCTTCACTGTTATAGACAGAACAATTATACCACACCTAACTGCTCTTCACTGTTATAGACAGAACAGTTATACCACACCTAACTACTTTTCAGCATTATAGACAGAACAGTTATACCACACCTAACTGCTCTTCACTGTTATAGACAGAACAATTATACCACACCTAACTGCTCTTCACTGTTATAGACAGAACAATTATACCACACCTAACTGCTCTTCACTGTTATAGACAGAACAATTATACCACACCTAACTGCTTTTCACTGTTATAGACAGAACAGTTATACCACACCTAACTGCTTTTCAGCATTATAGACAGAACAGTTATACCACACCTAACTGCTCTTCACTATTATAGACAGAACAATTATACCACACCCAACTGCTTTTCACTGTTATAGACAGAACAATTATACCACACCTAACTGCTCTTCACTGTTATAGACAGAACAGTTATACCACACCTAACTGCTCTTCACTGTTATAGACAGAACATTTATACCACACCTAACTGCTCTTCACTGTTATAGACAGAACAATTATACCACACCTAACTGCTCTTCACTGTTATAGACAGAACAATTATACCACACCTAACTGCTCTTCACTGTTATAGACAGAACAATTATACCACACCTAACTGCTCTTCACTGTTATAGACAGAACAATTATACCACACCTAACTGCTTTTCAGCATTATAGACAGAACCGTTATACCACACATAAGTACTCTTCACTGTTATGGACAGAACAGTTATACCACACCTAACTGCTTTTCAGCATTATAGACAGAACCGTTATACCACACCTAACTACTTTTCAGCATTATAGACAGAACCGTTATACCACACCTAACTGCTTTTCAGCATTATAGACAGAACAATTATACCACACCTAACTGCTTTTCAGCATTATAGACAGAAAATTTATACCACACCTAACTGCTTTTCAGCATTATAGACAGAAAATTTATACCACACCAACTGCTTTTCAGCATTATAGACAGAACAGTTATACCACACCAACTGCTTTTCAGCATTATAGACAGAACAGTTATACCACACCTAACTGCTTTTCAGCATTATAGACAGAAAATTTATACCACACCCAACTGCTTTTCAGCATTATAGACAGAAAATTTATACCACACCTAACTGCTTTTCAGCATTATAGACAGAAAATTTATACCACACCCAACTGCTTTTCAGCATTATAGACAGAACAGTTATACCACACCTAACTGCTTTTCAGCATTATAGACAGAACAGTTATACCACACCTAACTGCTTTTCAGCATTATAGACAGAACAGTTATACCACACCTAACTGCTTTTCAGCATTATAGACAGAACAGTTATACCACACCCAACTGCTTTTCAGCATTATAGACAGAACAGTTATACCACACCTAACTGCTTTTCAGCATTATAGACAGAACAGTTATACCACACCTAACTGCTTTTCAGCATTATAGACAGAACAATTATACCACACCTAACTGCTTTTCAGCATTATAGACAGAACAATTATACCACACCTAACTGCTTTTCAGCATTATAGACAGAACAGTTATACCACACCTAAGTGCTCTTCACTGTTATTGACGGAACAGTTATACCACACCTAACTGCTTTTCAGCATTATAGACAGAACAATTATACCACACCTAACTGCTTTTCAGCATTATAGACAGAACAGTTATACCACACCCAACTGCTCTTCACTGTTATAGACAGAACAGTTATACCACACCTAACTGCTTTTCAGCATTATAGACAGAACAGTTATACCACACCTAACTGCTCTTCACTGTTATAGACAGAACAGTTATACCACACCTAACTGCTTTTCAGCATTATAGACAGAACAGTTATACCACACCTAACTGCTCTTCACTGTTATAGACAGAACAGTTATACCACACCTAACTGCTTTTCAGCATTATAGACAGAACAATTATACCACACCCAAATGCTTTTCAGCATTATAGACAGAACAGTTATACCACACCTAACTGCTCTTCACTGTTATAGACAGAACAGTTATACCACACCTAACTGCTCTTCACTGTTATAGACAGAACAGTTATACCACACCTAACTGCTCTTCACTGTTATAGACAGAACAGTTATACCACACCTAACTGCTCTTCACTGTTATAGACAGAACAGTTATACCACACCTAACTGCTCTTCACTGTTATAGACAGAACAGTTATACCACACCTAACTACTCTTCACTGTTATGGACAGAACAATTATACCACACCTAACTGCTTTTCAGCATTATAGACAGAACAATTATACCACACCTAACTGCTTTTCAGCATTATAGACAGAACAATTATACCACACCCAACTGCTTTTCAGCATTATAGACAGAACAATTATACCACACCTAACTGCTCTTCACTGTTATAGACAGAACAGTTATACCACACCTAACTAATTTTCAGCATTATAGACAGAACAATTATACCACACCTAACTGCTCTTCACTGTTATAGACAGAACAATTATACCACACCTAACTGCTCTTCACTGTTATAGACAGAACAATTATACCACACCTAACTGCTCTTCACTGTTATAGACAGAACAGTTATACCACACCTAACTACTTTTCAGCATTATGGACAGAACAGTTATACCACACCTAACTGCTCTTCACTGTCATAGACAGAACAATTATACCACACCTAACTGCTTTTCAGCATTATAGACAGAACAGTTATACCACACCTAACTGCTCTTCACTATTATAGACAGAACAATTATACCACACCCAACTGCTTTTCACTGTTATAGACAGAACAATTATACCACACCTAACTGCTCTTCACTGTTATAGACAGAACAGTTATACCACACCTAACTGCTCTTCACTGTTATAGACAGAACAATTATACCACACCTAACTGCTCTTCACTGTTATAGACAGAACAATTATACCACACCTAACTGCTCTTCACTGTTATAGACAGAACAATTATACCACACCTAACTGCTCTTCACTGTTATAGACAGAACAATTATACCACACCTAACTGCTCTTCACTGTTATAGACAGAACAATTATACCACACCTAACTGCTTTTCAGCATTATAGACAGAACAATTATACCACACCTAACTGCTTTTCACTGTTATAGACAGAACAATTATACCACACCTAACTGCTTTTCAGCATTATAGACAGAACAATTATACCACACCTAAGTGCTCTTCACTGTTATAGACAGAACAATTATACCACACCTAACTGCTTTTCAGCATTATAGACAGAACAATTATACCACACCTAACTGCTTTTCACTGTTATAGACAGAACAATTATACCACACCTAACTGCTTTTCAGCATTATAGACAGAACAATTATACCACACTTAACTGCTTTTCACTGTTATAGACAGAACAATTATACCACACCTAACTGCTTTTCACTGTTATAGACAGAACAATTATACCACACCTAACTGCTTTTCAGCATTATAGACAGAACAATTATACCACACCTAAGTGCTCTTCACTGTTATAGACAGAACAATTATACCACACCTAACTGCTTTTCAGCATTATAGACAGAACAATTATACCACACCTAACTGCTTTTCAGCATTATAGACAGAACAATTATACCACACCTAACTGCTTTTCAGCATTATAGACAGAACAATTATACCACACCTAAGTGCTCTTCACTGTTATAGACAGAACAATTATACCACACCTAACTGCTTTTCACCATTATAGACAGAACAATTATACCACACCTAAGTGCTCTTCACTGTTATAGACAGAACAATTATACCACACCTAACTGCTTTTCAGCATTATAGACAGAACAATTATACCACACCTAACTGCTTTTCAGCATTATAGACAGAACAATTATACCACACCTAAGTGCTCTTCACTGTTATAGACAGAACAATTATACCACACCTAACTGCTTTTCAGCATTATAGACAGAACAATTATACCACACCTAAGTGCTCTTCACTGTTATAGACAGAACAATTATACCACACCTAACTGCTTTTCAGCATTATAGACAGAACAATTATACCACACCTAACTGCTTTTCAGCATTATAGACAGAACAGTTATACCACACCCAACTGCTCTTCACTGTTATAGACAGAACAGTTATACCACACCTAACTGCTTTTCAGCATTATAGACAGAACAATTATACCACACCCAACTGCTCTTCACTGTTATAGACAGAACAATTATACCACACCTAACTGCTTTTCAGCATTATAGACAGAACAGTTATACCACACCCAACTGCTCTTCACTGTTATAGACAGAACAGTTATACCACACCTAACTGCTTTTCAGCATTATAGACAGAACAATTATACCACACCCAACTGCTCTTCACTGTTATAGACAGAAGAATTATACCACACCTAACTGCTTTTCAGCATTATAGACAGAACAATTATACCACACCCAACTGCTCTTCACTGTTATAGACAGAACAATTATACCACACCCAACTGCTCTTCACTGTTATAGACAGAACAATTATACCACACCCAACTGCTCTTCACTGTTATAGACAGAACAATTATACCACACCCAACTGCTCTTCACTGTTATAGACAGAACAATTATACCACACCCAACTGCTCTTCACTGTTATAGACAGAACAATTATACCACACCCAACTGCTCTTCACTGTTATAGACAGAACAATTATACCACACCCAACTGCTTTTCAGCATTATAGACAGAACAATTATACCACACCCAACTGCTCTTCACTGTTATAGACAGAACAATTATACCACACCCAACTGCTCTTCACTGTTATAGACAGAACAATTATACCACACCCAACTGCTTTTCAGCATTATAGACAGAACAGTTATACCACACCCAAATGCTTTTCAGCATTATAGACAGAACAGTTATACCACACCCAACTGCTTTTCAGCATTATAGACAGAACAATTATACCACACCTAACTGCTCTTCACTGTTATAGACAGAACAGTTATACCACACCTAACTACTTTTCAGCATTATAGACAGAACAGTTATACCACACCTAACTACTCTTCACTGTTATAGACAGAACAGTTATACCACACCTAACTGCTTTTCAGCATTATAGACAGAACAATTATACCACACCCAACTGCTTTTCAGCATTATAGACAGAACAGTTATACCACACCTAACTGCTTTTCAGCATTATAGACAGAACAGTTATACCACACCCAACTGCTTTTCAGCATTATAGACAGAACAATTATACCACACCTAACTGCTCTTCACTGTTATAGACAGAACAATTATACCACACCTAACTGCTCTTCACTGCTATAGACAGAACAATTATACCACACCTAACTGCTCTTCACTGTTATAGACAGAACAGTTATACCACACCTAACTACTTTTCAGCATTATAGACAGAACAGTTATACCACACCTAACTACTCTTCACTGTTATAGACAGAACAGTTATACCACACCTAACTGCTCTTCACTGTTATAGACAGAACAATTATACCACACCTAACTGCTCTTCACTGTTATAGACAGAACAGTTATACCACACCTAACTACTCTTCACTGTTATAGACAGAACAGTTATACCACACCTAACTACTCTTCACTGTTATAGACAGAACAGTTATACCACACCTAACTGCTCTTCACTGTTATAGACAGAACAGTTATACCACACCTAACTACTCTTCACTGTTATAGACAGAACAGTTATACCACACCTAACTACTCTTCACTGTTATAGACAGAACAATTATACCACACCTAACTGCTCTTCACTGTTATAGACAGAACAATTATACCACACCTAACTACTCTTCACTGTTATAGACAGAACAGTTATACCACACCTAACTACTCTTCACTGTTATAGACAGAACAGTTATACCACACCTAACTGCTCTTCACTGTTATAGACAGAACAGTTATACCACACCTAACTACTCTTCAATGTTATAGACAGAACAATTATACCACACGTAACTGCTCTTCACTGTTATAGACAGAACAGTTATACCACACCCAACTGCTTTTCAGCATTATAGACAGAACAATTATACCACACCTAACTGCTTTTCAGCATTATAGACAGAACAGTTATACCACACCCAACTGCTTTTCAGCATTATAGACAGAACAGTTATACCACACCTAACTGCTCTTCACTGTTATAGACAGAACAGTTATACCACACCTAACTGCTTTTCAGCATTATAGACAAAACAGTTATACCACACCTAACTACTCTTCACTGTTGTAGACAGAACAGTTATACCACACCTAACTGCTCTTCACTGTTATAGACAGAACAGTTATACCACACCTAACTACTTTTCAGCATTATAGACAGAACAGTTATACCACACCTAACTACTCTTCACTGTTATAGACAGAACAGTTATACCACACCTAACTACTCTTCACTGTTATAGACAGAACAGTTATACCACACCTAACTGCTCTTCACTGTTATAGACAGAACAATTACACCACACCTAACTGCTCTTCACTGTTATAGACAGAACAATTATACCACACCTAACTGCTCTTCACTGTTATAGACAGAACAGTTATACCACACCTAACTGCTTTTCAGCATTATAGACAGAACAATTATACCACACCGAACTACTCTTCACTGTTATAGACAGAACAATTATACCACACCTAACTGCTCTACACTGTTATAGACAGAACAATTATACCACACCTAACTGCTCTTCACTGTTATAGACAGAACAATTATACCACACCTAACTGCTCTTCACTGTTATAGACAGAACAATTATACCACACCTAACTGCTCTTCACTGTTATAGACAGAACAATTATACCACACCTAACTGCTCTTCACTGTTATAGACAGAACAGTTATACCACACCTAACTACTTTTCAACATTATAGACAGAACAGTTATACCACACCTAACTGCTCTTCACTGTTATAGACAGAACAATTATACCACACCTAACTGCTCTTCACTGTTATAGACAGAACAATTATACCACACCTAACTGCTCTTCACTGTTATAGACAGAACAATTATACCACACCTAACTGCTTTTCACTGTTATAGACAGAACAGTTATACCACACCTAACTGCTTTTCAGCATTATAGACAGAACAGTTATACCACACCTAACTGCTCTTCACTATTATAGACAGAACAATTATACCACACCCAACTGCTTTTCACTGTTATAGACAGAACAATTATACCACACCTAACTGCTCTTCACTGTTATAGACAGAACAGTTATACCACACCTAACTGCTCTTCACTGTTATAGACAGAACAATTATACCACACCTAACTGCTCTTCACTGTTATAGACAGAACAATTATACCACACCTAACTGCTCTTCACTGTTATAGACAGAACAATTATACCACACCTAACTGCTCTTCACTGTTATAGACAGAACAATTATACCACACCTAACTGCTCTTCACTGTTATAGACAGAACAATTATACCACACCTAACTGCTTTTCAGCATTATAGACAGAACCGTTATACCACACATAAGTACTCTTCACTGTTATGGACAGAACAGTTATACCACACCTAACTGCTTTTCAGCATTATAGACAGAACCGTTATACCACACCTAACTACTTTTCAGCATTATAGACAGAACCGTTATACCACACCTAACTGCTTTTCAGCATTATAGACAGAAAATTTATACCCCACCTAACTGCTTTTCAGCATTATAGACAGAAAATTTATACCACATCAACTGCTTTTCAGCATTATAGACAGAACAGTTATACCACACCTAACTGCTTTTCAGCATTATAGACAGAAAATTTATACCACACCCAACTGCTTTTCAGCATTATAGACAGAACGGTTATACCACACCTAACTGCTTTTCAGCATTATAGACAGAAAATTTATACCACACCCAACTGCTTTTCAGCATTATAGACAGAACAGTTATACCACACCTAACTGCTTTTCAGCATTATAGACAGAACAGTTATACCACACCTAACTGCTTTTCAGCATTATAGACAGAACAGTTATACCACACCTAACTGCTTTTCAGCATTATAGACAGAACAGTTATACCACACCCAACTGCTTTTCAGCATTATAGACAGAACAGTTATACCACACCTAACTGCTTTTCAGCATTATAGACAGAACAATTATACCACACCTAACTGCTTTTCAGCATTATAGACAGAACAGTTATACCACACCTAACTGCTTTTCAGCATTATAGACAGAACAGTTATACCACACCTAACTGCTTTTCAGCATTATAGACAGAACAATTATACCACACCTAACTGCTTTTCAGCATTATAGACAGAACAATTATACCACACCTAACTGCTTTTCAGCATTATAGACAGAACAGTTATACCACACCTAAGTGCTCTTCACTGTTATTGACAGAACAGTTATACCACACCTAACTGCTTTTCAGCATTATAGACAGAACAGTTATACCACACCTAACTGCTTTTCAGCATTATAGACAGAACAATTATACCACACCTAACTGCTTTGCAGCATTATAGACAGAACAATTATACCACACCTAACTGCTTTTCAGCATTATAGACAGAACAGTTATACCACACCTAAGTGCTCTTCACTGTTATTGACGGAACAGTTATACCACACCTAACTGCTTTTCAGCATTATAGACAGAACAATTATACCACACCTAACTGCTTTTCAGCATTATAGACAGAACAATTATACCACACCTAACTGCTTTTCAGCATTATAGACAGAACAATTATACCACACCTAACTGCTTTTCAGCATTATAGACAGAACAGTTATACCACACCCAACTGCTCTTCACTGTTATAGACAGAACAGTTATACCACACCTAACTGCTTTTCAGCATTATAGACAGAACAGTTTTACCACACCTAACTGCTCTTCACTGTTATAGACAGAACAGTTATACCACACCTAACTGCTTTTCAGCATTATAGACAGAACAGTTATACCACACCTAACTGCTCTTCACTGTTATAGACAGAACAGTTATACCACACCTAACTGCTTTTCAGCATTATAGACAGAACAATTATACCACACCTAACTGCTTTTCAGCATTATAGACAGAACAATTATACCACACCCAACTGCTTTTCAGCATTATAGACAGAACAATTATACCACACCTAACTGCTCTTCACTGTTATAGACAGAACAGTTATACCACACCTAACTACTTTTCAGCATTATAGACAGAACAATTATACCACACCTAACTGCTCTTCACTGTTATAGACAGAACAATTATACCACACCTAACTGCTCTTCACTGTTATAGACAGAACAATTATACCACACCTAACTGCTCTTCACTGTTATAGACAGAACAGTTATACCACACCTAACTACTCTTCACTGTTATAGACAGAACAATTATACCACACCTAACTGCTCTTCACTGTTATAGACAGAACAGTTATACCACACCCAACTGCTTTTCAGCATTATAGACATAACAGTTATACCACACCTAACTGCTCTTCACTGTTATAGACAGAACCGTTATACCACACCCAACTGCTTTTCAGCATTATAGACAGAACAGTTATACCACACCTAACTGCTCTTCACTGTTATAGACAGAACCGTTATACCACACCCAACTGCTTTTCAGCATTATAGACAGAACAGTTATACCACACCTAACTACTCTTCACTGTTATAGACAGAACAGTTATACCACACCTAACTGCTTTTCAGCATTATAGACAGAACAGTTATACCACACCTAACTGCTCTTCACTGTTATAGACAGAACAGTTATACCACACCTAACTGCTCTTCACTGTTGTAGACAGAACAGTTATACCACACCTAACTGCTCTTCACTGTTATAGACAGAACAGTTATACCACACCTAACTGCTCTTCACCGTTGTAGACAGAACAGTTATACCACACCTAACTGCTCTTCACTGTTGTAGACAGAACAGTTATACCACACCTAACTACTCTTCACTGTTGTAGACAGAACAGTTATACCACACCTAACTGCTCTTCACTGTTATAGACAGAACAGTTATACCACACCTAACTACTTTTCAGCATTATAGACAGAACAGTTATACCACACCTAACTACTCTTCACTGTTATAGACAGAACAGTTATACCACACCTAACTACTCTTCACTGTTATAGACAGAACAGTTATACCACACCTAACTGCTCTTCACTGTTATAGACAGAACAATTACACCACACCTAACTGCTCTTCACTGTTATAGACAGAACAATTATACCACACCTAACTGCTCTTCACTGTTATAGACAGAACAGTTATACCACACCTAACTGCTTTTCAGCATTATAGACAGAACAATTATACCACACCGAACTACTCTTCACTGTTATAGACAAACAATTATACCACACCTAACTGCTCTTCACTGTTATAGACAGAACAATTATACCACACCTAACTGCTCTTCACTGTTATAGACAGAACAATTATACCACACCTAACTGCTCTTCACTGCTATAGACAGAACAATTATACCACACCTAACTGCTCTTCACTGTTATAGACAGAACAATTATACCACACCTAACTGCTCTTCACTGTTATAGACAGAACAGTTATACCACACCTAACTACTTTTCAGCATTATAGACAGAACAGTTATACCACACCTAACTGCTCTTCACTGTTATAGACAGAACAATTATACCACACCTAACTGCTCTTCACTGTTATAGACAGAACAATTATACCACACCTAACTGCTCTTCACTGTTATAGACAGAACAATTATACCACACCTAACTGCTTTTCACTGTTATAGACAGAACAGTTATACCACACCTAACTGCTTTTCAGCATTATAGACAGAACAGTTATACCACACCTAACTGCTCTTCACTATTATAGACAGAACAATTATACCACACCCAACTGCTTTTCACTGTTATAGACAGAACAATTATACCACACCTAACTGCTCTTCACTGTTATAGACAGAACAGTTATACCACACCTAACTGCTCTTCACTGTAATAGACAGAACAATTATACCACACCTAACTGCTCTTCACTGTTATAGACAGAACAATTATACCACACCTAACTGCTCTTCACTGTTATAGACAGAACAATTATACCACACCTAACTGCTCTTCACTGTTATAGACAGAACAATTATACCACACCTAACTGCTCTTCACTGTTATAGACAGAACAATTATACCACACCTAACTGCTTTTCAGCATTATAGACAGAACCGTTATACCACACATAAGTACTCTTCACTGTTATGGACAGAACAGTTATACCACACCTAACTGCTTTTCAGCATTATAGACAGAACCGTTATACCACACCTAACTACTTTTCAGCATTATAGACAGAACCGTTATACCACACCTAACTGCTTTTCAGCATTATAGACAGAACAATTATACCACACCTAACTGCTTTTCAGCATTATAGACAGAAAATTTATACCACACCTAACTGCTTTTCAGCATTATAGACAGAAAATTTATACCACACCAACTGCTTTTCAGCATTATAGACAGAACAGTTATACCACACCTAACTGCTTTTCAGCATTATAGACAGAAAATTTATACCACACCCAACTGCTTTTCAGCATTATAGACAGAACAGTTATACCACACCTAACTGCTTTTCAGCATTATAGACAGAAAATTTATACCACACCCAACTGCTTTTCAGCATTATAGACAGAACAGTTATACCACACCTAACTGCTTTTCAGCATTATAGACAGAACAGTTATACCACACCTAACTGCTTTTCAGCATTATAGACAGAACAGTTATACCACACCTAACTGCTTTTCAGCATTATAGACAGAACAGTTATACCACACCCAACTGCTTTTCAGCATTATAGACAGAACAGTTATACCACACCTAACTGCTTTTCAGCATTATAGACAGAACAGTTATACCACACCTAACTGCTTTTCAGCATTATAGACAGAACAGTTATACCACACCTAACTGCTTTTCAGCATTATAGACAGAACAATTATACCACACCTAACTGCTTTTCAGCATTATAGACAGAACAATTATACCACACCTAACTGCTTTTCAGCATTATAGACAGAACAGTTATACCACACCTAAGTGCTCTTCACTGTTATTGACGGAACAGTTATACCACACCTAACTGCTTTTCAGCATTATAGACAGAACAATTATACCACACCTAACTGCTTTTCAGCATTATAGACAGAACAGTTATACCACACCCAACTGCTCTTCACTGTTATAGACAGAACAGTTATACCACACCTAACTGCTTTTCAGCATTATAGACAGAACAGTTATACCACACCTAACTGCTCTTCACTGTTATAGACAGAACAGTTATACCACACCTAACTGCTTTTCAGCATTATAGACAGAACAGTTATACCACACCTAACTGCTCTTCACTGTTATAGACAGAACAGTTATACCACACCTAACTGCTTTTCAGCATTATAGACAGAACAATTATACCACACCCAAATGCTTTTCAGCATTATAGACAGAACAGTTATACCACACCTAACTGCTCTTCACTGTTATAGACAGAACAGTTATACCACACCTAACTGCTCTTCACTGTTATAGACAGAACAGTTATACCACACCTAACTGCTCTTCACTGTTATAGACAGAACAGTTATACCACACCTAACTGCTCTTCACTGTTATAGACAGAACAGTTATACCACACCTAACTGCTCTTCACTGTTATAGACAGAACAGTTATACCACACCTAACTACTCTTCACTGTTATGGACAGAACAATTATACCACACCTAACTGCTTTTCAGCATTATAGACAGAACAATTATACCACACCTAACTGCTTTTCAGCATTATAGACAGAACAATTATACCACACCCAACTGCTTTTCAGCATTATAGACAGAACAATTATACCACACCTAACTGCTCTTCACTGTTATAGACAGAACAGTTATACCACACCTAACTAATTTTCAGCATTATAGACAGAACAATTATACCACACCTAACTGCTCTTCACTGTTATAGACAGAACAATTATACCACACCTAACTGCTCTTCACTGTTATAGACAGAACAATTATACCACACCTAACTGCTCTTCACTGTTATAGACAGAACAGTTATACCACACCTAACTACTTTTCAGCATTATGGACAGAACAGTTATACCACACCTAACTGCTCTTCACTGTCATAGACAGAACAATTATACCACACCTAACTGCTTTTCAGTATTATAGACAGAACAGTTATACCACACCTAACTGCTCTTCACTATTATAGACAGAACAATTATACCACACCCAACTGCTTTTCACTGTTATAGACAGAACAATTATACCACACCTAACTGCTCTTCACTGTTATAGACAGAACAGTTATACCACACCTAACTGCTCTTCACTGTTATAGACAGAACAATTATACCACACCTAACTGCTCTTCACTGTTATAGACAGAACAATTATACCACACCTAACTGCTCTTCACTGTTATAGACAGAACAATTATACCACACCTAACTGCTCTTCACTGTTATAGACAGAACAATTATACCACACCTAACTGCTCTTCACTGTTATAGACAGAACAATTATACCACACCTAACTGCTTTTCAGCATTATAGACAGAACAATTATACCACACCTAACTGCTTTTCACTGTTATAGACAGAACTATTTATACCACACCTAACTGCTTTTCAGCATTATAGACAGAACAATTATACCACACCTAAGTGCTCTTCACTGTTATAGACAGAACAATTATACCACACCTAACTGCTTTTCAGCATTATAGACAGAACAATTATACCACACCTAACTGCTTTTCAGCATTATAGACAGAACAATTATACCACACCTAACGGCTTTTCAGCATTATAGACAGAACAATTATACCACACCTAAGTGCTCTTCACTGTTATAGACAGAACAATTATACCACACCTAACTGCTTTTCACCATTATAGACAGAACAATTATACCACACCTAAGTGCTCTTCACTGTTATAGACAGAACAATTATACCACACCTAACTGCTTTTCAGCATTATAGACAGAACAATTATACCACACCTAACTGCTTTTCAGCATTATAGACAGAACAATTATACCACACCTAAGTGCTCTTCACTGTTATAGACAGAACAATTATACCACACCTAACTGCTTTTCAGCATTATAGACAGAACAATTATACCACACCTAAGTGCTCTTCACTGTTATAGACAGAACAATTATACCACACCTAACTGCTTTTCAGCATTATAGACAGAACAATTATACCACACCTAACTGCTTTTCAGCATTATAGACAGAACAGTTATACCACACCCAACTGCTCTTCACTGTTATAGACAGAACAGTTATACCACACCTAACTGCTTTTCAGCATTATAGACAGAACAATTATACCACACCCAACTGCTCTTCACTGTTATAGACAGAACAATTATACCACACCTAACTGCTTTTCAGCATTATAGACAGAACAGTTATACCACACCCAACTGCTCTTCACTGTTATAGACAGAACAGTTATACCACACCTAACTGCTTTTCAGCATTATAGACAGAACAATTATACCACACCCAACTGCTCTTCACTGTTATAGACAGAACAATTATACCACACCTAACTGCTTTTCAGCATTATAGACAGAACAATTATACCACACCCAACTGCTCTTCACTGTTATAGACAGAACAATTATACCACACACAACTGCTCTTCACTGTTATAGACAGAACAATTATACCACACCCAACTGCTCTTCACTGTTATAGACAGAACAATTATACCACACCCAACTGCTCTTCACTGTTATAGACAGAACAATTATACCACACCCAACTGCTCTTCACTGTTATAGACAGAACAATTATACCACACCCAACTGCTCTTCACTGTTATAGACAGAACAATTATACCACACCCAACTGCTTTTCAGCATTATAGACAGAACAATTATACCACACCCAACTGCTCTTCACTGTTATAGACAGAACAATTATACCACACCCAACTGCTCTTCACTGTTATAGACAGAACAATTATACCACACCCAACTGCTTTTCAGCATTATAGACAGAACAGTTATACCACACCCAAATGCTTTTCAGCATTATAGACAGAACAGTTATACCACACCCAACTGCTTTTCAGCATTATAGACAGAACAATTATACCACACCCAACTGCTTTTCAGCATTATAGACAAAACAGTTATACCACACCTAACTGCTTTTCAGCATTATAGACAGAACAGTTATACCACACCTAACTGCTTTTCAGCATTATAGACAGAACAATTATACCACACCCAACTGCTTTTCAGCATTATAGACAGAACAATTATACCACACCCAACTGCTTTTCAGCATTATAGACAGAACAGTTATACCACACCTAACTGCTTTTCAGCATTATAGACAGAACAGTTATACCACACCCAACTGCTTTTCAGCATTATAGACAGAACAATTATACCACACCTAACTGCTCTTCACTGTTATAGACAGAACAATTATACCACACCTAACTGCTCTTCACTGCTATAGACAGAACAATTATACCACACCTAACTGCTCTTCACTGTTATAGACAGAACAGTTATACCACACCTAACTACTTTTCAGCATTATAGACAGAACAGTTATACCACACCTAACTACTCTTCACTGTTATAGACAGAACAGTTATACCACACCTAACTGCTTTTCAGCATTATAGACAGAACAGTTATACCACACCTAACTGCTTTTCAGCATTATAGACAGAACAGTTATACCACACCTAACTGCTTTTCAGCATTATAGACAGAACAATTATACCACACCTAACTGCTTTTCAGCATTATAGACAGAACAATTATACCACACCTAACTGCTTTTCAGCATTATAGACAGAACAGTTATACCACACCTAAGTGCTCTTCACTGTTATTGACAGAACAGTTATACCACACCTAACTGCTTTTCAGCATTATAGACAGAACAGTTATACCACACCTAACTGCTTTTCAGCATTATAGACAGAACAATTATACCACACCTAACTGCTTTGCAGCATTATAGACAGAACAATTATACCACACCTAACTGCTTTTCAGCATTATAGACAGAACAGTTATACCACACCTAAGTGCTCTTCACTGTTATTGACGGAACAGTTATACCACACCTAACTGCTTTTCAGCATTATAGACAGAACAATCATACCACACCTAACTGCTTTTCAGCATTATAGACAGAACAATTATACCACACCTAACTGCTTTTCAGCATTATAGACAGAACAATTATACCACACCTAACTGCTTTTCAGCATTATAGACAGAACAGTTATACCACACCCAACTGCTCTTCACTGTTATAGACAGAACAGTTATACCACACCTAACTGCTTTTCAGCATTATAGACAGAACAGTTTTACCACACCTAACTGCTCTTCACTGTTATAGACAGAACAGTTATACCACACCTAACTGCTTTTCAGCATTATAGACAGAACAGTTATACCACACCTAACTGCTCTTCACTGTTATAGACAGAACAGTTATACCACACCTAACTGCTTTTCAGCATTATAGACAGAACAATTATACCACACCTAACTGCTTTTCAGCATTATAGACAGAACAATTATACCACACCCAACTGCTTTTCAGCATTATAGACAGAACAATTATACCACACCTAACTGCTCTTCACTGTTATAGACAGAACAGTTATACCACACCTAACTACTTTTCAGCATTATAGACAGAACAATTATACCACACCTAACTGCTCTTCACTGTTATAGACAGAACAATTATACCACACCTAACTGCTCTTCACTGTTATAGACAGAACAATTATACCACACCTAACTGCTCTTCACTGTTATAGACAGAACAGTTATACCACACCTAACTACTCTTCACTGTTATAGACAGAACAATTATACCACACCTAACTGCTCTTCACTGTTATAGACAGAACAGTTATACCACACCCAACTGCTTTTCAGCATTATAGACAGAACAATTATACCACACCTAACTGCTTTTCAGCATTATAGACAGAACAGTTATACCACACCCAACTGCTTTTCAGCATTATAGACATAACAGTTATACCACACCTAACTGCTCTTCACTGTTATAGACAGAACCGTTATACCACACCCAACTGCTTTTCAGCATTATAGACAGAACAGTTATACCACACCTAACTACTCTTCACTGTTATAGACAGAACAGTTATACCACACCTAACTGCTTTTCAGCATTATAGACAGAACAGTTATACCACACCTAACTGCTCTTCACTGTTATAGACAGAACAGTTATACCACACCTAACTGCTCTTCACTGTTGTAGACAGAACAGTTATACCACACCTAACTGCTCTTCACTGTTATAGACAGAACAGTTATACCACACCTAACTGCTCTTCACCGTTGTAGACAGAACAGTTATACCACACCTAACTGCTCTTCACTGTTGTAGACAGAACAGTTATACCACACCTAACTACTCTTCACTGTTGAAGACAGAACAGTTATACCACACCTAACTGCTCTTCACTGTTATAGACAGAACAGTTATACCACACCTAACTACTTTTCAGCATTATAGACAGAACAGTTATACCACACCTAACTACTCTTCACTGTTATAGACAGAACAGTTATACCACACCTAACTACTCTTCACTGTTATAGACAGAACAGTTATACCACACCTAACTGCTCTTCACTGTTATAGACAGAACAATTACACCACACCTAACTGCTCTTCACTGTTATAGACAGAACAATTATACCACACCTAACTGCTCTTCACTGTTATAGACAGAACAGTTATACCACACCTAACTGCTTTTCAGCATTATAGACAGAACAATTATACCACACCGAACTACTCTTCACTGTTATAGACAAACAATTATACCACACCTAACTGCTCTTCACTGTTATAGACAGAACAATTATACCACACCTAACTGCTCTTCACTGTTATAGACAGAACAATTATACCACACCTAACTGCTCTTCACTGCTATAGACAGAACAATTATACCACACCTAACTGCTCTTCACTGTTATAGACAGAACAATTATACCACACCTAACTGCTCTTCACTGTTATAGACAGAACAGTTATACCACACCTAACTACTTTTCAGCATTATAGACAGAACAGTTATACCACACCTAACTGCTCTTCACTGTTATAGACAGAACAATTATACCACACCTAACTGCTCTTCACTGTTATAGACAGAACAATTATACCACACCTAACTGCTCTTCACTGTTATAGACAGAACAATTATACCACACCTAACTGCTTTTCACTGTTATAGACAGAACAGTTATACCACACCTAACTGCTTTTCAGCATTATAGACAGAACAGTTATACCACACCTAACTGCTCTTCACTATTATAGACAGAACAATTATACCACACCCAACTGCTTTTCACTGTTATAGACAGAACAATTATACCACACCTAACTGCTCTTCACTGTTATAGACAGAACAGTTATACCACACCTAACTGCTCTTCACTGTAATAGACAGAACAATTATACCACACCTAACTGCTCTTCACTGTTATAGACAGAACAATTATACCACACCTAACTGCTCTTCACTGTTATAGACAGAACAATTATACCACACCTAACTGCTCTTCACTGTTATAGACAGAACAATTATACCACACCTGACTGCTCTTCACTGTTATAGACAGAACAATTATACCACACCTAACTGCTTTTCAGCATTATAGACATAACCGTTATACCACACATAAGTACTCTTCACTGTTATGGACAGAACAGTTATACCACACCTAACTGCTTTTCAGCATTATAGACAGAACCGTTATACCACACCTAACTACTTTTCAGCATTATAGACAGAACCGTTATACCACACCTAACTGCTTTTCAGCATTATAGACAGAACAATTATACCACACCTAACTGCTTTTCAGCATTATAGACAGAAAATTTATACCACACCTAACTGCTTTTCAGCATTATAGACAGAAAATTTATACCACACCAACTGCTTTTCAGCATTATAGACAGAACAGTTATACCACACCTAACTGCTTTTCAGCATTATAGACAGAAAATTTATACCACACCCAACTGCTTTTCAGCATTATAGACAGAACAGTTATACCACACCTAACTGCTTTTCAGCATTATAGACAGAAAATTTATACCACACCCAACTGCTTTTCAGCATTATAGACAGAACAGTTATACCACACCTAACTGCTTTTCAGCATTATAGACAGAACAGTTATACCACACCTAACTGCTTTTCAGCATTATAGACAGAACAGTTATACCACACCTAACTGCTTTTCAGCATTATAGACAGAACAGTTATACCACACCCAACTGCTTTTCAGCATTATAGACAGAACAGTTATACCACACCTAACTGCTTTTCAGCATTATAGACAGAACAGTTATACCACACCTAACTGCTTTTCAGCATTATAGACAGAACAGTTATACCACACCTAACTGCTTTTCAGCATTATAGACAGAACAATTATACCACACCTAACTGCTTTTCAGCATTATAGACAGAACAATTATACCACACCTAACTGCTTTTCAGCATTATAGACAGAACAGTTATACCACACCTAAGTGCTCTTCACTGTTATTGACGGAACAGTTATACCACACCTAACTGCTTTTCAGCATTATAGACAGAACAATTATACCACACCTAACTGCTTTTCAGCATTATAGACAGAACAGTTATACCACACCCAACTGCTCTTCACTGTTATAGACAGAACAGTTATACCACACCTAACTGCTTTTCAGCATTATAGACAGAACAGTTATACCACACCTAACTGCTCTTCACTGTTATAGACAGAACAGTTATACCACACCTAACTGCTTTTCAGCATTATAGACAGAACAGTTATACCACACCTAACTGCTCTTCACTGTTATAGACAGAACAGTTATACCACACCTAACTGCTTTTCAGCATTATAGACAGAACAATTATACCACACCCAAATGCTTTTCAGCATTATAGACAGAACAGTTATACCACACCTAACTGCTCTTCACTGTTATAGACAGAACAGTTATACCACACCTAACTGCTCTTCACTGTTATAGACAGAACAGTTATACCACACCTAACTGCTCTTCACTGTTATAGACAGAACAGTTATACCACACCTAACTGCTCTTCACTGTTATAGACAGAACAGTTATACCACACCTAACTGCTCTTCACTGTTATAGACAGAACAGTTATACCACACCTAACTACTCTTCACTGTTATGGACAGAACAATTATACCACACCTAACTGCTTTTCAGCATTATAGACAGAACAATTATACCACACCTAACTGCTTTTCAGCATTATAGACAGAACAATTATACCACACCCAACTGCTTTTCAGCATTATAGACAGAACAATTATACCACACCTAACTGCTCTTCACTGTTATAGACAGAACAGTTATACCACACCTAACTAATTTTCAGCATTATAGACAGAACAATTATACCACACCTAACTGCTCTTCACTGTTATAGACAGAACAATTATACCACACCTAACTGCTCTTCACTGTTATAGACAGAACAATTATACCACACCTAACTGCTCTTCACTGTTATAGACAGAACAGTTATACCACACCTAACTACTTTTCAGCATTATGGACAGAACAGTTATACCACACCTAACTGCTCTTCACTGTCATAGACAGAACAATTATACCACACCTAACTGCTTTTCAGCATTATAGACAGAACAGTTATACCACACCTAACTGCTCTTCACTATTATAGACAGAACAATTATACCACACCCAACTGCTTTTCACTGTTATAGACAGAACAATTATACCACACCTAACTGCTCTTCACTGTTATAGACAGAACAGTTATACCACACCTAACTGCTCTTCACTGTTATAGACAGAACAATTATACCACACCTAACTGCTCTTCACTGTTATAGACAGAACAATTATACCACACCTAACTGCTCTTCACTGTTATAGACAGAACAATTATACCACACCTAACTGCTCTTCACTGTTATAGACAGAACAATTATACCACACCTAACTGCTCTTCACTGTTATAGACAGAACAATTATACCACACCTAACTGCTTTTCAGCATTATAGACAGAACAATTATACCACACCTAACTGCTTTTCACTGTTATAGACAGAACAATTATACCACACCTAACTGCTTTTCAGCATTATAGACAGAACAATTATACCACACCTAAGTGCTCTTCACTGTTATAGACAGAACAATTATACCACACCTAACTGCTTTTCAGCATTATAGACAGAACAATTATACCACACCTAACTGCTTTTCACTGTTATAGACAGAACAATTATACCACACCTAACTGCTTTTCAGCATTATAGACAGAACAATTATACCACACCTAACTGCTTTTCACTGTTATAGACAGAACAATTATACCACACCTAACTGCTTTTCACTGTTATAGACAGAACAATTATACCACACCTAACTGCTTTTCAGCATTATAGACAGAACAATTATACCACACCTAAGTGCTCTTCACTGTTATAGACAGAACAATTATACCACACCTAACTGCTTTTCAGCATTATAGACAGAACAATTATACCACACCTAACTGCTTTTCAGCATTATAGACAGAACAATTATACCACACCTAACTGCTTTTCAGCATTATAGACAGAACAATTATACCACACCTAAGTGCTCTTCACTGTTATAGACAGAACAATTATACCACACCTAACTGCTTTTCACCATTATAGACAGAACAATTATACCACACCTAAGTGCTCTTCACTGTTATAGACAGAACAATTATACCACACCTAACTGCTTTTCAGCATTATAGACAGAACAATCATACCACACCTAACTGCTTTTCAGCATTATAGACAGAACAATTATACCACACCTAAGTGCTCTTCACTGTTATAGACAGAACAATTATACCACACCTAACTGCTTTTCAGCATTATAGACAGAACAATTATACCACACCTAAGTGCTCTTCACTGTTATAGACAGAACAATTATACCACACCTAACTGCTTTTCAGCATTATAGACAGAACAATTATACCACACCTAACTGCTTTTCAGCATTATAGACAGAACAGTTATACCACACCCAACTGCTCTTCACTGTTATAGACAGAACAGTTATACCACACCTAACTGCTTTTCAGCATTATAGACAGAACAATTATACCACACCCAACTGCTCTTCACTGTTATAGACAGAACAATTATACCACACCTAACTGCTTTTCAGCATTATAGACAGAACAGTTATACCACACCCAACTGCTCTTCACTGTTATAGACAGAACAGTTATACCACACCTAACTGCTTTTCAGCATTATAGACAGAACAATTATACCACACCCAACTGCTCTTCACTGTTATAGACAGAACAATTATACCACACCTAACTGCTTTTCAGCATTATAGACAGAACAATTATACCACACCCAACTGCTCTTCACTGTTATAGACAGAACAATTATACCACACCCAACTGCTCTTCACTGTTATAGACAGAACAATTATACCACACCCAACTGCTCTTCACTGTTATAGACAGAACAATTATACCACACCCAACTGCTCTTCACTGTTATAGACAGAACAATTATACCACACCCAACTGCTCTTCACTGTTATAGACAGAACAATTATACCACACCCAACTGCTCTTCACTGTTATAGACAGAACAATTATACCACACCCAACTGCTTTTCAGCATTATAGACAGAACAATTATACCACACCCAACTGCTCTTCACTGTTATAGACAGAACAATTATACCACACCCAACTGCTCTTCACTGTTATAGACAGAACAATTATACCACACCCAACTGCTTTTCAGCATTATAGACAGAACAGTTATACCACACCCAAATGCTTTTCAGCATTATAGACAGAACAGTTATACCACACCCAACTGCTTTTCAGCATTATAGACAGAACAATTATACCACACCCAACTGCTTTTCAGCATTATAGACAAAACAGTTATACCACACCTAACTGCTTTTCAGCATTATAGACAGAACAGTTATACCACACCTAACTGCTTTTCAGCATTATAGACAGAACAATTATACCACACCCAACTGCTTTTCAGCATTATAGACAGAACAATTATACCACACCCAACTGCTTTTCAGCATTATAGACAGAACAGTTATACCACACCTAACTGCTTTTCAGCATTATAGACAGAACAGTTATACCACACCCAACTGCTTTTCAGCATTATAGACAGAACAATTATACCACACCTAACTGCTCTTCACTGTTATAGACAGAACAATTATACCACACCTAACTGCTCTTCACTGCTATAGACAGAACAATTATACCACACCTAACTGCTCTTCACTGTTATAGACAGAACAGTTATACCACACCTAACTACTTTTCAGCATTATAGACAGAACAGTTATACCACACCTAACTACTCTTCACTGTTATAGACAGAACAGTTATACCACACCTAACTGCTCTTCACTGTTATAGACAGAACAATTATACCACACCTAACTGCTCTTCACTGTTATAGACAGAACAGTTATACCACACCTAACTACTCTTCACTGTTATAGACAGAACAGTTATACCACACCTAACTACTCTTCACTGTTATAGACAGAACAGTTATACCACACCTAACTGCTCTTCACTGTTATAGACAGAACAGTTATACCACACCTAACTACTCTTCACTGTTATAGACAGAACAGTTATACCACACCTAACTACTCTTCACTGTTATAGACAGAACAATTATACCACACCTAACTGCTCTTCACTGTTATAGACAGAACAATTATACCACACCTAACTACTCTTCACTGTTATAGACAGAACAGTTATACCACACCTAACTACTCTTCACTGTTATAGACACAACAGTTATACCACACCTAACTGCTCTTCACTGTTATAGACAGAACAGTTATACCACACCTAACTACTCTTCACTGTTATAGACAGAACAATTATACCACACGTAACTGCTCTTCACTGTTATAGACAGAACAGTTATACCACACCCAACTGCTTTTCAGCATTATAGACAGAACAATTATACCACACCTAACTGCTTTTCAGCATTATAGACAGAACAGTTATACCACACCCAACTGCTTTTCAGCATTATAGACAGAACAGTTATACCACACCTAACTGCTCTTCACTGTTATAGACAGAACAGTTATACCACACCTAACTGCTCTTCACTGTTATAGACAGAACAGTTATACCACACCTAACTACTTTTCAGCATTATAGACAGAACAGTTATACCACACCTAACTACTCTTCACTGTTATAGACAGAACAGTTATACCACACCTAACTACTCTTCACTGTTATAGACAGAACAGTTATACCACACCTAACTGCTCTTCACTGTTATAGACAGAACAATTACACCACACCTAACTGCTCTTCACTGTTATAGACAGAACAATTATACCACACCTAACTGCTCTTCACTGTTATAGACAGAACAGTTATACCACACCTAACTGCTTTTCAGCATAATAGACAGAACAATTATACCACACCGAACTACTCTTCACTGTTATAGACAGAACAATTATACCACACCTAACTGCTCTTCACTGTTATAGACAGAACAACTATACCAGACCTAACTGCTCTTCACTGTTATAGACAGAACAATTATACCACACCTAACTGCTCTTCACTGTTATAGACAGAACAATTATACCACACCTAACTGCTCTTCACTGTTATAGACAGAACAATTATACCACACCTAACTGCTCTTCACTGTTATAGACAGAACAGTTATACCACACCTAACTACTTTTCAGCATTATAGACAGAACAGTTATACCACACCTAACTGCTCTTCACTGTTATACACAGAACAATTATACCACACCTAACTGCTCTTCACTGTTATAGACAGAACAATTATACCACACCTAACTGCTCTTCACTGTTATAGACAGAACAATTATACCACACCTAACTGCTTTTCACTGTTATAGACAGAACAGTTATACCACACCTAACTGCTTTTCAGCATTATAGACAGAACAGTTATACCACACCTAACTGCTCTTCACTATTATAGACAGAACAATTATACCACACCCAACTGCTTTTCACTGTTATAGACAGAACAATTATACCACACCTAACTGCTCTTCACTGTTATAGACAGAACAGTTATACCACACCTAACTGCTCTTCACTGTTATAGACAGAACAATTATACCACACCTAACTGCTCTTCACTGTTATAGACAGAACAATTATACCACACCTAACTGCTCTTCACTGTTATAGACAGAACAATTATACCACACCTAACTGCTCTTCACTGTTATAGACAGAACAATTATACCACACCTAACTGCTCTTCACTGTTATAGACAGAACAATTATACCACACCTAACTGCTTTTCAGCATTATAGACAGAACCGTTATACCACACATAAGTACTCTTCACTGTTATGGACAGAACAGTTATACCACACCTAACTGCTTTTCAGCATTATAGACAGAACCGTTATACCACACCTAACTACTTTTCAGCATTATAGACAGAACCGTTATACCACACCTAACGGCTTTTCAGCATTATAGACAGAAAATTTATACCACACCTAACTGCTTTTCAGCATTATAGACAGAAAATTTATACCACATCAACTGCTTTTCAGCATTATAGACAGAACAGTTATACCACACCTAACTGCTTTTCAGCATTATAGACAGAAAATTTATACCACACCCAACTGCTTTTCAGCATTATAGACAGAACGGTTATACCACACCTAACTGCTTTTCAGCATTATAGACAGAAAATTTATACCACACCCAACTGCTTTTCAGCATTATAGACAGAACAGTTATACCACACCTAACTGCTTTTCAGCATTATAGACAGAACAGTTATACCACACCTAACTGCTTTTCAGCATTATAGACAGAACAGTTATACCACACCTAACTGCTTTTCAGCATTATAGACAGAACAGTTATACCACACCCAACTGCTTTTCAGCATTATAGACAGAACAGTTATACCACACCTAACTGCTTTTCAGCATTATAGACAGAACAATTATACCACACCTAACTGCTTTTCAGCATTATAGACAGAACAGTTATACCACACCTAACTGCTTTTCAGCATTATAGACAGAACAGTTATACCACACCTAACTGCTTTTCAGCATTATAGACAGAACAATTATACCACACCTAACTGCTTTTCAGCATTATAGACAGAACAATTATACCACACCTAACTGCTTTTCAGCATTATAGACAGAACAGTTATACCACACCTAAGTGCTCTTCACTGTTATTGACAGAACAGTTATACCACACCTAACTGCTTTTCAGCATTATAGACAGAACAGTTATACCACACCTAACTGCTTTTCAGCATTATAGACAGAACAATTATACCACACCTAACTGCTTTGCAGCATTATAGACAGAACAATTATACCACACCTAACTGCTTTTCAGCATTATAGACAGAACAGTTATACCACACCTAAGTGCTCTTCACTGTTATTGACGGAACAGTTATACCACACCTAACTGCTTTTCAGCATTATAGACAGAACAATTATACCACACCTAACTGCTTTTCAGCATTATAGACAGAACAATTATACCACACCTAACTGCTTTTCAGCATTATAGACAGAACAATTATACCACACCTAACTGCTTTTCAGCATTATAGACAGAACAGTTATACCACACCCAACTGCTCTTCACTGTTATAGACAGAACAGTTATACCACACCTAACTGCTTTTCAGCATTATAGACAGAACAGTTTTACCACACCTAACTGCTCTTCACTGTTATAGACAGAACAGTTATACCACACCTAACTGCTTTTCAGCATTATAGACAGAACAGTTATACCACACCTAACTGCTCTTCACTGTTATAGACAGAACAATTATACCACACCCAACTGCTCTTCACTGTTATAGACAGAACAATTATACCACACCCAACTGCTTTTCAGCATTATAGACAGAACAGTTATACCACACCCAAATGCTTTTCAGCATTATAGACAGAACAGTTATACCACACCCAACTGCTTTTCAGCATTATAGACAGAACAATTATACCACACCCAACTGCTTTTCAGCATTATAGACAAAACAGTTATACCACACCTAACTGCTTTTCAGCATTATAGACAGAACAGTTATACCACACCTAACTGCTTTTCAGCATTATAGACAGAACAATTATACCACACCCAACTGCTTTTCAGCATTATAGACAGAACAATTATACCACACCCAACTGCTTTTCAGCATTATAGACAGAACAGTTATACCACACCTAACTGCTTTTCAGCATTATAGACAGAACAGTTATACCACACCCAACTGCTTTTCAGCATTATAGACAGAACAATTATACCACACCTAACTGCTCTTCACTGTTATAGACAGAACAATTATACCACACCTAACTGCTCTTCACTGCTATAGACAGAACAATTATACCACACCTAACTGCTCTTCACTGTTATAGACAGAACAGTTATACCACACCTAACTACTTTTCAGCATTATAGACAGAACAGTTATACCACACCTAACTACTCTTCACTGTTATAGACAGAACAGTTATACCACACCTAACTGCTTTTCAGCATTATAGACAGAACAGTTATACCACACCTAACTGCTTTTCAGCATTATAGACAGAACAGTTATACCACACCTAACTGCTTTTCAGCATTATAGACAGAACAATTATACCACACCTAACTGCTTTTCAGCATTATAGACAGAACAATTATACCACACCTAACTGCTTTTCAGCATTATAGACAGAACAGTTATACCACACCTAAGTGCTCTTCACTGTTATTGACAGAACAGTTATACCACACCTAACTGCTTTTCAGCATTATAGACAGAACAGTTATACCACACCTAACTGCTTTTCAGCATTATAGACAGAACAATTATACCACACCTAACTGCTTTGCAGCATTATAGACAGAACAATTATACCACACCTAACTGCTTTTCAGCATTATAGACAGAACAGTTATACCACACCTAAGTGCTCTTCACTGTTATTGACGGAACAGTTATACCACACCTAACTGCTTTTCAGCATTATAGACAGAACAATCATACCACACCTAACTGCTTTTCAGCATTATAGACAGAACAATTATACCACACCTAACTGCTTTTCAGCATTATAGACAGAACAATTATACCACACCTAACTGCTTTTCAGCATTATAGACAGAACAGTTATACCACACCCAACTGCTCTTCACTGTTATAGACAGAACAGTTATACCACACCTAACTGCTTTTCAGCATTATAGACAGAACAGTTTTACCACACCTAACTGCTCTTCACTGTTATAGACAGAACAGTTATACCACACCTAACTGCTTTTCAGCATTATAGACAGAACAGTTATACCACACCTAACTGCTCTTCACTGTTATAGACAGAACAGTTATACCACACCTAACTGCTTTTCAGCATTATAGACAGAACAATTATACCACACCTAACTGCTTTTCAGCATTATAGACAGAACAATTATACCACACCCAACTGCTTTTCAGCATTATAGACAGAACAATTATACCACACCTAACTGCTCTTCACTGTTATAGACAGAACAGTTATACCACACCTAACTACTTTTCAGCATTATAGACAGAACAATTATACCACACCTAACTGCTCTTCACTGTTATAGACAGAACAATTATACCACACCTAACTGCTCTTCACTGTTATAGACAGAACAATTATACCACACCTAACTGCTCTTCACTGTTATAGACAGAACAGTTATACCACACCTAACTACTCTTCACTGTTATAGACAGAACAATTATACCACACCTAACTGCTCTTCACTGTTATAGACAGAACAGTTATACCACACCCAACTGCTTTTCAGCATTATAGACAGAACAATTATACCACACCTAACTGCTTTTCAGCATTATAGACAGAACAGTTATACCACACCCAACTGCTTTTCAGCATTATAGACATAACAGTTATACCACACCTAACTGCTCTTCACTGTTATAGACAGAACCGTTATACCACACCCAACTGCTTTTCAGCATTATAGACAGAACAGTTATACCACACCTAACTACTTTTCACTGTTATAGACAGAACAGTTATACCACACCTAACTGCTTTTCAGCATTATAGACAGAACAGTTATACCACACCTAACTGCTCTTCACTGTTATAGACAGAACAGTTATACCACACCTAACTGCTCTTCACTGTTGTAGACAGAACAGTTATACCACACCTAACTGCTCTTCACTGTTATAGACAGAACAGTTATACCACACCTAACTGCTCTTCACCGTTGTAGACAGAACAGTTATACCACACCTAACTGCTCTTCACTGTTGTAGACAGAACAGTTATACCACACCTAACTACTCTTCACTGTTGAAGACAGAACAGTTATACCACACCTAACTGCTCTTCACTGTTATAGACAGAACAGTTATACCACACCTAACTACTTTTCAGCATTATAGACAGAACAGTTATACCACACCTAACTACTCTTCACTGTTATAGACAGAACAGTTATACCACACCTAACTACTCTTCACTGTTATAGACAGAACAGTTATACCACACCTAACTGCTCTTCACTGTTATAGACAGAACAATTACACCACACCTAACTGCTCTTCACTGTTATAGACAGAACAATTATACCACACCTAACTGCTCTTCACTGTTATAGACAGAACAGTTATACCACACCTAACTGCTTTTCAGCATTATAGACAGAACAATTATACCACACCGAACTACTCTTCACTGTTATAGACAAACAATTATACCACACCTAACTGCTCTTCACTGTTATAGACAGAACAATTATACCACACCTAACTGCTCTTCACTGTTATAGACAGAACAATTATACCACACCTAACTGCTCTTCACTGCTATAGACAGAACAATTATACCACACCTAACTGCTCTTCACTGTTATAGACAGAACAATTATACCACACCTAACTGCTCTTCACTGTTATAGACAGAACAGTTATACCACACCTAACTACTTTTCAGCATTATAGACAGAACAGTTATACCACACCTAACTGCTCTTCACTGTTATAGACAGAACAATTATACCACACCTAACTGCTCTTCACTGTTATAGACAGAACAATTATACCACACCTAACTGCTCTTCACTGTTATGGACAGAACAATTATACCACACCTAACTGCTTTTCACTGTTATAGACAGAACAGTTATACCACACCTAACTGCTTTTCAGCATTATAGACAGAACAGTTATACCACACCTAACTGCTCTTCACTATTATAGACAGAACAATTATACCACACCCAACTGCTTTTCACTGTTATAGACAGAACAATTATACCACACCTAACTGCTCTTCACTGTTATAGACAGAACAGTTATACCACACCTAACTGCTCTTCACTGTAATAGACAGAACAATTATACCACACCTAACTGCTCTTCACTGTTATAGACAGAACAATTATACCACACCTAACTGCTCTTCACTGTTATAGACAGAACAATTATACCACACCTAACTGCTCTTCACTGTTATAGACAGAACAATTATACCACACCTGACTGCTCTTCACTGTTATAGACAGAACAATTATACCACACCTAACTGCTTTTCAGCATTATAGACAGAACCGTTATACCACACATAAGTACTCTTCACTGTTATGGACAGAACAGTTATACCACACCTAACTGCTTTTCAGCATTATAGACAGAACCGTTATACCACACCTAACTACTTTTCAGCATTATAGACAGAACCGTTATACCACACCTAACTGCTTTTCAGCATTATAGACAGAACAATTATACCACACCTAACTGCTTTTCAGCATTATAGACAGAAAATTTATACCACACCTAACTGCTTTTCAGCATTATAGACAGAAAATTTATACCACACCAACTGCTTTTCAGCATTATAGACAGAACAGTTATACCACACCTAACTGCTTTTCAGCATTATAGACAGAAAATTTATACCACACCCAACTGCTTTTCAGCATTATAGACAGAACAGTTATACCACACCTAACTGCTTTTCAGCATTATAGACAGAAAATTTATACCACACCCAACTGCTTTTCAGCATTATAGACAGAACAGTTATACCACACCTAACTGCTTTTCAGCATTATAGACAGAACAGTTATACCACACCTAACTGCTTTTCAGCATTATAGACAGAACAGTTATACCACACCTAACTGCTTTTCAGCATTATAGACAGAACAGTTATACCACACCCAACTGCTTTTCAGCATTATAGACAGAACAGTTATACCACACCTAACTGCTTTTCAGCATTATAGACAGAACAGTTATACCACACCTAACTGCTTTTCAGCATTATAGACAGAACAGTTATACCACACCTAACTGCTTTTCAGCATTATAGACAGAACAATTATACCACACCTAACTGCTTTTCAGCATTATAGACAGAACAATTATACCACACCTAACTGCTTTTCAGCATTATAGACAGAACAGTTATACCACACCTAAGTGCTCTTCACTGTTATTGACGGAACAGTTATACCACACCTAACTGCTTTTCAGCATTATAGACAGAACAATTATACCACACCTAACTGCTTTTCAGCATTATAGACAGAACAGTTATACCACACCCAACTGCTCTTCACTGTTATAGACAGAACAGTTATACCACACCTAACTGCTTTTCAGCATTATAGACAGAACAGTTATACCACACCTAACTGCTCTTCACTGTTATAGACAGAACAGTTATACCACACCTAACTGCTTTTCAGCATTATAGACAGAACAATTATACCACACCTAACTGCTCTTCACTGTTATAGACAGAACAATTATACCACACCTAACTGCTCTTCACTGTTATAGACAGAACAATTATACCACACCTAACTGCTCTTCACTGTTATAGACAGAACAGTTATACCACACCTAACTACTCTTCACTGTTATAGACAGAACAATTATACCACACCTAACTGCTCTTCACTGTTATAGACAGAACAGTTATACCACACCCAACTGCTTTTCAGCATTATAGACAGAACAATTATACCACACCTAACTGCTTTTCAGCATTATAGACAGAACAGTTATACCACACCCAACTGCTTTTCAGCATTATAGACATAACAGTTATACCACACCTAACTGCTCTTCACTGTTATAGACAGAACCGTTATACCACACCCAACTGCTTTTCAGCATTATAGACAGAACAGTTATACCACACCTAACTACTTTTCACTGTTATAGACAGAACAGTTATACCACACCTAACTGCTTTTCAGCATTATAGACAGAACAGTTATACCACACCTAACTGCTCTTCACTGTTATAGACAGAACAGTTATACCACACCTAACTGCTCTTCACTGTTGTAGACAGAACAGTTATACCACACCTAACTGCTCTTCACTGTTATAGACAGAACAGTTATACCACACCTAACTGCTCTTCACCGTTGTAGACAGAACAGTTATACCACACCTAACTGCTCTTCACTGTTGTAGACAGAACAGTTATACCACACCTAACTACTCTTCACTGTTGAAGACAGAACAGTTATACCACACCTAACTGCTCTTCACTGTTATAGACAGAACAGTTATACCACACCTAACTACTTTTCAGCATTATAGACAGAACAGTTATACCACACCTAACTACTCTTCACTGTTATAGACAGAACAGTTATACCACACCTAACTACTCTTCACTGTTATAGACAGAACAGTTATACCACACCTAACTGCTCTTCACTGTTATAGACAGAACAATTACACCACACCTAACTGCTCTTCACTGTTATAGACAGAACAATTATACCACACCTAACTGCTCTTCACTGTTATAGACAGAACAGTTATACCACACCTAACTGCTTTTCAGCATTATAGACAGAACAATTATACCACACCGAACTACTCTTCACTGTTATAGACAAACAATTATACCACACCTAACTGCTCTTCACTGTTATAGACAGAACAATTATACCACACCTAACTGCTCTTCACTGTTATAGACAGAACAATTATACCACACCTAACTGCTCTTCACTGCTATAGACAGAACAATTATACCACACCTAACTGCTCTTCACTGTTATAGACAGAACAATTATACCACACCTAACTGCTCTTCACTGTTATAGACAGAACAGTTATACCACACCTAACTACTTTTCAGCATTATAGACAGAACAGTTATACCACACCTAACTGCTCTTCACTGTTATAGACAGAACAATTATACCACACCTAACTGCTCTTCACTGTTATAGACAGAACAATTATACCACACCTAACTGCTCTTCACTGTTATGGACAGAACAATTATACCACACCTAACTGCTTTTCACTGTTATAGACAGAACAGTTATACCACACCTAACTGCTTTTCAGCATTATAGACAGAACAGTTATACCACACCTAACTGCTCTTCACTATTATAGACAGAACAATTATACCACACCCAACTGCTTTTCACTGTTATAGACAGAACAATTATACCACACCTAACTGCTCTTCACTGTTATAGACAGAACAGTTATACCACACCTAACTGCTCTTCACTGTAATAGACAGAACAATTATACCACACCTAACTGCTCTTCACTGTTATAGACAGAACAATTATACCACACCTAACTGCTCTTCACTGTTATAGACAGAACAATTATACCACACCTAACTGCTCTTCACTGTTATAGACAGAACAATTATACCACACCTGACTGCTCTTCACTGTTATAGACAGAACAATTATACCACACCTAACTGCTTTTCAGCATTATAGACAGAACCGTTATACCACACATAAGTACTCTTCACTGTTATGGACAGAACAGTTATACCACACCTAACTGCTTTTCAGCATTATAGACAGAACCGTTATACCACACCTAACTACTTTTCAGCATTATAGACAGAACCGTTATACCACACCTAACTGCTTTTCAGCATTATAGACAGAACAATTATACCACACCTAACTGCTTTTCAGCATTATAGACAGAAAATTTATACCACACCTAACTGCTTTTCAGCATTATAGACAGAAAATTTATACCACACCAACTGCTTTTCAGCATTATAGACAGAACAGTTATACCACACCTAACTGCTTTTCAGCATTATAGACAGAAAATTTATACCACACCCAACTGCTTTTCAGCATTATAGACAGAACAGTTATACCACACCTAACTGCTTTTCAGCATTATAGACAGAAAATTTATACCACACCCAACTGCTTTTCAGCATTATAGACAGAACAGTTATACCACACCTAACTGCTTTTCAGCATTATAGACAGAACAGTTATACCACACCTAACTGCTTTTCAGCATTATAGACAGAACAGTTATACCACACCTAACTGCTTTTCAGCATTATAGACAGAACAGTTATACCACACCCAACTGCTTTTCAGCATTATAGACAGAACAGTTATACCACACCTAACTGCTTTTCAGCATTATAGACAGAACAGTTATACCACACCTAACTGCTTTTCAGCATTATAGACAGAACAGTTATACCACACCTAACTGCTTTTCAGCATTATAGACAGAACAATTATACCACACCTAACTGCTTTTCAGCATTATAGACAGAACAATTATACCACACCTAACTGCTTTTCAGCATTATAGACAGAACAGTTATACCACACCTAAGTGCTCTTCACTGTTATTGACGGAACAGTTATACCACACCTAACTGCTTTTCAGCATTATAGACAGAACAATTATACCACACCTAACTGCTTTTCAGCATTATAGACAGAACAGTTATACCACACCCAACTGCTCTTCACTGTTATAGACAGAACAGTTATACCACACCTAACTGCTTTTCAGCATTATAGACAGAACAGTTATACCACACCTAACTGCTCTTCACTGTTATAGACAGAACAGTTATACCACACCTAACTGCTTTTCAGCATTATAGACAGAACAGTTATACCACACCTAACTGCTCTTCACTGTTATAGACAGAACAGTTATACCACACCTAACTGCTTTTCAGCATTATAGACAGAACAATTATACCACACCCAAATGCTTTTCAGCATTATAGACAGAACAGTTATACCACACCTAACTGCTCTTCACTGTTATAGACAGAACAGTTATACCACACCTAACTGCTCTTCACTGTTATAGACAGAACAGTTATACCACACCTAACTGCTCTTCACTGTTATAGACAGAACAGTTATACCACACCTAACTGCTCTTCACTGTTATAGACAGAACAGTTATACCTCACCTAACTGCTCTTCACTGTTATAGACAGAACAGTTATACCACACCTAACTACTCTTCACTGTTATGGACAGAACAATTATACCACACCTAACTGCTTTTCAGCATTATAGACAGAACAATTATACCACACCTAACTGCTTTTCAGCATTATAGACAGAACAATTATACCACACCCAACTGCTTTTCAGCATTATAGACAGAACAATTATACCACACCTAACTGCTCTTCACTGTTATAGACAGAACAGTTATACCACACCTAACTAATTTTCAGCATTATAGACAGAACAATTATACCACACCTAACTGCTCTTCACTGTTATAGACAGAACAATTATACCACACCTAACTGCTCTTCACTGTTATAGACAGAACAATTATACCACACCTAACTGCTCTTCACTGTTATAGACAGAACAGTTATACCACACCTAACTACTTTTCAGCATTATGGACAGAACAGTTATACCACACCTAACTGCTCTTCACTGTCATAGACAGAACAATTATACCACACCTAACTGCTTTTCAGCATTATAGACAGAACAGTTATACCACACCTAACTGCTCTTCACTATTATAGACAGAACAATTATACCACACCCAACTGCTTTTCACTGTTATAGACAGAACAATTATACCACACCTAACTGCTCTTCACTGTTATAGACACAACAGTTATACCACACCTAACTGCTCTTCACTGTTATAGACAGAACAATTATACCACACCTAACTGCTCTTCACTGTTATAGACAGAACAATTATACCACACCTAACTGCTCTTCACTGTTATAGACAGAACAATTATACCACACCTAACTGCTCTTCACTGTTATAGACAGAACAATTATACCACACCTAACTGCTCTTCACTGTTATAGACAGAACAATTATACCACACCTAACTGCTTTTCAGCATTATAGACAGAACAATTATACCACACCTAACTGCTTTTCACTGTTATAGACAGAACAATTATAACACACCTAACTGCTTTTCAGCATTATAGACAGAACAATTATACCACACCTAAGTGCTCTTCACTGTTATAGACAGAACAATTATACCACACCTAACTGCTTTTCAGCATTATAGACAGAACAATTATACCACACCTAACTGCTTTTCAGCATTATAGACAGAACAATTATACCACACCTAACTGCTTTTCACTGTTATAGACAGAACAATTATACCACACCTAACTGCTTTTCAGCATTATAGACAGAACAATTATACCACACCTAACTGCTTTTCACTGTTATAGACAGAACAATTATACCACACCTAACTGCTTTTCACTGTTATAGACAGAACAATTATACCACACCTAACTGCTTTTCAGCATTATAGACAGAACAATTATACCACACCTAAGTGCTCTTCACTGTTATAGACAGAACAATTATACCACACCTAACTGCTTTTCAGCATTATAGACAGAACAATTATACCACACCTAACTGCTTTTCAGCATTATAGACAGAACAATTATACCACACCTAACTGCTTTTCAGCATTATAGACAGAACAATTATACCACACCTAAGTGCTCTTCACTGTTATAGACAGAACAATTATACCACACCTAACTGCTTTTCACCATTATAGACAGAACAATTATACCACACCTAAGTGCTCTTCACTGTTATAGACAGAACAATTATACCACACCTAACTGCTTTTCAGCATTATAGACAGAACAATTATACCACACCTAACTGCTTTTCAGCATTATAGACAGAACAATTATACCACACCTAAGTGCTCTTCACTGTTATAGACAGAACAATTATACCACACCTAACTGCTTTTCAGCATTATAGACAGAACAATTATACCACACCTAAGTGCTCTTCACTGTTATAGACAGAACAATTATACCACACCTAACTGCTTTTCAGCATTATAGACAGAACAATTATACCACACCTAACTGCTTTTCAGCATTATAGACAGAACAGTTATACCACACCCAACTGCTCTTCACTGTTATAGACAGAACAGTTATACCACACCTAACTGCTTTTCAGCATTATAGACAGAACAATTATACCACACCCAACTGCTCTTCACTGTTATAGACAGAACAATTATACCACACCTAACTGCTTTTCAGCATTATAGACAGAACAGTTATACCACACCCAACTGCTCTTCACTGTTATAGACAGAACAGTTATACCACACCTAACTGCTTTTCAGCATTATAGACAGAACAATTATACCACACCCAACTGCTCTTCACTGTTATAGACAGAACAATTATACCACACCTAACTGCTTTTCAGCATTATAGACAGAACAATTATACCACACCCAACTGCTCTTCACTGTTATAGACAGAACAATTATACCACACCCAACTGCTCTTCACTGTTATAGACAGAACAATTATACCACACCCAACTGCTCTTCACTGTTATAGACAGAACAATTATACCACACCCAACTGCTCTTCACTGTTATAGACAGAACAATTATACCACACCCAACTGCTCTTCACTGTTATAGACAGAACAATTATACCACACCCAACTGCTCTTCACTGTTATAGACAGAACAATTATACCACACCCAACTGCTTTTCAGCATTATAGACAGAACAATTATACCACACCCAACTGCTCTTCACTGTTATAGACAGAACAATTATACCACACCCAACTGCTCTTCACTGTTATAGACAGAACAATTATACCACACCCAACTGCTTTTCAGCATTATAGACAGAACAGTTATACCACACCCAAATGCTTTTCAGCATTATAGACAGAACAGTTATACCACACCCAACTGCTTTTCAGCATTATAGACAGAACAATTATACCACACCCAACTGCTTTTCAGCATTATAGACAAAACAGTTATACCACACCTAACTGCTTTTCAGCATTATAGACAGAACAGTTATACCACACCTAACTGCTTTTCAGCATTATAGACAGAACAATTATACCACACCCAACTGCTTTTCAGCATTATAGACAGAACAATTATACCACACCCAACTGCTTTTCAGCATTATAGACAGAACAGTTATACCACACCTAACTGCTTTTCAGCATTATAGACAGAACAGTTATACCACACCCAACTGCTTTTCAGCATTATAGACAGAACAATTATACCACACCTAACTGCTCTTCACTGTTATAGACAGAACAATTATACCACACCTAACTGCTCTTCACTGCTATAGACAGAACAATTATACCACACCTAACTGCTCTTCACTGTTATAGACAGAACAGTTATACCACACCTAACTACTTTTCAGCATTATAGACAGAACAGTTATACCACACCTAACTACTCTTCACTGTTATAGACAGAACAGTTATACCACACCTAACTGCTCTTCACTGTTATAGACAGAACAATTATACCACACCTAACTGCTCTTCACTGTTATAGACAGAACAGTTATACCACACCTAACTACTCTTCACTGTTATAGACAGAACAGTTATACCACACCTAACTACTCTTCACTGTTATAGACAGAACAGTTATACCACACCTAACTGCTCTTCACTGTTATAGACAGAACAGTTATACCACACCTAACTACTCTTCACTGTTATAGACAGAACAGTTATACCACACCTAACTACTCTTCACTGTTATAGACAGAACAATTATACCACACCTAACTGCTCTTCACTGTTATAGACAGAACAATTATACCACACCTAACTACTCTTCACTGTTATAGACAGAACAGTTATACCACACCTAACTACTCTTCGCTGTTATAGACACAACAGTTATACCACACCTAACTGCTCTTCACTGTTATAGACAGAACAGTTATACCACACCTAACTACTCTTCACTGTTATAGACAGAACAATTATACCACACGTAACTGCTCTTCACTGTTATAGACAGAACAGTTATACCACACCCAACTGCTTTTCAGCATTATAGACAGAACAATTATACCACACCTAACTGCTTTTCAGCATTATAGACAGAACAGTTATACCACACCCAACTGCTTTTCAGCATTATAGACAGAACAGTTATACCACACCTAACTGCTCTTCACTGTTATAGACAGAACAGTTATACCACACCTAACTGCTCTTCACTGTTATAGACAGAACAGTTATACCACACCTAACTACTTTTCAGCATTATAGACAGAACAGTTATACCACACCTAACTACTCTTCACTGTTATAGACAGAACAGTTATACCACACCTAACTACTCTTCACTGTTATAGACAGAACAGTTATACCACACCTAACTGCTCTTCACTGTTATAGACAGAACAATTACACCACACCTAACTGCTCTTCACTGTTATAGACAGAACAATTATACCACACCTAACTGCTCTTCACTGTTATAGACAGAACAGTTATACCACACCTAACTGCTTTTCAGCATAATAGACAGAACAATTATACCACACCGAACTACTCTTCACTGTTATAGACAGAACAATTATACCACACCTAACTGCTCTTCACTGTTATAGACAGAACAATTATACCAGACCTAACTGCTCTTCACTGTTATAGACAGAACAATTATACCACACCTAACTGCTCTTCACTGTTATAGACAGAACAATTATACCACACCTAACTGCTCTTCACTGTTATAGACAGAACAATTATACCACACCTAACTGCTCTTCACTGTTATAGACAGAACAGTTATACCACACCTAACTACTTTTCAGCATTATAGACAGAACAGTTATACCACACCTAACTGCTCTTCACTGTTATACACAGAACAATTATACCACACCTAACTGCTCTTCACTGTTATAGACAGAACAATTATACCACACCTAACTGCTCTTCACTGTTATAGACAGAACAATTATACCACACCTAACTGCTTTTCACTGTTATAGACAGAACAGTTATACCACACCTAACTGCTTTTCAGCATTATAGACAGAACAGTTATACCACACCTAACTGCTCTTCACTATTATAGACAGAACAATTATACCACACCCAACTGCTTTTCACTGTTATAGACAGAACAATTATACCACACCTAACTGCTCTTCACTGTTATAGACAGAACAGTTATACCACACCTAACTGCTCTTCACTGTTATAGACAGAACAATTATACCACACCTAACTGCTCTTCACTGTTATAGACAGAACAATTATACCACACCTAACTGCTCTTCACTGTTATAGACAGAACAATTATACCACACCTAACTGCTCTTCACTGTTATAGACAGAACAATTATACCACACCTAACTGCTCTTCACTGTTATAGACAGAACAATTATACCACACCTAACTGCTTTTCAGCATTATAGACAGAACCGTTATACCACACATAAGTACTCTTCACTGTTATGGACAGAACAGTTATACCACACCTAACTGCTTTTCAGCATTATAGACAGAACCGTTATACCACACCTAACTACTTTTCAGCATTATAGACAGAACCGTTATACCACACCTAACTGCTTTTCAGCATTATAGACAGAAAATTTATACCACACCTAACTGCTTTTCAGCATTATAGACAGAAAATTTATACCACATCAACTGCTTTTCAGCATTATAGACAGAACAGTTATACCACACCTAACTGCTTTTCAGCATTATAGACAGAAAATTTATACCACACCCAACTGCTTTTCAGCATTATAGACAGAACGGTTATACCACACCTAACTGCTTTTCAGCATTATAGACAGAAAATTTATACCACACCCAACTGCTTTTCAGCATTATAGACAGAACAGTTATACCACACCTAACTGCTTTTCAGCATTATAGACAGAACAGTTATACCACACCTAACTGCTTTTCAGCATTATAGACAGAACAGTTATACCACACCTAACTGCTTTTCAGCATTATAGACAGAACAGTTATACCACACCCAACTGCTTTTCAGCATTATAGACAGAACAGTTATACCACACCTAACTGCTTTTCAGCATTATAGACAGAACAATTATACCACACCTAACTGCTTTTCAGCATTATAGACAGAACAGTTATACCACACCTAACTGCTTTTCAGCATTATAGACAGAACAGTTATACCACACCTAACTGCTTTTCAGCATTATAGACAGAACAATTATACCACACCTAACTGCTTTTCAGCATTATAGACAGAACAATTATACCACACCTAACTGCTTTTCAGCATTATAGACAGAACAGTTATACCACACCTAAGTGCTCTTCACTGTTATTGACAGAACAGTTATACCACACCTAACTGCTTTTCAGCATTATAGACAGAACAGTTATACCACACCTAACTGCTTTTCAGCATTATAGACAGAACAATTATACCACACCTAACTGCTTTGCAGCATTATAGACAGAACAATTATACCACACCTAACTGCTTTTCAGCATTATAGACAGAACAGTTATACCACACCTAAGTGCTCTTCACTGTTATTGACGGAACAGTTATACCACACCTAACTGCTTTTCAGCATTATAGACAGAACAATTATACCACACCTAACTGCTTTTCAGCATTATAGACAGAACAATTATACCACACCTAACTGCTTTTCAGCATTATAGACAGAACAATTATACCACACCTAACTGCTTTTCAGCATTATAGACAGAACAGTTATACCACACCCAACTGCTCTTCACTGTTATAGACAGAACAGTTATACAACACCTAACTGCTTTTCAGCATTATAGACAGAACAGTTTTACCACACCTAACTGCTCTTCACTGTTATAGACAGAACAGTTATACCACACCTAACTGCTTTTCAGCATTATAGACAGAACAGTTATACCACACCTAACTGCTCTTCACTGTTATAGACAGAACAGTTATACCACACCTAACTGCTTTTCAGCATTATAGACAGAACAATTATACCACACCTAACTGCTTTTCAGCATTATAGACAGAACAATTATACCACACCCAACTGCTTTTCAGCATTATAGACAGAACAATTATACCACACCTAACTGCTCTTCACTGTTATAGACAGAACAGTTATACCACACCTAACTACTTTTCAGCATTATAGACAGAACAATTATACCACACCTAACTGCTCTTCACTGTTATAGACAGAACAATTATACCACACCTAACTGCTCTTCACTGTTATAGACAGAACAATTATACCACACCTAACTGCTTTTCACCATTATAGACAGAACAATTATACCACACCTAAGTGCTCTTCACTGTTATAGACAGAACAATTATACCACACCTAACTGCTTTTCAGCATTATAGACAGAACAATTATACCACACCTAACTGCTTTTCAGCATTATAGACAGAACAATTATACCACACCTAAGTGCTCTTCACTGTTATAGACAGAACAATTATACCACACCTAACTGCTTTTCAGCATTATAGACAGAACAATTATACCACACCTAAGTGCTCTTCACTGTTATAGACAGAACAATTATACCACACCTAACTGCTTTTCAGCATTATAGACAGAACAATTATACCACACCTAACTGCTTTTCAGCATTATAGACAGAACAGTTATACCACACCCAACTGCTCTTCACTGTTATAGACAGAACAGTTATACCACACCTAACTGCTTTTCAGCATTATAGACAGAACAATTATACCACACCCAACTGCTCTTCACTGTTATAGACAGAACAATTATACCACACCTAACTGCTTTTCAGCATTATAGACAGAACAGTTATACCACACCCAACTGCTCTTCACTGTTATAGACAGAACAGTTATACCACACCTAACTGCTTTTCAGCATTATAGACAGAACAATTATACCACACCCAACTGCTCTTCACTGTTATAGACAGAACAATTATACCACACCTAACTGCTTTTCAGCATTATAGACAGAACAATTATACCACACCCAACTGCTCTTCACTGTTATAGACAGAACAATTATACCACACCCAACTGCTCTTCACTGTTATAGACAGAACAATTATACCACACCCAACTGCTCTTCACTGTTATAGACAGAACAATTATACCACACCCAACTGCTCTTCACTGTTATAGACAGAACAATTATACCACACCCAACTGCTCTTCACTGTTATAGACAGAACAATTATACCACACCCAACTGCTCTTCACTGTTATAGACAGAACAATTATACCACACCCAACTGCTTTTCAGCATTATAGACAGAACAATTATACCACACCCAACTGCTCTTCACTGTTATAGACAGAACAATTATACCACACCCAACTGCTCTTCACTGTTATAGACAGAACAATTATACCACACCCAACTGCTTTTCAGCATTATAGACAGAACAGTTATACCACTCCCAAATGCTTTTCAGCATTATAGACAGAACAGTTATACCACACCCAACTGCTTTTCAGCATTATAGACAGAACAATTATACCACACCCAACTGCTTTTCAGCATTATAGACAAAACAGTTATACCACACCTAACTGCTTTTCAGCATTATAGACAGAACAGTTATACCACACCTAACTGCTTTTCAGCATTATAGACAGAACAATTATACCACACCCAACTGCTTTTCAGCATTATAGACAGAACAATTATACCACACCCAACTGCTTTTCAGCATTATAGACAGAACAGTTATACCACACCTAACTGCTTTTCAGCATTATAGACAGAACAGTTATACCACACCTAAGTGCTCTTCACTGTTATTGACGGAACAGTTATACCACACCTAACTGCTTTTCAGCATTATAGACAGAACAATCATACCACACCTAACTGCTTTTCAGCATTATAGACAGAACAATTATACCACACCTAACTGCTTTTCAGCATTATAGACAGAACAATTATACCACACCTAACTGCTTTTCAGCATTATAGACAGAACAGTTATACCACACCCAACTGCTCTTCACTGTTATAGACAGAACAGTTATACCACACCTAACTGCTTTTCAGCATTATAGACAGAACAGTTTTACCACACCTAACTGCTCTTCACTGTTATAGACAGAACAGTTATACCACACCTAACTGCTTTTCAGCATTATAGACAGAACAGTTATACCACACCTAACTGCTCTTCACTGTTATAGACAGAACAGTTATACCACACCTAACTGCTTTTCAGCATTATAGACAGAACAATTATACCACACCTAACTGCTTTTCAGCATTATAGACAGAACAATTATACCACACCCAACTGCTTTTCAGCATTATAGACAGAACAATTATACCACACCTAACTGCTCTTCACTGTTATAGACAGAACAGTTATACCACACCTAACTACTTTTCAGCATTATAGACAGAACAATTATACCACACCTAACTGCTCTTCACTGTTATAGACAGAACAATTATACCACACCTAACTGCTCTTCACTGTTATAGACAGAACAATTATACCACACCTAACTGCTCTTCACTGTTATAGACAGAACAGTTATACCACACCTAACTACTCTTCACTGTTATAGACAGAACAATTATACCACACCTAACTGCTCTTCACTGTTATAGACAGAACAGTTATACCACACCCAACTGCTTTTCAGCATTATAGACAGAACAATTATACCACACCTAACTGCTTTTCAGCATTATAGACAGAACAGTTATACCACACCCAACTGCTTTTCAGCATTATAGACATAACAGTTATACCACACCTAACTGCTCTTCACTGTTATAGACAGAACCGTTATACCACACCCAACTGCTTTTCAGCATTATAGACAGAACAGTTATACCACACCTAACTACTCTTCACTGTTATAGACAGAACAGTTATACCACACCTAACTGCTTTTCAGCATTATAGACAGAACAGTTATACCACACCTAACTGCTCTTCACTGTTATAGACAGAACAGTTATACCACACCTAACTGCTCTTCACTGTTGTAGACAGAACAGTTATACCACACCTAACTGCTCTTCACTGTTATAGACAGAACAGTTATACCACACCTAACTGCTCTTCACCGTTGTAGACAGAACAGTTATACCACACCTAACTGCTCTTCACTGTTGTAGACAGAACAGTTATACCACACCTAACTACTCTTCACTGTTGAAGACAGAACAGTTATACCACACCTAACTGCTCTTCACTGTTATAGACAGAACAGTTATACCACACCTAACTACTTTTCAGCATTATAGACAGAACAGTTATACCACACCTAACTACTCTTCACTGTTATAGACAGAACAGTTATACCACACCTAACTACTCTTCACTGTTATAGACAGAACAGTTATACCACACCTAACTGCTCTTCACTGTTATAGACAGAACAATTACACCACACCTAACTGCTCTTCACTGTTATAGACAGAACAATTATACCACACCTAACTGCTCTTCACTGTTATAGACAGAACAGTTATACCACACCTAACTGCTTTTCAGCATTATAGACAGAACAATTATACCACACCGAACTACTCTTAACTGTTATAGACAAACAATTATACCACACCTAACTGCTCTTCACTGTTATAGACAGAACAATTATACCACACCTAACTGCTCTTCACTGTTATAGACAGAACAATTATACCACACCTAACTGCTCTTCACTGCTATAGACAGAACAATTATACCACACCTAACTGCTCTTCACTGTTATAGACAGAACAATTATACCACACCTAACTGCTCTTCACTGTTATAGACAGAACAGTTATACCACACCTAACTACTTTTCAGCATTATAGACAGAACAGTTATACCACACCTAACTGCTCTTCACTGTTATAGACAGAACAATTATACCACACCTAACTGCTCTTCACTGTTATAGACAGAACAATTATACCACACCTAACTGCTCTTCACTGTTATAGACAGAACAATTATACCACACCTAACTGCTTTTCACTGTTATAGACAGAACAGTTATACCACACCTAACTGCTTTTCAGCATTATAGACAGAACAGTTATACCACACCTAACTGCTCTTCACTATTATAGACAGAACAATTATACCACACCCAACTGCTTTTCACTGTTATAGACAGAACAATTATACCACACCTAACTGCTCTTCACTGTTATAGACAGAACAGTTATACCACACCTAACTGCTCTTCACTGTAATAGACAGAACAATTATACCACACCTAACTGCTCTTCACTGTTATAGACAGAACAATTATACCACACCTAACTGCTCTTCACTGTTATAGACAGAACAATTATACCACACCTAACTGCTCTTCACTGTTATAGACAGAACAATTATACCACACCTAACTGCTCTTCACTGTTATAGACAGAACAATTATACCACACCTAACTGCTTTTCAGCATTATAGACAGAACCGTTATACCACACATAAGTACTCTTCACTGTTATGGACAGAACAGTTATACCACACCTAACTGCTTTTCAGCATTATAGACAGAACCGTTATACCACACCTAACTACTTTTCAGCATTATAGACAGAACCGTTATACCACACCTAACTGCTTTTCAGCATTATAGACAGAACAATTATACCACACCTAACTGCTTTTCAGCATTATAGACAGAAAATTTATACCACACCTAACTGCTTTTCAGCATTATAGACAGAAAATTTATACCACACCAACTGCTTTTCAGCATTATAGACAGAACAGTTATACCACACCTAACTGCTTTTCAGCATTATAGACAGAAAATTTATACCACACCCAACTGCTTTTCAGCATTATAGACAGAACAGTTATACCACACCTAACTGCTTTTCAGCATTATAGACAGAAAATTTATACCACACCCAACTGCTTTTCAGCATTATAGACAGAACAGTTATACCACACCTAACTGCTTTTCAGCATTATAGACAGAACAGTTATACCACACCTAACTGCTTTTCAGCATTATAGACAGAACAGTTATACCACACCTAACTGCTTTTCAGCATTATAGACAGAACAGTTATACCACACCCAACTGCTTTTCAGCATTATAGACAGAACAGTTATACCACACCTAACTGCTTTTCAGCATTATAGACAGAACAGTTATACCACACCTAACTGCTTTTCAGCATTATAGACAGAACAGTTATACCACACCTAACTGCTTTTCAGCATTATAGACAGAACAATTATACCACACCTAACTGCTTTTCAGCATTATAGACAGAACAATTATACCACACCTAACTGCTTTTCAGCATTATAGACAGAACAGTTATACCACACCTAAGTGCTCTTCACTGTTATTGACGGAACAGTTATACCACACCTAACTGCTTTTCAGCATTATAGACAGAACAATTATACCACACCTAACTGCTTTTCAGCATTATAGACAGAACAGTTATACCACACCCAACTGCTCTTCACTGTTATAGACAGAACAGTTATACCACACCTAACTGCTTTTCAGCATTATAGACAGAACAGTTATACCACACCTAACTGCTCTTCACTGTTATAGACAGAACAGTTATACCACACCTAACTGCTTTTCAGCATTATAGACAGAACAGTTATACCACACCTAACTGCTCTTCACTGTTATAGACAGAACAGTTATACCACACCTAACTGCTTTTCAGCATTATAGACAGAACAATTATACCACACCCAAATGCTTTTCAGCATTATAGACAGAACAGTTATACCACACCTAACTGCTCTTCACTGTTATAGACAGAACAGTTATACCACACCTAACTGCTCTTCACTGTTATAGACAGAACAGTTATACCACACCTAACTGCTCTTCACTGTTATAGACAGAACAGTTATACCACACCTAACTGCTCTTCACTGTTATAGACAGAACAGTTATACCACACCTAACTGCTCTTCACTGTTATAGACAGAACAGTTATACCACACCTAACTACTCTTCACTGTTATGGACAGAACAATTATACCACACCTAACTGCTTTTCAGCATTATAGACAGAACAATTATACCACACCTAACTGCTTTTCAGCATTATAGACAGAACAATTATACCACACCCAACTGCTTTTCAGCATTATAGACAGAACAATTATACCACACCTAACTGCTCTTCACTGTTATAGACAGAACAGTTATACCACACCTAACTAATTTTCAGCATTATAGACAGAACAATTATACCACACCTAACTGCTCTTCACTGTTATAGACAGAACAATTATACCACACCTAACTGCTCTTCACTGTTATAGACAGAACAATTATACCACACCTAACTGCTCTTCACTGTTATAGACAGAACAGTTATACCACACCTAACTACTTTTCAGCATTATGGACAGAACAGTTATACCACACCTAACTGCTCTTCACTGTCATAGACAGAACAATTATACCACACCTAACTGCTTTTCAGCATTATAGACAGAACAGTTATACCACACCTAACTGCTCTTCACTATTATAGACAGAACAATTATACCACACCCAACTGCTTTTCACTGTTATAGACAGAACAATTATACCACACCTAACTGCTCTTCACTGTTATAGACAGAACAGTTATACCACACCTAACTGCTCTTCACTGTTATAGACAGAACAATTATACCACACCTAACTGCTCTTCACTGTTATAGACAGAACAATTATACCACACCTAACTGCTCTTCACTGTTATAGACAGAACAATTATACCACACCTAACTGCTCTTCACTGTTATAGACAGAACAATTATACCACACCTAACTGCTCTTCACTGTTATAGACAGAACAATTATACCACACCTAACTGCTTTTCAGCATTATAGACAGAACCGTTATACCACACATAAGTACTCTTCACTGTTATGGACAGAACAGTTATACCACACCTAACTGCTTTTCAGCATTATAGACAGAACCGTTATACCACACCTAACTACTTTTCAGCATTATAGACAGAACCGTTATACCACACCTAACTGCTTTTCAGCATTATAGACAGAAAATTTATACCACACCTAACTGCTTTTCAGCATTATAGACAGAAAATTTATACCACATCAACTGCTTTTCAGCATTATAGACAGAACAGTTATACCACACCTAACTGCTTTTCAGCATTATAGACAGAAAATTTATACCACACCCAACTGCTTTTCAGCATTATAGACAGAACGGTTATACCACACCTAACTGCTTTTCAGCATTATAGACAGAAAATTTATACCACACCCAACTGCTTTTCAGCATTATAGACAGAACAGTTATACCACACCTAACTGCTTTTCAGCATTATAGACAGAACAGTTATACCACACCTAACTGCTTTTCAGCATTATAGACAGAACAGTTATACCACACCTAACTGCTTTTCAGCATTATAGACAGAACAGTTATACCACACCCAACTGCTTTTCAGCATTATAGACAGAACAGTTATACCACACCTAACTGCTTTTCAGCATTATAGACAGAACAATTATACCACACCTAACTGCTTTTCAGCATTATAGACAGAACAGTTATACCACACCTAACTGCTTTTCAGCATTATAGACAGAACAGTTATACCACACCTAACTGCTTTTCAGCATTATAGACAGAACAATTATACCACACCTAACTGCTTTTCAGCATTATAGACAGAACAATTATACCACACCTAACTGCTTTTCAGCATTATAGACAGAACAGTTATACCACACCTAAGTGCTCTTCACTGTTATTGACAGAACAGTTATACCACACCTAACTGCTTTTCAGCATTATAGACAGAACAGTTATACCACACCTAACTGCTTTTCAGCATTATAGACAGAACAATTATACCACACCTAACTGCTTTGCAGCATTATAGACAGAACAATTATACCACACCTAACTGCTTTTCAGCATTATAGACAGAACAGTTATACCACACCTAAGTGCTCTTCACTGTTATTGACGGAACAGTTATACCACACCTAACTGCTTTTCAGCATTATAGACAGAACAATTATACCACACCTAACTGCTTTTCAGCATTATAGACAGAACAATTATACCACACCTAACTGCTTTTCAGCATTATAGACAGAACAATTATACCACACCTAACTGCTTTTCAGCATTATAGACAGAACAGTTATACCACACCCAACTGCTCTTCACTGTTATAGACAGAACAGTTATACAACACCTAACTGCTTTTCAGCATTATAGACAGAACAGTTTTACCACACCTAACTGCTCTTCACTGTTATAGACAGAACAGTTATACCACACCTAACTGCTTTTCAGCATTATAGACAGAACAGTTATACCACACCTAACTGCTCTTCACTGTTATAGACAGAACAGTTATACCACACCTAACTGCTTTTCAGCATTATAGACAGAACAATTATACCACACCTAACTGCTTTTCAGCATTATAGACAGAACAATTATACCACACCCAACTGCTTTTCAGCATTATAGACAGAACAATTATACCACACCTAACTGCTCTTCACTGTTATAGACAGAACAGTTATACCACACCTAACTACTTTTCAGCATTATAGACAGAACAATTATACCACACCTAACTGCTCTTCACTGTTATAGACAGAACAATTATACCACACCTAACTGCTCTTCACTGTTATAGACAGAACAATTATACCACACCTAACTGCTTTTCACCATTATAGACAGAACAATTATACCACACCTAAGTGCTCTTCACTGTTATAGACAGAACAATTATACCACACCTAACTGCTTTTCAGCATTATAGACAGAACAATTATACCACACCTAACTGCTTTTCAGCATTATAGACAGAACAATTATACCACACCTAAGTGCTCTTCACTGTTATAGACAGAACAATTATACCACACCTAACTGCTTTTCAGCATTATAGACAGAACAATTATACCACACCTAAGTGCTCTTCACTGTTATAGACAGAACAATTATACCACACCTAACTGCTTTTCAGCATTATAGACAGAACAATTATACCACACCTAACTGCTTTTCAGCATTATAGACAGAACAGTTATACCACACCCAACTGCTCTTCACTGTTATAGACAGAACAGTTATACCACACCTAACTGCTTTTCAGCATTATAGACAGAACAATTATACCACACCCAACTGCTCTTCACTGTTATAGACAGAACAATTATACCACACCTAACTGCTTTTCAGCATTATAGACAGAACAGTTATACCACACCCAACTGCTCTTCACTGTTATAGACAGAACAGTTATACCACACCTAACTGCTTTTCAGCATTATAGACAGAACAATTATACCACACCCAACTGCTCTTCACTGTTATAGACAGAACAATTATACCACACCTAACTGCTTTTCAGCATTATAGACAGAACAATTATACCACACCCAACTGCTCTTCACTGTTATAGACAGAACAATTATACCACACCCAACTGCTCTTCACTGTTATAGACAGAACAATTATACCACACCCAACTGCTCTTCACTGTTATAGACAGAACAATTATACCACACCCAACTGCTCTTCACTGTTATAGACAGAACAATTATACCACACCCAACTGCTCTTCACTGTTATAGACAGAACAATTATACCACACCCAACTGCTCTTCACTGTTATAGACAGAACAATTATACCACACCCAACTGCTTTTCAGCATTATAGACAGAACAATTATACCACACCCAACTGCTCTTCACTGTTATAGACAGAACAATTATACCACACCCAACTGCTCTTCACTGTTATAGACAGAACAATTATACCACACCCAACTGCTTTTCAGCATTATAGACAGAACAGTTATACCACTCCCAAATGCTTTTCAGCATTATAGACAGAACAGTTATACCACACCCAACTGCTTTTCAGCATTATAGACAGAACAATTATACCACACCCAACTGCTTTTCAGCATTATAGACAAAACAGTTATACCACACCTAACTGCTTTTCAGCATTATAGACAGAACAGTTATACCACACCTAACTGCTTTTCAGCATTATAGACAGAACAATTATACCACACCCAACTGCTTTTCAGCATTATAGACAGAACAATTATACCACACCCAACTGCTTTTCAGCATTATAGACAGAACAGTTATACCACACCTAACTGCTTTTCAGCATTATAGACAGAACAGTTATACCACACCTAAGTGCTCTTCACTGTTATTGACGGAACAGTTATACCACACCTAACTGCTTTTCAGCATTATAGACAGAACAATCATACCACACCTAACTGCTTTTCAGCATTATAGACAGAACAATTATACCACACCTAACTGCTTTTCAGCATTATAGACAGAACAATTATACCACACCTAACTGCTTTTCAGCATTATAGACAGAACAGTTATACCACACCCAACTGCTCTTCACTGTTATAGACAGAACAGTTATACCACACCTAACTGCTTTTCAGCATTATAGACAGAACAGTTTTACCACACCTAACTGCTCTTCACTGTTATAGACAGAACAGTTATACCACACCTAACTGCTTTTCAGCATTATAGACAGAACAGTTATACCACACCTAACTGCTCTTCACTGTTATAGACAGAACAGTTATACCACACCTAACTGCTTTTCAGCATTATAGACAGAACAATTATACCACACCTAACTGCTTTTCAGCATTATAGACAGAACAATTATACCACACCCAACTGCTTTTCAGCATTATAGACAGAACAATTATACCACACCTAACTGCTCTTCACTGTTATAGACAGAACAGTTATACCACACCTAACTACTTTTCAGCATTATAGACAGAACAATTATACCACACCTAACTGCTCTTCACTGTTATAGACAGAACAATTATACCACACCTAACTGCTCTTCACTGTTATAGACAGAACAATTATACCACACCTAACTGCTCTTCACTGTTATAGACAGAACAGTTATACCACACCTAACTACTCTTCACTGTTATAGACAGAACAATTATACCACACCTAACTGCTCTTCACTGTTATAGACAGAACAGTTATACCACACCCAACTGCTTTTCAGCATTATAGACAGAACAATTATACCACACCTAACTGCTTTTCAGCATTATAGACAGAACAGTTATACCACACCCAACTGCTTTTCAGCATTATAGACATAACAGTTATACCACACCTAACTGCTCTTCACTGTTATAGACAGAACCGTTATACCACACCCAACTGCTTTTCAGCATTATAGACAGAACAGTTATACCACACCTAACTACTCTTCACTGTTATAGACAGAACAGTTATACCACACCTAACTGCTTTTCAGCATTATAGACAGAACAGTTATACCACACCTAACTGCTCTTCACTGTTATAGACAGAACAGTTATACCACACCTAACTGCTCTTCACTGTTGTAGACAGAACAGTTATACCACACCTAACTGCTCTTCACTGTTATAGACAGAACAGTTATACCACACCTAACTGCTCTTCACCGTTGTAGACAGAACAGTTATACCACACCTAACTGCTCTTCACTGTTGTAGACAGAACAGTTATACCACACCTAACTACTCTTCACTGTTGAAGACAGAACAGTTATACCACACCTAACTGCTCTTCACTGTTATAGACAGAACAGTTATACCACACCTAACTACTTTTCAGCATTATAGACAGAACAGTTATACCACACCTAACTACTCTTCACTGTTATAGACAGAACAGTTATACCACACCTAACTACTCTTCACTGTTATAGACAGAACAGTTATACCACACCTAACTGCTCTTCACTGTTATAGACAGAACAATTACACCACACCTAACTGCTCTTCACTGTTATAGACAGAACAATTATACCACACCTAACTGCTCTTCACTGTTATAGACAGAACAGTTATACCACACCTAACTGCTTTTCAGCATTATAGACAGAACAATTATACCACACCGAACTACTCTTAACTGTTATAGACAAACAATTATACCACACCTAACTGCTCTTCACTGTTATAGACAGAACAATTATACCACACCTAACTGCTCTTCACTGTTATAGACAGAACAATTATACCACACCTAACTGCTCTTCACTGCTATAGACAGAACAATTATACCACACCTAACTGCTCTTCACTGTTATAGACAGAACAATTATACCACACCTAACTGCTCTTCACTGTTATAGACAGAACAGTTATACCACACCTAACTACTTTTCAGCATTATAGACAGAACAGTTATACCACACCTAACTGCTCTTCACTGTTATAGACAGAACAATTATACCACACCTAACTGCTCTTCACTGTTATAGACAGAACAATTATACCACACCTAACTGCTCTTCACTGTTATAGACAGAACAATTATACCACACCTAACTGCTTTTCACTGTTATAGACAGAACAGTTATACCACACCTAACTGCTTTTCAGCATTATAGACAGAACAGTTATACCACACCTAACTGCTCTTCACTATTATAGACAGAACAATTATACCACACCCAACTGCTTTTCACTGTTATAGACAGAACAATTATACCACACCTAACTGCTCTTCACTGTTATAGACAGAACAGTTATACCACACCTAACTGCTCTTCACTGTAATAGACAGAACAATTATACCACACCTAACTGCTCTTCACTGTTATAGACAGAACAATTATACCACACCTAACTGCTCTTCACTGTTATAGACAGAACAATTATACCACACCTAACTGCTCTTCACTGTTATAGACAGAACAATTATACCACACCTAACTGCTCTTCACTGTTATAGACAGAACAATTATACCACACCTAACTGCTTTTCAGCATTATAGACAGAACCGTTATACCACACATAAGTACTCTTCACTGTTATGGACAGAACAGTTATACCACACCTAACTGCTTTTCAGCATTATAGACAGAACCGTTATACCACACCTAACTACTTTTCAGCATTATAGACAGAACCGTTATACCACACCTAACTGCTTTTCAGCATTATAGACAGAACAATTATACCACACCTAACTGCTTTTCAGCATTATAGACAGAAAATTTATACCACACCTAACTGCTTTTCAGCATTATAGACAGAAAATTTATACCACACCAACTGCTTTTCAGCATTATAGACAGAACAGTTATACCACACCTAACTGCTTTTCAGCATTATAGACAGAAAATTTATACCACACCCAACTGCTTTTCAGCATTATAGACAGAACAGTTATACCACACCTAACTGCTTTTCAGCATTATAGACAGAAAATTTATACCACACCCAACTGCTTTTCAGCATTATAGACAGAACAGTTATACCACACCTAACTGCTTTTCAGCATTATAGACAGAACAGTTATACCACACCTAACTGCTTTTCAGCATTATAGACAGAACAGTTATACCACACCTAACTGCTTTTCAGCATTATAGACAGAACAGTTATACCACACCCAACTGCTTTTCAGCATTATAGACAGAACAGTTATACCACACCTAACTGCTTTTCAGCATTATAGACAGAACAGTTATACCACACCTAACTGCTTTTCAGCATTATAGACAGAACAGTTATACCACACCTAACTGCTTTTCAGCATTATAGACAGAACAATTATACCACACCTAACTGCTTTTCAGCATTATAGACAGAACAATTATACCACACCTAACTGCTTTTCAGCATTATAGACAGAACAGTTATACCACACCTAAGTGCTCTTCACTGTTATTGACGGAACAGTTATACCACACCTAACTGCTTTTCAGCATTATAGACAGAACAATTATACCACACCTAACTGCTTTTCAGCATTATAGACAGAACAGTTATACCACACCCAACTGCTCTTCACTGTTATAGACAGAACAGTTATACCACACCTAACTGCTTTTCAGCATTATAGACAGAACAGTTATACCACACCTAACTGCTCTTCACTGTTATAGACAGAACAGTTATACCACACCTAACTGCTTTTCAGCATTATAGACAGAACAGTTATACCACACCTAACTGCTCTTCACTGTTATAGACAGAACAGTTATACCACACCTAACTGCTTTTCAGCATTATAGACAGAACAATTATACCACACCCAAATGCTTTTCAGCATTATAGACAGAACAGTTATACCACACCTAACTGCTCTTCACTGTTATAGACAGAACAGTTATACCACACCTAACTGCTCTTCACTGTTATAGACAGAACAGTTATACCACACCTAACTGCTCTTCACTGTTATAGACAGAACAGTTATACCACACCTAACTGCTCTTCACTGTTATAGACAGAACAGTTATACCACACCTAACTGCTCTTCACTGTTATAGACAGAACAGTTATACCACACCTAACTACTCTTCACTGTTATGGACAGAACAATTATACCACACCTAACTGCTTTTCAGCATTATAGACAGAACAATTATACCACACCTAACTGCTTTTCAGCATTATAGACAGAACAATTATACCACACCCAACTGCTTTTCAGCATTATAGACAGAACAATTATACCACACCTAACTGCTCTTCACTGTTATAGACAGAACAGTTATACCACACCTAACTAATTTTCAGCATTATAGACAGAACAATTATACCACACCTAACTGCTCTTCACTGTTATAGACAGAACAATTATACCACACCTAACTGCTCTTCACTGTTATAGACAGAACAATTATACCACACCTAACTGCTCTTCACTGTTATAGACAGAACAGTTATACCACACCTAACTACTTTTCAGCATTATGGACAGAACAGTTATACCACACCTAACTGCTCTTCACTGTCATAGACAGAACAATTATACCACACCTAACTGCTTTTCAGCATTATAGACAGAACAGTTATACCACACCTAACTGCTCTTCACTATTATAGACAGAACAATTATACCACACCCAACTGCTTTTCACTGTTATAGACAGAACAATTATACCACACCTAACTGCTCTTCACTGTTATAGACAGAACAGTTATACCACACCTAACTGCTCTTCACTGTTATAGACAGAACAATTATACCACACCTAACTGCTCTTCACTGTTATAGACAGAACAATTATACCACACCTAACTGCTCTTCACTGTTATAGACAGAACAATTATACCACACCTAACTGCTCTTCACTGTTATAGACAGAACAATTATACCACACCTAACTGCTCTTCACTGTTATAGACAGAACAATTATACCACACCTAACTGCTTTTCAGCATTATAGACAGAACAATTATACCACACCTAACTGCTTTTCACTGTTATAGACAGAACAATTATACCACACCTAACTGCTTTTCAGCATTATAGACAGAACAATTATACCACACCTAAGTGCTCTTCACTGTTATAGACAGAACAATTATACCACACCTAACTGCTTTTCAGCATTATAGACAGAACAATTATACCACACCTAACTGCTTTTCACTGTTATAGACAGAACAATTATACCACACCTAACTGCTTTTCAGCATTATAGACAGAACAATTATACCACACCTAACTGCTTTTCACTGTTATAGACAGAACAATTATACCACACCTAACTGCTTTTCACTGTTATAGACAGAACAATTATACCACACCTAACTGCTTTTCAGCATTATAGACAGAACAATTATACCACACCTAAGTGCTCTTCACTGTTATAGACAGAACAATTATACCACACCTAACTGCTTTTCAGCATTATAGACAGAACAATTATACCACACCTAACTGCTTTTCAGCATTATAGACAGAACAATTATACCACACCTAACTGCTTTTCAGCATTATAGACAGAACAATTATACCACACCTAAGTGCTCTTCACTGTTATAGACAGAACAATTATACCACACCTAACTGCTTTTCACCATTATAGACAGAACAATTATACCACACCTAAGTGCTCTTCACTGTTATAGACAGAACAATTATACCACACCTAACTGCTTTTCAGCATTATAGACAGAACAATTATACCACACCTAACTGCTTTTCAGCATTATAGACAGAACAATTATACCACACCTAAGTGCTCTTCACTGTTATAGACAGAACAATTATACCACACCTAACTGCTTTTCAGCATTATAGACAGAACAATTATACCACACCTAAGTGCTCTTCACTGTCATAGACAGAACAATTATACCACACCTAACTGCTTTTCAGCATTATAGACAGAACAATTATACCACACCTAACTGCTTTTCAGCATTATAGACAGAACAGTTATACCACACCCAACTGCTCTTCACTGTTATAGACAGAACAGTTATACCACACCTAACTGCTTTTCAGCATTATAGACAGAACAATTATACCACACCCAACTGCTCTTCACTGTTATAGACAGAACAATTATACCACACCTAACTGCTTTTCAGCATTATAGACAGAACAGTTATACCACACCCAACTGCTCTTCACTGTTATAGACAGAACAGTTATACCACACCTAACTGCTTTTCAGCATTATAGACAGAACAATTATACCACACCCAACTGCTCTTCACTGTTATAGACAGAACAATTATACCACACCTAACTGCTTTTCAGCATTATAGACAGAACAATTATACCACACCCAACTGCTCTTCACTGTTATAGACAGAACAATTATACCACACCCAACTGCTCTTCACTGTTATAGACAGAACAATTATACCACACCCAACTGCTCTTCACTGTTATAGACAGAACAATTATACCACACCCAACTGCTCTTCACTGTTATAGACAGAACAATTATACCACACCCAACTGCTCTTCACTGTTATAGACAGAACAATTATACCACACCCAACTGCTCTTCACTGTTATAGACAGAACAATTATACCACACCCAACTGCTTTTCAGCATTATAGACAGAACAATTATACCACACCCAACTGCTCTTCACTGTTATAGACAGAACAATTATACCACACCCAACTGCTCTTCACTGTTATAGACAGAACAATTATACCACACCCAACTGCTTTTCAGCATTATAGACAGAACAGTTATACCACACCCAAATGCTTTTCAGCATTATAGACAGAACAGTTATACCACACACAACTGCTTTTCAGCATTATAGACAGAACAATTATACCACACCCAACTGCTTTTCAGCATTATAGACAAAACAGTTATACCACACCTAACTGCTTTTCAGCATTATAGACAGAACAGTTATACCACACCTAACTGCTTTTCAGCATTATAGACAGAACAATTATACCACACCCAACTGCTTTTCAGCATTATAGACAGAACAATTATACCACACCCAACTGCTTTTCAGCATTATAGACAGAACAGTTATACCACACCTAACTGCTTTTCAGCATTATAGACAGAACAGTTATACCACACCCAACTGCTTTTCAGCATTATAGACAGAACAATTATACCACACCTAACTGCTCTTCACTGTTATAGACAGAACAATTATACCACACCTAACTGCTCTTCACTGCTATAGACAGAACAATTATACCACACCTAACTGCTCTTCACTGTTATAGACAGAACAGTTATACCACACCTAACTACTTTTCAGCATTATAGACAGAACAGTTATACCACACCTAACTACTCTTCACTGTTATAGACAGAACAGTTATACCACACCTAACTGCTCTTCACTGTTATAGACAGAACAATTATACCACACCTAACTGCTCTTCACTGTTATAGACAGAACAGTTATACCACACCTAACTACTCTTCACTGTTATAGACAGAACAGTTATACCACACCTAACTACTCTTCACTGTTATAGACAGAACAGTTATACCACACCTAACTGCTCTTCACTGTTATAGACAGAACAGTTATACCACACCTAACTACTCTTCACTGTTATAGACAGAACAGTTATACCACACCTAACTACTCTTCACTGTTATAGACAGAACAATTATACCACACCTAACTGCTCTTCACTGTTATAGACAGAACAATTATACCACACCTAACTACTCTTCACTGTTATAGACAGAACAGTTATACCACACCTAACTACTCTTCACTGTTATAGACACAACAGTTATACCACACCTAACTGCTCTTCACTGTTATAGACAGAACAGTTATACCACACCTAACTACTCTTCACTGTTATAGACAGAACAATTATACCACACGTAACTGCTCTTCACTGTTATAGACAGAACAGTTATACCACACCCAACTGCTTTTCAGCATTATAGACAGAACAATTATACCACACCTAACTGCTTTTCAGCATTATAGACAGAACAGTTATACCACACCCAACTGCTTTTCAGCATTATAGACAGAACAGTTATACCACACCTAACTGCTCTTCACTGTTATAGACAGAACAGTTATACCACACCTAACTGCTCTTCACTGTTATAGACAGAACAGTTATACCACACCTAACTACTTTTCAGCATTATAGACAGAACAGTTATACCACACCTAACTACTCTTCACTGTTATAGACAGAACAGTTATACCACACCTAACTACTCTTCACTGTTATAGACAGAACAGTTATACCACACCTAACTGCTCTTCACTGTTATAGACAGAACAATTACACCACACCTAACTGCTCTTCACTGTTATAGACAGAACAATTATACCACACCTAACTGCTCTTCACTGTTATAGACAGAACAGTTATACCACACCTAACTGCTTTTCAGCATAATAGACAGAACAATTATACCACACCGAACTACTCTTCACTGTTATAGACAGAACAATTATACCACACCTAACTGCTCTTCACTGTTATAGACAGAACAATTATACCAGACCTAACTGCTCTTCACTGTTATAGACAGAACAATTATACCACACCTAACTGCTCTTCACTGTTATAGACAGAACAATTATACCACACCTAACTGCTCTTCACTGTTATAGACAGAACAATTATACCACACCTAACTGCTCTTCACTGTTATAGACAGAACAGTTATACCACACCTAACTACTTTTCAGCATTATAGACAGAACAGTTATACCACACCTAACTGCTCTTCACTGTTATACACAGAACAATTATACCACACCTAACTGCTCTTCACTGTTATAGACAGAACAATTATACCACACCTAACTGCTCTTCACTGTTATAGACAGAACAATTATACCACACCTAACTGCTTTTCACTGTTATAGACAGAACAGTTATACCACACCTAACTGCTTTTCAGCATTATAGACAGAACAGTTATACCACACCTAACTGCTCTTCACTATTATAGACAGAACAATTATACCACACCCAACTGCTTTTCACTGTTATAGACAGAACAATTATACCACACCTAACTGCTCTTCACTGTTATAGACAGAACAGTTATACCACACCTAACTGCTCTTCACTGTTATAGACAGAACAATTATACCACACCTAACTGCTCTTCACTGTTATAGACAGAACAATTATACCACACCTAACTGCTCTTCACTGTTATAGACAGAACAATTATACCACACCTAACTGCTCTTCACTGTTATAGACAGAACAATTATACCACACCTAACTGCTCTTCACTGTTATAGACAGAACAATTATACCACACCTAACTGCTTTTCAGCATTATAGACAGAACCGTTATACCACACATAAGTACTCTTCACTGTTATGGACAGAACAGTTATACCACACCTAACTGCTTTTCAGCATTATAGACAGAACCGTTATACCACACCTAACTACTTTTCAGCATTATAGACAGAACCGTTATACCACACCTAACTGCTTTTCAGCATTATAGACAGAAAATTTATACCACACCTAACTGCTTTTCAGCATTATAGACAGAAAATTTATACCACATCAACTGCTTTTCAGCATTATAGACAGAACAGTTATACCACACCTAACTGCTTTTCAGCATTATAGACAGAAAATTTATACCACACCCAACTGCTTTTCAGCATTATAGACAGAACGGTTATACCACACCTAACTGCTTTTCAGCATTATAGACAGAAAATTTATACCACACCCAACTGCTTTTCAGCATTATAGACAGAACAGTTATACCACACCTAACTGCTTTTCAGCATTATAGACAGAACAGTTATACCACACCTAACTGCTTTTCAGCATTATAGACAGAACAGTTATACCACACCTAACTGCTTTTCAGCATTATAGACAGAACAGTTATACCACACCCAACTGCTTTTCAGCATTATAGACAGAACAGTTATACCACACCTAACTGCTTTTCAGCATTATAGACAGAACAATTATACCACACCTAACTGCTTTTCAGCATTATAGACAGAACAGTTATACCACACCTAACTGCTTTTCAGCATTATAGACAGAACAGTTATACCACACCTAACTGCTTTTCAGCATTATAGACAGAACAATTATACCACACCTAACTGCTTTTCAGCATTATAGACAGAACAATTATACCACACCTAACTGCTTTTCAGCATTATAGACAGAACAGTTATACCACACCTAAGTGCTCTTCACTGTTATTGACAGAACAGTTATACCACACCTAACTGCTTTTCAGCATTATAGACAGAACAGTTATACCACACCTAACTGCTTTTCAGCATTATAGACAGAACAATTATACCACACCTAACTGCTTTGCAGCATTATAGACAGAACAATTATACCACACCTAACTGCTTTTCAGCATTATAGACAGAACAGTTATACCACACCTAAGTGCTCTTCACTGTTATTGACGGAACAGTTATACCACACCTAACTGCTTTTCAGCATTATAGACAGAACAATTATACCACACCTAACTGCTTTTCAGCATTATAGACAGAACAATTATACCACACCTAACTGCTTTTCAGCATTATAGACAGAACAATTATACCACACCTAACTGCTTTTCAGCATTATAGACAGAACAGTTATACCACACCCAACTGCTCTTCACTGTTATAGACAGAACAGTTATACCACACCTAACTGCTTTTCAGCATTATAGACAGAACAGTTTTACCACACCTAACTGCTCTTCACTGTTATAGACAGAACAGTTATACCACACCTAACTGCTTTTCAGCATTATAGACAGAACAGTTATACCACACCTAACTGCTCTTCACTGTTATAGACAGAACAGTTATACCACACCTAACTGCTTTTCAGCATTATAGACAGAACAATTATACCACACCTAACTGCTTTTCAGCATTATAGACAGAACAATTATACCACACCCAACTGCTTTTCAGCATTATAGACAGAACAATTATACCACACCTAACTGCTCTTCACTGTTATAGACAGAACAGTTATTCCACACCTAACTACTTTTCAGCATTATAGACAGAACAATTATACCACACCTAACTGCTCTTCACTGTTATAGACAGAACAATTATACCACACCTAACTGCTCTTCACTGTTATAGACAGAACAATTATACCACACCTAACTGCTCTTCACTGTTATAGACAGAACAATTATACCACACCTAACTGCTCTTCACTGTTATAGACAGAACAGTTATACCACACCCAACTGCTTTTCAGCATTATAGACAGAACAATTATACCACACCTAACTGCTTTTCAGCATTATAGACAGAACAGTTATACCACACCCAACTGCTTTTCAGCATTATAGACATAACAGTTATACCACACCTAACTGCTCTTCACTGTTATAGACAGAACCGTTATACCACACCCAACTGCTTTTCAGCATTATAGACAGAACAGTTATACCACACCTAACTACTCTTCACTGTTATAGACAGAACAGTTATACCACACCTAACTGCTTTTCAGCATTATAGACAGAACAGTTATACCACACCTAACTGCTCTTCACTGTTATAGACAGAACAGTTATACCACACCTAACTGCTCTTCACTGTTGTAGACAGAACAGTTATACCACACCTAACTGCTCTTCACCGTTGTAGACAGAACAGTTATACCACACCTAACTGCTCTTCACTGTTGTAGACAGAACAGTTATACCACACCTAACTACTCTTCACTGTTGTAGACAGAACAGTTATACCACACCTAACTGCTCTTCACTGTTATAGACAGAACAGTTATACCACACCTAACTACTTTTCAGCATTATAGACAGAACAGTTATACCACACCTAACTACTCTTCACTGTTATAGACAGAACAGTTATACCACACCTAACTACTCTTCACTGTTATAGACAGAACAGTTATACCACACCTAACTGCTCTTCACTGTTATAGACAGAACAATTACACCACACCTAACTGCTCTTCACTGTTATAGACAGAACAATTATACCACACCTAACTGCTCTTCACTGTTATAGACAGAACAGTTATACCACACCTAACTGCTTTTCAGTATTATAGACAGAACAATTATACCACACCGAACTACTCTTCACTGTTATAGACAAACAATTATACCACACCTAACTGCTCTTCACTGTTATAGACAGAACAATTATACCACACCTAACTGCTCTTCACTGTTATAGACAGAACAATTATACCACACCTAACTGCTCTTCACTGCTATAGACAGAACAATTATACCACACCTAACTGCTCTTCACTGTTATAGACAGAACAATTATACCACACCTAACTGCTCTTCACTGTTATAGACAGAACAGTTATACCACACCTAACTACTTTTCAGCATTATAGACAGAACAGTTATACCACACCTAACTGCTCTTCACTGTTATAGACAGAACAATTATACCACACCTAACTGCTCTTCACTGTTATAGACAGAACAATTATACCACACCTAACTGCTCTTCACTGTTATAGACAGAACAATTATACCACACCTAACTGCTTTTCACTGTTATAGACAGAACAGTTATACCACACCTAACTGCTTTTCAGCATTATAGACAGAACAGTTATACCACACCTAACTGCTCTTCACTATTATAGACAGAACAATTATACCACACCCAACTGCTTTTCACTGTTATAGACAGAACAATTATACCACACCTAACTGCTCTTCACTGTTATAGACAGAACAGTTATACCACACCTAACTGCTCTTCATGTAATAGACAGAACAATTATACCACACCTAACTGCTCTTCACTGTTATAGACAGAACAATTATACCACACCTAACTGCTCTTCACTGTTATAGACAGAACAATTATACCACACCTAACTGCTCTTCACTGTTATAGACAGAACAATTATACCACACCTAACTGCTCTTCACTGTTATAGACAGAACAATTATACCACACCTAACTGCTTTTCAGCATTATAGACAGAACCGTTATACCACACATAAGTACTCTTCACTGTTATGGACAGAACAGTTATACCACACCTAACTGCTTTTCAGCATTATAGACAGAACCGTTATACCACACCTAACTACTTTTCAGCATTATAGACAGAACCGTTATACCACACCTAACTGCTTTTCAGCATTATAGACAGAACAATTATACCACACCTAACTGCTTTTCAGCATTATAGACAGAAAATTTATACCACACCTAACTGCTTTTCAGCATTATAGACAGAAAATTTATACCACACCAACTGCTTTTCAGCATTATAGACAGAACAGTTATACCACACCTAACTGCTTTTCAGCATTATAGACAGAAAATTTATACCACACCCAACTGCTTTTCAGCATTATAGACAGAACAGTTATACCACACCTAACTGCTTTTCAGCATTATAGACAGAAAATTTATACCACACCCAACTGCTTTTCAGCATTATAGACAGAACAGTTATACCACACCTAACTGCTTTTCAGCATTATAGACAGAACAGTTATACCACACCTAACTGCTTTTCAGCATTATAGACAGAACAGTTATACCACACCTAACTGCTTTTCAGCATTATAGACAGAACAGTTATACCACACCCAACTGCTTTTCAGCATTATAGACAGAACAGTTATACCACACCTAACTGCTTTTCAGCATTATAGACAGAACAGTTATACCACACCTAACTGCTTTTCAGCATTATAGACAGAACAGTTATACCACACCTAACTGCTTTTCAGCATTATAGACAGAACAATTATACCACACCTAACTGCTTTTCAGCATTATAGACAGAACAATTATACCACACCTAACTGCTTTTCAGCATTATAGACAGAACAGTTATACCACACCTAAGTGCTCTTCACTGTTATTGACGGAACAGTTATACCACACCTAACTGCTTTTCAGCATTATAGACAGAACAATTATACCACACCTAACTGCTTTTCAGCATTATAGACAGAACAGTTATACCACACCCAACTGCTCTTCACTGTTATAGACAGAACAGTTATACCACACCTAACTGCTTTTCAGCATTATAGACATAACAGTTATACCACACCTAACTGCTCTTCACTGTTATAGACAGAACAGTTATACCACACCTAACTGCTTTTCAGCATTATAGACAGAACAGTTATACCACACCTAACTGCTCTTCACTGTTATAGACAGAACAGTTATACCACACCTAACTGCTTTTCAGCATTATAGACAGAACAATTATACCACACCTAACTGCTCTTCACTGTTATAGACAGAACAGTTATACCACACCTAACTGCTCTTCACTGTTATAGACAGAACAGTTATACCACACCTAACTGCTCTTCACTGTTATAGACAGAACAGTTATACCACACCTAACTGCTCTTCACTGTTATAGACAGAACAGTTATACCACACCTAACTGCTCTTCACTGTTATAGACAGAACAGTTATACCACACCTAACTGCTCTTCACTGTTATAGACAGAACAGTTATACCACACCTAACTACTCTTCACTGTTATGGACAGAACAATTATACCACACCTAACTGCTTTTCAGCATTATAGACAGAACAATTATACCACACCTAACTGCTTTTCAGCATTATAGACAGAACAATTATACCACACCCAACTGCTTTTCAGCATTATAGACAGAACAATTATACCACACCTAACTGCTCTTCACTGTTATAGACAGAACAGTTATACCACACCTAACTAATTTTCAGCATTATAGACAGAACAATTATACCACACCTAACTGCTCTTCACTGTTATAGACAGAACAATTATACCACACCTAACTGCTCTTCACTGTTATAGACAGAACAGTTATACCACACCTAACTACTTTTCAGCATTATGGACAGAACAGTTATACCACACCTAACTGCTCTTCACTGTCATAGACAGAACAATTATACCACACCTAACTGCTTTTCAGCATTATAGACAGAACAGTTATACCACACCTAACTGCTCTTCACTATTATAGACAGAACAATTATACCACACCCAACTGCTTTTCACTGTTATAGACAGAACAATTATACCACACCTAACTGCTCTTCACTGTTATAGACAGAACAGTTATACCACACCTAACTGCTCTTCACTGTTATAGACAGAACAATTATACCACACCTAACTGCTCTTCACTGTTATAGACAGAACAATTATACCACACCTAACTGCTCTTCACTGTTATAGACAGAACAATTATACCACACCTAACTGCTCTTCACTGTTATAGACAGAACAATTATACCACACCTAACTGCTCTTCACTGTTATAGACAGATCAATTATACCACACCTAACTGCTTTTCAGCATTATAGACAGAACAATTATACCACACCTAACTGCTTTTCACTGTTATAGACAGAACAATTATACCACACCTAACTGCTTTTCAGCATTATAGACAGAACAATTATACCACACCTAAGTGCTCTTCACTGTTATAGACAGAACAATTATACCACACCTAACTGCTTTTCAGCATTATAGACAGAACAATTATACCACACCTAACTGCTTTTCACTGTTATAGACAGAACAATTATACCACACCTAACTGCTTTTCAGCATTATAGACAGAACAATTATACCACACCTAACTGCTTTTCACTGTTATAGACAGAACAATTATACCACACCTAACTGCTTTTCACTGTTATAGACAGAACAATTATACCACACCTAACTGCTTTTCAGCATTATAGACAGAACAATTATACCACACCTAAGTGCTCTTCACTGTTATAGACAGAACAATTATACCACACCTAACTGCTTTTCAGCATTATAGACAGAACAATTATACCACACCTAACTGCTTTTCAGCATTATAGACAGAACAATTATACCACACCTAACTGCTTTTCAGCATTATAGACAGAACAATTATACCACACCTAAGTGCTCTTCACTGTTATAGACAGAACAATTATACCACACCTAACTGCTTTTCACCATTATAGACAGAACAATTATACCACACCTAAGTGCTCTTCACTGTTATAGACAGAACAATTATACCACACCTAACTGCTTTTCAGCATTATAGACAGAACAATTATACCACACCTAACTGCTTTTCAGCATTATAGACAGAACAATTATACCACACCTAAGTGCTCTTCACTGTTATAGACAGAACAATTATACCACACCTAACTGCTTTTCAGCATTATAGACAGAACAATTATACCACACCTAACTGCTCTTCACTGTTATAGACAGAACAATTATACCACACCTAACTGCTTTTCAGCATTATAGACAGAACAATTATACCACACCTAACTGCTTTTCAGCATTATAGACAGAACAGTTATACCACACCCAACTGCTCTTCACTGTTATAGACAGAACAGTTATACCACACCTAACTGCTTTTCAGCATTATAGACAGAACAATTATACCACACCCAACTGCTCTTCACTGTTATAGACAGAACAATTATACCACACCTAACTGCTTTTCAGCATTATAGACAGAACAGTTATACCACACCCAACTGCTCTTCACTGTTATAGACAGAACAGTTATACCACACCTAACTGCTTTTCAGCATTATAGACAGAACAATTATACCACACCCAACTGCTCTTCACTGTTATAGACAGAACAATTATACCACACCTAACTGCTTTTCAGCATTATAGACAGAACAATTATACCACACCCAACTGCTCTTCACTGTTATAGACAGAACAATTATACCACACCCAACTGCTCTTCACTGTTATAGACAGAACAATTATACCACACCCAACTGCTCTTCACTGTTATAGACAGAACAATTATACCACACCCAACTGCTCTTCACTGTTATAGACAGAACAATTATACCACACCCAACTGCTCTTCACTGTTATAGACAGAACAATTATACCACACCCAACTGCTCTTCACTGTTATAGACAGAACAATTATACCACACCCAACTGCTTTTCAGCATTATAGACAGAACAATTATATCACACCCAACTGCTCTTCACTGTTATAGACAGAACAATTATACCACACCCAACTGCTCTTCACTGTTATAGACAGAACAATTATACCACACCCAACTGCTTTTCAGCATTATAGACAGAACAGTTATACCACACCCAAATGCTTTTCAGCATTATAGACAGAACAGTTATACCACACCCAACTGCTTTTCAGCATTATAGACAGAACAATTATACCACACCCAACTGCTTTTCAGCATTATAGACAAAACAGTTATACCACACCTAACTGCTTTTCAGCATTATAGACAGAACAGTTATACCACACCTAACTGCTTTTCAGCATTATAGACAGAACAATTATACCACACCCAACTGCTTTCCAGCATTATAGACAGAACAATTATACCACACCCAACTGCTTTTCAGCATTATAGACAGAACAGTTATACCACACCTAACTGCTTTTCAGCATTATAGACAGAACAGTTATACCACACCCAACTGCTTTTCAGCATTATAGACAGAACAATTATACCACACCTAACTGCTCTTCACTGTTATAGACAGAACAATTATACCACACCTAACTGCTCTTCACTGCTATAGACAGAACAATTATACCACACCTAACTGCTCTTCACTGTTATAGACAGAACAGTTATACCACACCTAACTACTTTTCAGCATTATAGACAGAACAGTTATACCACACCTAACTACTCTTCACTGTTATAGACAGAACAGTTATACCACACCTAACTGCTCTTCACTGTTATAGACAGAACAATTATACCACACCTAACTGCTCTTCACTGTTATAGACAGAACAGTTATACCACACCTAACTACTCTTCACTGTTATAGACAGTACAGTTATACCACACCTAACTACTCTTCACTGTTATAGACAGAACAGTTATACCACACCTAACTGCTCTTCACTGTTATAGACAGAACAGTTATACCACACCTAACTACTCTTCACTGTTATAGACAGAACAGTTATACCACACCTAACTACTCTTCACTGTTATAGACAGAACAATTATACCACACCTAACTGCTCTTCACTGTTATAGACAGAACAATTATACCACACCTAACTACTCTTCACTGTTATAGACAGAACAGTTATACCACACCTAACTACTCTTCACTGTTATAGACAGAACAGTTATACCACACCTAACTGCTCTTCACTGTTATAGACAGAACAGTTATACCACACCTAACTACTCTTCACTGTTATAGACAGAACAATTATACCACACGTAACTGCTCTTCACTGTTATAGACAGAACAGTTATACCACACCCAACTGCTTTTCAGCATTATAGACAGAACAATTATACCACACCTAACTGCTTTTCAGCATTATAGACAGAACAGTTATACCACACCCAACTGCTTTTCAGCATTATAGACAGAACAGTTATACCACACCTAACTGCTCTTCACTGTTATAGACAGAACAGTTATACCACACCTAACTGCTTTTCAGCATTATAGACAAAACAGTTATACCACACCTAACTACTCTTCACTGTTGTAGACAGAACAGTTATACCACACCTAACTGCTCTTCACTGTTATAGACAGAACAGTTATACCACACCTAACTACTTTTCAGCATTATAGACAGAACAGTTATACCACACCTAACTACTCTTCACTGTTATAGACAGAACAGTTATACCACACCTAACTACTCTTCACTGTTATAGACAGAACAGTTATACCACACCTAACTGCTCTTCACTGTTATAGACAGAACAATTACACCACACCTAACTGCTCTTCACTGTTATAGACAGAACAATTATACCACACCTAACTGCTCTTCACTGTTATAGACAGAACAGTTATACCACACCTAACTGCTTTTCAGCATTATAGACAGAACAATTATACCACACCGAACTACTCTTCACTGTTATAGACAGAACAATTATACCACACCTAACTGCTCTTCACTGTTATAGACAGAACAATTATACCACACCTAACTGCTCTTCACTGTTATAGACAGAACAATTATACCACACCAAACTGCTCTTCACTGTTATAGACAGAACAATTATACCACACCTAACTGCTCTTCACTGTTATAGACAGAACAATTATACCACACCTAACTGCTCTTCACTGTTATAGACAGAACAGTTATACCACACCTAACTACTTTTCAGCATTATAGACAGAACAGTTATACCACACCTAACTGCTCTTCACTGTTATAGACAGAACAATTATACCACACCTAACTGCTCTTCACTGTTATAGACAGAATAATTATACCACACCTAACTGCTCTTCACTGTTATAGACAGAACAATTATACCACACCTAACTGCTTTTCACTGTTATAGACAGAACAGTTATACCACACCTAACTGCTTTTCAGCATTATAGACAGAACAGTTATACCACACCTAACTGCTCTTCACTATTATAGACAGAACAATTATACCACACCCAACTGCTTTTCACTGTTATAGACAGAACAATTATACCACACCTAACTGCTCTTCACTGTTATAGACAGAACAGTTATACCACACCTAACTGCTCTTCACTGTTATAGACAGAACAATTATACCACACCTAACTGCTCTTCACTGTTATAGACAGAACAATTATACCACACCTAACTGCTCTTCACTGTTATAGACAGAACAATTATACCACACCTAACTGCTCTTCACTGTTATAGACAGAACAATTATACCACACCTAACTGCTTTTCAGCATTATAGACAGAACCGTTATACCACACATAAGTACTCTTCACTGTTATGGACAGAACAGTTATACCACACCTAACTGCTTTTCAGCATTATAGACAGAACCGTTATACCACACCTAACTACTTTTCAGCATTATAGACAGAACCGTTATACCACACCTAACTGCTTTTCAGCATTATAGACAGAAAATTTATACCACACCTAACTGCTTTTCAGCATTATAGACAGAAAATTTATACCACATCAACTGCTTTTCAGCATTATAGACAGAACAGTTATACCACACCTAACTGCTTTTCAGCATTATAGACAGAAAATTTATACCACACCCAACTGCTTTTCAGCATTATAGACAGAACGGTTATACCACACCTAACTGCTTTTCAGCATTATAGACAGAAAATTTATACCACACCCAACTGCTTTTCAGCATTATAGACAGAACAGATATACCACACCTAACTGCTTTTCAGCATTATAGACAGAACAGTTATACCACACCTAACTGCTTTTCAGCATTATAGACAGAACAGTTATACCACACCTAACTGCTTTTCAGCATTATAGACAGAACAGTTATACCACACCCAACTGCTTTTCAGCATTATAGACAGAACAGTTATACCACACCTAACTGCTTTTCAGCATTATAGACAGAACAATTATACCACACCTAACTGCTTTTCAGCATTATAGACAGAACAGTTATACCACACCTAACTGCTTTTCAGCATTATAGACAGAACAGTTATACCACACCTAACTGCTTTTCAGCATTATAGACAGAACAATTATACCACACCTAACTGCTTTTCAGCATTATAGACAGAACAATTATACCACACCTAACTGCTTTTCAGCATTATAGACAGAACAGTTATACCACACCTAAGTGCTCTTCACTGTTATTGACAGAACAGTTATACCACACCTAACTGCTTTTCAGCATTATAGACAGAACAGTTATACCACACCTAACTGCTTTTCAGCATTATAGACAGAACAATTATACCACACCTAACTGCTTTGCAGCATTATAGACAGAACAATTATACCACACCTAACTGCTTTTCAGCATTATAGACAGAACAGTTATACCACACCTAAGTGCTCTTCACTGTTATTGACGGAACAGTTATACCACACCTAACTGCTTTTCAGCATTATAGACAGAACAATTATACCACACCTAACTGCTTTTCAGCATTATAGACAGAACAATTATACCACACCTAACTGCTTTTCAGCATTATAGACAGAACAGTTATACCACACCCAACTGCTCTTCACTGTTATAGACAGAACAGTTATACCACACCTAACTGCTTTTCAGCATTATAGACAGAACAGTTTTACCACACCTAACTGCTCTTCACTGTTATAGACAGAACAGTTATACCACACCTAACTGCTTTTCAGCATTATAGACAGAACAGTTATACCACACCTAACTGCTCTTCACTGTTATAGACAGAACAGTTATACCACACCTAACTGCTTTTCAGCATTATAGACAGAACAATTATACCACACCTAACTGCTTTTCAGCATTATAGACAGAACAATTATACCACACCCAACTGCTTTTCAGCATTATAGACAGAACAATTATACCACACCTAACTGCTCTTCACTGTTATAGACAGAACAGTTATACCACACCTAACTACTTTTCAGCATTATAGACAGAACAATTATACCACACCTAACTGCTCTTCACTGTTATAGACAGAACAATTATACCACACCTAACTGCTCTTCACTGTTATAGACAGAACAATTATACCACACCTAACTGCTCTTCACTGTTATAGACAGAACAGTTATACCACACCTAACTACTTTTCAGCATTATAGACAGAACAGTTATACCACACCTAACTGCTCTTCACTGTTATAGACAGAACAGTTATACCACACCCAACTGCTTTTCAGCATTATAGACAGAACAATTATACCACACCTAACTGCTTTTCAGCATTATAGACAGAACAGTTATACCACACCCAACTGCTTTTCAGCATTATAGACATAACAGTTATACCACACCTAACTGCTCTTCACTGTTATAGACAGAACCGTTATACCACACCCAACTGCTTTTCAGCATTATAGACAGAACAGTTATACCACACCTAACTACTCTTCACTGTTATAGACAGAACAGTTATACCACACCTAACTGCTTTTCAGCATTATAGACAGAACAGTTATACCACACCTAACTGCTCTTCACTGTTATAGACAGAACAGTTATACCACACCTAACTGCTCTTCACTGTTGTAGACAGAACAGTTATACCACACCTAACTGCTCTTCACTGTTATAGACAGAACAGTTATACCACACCTAACTGCTCTTCACCGTTGTAGACAGAACAGTTATACCACAACTAACTGCTCTTCACTGTTGTAGACAGAACAGTTATACCACACCTAACTACTCTTCACTGTTGTAGACAGAACAGTTATACCACACCTAACTGCTCTTCACTGTTATAGACAGAACAGTTATACCACACCTAACTACTTTTCAGCATTATAGACAGAACAGTTATACCACACCTAACTACTCTTCACTGTTATAGACAGAACAGTTATACCACACCTAACTACTCTTCACTGTTATAGACAGAACAGTTATACCACACCTAACTGCTCTTCACTGTTATAGACAGAACAATTACACCACACCTAACTGCTCTTCACTGTTATAGACAGAACAATTATACCACACCTAACTGCTCTTCACTGTTATAGACAGAACAGTTATACCACACCTAACTGCTTTTCAGCATTATAGACAGAACAATTATACCACACCGAACTACTCTTCACTGTTATAGACAAACAATTATACCACACCTAACTGCTCTTCACTGTTATAGACAGAACAATTATACCACACCTAACTGCTCTTCACTGTTATAGACAGAACAATTATACCACACCTAACTGCTCTTCACTGCTATAGACAGAACAATTATACCACACCTAACTGCTCTTCACTGTTATAGACAGAACAATTATACCACACCTAACTGCTCTTCACTGTTATAGACAGAACAGTTATACCACACCTAACTACTTTTCAGCATTATAGACAGAACAGTTATACCACACCTAACTGCTCTTCACTGTTATAGACAGAACAATTATACCACACCTAACTGCTCTTCACTGTTATAGACAGAACAATTATACCACACCTAACTGCTCTTCACTGTTATAGACAGAACAATTATACCACACCTAACTGCTTTTCACTGTTATAGACAGAACAGTTATACCACACCTAACTGCTTTTCAGCATTATAGACAGAACAGTTATACCACACCTAACTGCTCTTCACTATTATAGACAGAACAATTATACCACACCCAACTGCTTTTCACTGTTATAGACAGAACAATTATACCACACCTAACTGCTCTTCACTGTTATAGACAGAACAGTTATACCACACCTAACTGCTCTTCACTGTAATAGACAGAACAATTATACCACACCTAACTGCTCTTCACTGTTATAGACAGAACAATTATACCACACCTAACTGCTCTTCACTGTTATAGACAGAACAATTATACCACACCTAACTGCTCTTCACTGTTATAGACAGAACAATTATACCACACCTAACTGCTCTTCACTGTTATAGACAGAACAATTATACCACACCTAACTGCTTTTCAGCATTATAGACAGAACCGTTATACCACACATAAGTACTCTTCACTGTTATGGACAGAACAGTTATACCACACCTAACTGCTTTTCAGCATTATAGACAGAACCGTTATACCACACCTAACTACTTTTCAGCATTATAGACAGAACCGTTATACCACACCTAACTGCTTTTCAGCATTATAGACAGAACAATTATACCACACCTAACTGCTTTTCAGCATTATAGACAGAAAATTTATACCACACCTAACTGCTTTTCAGCATTATAGACAGAAAATTTATACCACACCAACTGCTTTTCAGCATTATAGACAGAACAGTTATACCACACCTAACTGCTTTTCAGCATTATAGACAGAAAATTTATACCACACCCAACTGCTTTTCTGCATTATAGACAGAACAGTTATACCACACCTAACTGCTTTTCAGCATTATAGACAGAAAATTTATACCACACCCAACTGCTTTTCAGCATTATAGACAGAACAGTTATACCACACCTAACTGCTTTTCAGCATTATAGACAGAACAGTTATACCACACCTAACTGCTTTTCAGCATTATAGACAGAACAGTTATACCACACCTAACTGCTTTTCAGCATTATAGACAGAACAGTTATACCACACCCAACTGCTTTTCAGCATTATAGACAGAACAGTTATACCACACCTAACTGCTTTTCAGCATTATAGACAGAACAGTTATACCACACCTAACTGCTTTTCAGCATTATAGACAGAACAGTTATACCACACCTAACTGCTTTTCAGCATTATAGACAGAACAATTATTCCACACCTAACTGCTTTTCAGCATTATAGACAGAACAATTATACCACACCTAACTGCTTTTCAGCATTATAGACAGAACACTTATACCACACCTAAGTGCTCTTCACTGTTATTGACGGAACAGTTATACCACACCTAACTGCTTTTCAGCATTATAGACAGAACAATTATACCACACCTAACTGCTTTTCAGCATTATAGACAGAACAGTTATACCACACCCAACTGCTCTTCACTGTTATAGACAGAACAGTTATACCACACCTAACTGCTTTTCAGCATTATAGACAGAACAGTTATACCACACCTAACTGCTCTTCACTGTTATAGACAGAACAGTTATACCACACCTAACTGCTTTTCAGCATTATAGACAGAACAGTTATACCACACCTAACTGCTCTTCACTGTTATAGACAGAACAGTTATACCACACCTAACTGCTTTTCAGCATTATAGACAGAACAATTATACCACACCCAACTGCTTTTCAGCATTATAGACAGAACAGTTATACCACACGTAACTGCTCTTCACTGTTATAGACAGAACAGTTATACCACACCTAACTGCTCTTCACTGTTATAGACAGAACAGTTATACCACACCTAACTGCTCTTCACTGTTATAGACAGAACAGTTATACCACACCTAACTGCTCTTCACTGTTATAGACAGAACAGTTATACCACACCTAACTGCTCTTCACTGTTATAGACAGAACAGTTATACCACACCTAACTACTCTTCACTGTTATGGACAGAACAATTATACCACACCTAACTGCTTTTCAGCATTATAGACAGAACAATTATACCACACCTAACTGCTTTTCAGCATTATAGACAGAACAATTATACCACACCCAACTGCTTTTCAGCATTATAGACAGAACAATTATACCACACCTAACTGCTCTTCACTGTTATAGACAGAACAGTTATACCACACCTAACTACTTTTCAGCATTATAGACAGAACAATTATACCACACCTAACTGCTCTTCACTGTTATAGACAGAACAATTATACCACACCTAACTGCTCTTCACTGTTATAGACAGAACAATTATACCACACCTAACTGCTCTTCACTGTTATAGACAGAACAGTTATACCACACCTAACTACTCTTCACTGTTATAGACAGAACAATTATACCACACCTAACTGCTCTTCACTGTTATAGACAGAACAGTTATACCACACCCAACTGCTTTTCAGCATTATAGACAGAACAATTATACCACACCTAACTGCTTTTCAGCATTATAGACAGAACAGTTATACCACACCCAACTGCTTTTCAGCATTATAGACATAACAGTTATACCACACCTAACTGCTCTTCACTGTTATAGACAGAACCGTTATACCACACCCAACTGCTTTTCAGCATTATAGACAGAACAGTTATACCACACCTAACTACTCTTCACTGTTATAGACAGAACAGTTATACCACACCTAACTGCTTTTCAGCATTATAGACAGAACAGTTATACCACACCTAACTGCTCTTCACTGTTATAGACAGAACAGTTATACCACACCTAACTGCTCTTCACTGTTGTAGACAGAACAGTTATACCACACCTAACTGCTCTTCACCGTTGTAGACAGAACAGTTATACCACACCTAACTGCTCTTCACTGTTGTAGACAGAACAGTTATACCACACCTAACTACTCTTCACTGTTGTAGACAGAACAGTTATACCACACCTAACTGCTCTTCACTGTTATAGACAGAACAGTTATACCACACCTAACTACTTTTCAGCATTATAGACAGAACAGTTATACCACACCTAACTACTCTTCACTGTTATAGACAAACAATTATACCACACCTAACTGCTCTTCACTGTTATAGACAGAACAATTATACCACACCTAACTGCTCTTCACTGTTATAGACAGAACAATTATACCACACCTAACTGCTCTTCACTGCTATAGACAGAACAATTATACCACACCTAACTGCTCTTCACTGTTATAGACAGAACAATTATACCACACCTAACTGCTCTTCACTGTTATAGACAGAACAGTTATACCACACCTAACTACTTTTCAGCATTATAGACAGAACAGTTATACCACACCTAACTGCTCTTCACTGTTATAGACAGAACAATTATACCACACCTAACTGCTCTTCACTGTTATAGACAGAACAATTATACCACACCTAACTGCTCTTCACTGTTATAGACAGAACAATTATACCACACCTAACTGCTTTTCACTGTTATAGACAGAACAGTTATACCACACCTAACTGCTTTTCAGCATTATAGACAGAACAGTTATACCACACCTAACTGCTCTTCACTATTATAGACAGAACAATTATACCACACCCAACTGCTTTTCACTGTTATAGACAGAACAATTATACCACACCTAACTGCTCTTCACTGTTATAGACAGAACAGTTATACCACACCTAACTGCTCTTCACTGTAATAGACAGAACAATTATACCACACCTAACTGCTCTTCACTGTTATAGACAGAACAATTATACCACACCTAACTGCTCTTCACTGTTATAGACAGAACAATTATACCACACCTAACTGCTCTTCACTGTTATAGACAGAACAATTATACCACACCTAACTGCTCTTCACTGTTATAGACAGAACAATTATACCACACCTAACTGCTTTTCAGCATTATAGACAGAACCGTTATACCACACATAAGTACTCTTCACTGTTATGGACAGAACAGTTATACCACACCTAACTGCTTTTCAGCATTATAGACAGAACCGTTATACCACACCTAACTACTTTTCAGCATTATAGACAGAACCGTTATACCACACCTAACTGCTTTTCAGCATTATAGACAGAACAATTATACCACACCTAACTGCTTTTCAGCATTATAGACAGAAAATTTATACCACACCTAACTGCTTTTCAGCATTATAGACAGAAAATTTATACCACACCAACTGCTTTTCAGCATTATAGACAGAACAGTTATACCACACCTAACTGCTTTTCAGCATTATAGACAGAAAATTTATACCACACCCAACTGCTTTTCAGCATTATAGACAGAACAGTTATACCACACCTAACTGCTTTTCAGCATTATAGACAGAAAATTTATACCACACCCAACTGCTTTTCAGCATTATAGACAGAACAGTTATACCACACCTAACTGCTTTTCAGCATTATAGACAGAACAGTTATACCACACCTAACTGCTTTTCAGCATTATAGACAGAACAGTTATACCACACCTAACTGCTTTTCAGCATTATAGACAGAACAGTTATACCACACCCAACTGCTTTTCAGCATTATAGACAGAACAGTTATACCACACCTAACTGCTTTTCAGCATTATAGACAGAACAGTTATACCACACCTAACTGCTTTTCAGCATTATAGACAGAACAGTTATACCACACCTAACTGCTTTTCAGCATTATAGACAGAACAATTATACCACACCTAACTGCTTTTCAGCATTATAGACAGAACAATTATACCACACCTAACTGCTTTTCAGCATTATAGACAGAACAGTTATACCACACCTAAGTGCTCTTCACTGTTATTGACGGAACAGTTATACCACACCTAACTGCTTTTCAGCATTATAGACAGAACAATTATACCACACCTAACTGCTTTTCAGCATTATAGACAGAACAGTTATACCACACCCAACTGCTCTTCACTGTTATAGACAGAACAGTTATACCACACCTAACTGCTTTTCAGCATTATAGACAGAACAGTTATACCACACCTAACTGCTCTTCACTGTTATAGACAGAACAGTTATACCACACCTAACTGCTTTTCAGCATTATAGACAGAACAGTTATACCACACCTAACTGCTCTTCACTGTTATAGACAGAACAGTTATACCACACCTAACTGCTTTTCAGCATTATAGACAGAACAATTATACCACACCCAAATGCTTTTCAGCATTATAGACAGAACAGTTATACCACACCTAACTGCTCTTCACTGTTATAGACAGAACAGTTATACCACACCTAACTGCTCTTCACTGTTATAGACAGAACAGTTATACCACACCTAACTGCTCTTCACTGTTATAGACAGAACAGTTATACCACACCTAACTGCTCTTCACTGTTATAGACAGAACAGTTATACCACACCTAACTGCTCTTCACTGTTATAGACAGAACAGTTATACCACACCTAACTACTCTTCACTGTTATGGACAGAACAATTATACTACACCTAACTGCTTTTCAGCATTATAGACAGAACAATTATACCACACCTAACTGCTTTTCAGCATTATAGACAGAACAATTATACCACACCCAACTGCTTTTCAGCATTATAGACAGAACAATTATACCACACCTAACTGCTCTTCACTGTTATAGACAGAACAGTTATACCACACCTAACTAATTTTCAGCATTATAGACAGAACAATTATACCACACCTAACTGCTCTTCACTGTTATAGACAGAACAATTATACCACACCTAACTGCTCTTCACTGTTATAGACAGAACAGTTATACCACACCTAACTACTTTTCAGCATTATGGACAGAACAGTTATACCACACCTAACTGCTCTTCACTGTCATAGACAGAACAATTATACCACACCTAACTGCTCTTCACTGTTATAGACAGAACAGTTATACCACACCCAACTGCTTTTCAGCATTATAGACAGAACAATTATACCACACCTAACTGCTTTTCAGCATTATAGACAGAACAGTTATACCACACCCAACTGCTTTTCAGCATTATAGACATAACAGTTATACCACACCTAACTGCTCTTCACTGTTATAGACAGAACCGTTATACCACACCCAACTGCTTTTCAGCATTATAGACAGAACAGTTATACCACACCTAACTACTCTTCACTGTTATAGACAGAACAGTTATACCACACCTAACTGCTTTTCAGCATTATAGACAGAACAGTTATACCACACCTAACTGCTCTTCACTGTTATAGACAGAACAGTTATACCACACCTAACTGCTCTTCACTGTTGTAGACAAAACAGTTATACCACACCTAACTGCTCTTCACCGTTGTAGACAGAACAGTTATACCACACCTAACTGCTCTTCACTGTTGTAGACAGAACAGTTATACCACACCTAACTACTCTTCACTGTTGTAGACAGAACAGTTATACCACACCTAACTGCTCTTCACTGTTATAGACAGAACAGTTATACCACACCTAACTACTTTTCAGCATTATAGACAGAACAGTTATACCACACCTAACTACTCTTCACTGTTATAGACAGAACAGTTATACCACACCTAACTACTCTTCACTGTTATAGACAGAACAGTTATACCACACCTAACTGCTCTTCACTGTTATAGACAGAACAATTACACCACACCTAACTGCTCTTCACTGTTATAGACAGAACAATTATACCACACCTAACTGCTCTTCACTGTTATAGACAGAACAGTTATACCACACCTAACTGCTTTTCAGTATTATAGACAGAACAATTATACCACACCGAACTACTCTTCACTGTTATAGACAAACAATTATACCACACCTAACTGCTCTTCACTGTTATAGACAGAACAATTATACCACACCTAACTGCTCTTCACTGTTATAGACAGAACAATTATACCACACCTAACTGCTCTTCACTGCTATAGACAGAACAATTATACCACACCTAACTGCTCTTCACTGTTATAGACAGAACAATTATACCACACCTAACTGCTCTTCACTGTTATAGACAGAACAGTTATACCACACCTAACTACTTTTCAGCATTATAGACAGAACAGTTATACCACACCTAACTGCTCTTCACTGTTATAGACAGAACAATTATACCACACCTAACTGCTCTTCACTGTTATAGACAGAACAATTATACCACACCTAACTGCTCTTCACTGTTATAGACAGAACAATTATACCACACCTAACTGCTTTTCACTGTTATAGACAGAACAGTTATACCACACCTAACTGCTTTTCAGCATTATAGACAGAACAGTTATACCACACCTAACTGCTCTTCACTATTATAGACAGAACAATTATACCACACCCAACTGCTTTTCACTGTTATAGACAGAACAATTATACCACACCTAACTGCTCTTCACTGTTATAGACAGAACAGTTATACCACACCTAACTGCACTTCACTGTAATAGACAGAACAATTATACCACACCTAACTGCTCTTCACTGTTATAGACAGAACAATTATACCACACCTAACTGCTCTTCACTGTTATAGACAGAACAATTATACCACACCTAACTGCTCTTCACTGTTATAGACAGAACAATTATACCACACCTAACTGCTCTTCACTGTTATAGACAGAACAATTATACCACACCTAACTGCTTTTCAGCATTATAGACAGAACCGTTATACCACACATAAGTACTCTTCACTGTTATGGACAGAACAGTTATACCACACCTAACTGCTTTTCAGCATTATAGACAGAACCGTTATACCACACCTAACTACTTTTCAGCATTATAGACAGAACCGTTATACCACACCTAACTGCTTTTCAGCATTATAGACAGAACAATTATACCACACCTAACTGCTTTTCAGCATTATAGACAGAAAATTTATACCACACCTAACTGCTTTTCAGCATTATAGACAGAAAATTTATACCACACCAACTGCTTTTCAGCATTATAGACAGAACAGTTATACCACACCTAACTGCTTTTCAGCATTATAGACAGAAAATTTATACCACACCCAACTGCTTTTCAGCATTATAGACAGAACAGTTATACCACACCTAACTGCTTTTCAGCATTATAGACAGAAAATTTATACCACACCCAACTGCTTTTCAGCATTATAGACAGAACAGTTATACCACACCTAACTGCTTTTCAGCATTATAGACAGAACAGTTATACCACACCTAACTGCTTTTCAGCATTATAGACAGAACAGTTATACCACACCTAACTGCTTTTCAGCATTATAGACAGAACAGTTATACCACACCCAACTGCTTTTCAGCATTATAGACAGAACAGTTATACCACACCTAACTGCTTTTCAGCATTATAGACAGAACAGTTATACCACACCTAACTGCTTTTCAGCATTATAGACAGAACAGTTATACCACACCTAACTGCTTTTCAGCATTATAGACAGAACAATTATACCACACCTAACTGCTTTTCAGCATTATAGACAGAACAATTATACCACACCTAACTGCTTTTCAGCATTATAGACAGAACAGTTATACCACACCTAAGTGCTCTTCACTGTTATTGACGGAACAGTTATACCACACCTAACTGCTTTTCAGCATTATAGACAGAACAATTATACCACACCTAACTGCTTTTCAGCATTATAGACAGAACAGTTATACCACACCCAACTGCTCTTCACTGTTATAGACAGAACAGTTATACCACACCTAACTGCTTTTCAGCATTATAGACAGAACAGTTATACCACACCTAACTGCTCTTCACTGTTATAGACAGAACAGTTATACCACACCTAACTGCTTTTCAGCATTATAGACAGAACAGTTATACCACACCTAACTGCTCTTCACTGTTATAGACAGAACAGTTATACCACACCTAACTGCTTTTCAGCATTATAGACAGAACAATTATACCACACCCAAATGCTTTTCAGCATTATAGACAGAACAGTTATACCACACCTAACTGCTCTTCACTGTTATAGACAGAACAGTTATACCACACCTAACTGCTCTTCACTGTTATAGACAGAACAGTTATACCACACCTAACTGCTCTTCACTGTTATAGACAGAACAGTTATACCACACCTAACTGCTCTTCACTGTTATAGACAGAACAGTTATACCACACCTAACTGCTCTTCACTGTTATAGACAGAACAGTTATACCACACCTAACTACTCTTCACTGTTATGGACAGAACAATTATACCACACCTAACTGCTTTTCAGCATTATAGACAGAACAATTATACCACACCTAACTGCTTTTCAGCATTATAGACAGAACAATTATACCACACCCAACTGCTTTTCAGCATTATAGACAGAACAATTATACCACACCTAACTGCTCTTCACTGTTATAGACAGAACAGTTATACCACACCTAACTAATTTTCAGCATTATAGACAGAACAATTATACCACACCTAACTGCTCTTCACTGTTATAGACAGAACAATTATACCACACCTAACTGCTCTTCACTGTTATAGACAGAACAGTTATACCACACCTAACTACTTTTCAGCATTATGGACAGAACAGTTATACCACACCTAACTGCTCTTCACTGTCATAGACAGAACAATTATACCACACCTAACTGCTTTTCAGCATTATAGACAGAACAGTTATACCACACCTAACTGCTCTTCACTATTATAGACAGAACAATTATACCACACCCAACTGCTTTTCACTGTTATAGACAGAACAATTATACCACACCTAACTGCTCTTCACTGTTATAGACAGAACAGTTATACCACACCTAACTGCTCTTCACTGTTATAGACAGAACAATTATACCACACCTAACTGCTCTTCACTGTTATAGACAGAACAATTATACCACACCTAACTGCTCTTCACTGTTATAGACAGAACAATTATACCACACCTAACTGCTCTTCACTGTTATAGACAGAACAATTATACCACACCTAACTGCTCTTCACTGTTATAGACAGAACAATTATACCACACCTAACTGCTTTTCAGCATTATAGACAGAACAATTATACCACACCTAACTGCTTTTCACTGTTATAGACAGAACAATTATACCACACCTAACTGCTTTTCAGCATTATAGACAGAACAATTATACCACACCTAAGTGCTCTTCACTGTTATAGACAGAACAATTATACCACACCTAACTGCTTTTCAGCATTATAGACAGAACAATTATACCACACCTAACTGCTTTTCACTGTTATAGACAGAACAATTATACCACACCTAACTGCTTTTCAGCATTATAGACAGAACAATTATACCACACCTAACTGCTTTTCACTGTTATAGACAGAACAATTATACCACACCTAACTGCTTTTCACTGTTATAGACAGAACAATTATACCACACCTAACTGCTTTTCAGCATTATAGACAGAACAATTATACCACACCTAAGTGCTCTTCACTGTTATAGACAGAACAATTATACCACACCTAACTGCTTTTCAGCATTATAGACAGAACAATTATACCACACCTAACTGCTTTTCAGCATTATAGACAGAACAATTATACCACACCTAACTGCTTTTCAGCATTATAGACAGAACAATTATACCACACCTAAGTGCTCTTCACTGTTATAGACAGAACAATTATACCACACCTAACTGCTTTTCACCATTATAGACAGAACAATTATACCACACCTAAGTGCTCTTCACTGTTATAGACAGAACAATTATACCACACCTAACTGCTTTTCAGCATTATAGACAGAACAATTATACCACACCTAACTGCTTTTCAGCATTATAGACAGAACAATTATACCACACCTAAGTGCTCTTCACTGTTATAGACAGAACAATTATACCACACCTAACTGCTTTTCAGCATTATAGACAGAACAATTATACCACACCTAACTGCTCTTCACTGTTATAGACAGAACAATTATACCACACCTAACTGCTTTTCAGCATTATAGACAGAACAATTATACCACACCTAACTGCTTTTCAGCATTATAGACAGAACAGTTATACCACACCCAACTGCTCTTCACTGTTATAGACAGAACAGTTATACCACACCTAACTGCTTTTCAGCATTATAGACAGAACAATTATACCACACCCAACTGCTCTTCACTGTTATAGACAGAACAATTATACCACACCTAACTGCTTTTCAGCATTATAGACAGAACAGTTATACCACACCCAACTGCTCTTCACTGTTATAGACAGAACAGTTATACCACACCTAACTGCTTTTCAGCATTATAGACAGAACAATTATACCACACCCAACTGCTCTTCACTGTTATAGACAGAACAATTATACCACACCTAACTGCTTTTCAGCATTATAGACAGAACAATTATACCACACCCAACTGCTCTTCACTGTTATAGACAGAACAATTATACCACACCCAACTGCTCTTCACTGTTATAGACAGAACAATTATACCACACCCAACTGCTCTTCACTGTTATAGACAGAACAATTATACCACACCCAACTGCTCTTCACTGTTATAGACAGAACAATTATACCACACCCAGCTGCTCTTCACTGTTATAGACAGAACAATTATACCACACCCAACTGCTCTTCACTGTTATAGACAGAACAATTATACCACACCCAACTGCTTTTCAGCATTATAGACAGAACAATTATACCACACCCAACTGCTCTTCACTGTTATAGACAGAACAATTATACCACACCCAACTGCTTTTCAGCATTATAGACAGAACAATTATACCACACCCAACTGCTCTTCACTGTTATAGACAGAACAATTATACCACACCCAACTGCTCTTCACTGTTATAGACAGAACAATTATACCACACCCAACTGCTTTTCAGCATTATAGACAGAACAGTTATACCACACCCAAATGCTTTTCAGCATTATAGACAGAACAGTTATACCACACCCAACTGCTTTTCAGCATTATAGACAGAACAATTATACCACACCCAACTGCTTTTCAGCATTATAGACAAAACAGTTATACCACACCTAACTGCTTTTCAGCATTATAGACAGAACAGTTATACCACACCTAACTGCTTTTCAGCATTATAGACAGAACAATTATACCACACCCAACTGCTTTCCAGCATTATAGACAGAACAATTATACCACACCCAACTGCTTTTCAGCATTATAGACAGAACAGTTATACCACACCTAACTGCTTTTCAGCATTATAGACAGAACAGTTATACCACACCCAACTGCTTTTCAGCATTATAGACAGAACAATTATACCACACCTAACTGCTCTTCACTGTTATAGACAGAACAATTATACCACACCTAACTGCTCTTCACTGCTATAGACAGAACAATTATACCACACCTAACTGCTCTTCACTGTTATAGACAGAACAGTTATACCACACCTAACTACTTTTCAGCATTATAGACAGAACAGTTATACCACACCTAACTACTCTTCACTGTTATAGACAGAACAGTTATACCACACCTAACTGCTCTTCACTGTTATAGACAGAACAATTATACCACACCTAACTGCTCTTCACTGTTATAGACAGAACAGTTATACCACACCTAACTACTCTTCACTGTTATAGACAGTACAGTTATACCACACCTAACTACTCTTCACTGTTATAGACAGAACAGTTATACCACACCTAACTGCTCTTCACTGTTATAGACAGAACAGTTATACCACACCTAACTACTCTTCACTGTTATAGACAGAACAGTTATACCACACCTAACTACTCTTCACTGTTATAGACAGAACAATTATACCACACCTAACTGCTCTTCACTGTTATAGACAGAACAATTATACCACACCTAACTACTCTTCACTGTTATAGACAGAACAGTTATACCACACCTAACTACTCTTCACTGTTATAGACAGAACAGTTATACCACACCTAACTGCTCTTCACTGTTATAGACAGAACAGTTATACCACACCTAACTACTCTTCACTGTTATAGACAGAACAATTATACCACACGTAACTGCTCTTCACTGTTATAGACAGAACAGTTATACCACACCCAACTGCTTTTCAGCATTATAGACAGAACAATTATACCACACCTAACTGCTTTTCAGCATTATAGACAGAACAGTTATACCACACCCAACTGCTTTTCAGCATTATAGACAGAACAGTTATACCACACCTAACTGCTCTTCACTGTTATAGACAGAACAGTTATACCACACCTAACTGCTTTTCAGCATTATAGACAAAACAGTTATACCACACCTAACTACTCTTCACTGTTGTAGACAGAACAGTTATACCACACCTAACTGCTCTTCACTGTTATAGACAGAACAGTTATACCACACCTAACTACTTTTCAGCATTATAGACAGAACAGTTATACCACACCTAACTACTCTTCACTGTTATAGACAGAACAGTTATACCACACCTAACTACTCTTCACTGTTATAGACAGAACAGTTATACCACACCTAACTGCTCTTCACTGTTATAGACAGAACAATTACACCACACCTAACTGCTCTTCACTGTTATAGACAGAACAATTATACCACACCTAACTGCTCTTCACTGTTATAGACAGAACAGTTATACCACACCTAACTGCTTTTCAGCATTATAGACAGAACAATTATACCACACCGAACTACTCTTCACTGTTATAGACAGAACAATTATACCACACCTAACTGCTCTTCACTGTTATAGACAGAACAATTATACCACACCTAACTGCTCTTCACTGTTATAGACAGAACAATTATACCACACCAAACTGCTCTTCACTGTTATAGACAGAACAATTATACCACACCTAACTGCTCTTCACTGTTATAGACAGAACAATTATACCACACCTAACTGCTCTTCACTGTTATAGACAGAACAGTTATACCACACCTAACTACTTTTCAGCATTATAGACAGAACAGTTATACCACACCTAACTGCTCTTCACTGTTATTGACGGAACAGTTATACCACACCTAACTGCTTTTCAGCATTATAGACAGAACAATTATACCACACCTAACTGCTCTTCACTGTTATAGACAGAACAGTTATACCACACCTAACTGCTTTTCAGCATTATAGACAGAACAATTATACCACACCCAACTGCTTTTCAGCATTATAGACAGAACAGTTATACCACACGTAACTGCTCTTCACTGTTATAGACAGAACAGTTATACCACACCTAACTGCTCTTCACTGTTATAGACAGAACAGTTATACCACACCTAACTGCTCTTCACTGTTATAGACAGAACAGTTATACCACACCTAACTGCTCTTCACTGTTATAGACAGAACAGTTATACCACACCTAACTGCTCTTCACTGTTATAGACAGAACAGTTATACCACACCTAACTACTCTTCACTGTTATGGACAGAACAATTATACCACACCTAACTGCTTTTCAGCATTATAGACAGAACAATTATACCACACCTAACTGCTTTTCAGCATTATAGACAGAACAATTATACCACACCCAACTGCTTTTCAGCATTATAGACAGAACAATTATACCACACCTAACTGCTTTTCAGCATTATAGACAGAACAGTTATACCACACCTAAGTGCTCTTCACTGTTATTGACGGAACAGTTATACCACACCTAACTGCTTTTCAGCATTATAGACAGAACAATTATACCACACCTAACTGCTTTTCAGCATTATAGACAGAACAATTATACCACACCTAACTGCTTTTCAGCATTATAGACAGAACAGTTATACCACACCCAACTGCTCTTCACTGTTATAGACAGAACAGTTATACCACACCTAACTGCTTTTCAGCATTATAGACAGAACAGTTTTACCACACCTAACTGCTCTTCACTGTTATAGACAGAACAGTTATACCACACCTAACTGCTTTTCAGCATTATAGACAGAACAGTTATACCACACCTAACTGCTCTTCACTGTTATAGACAGAACAGTTATACCACACCTAACTGCTTTTCAGCATTATAGACAGAACAATTATACCACACCTAACTGCTTTTCAGCATTATAGACAGAACAATTATACCACACCCAACTGCTTTTCAGCATTATAGACAGAACAATTATACCACACCTAACTGCTCTTCACTGTTATAGACAGAACAGTTATACCACACCTAACTACTTTTCAGCATTATAGACAGAACAATTATACCACACCTAACTGCTCTTCACTGTTATAGACAGAACAATTATACCACACCTAACTGCTCTTCACTGTTATAGACAGAACAATTATACCACACCTAACTGCTCTTCACTGTTATAGACAGAACAGTTATACCACACCTAACTACTTTTCAGCATTATAGACAGAACAGTTATACCACACCTAACTGCTCTTCACTGTTATAGACAGAACAGTTATACCACACCCAACTGCTTTTCAGCATTATAGACAGAACAATTATACCACACCTAACTGCTTTTCAGCATTATAGACAGAACAGTTATACCACACCCAACTGCTTTTCAGCATTATAGACATAACAGTTATACCACACCTAACTGCTCTTCACTGTTATAGACAGAACCGTTATACCACACCCAACTGCTTTTCAGCATTATAGACAGAACAGTTATACCACACCTAACTACTCTTCACTGTTATAGACAGAACAGTTATACCACACCTAACTGCTTTTCAGCATTATAGACAGAACAGTTATACCACACCTAACTGCTCTTCACTGTTATAGACAGAACAGTTATACCACACCTAACTGCTCTTCACTGTTGTAGACAGAACAGTTATACCACACCTAACTGCTCTTCACTGTTATAGACAGAACAGTTATACCACACCTAACTGCTCTTCACCGTTGTAGACAGAACAGTTATACCACAACTAACTGCTCTTCACTGTTGTAGACAGAACAGTTATACCACACCTAACTACTCTTCACTGTTGTAGACAGAACAGTTATACCACACCTAACTGCTCTTCACTGTTATAGACAGAACAGTTATACCACACCTAACTACTTTTCAGCATTATAGACAGAACAGTTATACCACACCTAACTACTCTTCACTGTTATAGACAGAACAGTTATACCACACCTAACTACTCTTCACTGTTATAGACAGAACAGTTATACCACACCTAACTGCTCTTCACTGTTATAGACAGAACAATTACACCACACCTAACTGCTCTTCACTGTTATAGACAGAACAATTATACCACACCTAACTGCTCTTCACTGTTATAGACAGAACAGTTATACCACACCTAACTGCTTTTCAGCATTATAGACAGAACAATTATACCACACCGAACTACTCTTCACTGTTATAGACAAACAATTATACCACACCTAACTGCTCTTCACTGTTATAGACAGAACAATTATACCACACCTAACTGCTCTTCACTGTTATAGACAGAACAATTATACCACACCTAACTGCTCTTCACTGTTATAGACAGAACAGTTATACCACACCTAACTGCTTTTCAGCATTATAGACAGAACAGTTATACCACACCTAACTGCTCTTCACTATTATAGACAGAACAATTATACCACACCCAACTGCTTTTCACTGTTATAGACAGAACAATTATACCACACCTAACTGCTCTTCACTGTTATAGACAGAACAGTTATACCACACCTAACTGCTCTTCACTGTAATAGACAGAACAATTATACCACACCTAACTGCTCTTCACTGTTATAGACAGAACAATTATACCACACCTAACTGCTCTTCACTGTTATAGACAGAACAATTATACCACACCTAACTGCTCTTCACTGTTATAGACAGAACAATTATACCACACCTAACTGCTCTTCACTGTTATAGACAGAACAATTATACCACACCTAACTGCTTTTCAGCATTATAGACAGAACCGTTATACCACACATAAGTACTCTTCACTGTTATGGACAGAACAGTTATACCACACCTAACTGCTTTTCAGCATTATAGACAGAACCGTTATACCACACCTAACTACTTTTCAGCATTATAGACAGAACCGTTATACCACACCTAACTGCTTTTCAGCATTATAGACAGAACAATTATACCACACCTAACTGCTTTTCAGCATTATAGACAGAAAATTTATACCACACCTAACTGCTTTTCAGCATTATAGACAGAAAATTTATACCACACCAACTGCTTTTCAGCATTATAGACAGAACAGTTATACCACACCTAACTGCTTTTCAGCATTATAGACAGAAAATTTATACCACACCCAACTGCTTTTCTGCATTATAGACAGAACAGTTATACCACACCTAACTGCTTTTCAGCATTATAGACAGAAAATTTATACCACACCCAACTGCTTTTCAGCATTATAGACAGAACAGTTATACCACACCTAACTGCTTTTCAGCATTATAGACAGAACAGTTATACCACACCTAACTGCTTTTCAGCATTATAGACAGAACAGTTATACCACACCTAACTGCTTTTCAGCATTATAGACAGAACAGTTATACCACACCCAACTGCTTTTCAGCATTATAGACAGAACAGTTATACCACACCTAACTGCTTTTCAGCATTATAGACAGAACAGTTATACCACACCTAACTGCTTTTCAGCATTATAGACAGAACAGTTATACCACACCTAACTGCTTTTCAGCATTATAGACAGAACAATTATTCCACACCTAACTGCTTTTCAGCATTATAGACAGAACAATTATACCACACCTAACTGCTTTTCAGCATTATAGACAGAACACTTATACCACACCTAAGTGCTCTTCACTGTTATTGACGGAACAGTTATACCACACCTAACTGCTTTTCAGCATTATAGACAGAACAATTATACCACACCTAACTGCTTTTCAGCATTATAGACAGAACAGTTATACCACACCCAACTGCTCTTCACTGTTATAGACAGAACAGTTATACCACACCTAACTGCTTTTCAGCATTATAGACAGAACAGTTATACCACACCTAACTGCTCTTCACTGTTATAGACAGAACAGTTATACCACACCTAACTGCTTTTCAGCATTATAGACAGAACAGTTATACCACACCTAACTGCTCTTCACTGTTATAGACAGAACAGTTATACCACACCTAACTGCTTTTCAGCATTATAGACAGAACAATTATACCACACCCAACTGCTTTTCAGCATTATAGACAGAACAGTTATACCACACGTAACTGCTCTTCACTGTTATAGACAGAACAGTTATACCACACCTAACTGCTCTTCACTGTTATAGACAGAACAGTTATACCACACCTAACTGCTCTTCACTGTTATAGACAGAACAGTTATACCACACCTAACTGCTCTTCACTGTTATAGACAGAACAGTTATACCACACCTAACTGCTCTTCACTGTTATAGACAGAACAGTTATACCACACCTAACTACTCTTCACTGTTATGGACAGAACAATTATACCACACCTAACTGCTTTTCAGCATTATAGACAGAACAATTATACCACACCTAACTGCTTTTCAGCATTATAGACAGAACAATTATACCACACCCAACTGCTTTTCAGCATTATAGACAGAACAATTATACCACACCTAACTGCTCTTCACTGTTATAGACAGAACAGTTATACCACACCTAACTACTTTTCAGCATTATAGACAGAACAATTATACCACACCTAACTGCTCTTCACTGTTATAGACAGAACAATTATACCACACCTAACTGCTCTTCACTGTTATAGACAGAACAATTATACCACACCTAACTGCTCTTCACTGTTATAGACAGAACAGTTATACCACACCTAACTACTCTTCACTGTTATAGACAGAACAATTATACCACACCTAACTGCTCTTCACTGTTATAGACAGAACAGTTATACCACACCCAACTGCTTTTCAGCATTATAGACAGAACAATTATACCACACCTAACTGCTTTTCAGCATTATAGACAGAACAGTTATACCACACCCAACTGCTTTTCAGCATTATAGACATAACAGTTATACCACACCTAACTGCTCTTCACTGTTATAGACAGAACCGTTATACCACACCCAACTGCTTTTCAGCATTATAGACAGAACAGTTATACCACACCTAACTACTCTTCACTGTTATAGACAGAACAGTTATACCACACCTAACTGCTTTTCAGCATTATAGACAGAACAGTTATACCACACCTAACTGCTCTTCACTGTTATAGACAGAACAGTTATACCACACCTAACTGCTCTTCACTGTTGTAGACAGAACAGTTATACCACACCTAACTGCTCTTCACCGTTGTAGACAGAACAGTTATACCACACCTAACTGCTCTTCACTGTTGTAGACAGAACAGTTATACCACACCTAACTACTCTTCACTGTTGTAGACAGAACAGTTATACCACACCTAACTGCTCTTCACTGTTATAGACAGAACAGTTATACCACACCTAACTACTTTTCAGCATTATAGACAGAACAGTTATACCACACCTAACTACTCTTCACTGTTATAGACAAACAATTATACCACACCTAACTGCTCTTCACTGTTATAGACAGAACAATTATACCACACCTAACTGCTCTTCACTGTTATAGACAGAACAATTATACCACACCTAACTGCTCTTCACTGCTATAGACAGAACAATTATACCACACCTAACTGCTCTTCACTGTTATAGACAGAACAATTATACCACACCTAACTGCTCTTCACTGTTATAGACAGAACAGTTATACCACACCTAACTACTTTTCAGCATTATAGACAGAACAGTTATACCACACCTAACTGCTCTTCACTGTTATAGACAGAACAATTATACCACACCTAACTGCTCTTCACTGTTATAGACAGAACAATTATACCACACCTAACTGCTCTTCACTGTTATAGACAGAACAATTATACCACACCTAACTGCTTTTCACTGTTATAGACAGAACAGTTATACCACACCTAACTGCTTTTCAGCATTATAGACAGAACAGTTATACCACACCTAACTGCTCTTCACTATTATAGACAGAACAATTATACCACACCCAACTGCTTTTCACTGTTATAGACAGAACAATTATACCACACCTAACTGCTCTTCACTGTTATAGACAGAACAGTTATACCACACCTAACTGCTCTTCACTGTAATAGACAGAACAATTATACCACACCTAACTGCTCTTCACTGTTATAGACAGAACAATTATACCACACCTAACTGCTCTTCACTGTTATAGACAGAACAATTATACCACACCTAACTGCTCTTCACTGTTATAGACAGAACAATTATACCACACCTAACTGCTCTTCACTGTTATAGACAGAACAATTATACCACACCTAACTGCTTTTCAGCATTATAGACAGAACCGTTATACCACACATAAGTACTCTTCACTGTTATGGACAGAACAGTTATACCACACCTAACTGCTTTTCAGCATTATAGACAGAACCGTTATACCACACCTAACTACTTTTCAGCATTATAGACAGAACCGTTATACCACACCTAACTGCTTTTCAGCATTATAGACAGAACAATTATACCACACCTAACTGCTTTTCAGCATTATAGACAGAAAATTTATACCACACCTAACTGCTTTTCAGCATTATAGACAGAAAATTTATACCACACCAACTGCTTTTCAGCATTATAGACAGAACAGTTATACCACACCTAACTGCTTTTCAGCATTATAGACAGAAAATTTATACCACACCCAACTGCTTTTCAGCATTATAGACAGAACAGTTATACCACACCTAACTGCTTTTCAGCATTATAGACAGAAAATTTATACCACACCCAACTGCTTTTCAGCATTATAGACAGAACAGTTATACCACACCTAACTGCTTTTCAGCATTATAGACAGAACAGTTATACCACACCTAACTGCTTTTCAGCATTATAGACAGAACAGTTATACCACACCTAACTGCTTTTCAGCATTATAGACAGAACAGTTATACCACACCCAACTGCTTTTCAGCATTATAGACAGAACAGTTATACCACACCCAACTGCTTTTCAGAATTATAGACAGAACAGTTATACCACACCTAACTGCTTTTCAGCATTATAGACAGAACAGTTATACCACACCTAACTGCTTTTCAGCATTATAGACAGAACAATTATACCACACCTAACTGCTTTTCAGCATTATAGACAGAACAATTATACCACACCTAACTGCTTTTCAGCATTATAGACAGAACAGTTATACCACACCTAAGTGCTCTTCACTGTTATTGACGGAACAGTTATACCACACCTAACTGCTTTTCAGCATTATAGACAGAACAATTATACCACACCTAACTGCTTTTCAGCATTATAGACAGAACAGTTATACCACACCCAACTGCTCTTCACTGTTATAGACAGAACAGTTATACCACACCTAACTGCTTTTCAGCATTATAGACAGAACAGTTATACCACACCTAACTGCTCTTCACTGTTATAGACAGAACAGTTATACCACACCTAACTGCTTTTCAGCATTATAGACAGAACAGTTATACCACACCTAACTGCTCTTCACTGTTATAGACAGAACAGTTATACCACACCTAACTGCTTTTCAGCATTATAGACAGAACAATTATACCACACCCAAATGCTTTTCAGCATTATAGACAGAACAGTTATACCACACCTAACTGCTCTTCACTGTTATAGACAGAACAGTTATACCACACCTAACTGCTCTTCACTGTTATAGACAGAACAGTTATACCACACCTAACTGCTCTTCACTGTTATAGACAGAACAGTTATACCACACCTAACTGCTCTTCACTGTTATAGACAGAACAGTTATACCACACCTAACTGCTCTTCACTGTTATAGACAGAACAGTTATACCACACCTAACTACTCTTCACTGTTATGGACAGAACAATTATACCACACCTAACTGCTTTTCAGCATTATAGACAGAACAATTATACCACACCTAACTGCTTTTCAGCATTATAGACAGAACAATTATACCACACCCAACTGCTTTTCAGCATTATAGACAGAACAATTATACCACACCTAACTGCTCTTCACTGTTATAGACAGAACAGTTATACCACACCTAACTAATTTTCAGCATTATAGACAGAACAATTATACCACACCTAACTGCTCTTCACTGTTATAGACAGAACAATTATACCACACCTAACTGCTCTTCACTGTTATAGACAGAACAGTTATACCACACCTAACTACTTTTCAGCATTATGGACAGAACAGTTATACCACACCTAACTGCTCTTCACTGTCATAGACAGAACAATTATACCACACCTAACTGCTCTTCACTGTTATAGACAGAACAGTTATACCACACCCAACTGCTTTTCAGCATTATAGACAGAACAATTATACCACACCTAACTGCTTTTCAGCATTATAGACAGAACAGTTATACCACACCCAACTGCTTTTCAGCATTATAGACATAACAGTTATACCACACCTAACTGCTCTTCACTGTTATAGACAGAACCGTTATACCACACCCAACTGCTTTTCAGCATTATAGACAGAACAGTTATACCACACCTAACTACTCTTCACTGTTATAGACAGAACAGTTATACCACACCTAACTGCTTTTCAGCATTATAGACAGAACAGTTATACCACACCTAACTGCTCTTCACTGTTATAGACAGAACAGTTATACCACACCTAACTGCTCTTCACTGTTGTAGACAGAACAGTTATACCACACCTAACTGCTCTTCACCGTTGTAGACAGAACAGTTATACCACACCTAACTGCTCTTCACTGTTGTAGACAGAACAGTTATACCACACCTAACTACTCTTCACTGTTGTAGACAGAACAGTTATACCACACCTAACTGCTCTTCACTGTTATAGACAGAACAGTTATACCACACCTAACTACTTTTCAGCATTATAGACAGAACAGTTATACCACACCTAACTACTCTTCACTGTTATAGACAGAACAGTTATACCACACCTAACTACTCTTCACTGTTATAGACAGAACAGTTATACCACACCTAACTGCTCTTCACTGTTATAGACAGAACAATTACACCACACCTAACTGCTCTTCACTGTTATAGACAGAACAATTATACCACACCTAACTGCTCTTCACTGTTATAGACAGAACAGTTATACCACACCTAACTGCTTTTCAGTATTATAGACAGAACAATTATACCACACCGAACTACTCTTCACTGTTATAGACAAACAATTATACCACACCTAACTGCTCTTCACTGTTATAGACAGAACAATTATACCACACCTAACTGCTCTTCACTGTTATAGACAGAACAATTATACCACACCTAACTGCTCTTCACTGCTATAGACAGAACAATTATACCACACCTAACTGCTCTTCACTGTTATAGACAGAACAATTATACCACACCTAACTGCTCTTCACTGTTATAGACAGAACAGTTATACCACACCTAACTACTTTTCAGCATTATAGACAGAACAGTTATACCACACCTAACTGCTCTTCACTGTTATAGACAGAACAATTATACCACACCTAACTGCTCTTCACTGTTATAGACAGAACAATTATACCACACCTAACTGCTCTTCACTGTTATAGACAGAACAATTATACCACACCTAACTGCTTTTCACTGTTATAGACAGAACAGTTATACCACACCTAACTGCTTTTCAGCATTATAGACAGAACAGTTATACCACACCTAACTGCTCTTCACTATTATAGACAGAACAATTATACCACACCCAACTGCTTTTCACTGTTATAGACAGAACAATTATACCACACCTAACTGCTCTTCACTGTTATAGACAGAACAGTTATACCACACCTAACTGCTCTTCACTGTAATAGACAGAACAATTATACCACACCTAACTGCTCTTCACTGTTATAGACAGAACAATTATACCACACCTAACTGCTCTTCACTGTTATAGACAGAACAATTATACCACACCTAACTGCTCTTCACTGTTATAGACAGAACAATTATACCACACCTAACTGCTCTTCACTGTTATAGACAGAACAATTATACCACACCTAACTGCTTTTCAGCATTATAGACAGAACCGTTATACCACACATAAGTACTCTTCACTGTTATGGACAGAACAGTTATACCACACCTAACTGCTTTTCAGCATTATAGACAGAACCGTTATACCACACCTAACTACTTTTCAGCATTATAGACAGAACCGTTATACCACACCTAACTGCTTTTCAGCATTATAGACAGAACAATTATACCACACCTAACTGCTTTTCAGCATTATAGACAGAAAATTTATACCACACCTAACTGCTTTTCAGCATTATAGACAGAAAATTTATACCACACCAACTGCTTTTCAGCATTATAGACAGAACAGTTATACCACACCTAACTGCTTTTCAGCATTATAGACAGAAAATTTATACCACACCCAACTGCTTTTCAGCATTATAGACAGAACAGTTATACCACACCTAACTGCTTTTCAGCATTATAGACAGAAAATTTATACCACACCCAACTGCTTTTCAGCATTATAGACAGAACAGTTATACCACACCTAACTGCTTTTCAGCATTATAGACAGAACAGTTATACCACACCTAACTGCTTTTCAGCATTATAGACAGAACAGTTATACCACACCTAACTGCTTTTCAGCATTATAGACAGAACAGTTATACCACACCCAACTGCTTTTCAGCATTATAGACAGAACAGTTATACCACACCTAACTGCTTTTCAGCATTATAGACAGAACAGTTATACCACACCTAACTGCTTTTCAGCATTATAGACAGAACAGTTATACCACACCTAACTGCTTTTCAGCATTATAGACAGAACAATTATACCACACCTAACTGCTTTTCAGCATTATAGACAGAACAATTATACCACACCTAACTGCTTTTCAGCATTATAGACAGAACAGTTATACCACACCTAAGTGCTCTTCACTGTTATTGACGGAACAGTTATACCACACCTAACTGCTTTTCAGCATTATAGACAGAACAATTATACCACACCTAACTGCTTTTCAGCATTATAGACAGAACAGTTATACCACACCCAACTGCTCTTCACTGTTATAGACAGAACAGTTATACCACACCTAACTGCTTTTCAGCATTATAGACAGAACAGTTATACCACACCTAACTGCTCTTCACTGTTATAGACAGAACAGTTATACCACACCTAACTGCTTTTCAGCATTATAGACAGAACAGTTATACCACACCTAACTGCTCTTCACTGTTATAGACAGAACAGTTATACCACACCTAACTGCTCTTCACTGTTATAGACAGAACAGTTATACCACACCTAACTGCTCTTCACTGTTATAGACAGAACAGTTATACCACACCTAACTGCTCTTCACTGTTATAGACAGAACAGTTATACCACACCTAACTGCTCTTCACTGTTATAGACAGAACAGTTATACCACACCTAACTGCTCTTCACTGTTATAGACAGAACAGTTATACCACACCTAACTGCTCTTCACTGTTATAGACAGAACAGTTATACCACACCTAACTGCTCTTAACTGTTATAGACAGAACAGTTATACCACACCTAACTACTCTTCACTGTTATGGACAGAACAATTATACCACACCTAACTGCTTTTCAGCATTATAGACAGAACAATTATACCACACCTAACTGCTTTTCAGCATTATAGACAGAACAATTATACCACACCCAACTGCTTTTCAGCATTATAGACAGAACAATTATACCACACCTAACTGCTCTTCACTGTTATAGACAGAACAGTTATACCACACCTAACTAATTTTCAGCATTATAGACAGAACAATTATACCACACCTAACTGCTCTTCACTGTTATAGACAGAACAATTATACCACACCTAACTGCTCTTCACTGTTATAGACAGAACAGTTATACCACACCTAACTACTTTTCAGCATTATGGACAGAACAGTTATACCACACCTAACTGCTCTTCACTGTCATAGACAGAACAATTATACCACACCTAACTGCTTTTCAGCATTATAGACAGAACAGTTATACCACACCTAACTGCTCTTCACTATTATAGACAGAACAATTATACCACACCCAACTGCTTTTCACTGTTATAGACAGAACAATTATACCACACCTAACTGCTCTTCACTGTTATAGACAGAACAGTTATACCACACCTAACTGCTCTTCACTGTTATAGACAGAACAATTATACCACACCTAACTGCTCTTCACTGTTATAGACAGAACAATTATACCACACCTAACTGCTCTTCACTGTTATAGACAGAACAATTATACCACACCTAACTGCTCTTCACTGTTATAGACAGAACAATTATACCACACCTAACTGCTCTTCACTGTTATAGACAGAACAATTATACCACACCTAACTGCTTTTCAGCATTATAGACAGAACAATTATACCACACCTAACTGCTTTTCACTGTTATAGACAGAACAATTATACCACACCTAACTGCTTTTCAGCATTATAGACAGAACAATTATACCACACCTAAGTGCTCTTCACTGTTATAGACAGAACAATTATACCACACCTAACTGCTTTTCAGCATTATAGACAGAACAATTATACCACACCTAACTGCTTTTCACTGTTATAGACAGAACAATTATACCACACCTAACTGCTTTTCAGCATTATAGACAGAACAATTATACCACACCTAACTGCTTTTCACTGTTATAGACAGAACAATTATACCACACCTAACTGCTTTTCACTGTTATAGACAGAACAATTATACCACACCTAACTGCTTTTCAGCATTATAGACAGAACAATTATACCACACCTAAGTGCTCTTCACTGTTATAGACAGAACAATTATACCACACCTAACTGCTTTTCAGCATTATAGACAGAACAATTATACCACACCTAACTGCTTTTCAGCATTATAGACAGAACAATTATACCACACCTAACTGCTTTTCAGCATTATAGACAGAACAATTATACCACACCTAAGTGCTCTTCACTGTTATAGACAGAACAATTATACCACACCTAACTGCTTTTCACCATTATAGACAGAACAATTATACCACACCTAAGTGCTCTTCACTGTTATAGACAGAACAATTATACCACACCTAACTGCTTTTCAGCATTATAGACAGAACAATTATACCACACCTAACTGCTTTTCAGCATTATAGACAGAACAATTATACCACACCTAAGTGCTCTTCACTGTTATAGAAACAATTATACCACACCTAACTGCTTTTCAGCATTATAGACAGAACAATTATACCACACCTAACTGCTCTTCACTGTTATAGACAGAACAATTATACCACACCTAACTGCTTTTCAGCATTATAGACAGAACAATTATACCACACCTAACTGCTTTTCAGCATTATAGACAGAACAGTTATACCACACCCAACTGCTCTTCACTGTTATAGACAGAACAGTTATACCACACCTAACTGCTTTTCAGCATTATAGACAGAACAATTATACCACACCCAACTGCTCTTCACTGTTATAGACAGAACAATTATACCACACCTAACTGCTTTTCAGCATTATAGACAGAACAGTTATACCACACCCAACTGCTCTTCACTGTTATAGACAGAACAGTTATACCACACCTAACTGCTTTTCAGCATTATAGACAGAACAATTATACCACACCCAACTGCTCTTCACTGTTATAGACAGAACAATTATACCACACCTAACTGCTTTTCAGCATTATAGACAGAACAATTATACCACACCCAACTGCTCTTCACTGTTATAGACAGAACAATTATACCACACCCAACTGCTCTTCACTGTTATAGACAGAACAATTATACCACACCCAACTGCTCTTCACTGTTATAGACAGAACAATTATACCACACCCAACTGCTCTTCACTGTTATAGACAGAACAATTATACCACACCCAACTGCTCTTCACTGTTATAGACAGAACAATTATACCACACCCAACTGCTCTTCACTGTTATAGACAGAACAATTATACCACACCCAACTGCTTTTCAGCATTATAGACAGAACAATTATACCACACCCAACTGCTCTTCACTGTTATAGACAGAACAATTATACCACACCCAACTGCTCTTCACTGTTATAGACAGAACAATTATACCACACCCAACTGCTTTTCAGCATTATAGACAGAACAGTTATACCACACCCAAATGCTTTTCAGCATTATAGACAGAACAGTTATACCACACCCAACTGCTTTTCAGCATTATAGACAGAACAATTATACCACACCCAACTGCTTTTCAGCATTATAGACAAAACAGTTATACCACACCTAACTGCTTTTCAGCATTATAGACAGAACAGTTATACCACACCTAACTGCTTTTCAGCATTATAGACAGAACAATTATACCACACCCAACTGCTTTCCAGCATTATAGACAGAACAATTATACCACACCCAACTGCTTTTCAGCATTATAGACAGAACAGTTATACCACACCTAACTGCTTTTCAGCATTATAGACAGAACAGTTATACCACACCCAACTGCTTTTCAGCATTATAGACAGAACAATTATACCACACCTAACTGCTCTTCACTGTTATAGACAGAACAATTATACCACACCTAACTGCTCTTCACTGCTATAGACAGAACAATTATACCACACCTAACTGCTCTTCACTGTTATAGACAGAACAGTTATACCACACCTAACTACTTTTCAGCATTATAGACAGAACAGTTATACCACACCTAACTACTCTTCACTGTTATAGACAGAACAGTTATACCACACCTAACTGCTCTTCACTGTTATAGACAGAACAATTATACCACACCTAACTGCTCTTCACTGTTATAGACAGAACAGTTATACCACACCTAACTACTCTTCACTGTTATAGACAGTACAGTTATACCACACCTAACTACTCTTCACTGTTATAGACAGAACAGTTATACCACACCTAACTGCTCTTCACTGTTATAGACAGAACAGTTATACCACACCTAACTACTCTTCACTGTTATAGACAGAACAGTTATACCACACCTAACTACTCTTCACTGTTATAGACAGAACAATTATACCACACCTAACTGCTCTTCACTGTTATAGACAGAACAATTATACCACACCTAACTACTCTTCACTGTTATAGACAGAACAGTTATACCACACCTAACTACTCTTCACTGTTATAGACAGAACAGTTATACCACACCTAACTGCTCTTCACTGTTATAGACAGAACAGTTATACCACACCTAACTACTCTTCACTGTTATAGACAGAACAATTATACCACACGTAACTGCTCTTCACTGTTATAGACAGAACAGTTATACCACACCCAACTGCTTTTCAGCATTATAGACAGAACAATTATACCACACCTAACTGCTTTTCAGCATTATAGACAGAACAGTTATACCACACCCAACTGCTTTTCAGCATTATAGACAGAACAGTTATACCACACCTAACTGCTCTTCACTGTTATAGACAGAACAGTTATACCACACCTAACTGCTTTTCAGCATTATAGACAAAACAGTTATACCACACCTAACTACTCTTCACTGTTGTAGACAGAACAGTTATACCACACCTAACTGCTCTTCACTGTTATAGACAGAACAGTTATACCACACCTAACTACTTTTCAGCATTATAGACAGAACAGTTATACCACACCTAACTACTCTTCACTGTTATAGACAGAACAGTTATACCACACCTAACTACTCTTCACTGTTATAGACAGAACAGTTATACCACACCTAACTGCTCTTCACTGTTATAGACAGAACAATTACACCACACCTAACTGCTCTTCACTGTTATAGACAGAACAATTATACCACACCTAACTGCTCTTCACTGTTATAGACAGAACAGTTATACCACACCTAACTGCTTTTCAGCATTATAGACAGAACAATTATACCACACCGAACTACTCTTCACTGTTATAGACAGAACAATTATACCACACCTAACTGCTCTTCACTGTTATAGACAGAACAATTATACCACACCTAACTGCTCTTCACTGTTATAGACAGAACAATTATACCACACCAAACTGCTCTTCACTGTTATAGACAGAACAATTATACCACACCTAACTGCTCTTCACTGTTATAGACAGAACAATTATACCACACCTAACTGCTCTTCACTGTTATAGACAGAACAGTTATACCACACCTAACTACTTTTCAGCATTATAGACAGAACAGTTATACCACACCTAACTGCTCTTCACTGTTATAGACAGAACAATTATACCACACCTAACTGCTCTTCACTGTTATAGACAGAACAATTATACCACACCTAACTGCTCTTCACTGTTATAGACAGAACAATTATACCACACCTAACTGCTTTTCACTGTTATAGACAGAACAGTTATACCACACCTAACTGCTTTTCAGCATTATAGACAGAACAGTTATACCACACCTAACTGCTCTTCACTATTATAGACAGAACAATTATACCACACCCAACTGCTTTTCACTGTTATAGACAGAACAATTATACCACACCTAACTGCTCTTCACTGTTATAGACAGAACAGTTATACCACACCTAACTGCTCTTCACTGTTATAGACAGAACAATTATACCACACCTAACTGCTCTTCACTGTTATAGACAGAACAATTATACCACACCTAACTGCTCTTCACTGTTATAGACAGAACAATTATACCACACCTAACTGCTCTTCACTGTTATAGACAGAACAATTATACCACACCTAACTGCTCTTCACTGTTATAGACAGAACAATTATACCACACCTAACAGCTTTTCAGCATTATAGACAGAACCGTTATACCACACATAAGTACTCTTCACTGTTATGGACAGAACAGTTATACCACACCTAACTGCTTTTCAGCATTATAGACAGAACCGTTATACCACACCTAACTACTTTTCAGCATTATAGACAGAACCGTTATACCACACCTAACTGCTTTTCAGACTTATAGACAGAAAATTTATACCACACCTAACTGCTTTTCAGCATTATAGACAGAAAATTTATACCACATCAACTGCTTTTCAGCATTATAGACAGAACAGTTATACCACACCTAACTGCTTTTCAGCATTATAGACAGAAAATTTATACCACACCCAACTGCTTTTCAGCATTATAGACAGAACGGTTATACCACACCTAACTGCTTTTCAGCATTATAGACAGAAAATTTATACCACACCCAACTGCTTTTCAGCATTATAGACAGAACAGTTATACCACACCTAACTGCTTTTCAGCATTATAGACAGAACAGTTATACCACACCTAACTGCTTTTCAGCATTATAGACAGAACAGTTATACCACACCTAACTGCTTTTCAGCATTATAGACAGAACAGTTATACCACACCCAACTGCTTTTCAGCATTATAGACAGAACAGTTATACCACACCTAACTGCTTTTCAGCATTATAGACAGAACAATTATACCACACCTAACTGCTTTTCAGCATTATAGACAGAACAGTTATACCACACCTAACTGCTTTTCAGCATTATAGACAGAACAGTTATACCACACCTAACTGCTTTTCAGCATTATAGACAGAACAATTATACCACACCTAACTGCTTTTCAGCATTATAGACAGAACAATTATACCACACCTAACTGCTTTTCAGCATTATAGACAGAACAGTTATACCACACCTAAGTGCTCTTCACTGTTATTGACAGAACAGTTATACCACACCTAACTGCTTTTCAGCATTATAGACAGAACAGTTATACCACACCTAACTGCTTTTCAGCATTATAGACAGAACAATTATACCACACCTAACTGCTTTGCAGCATTATAGACAGAACAATTATACCACACCTAACTGCTTTTCAGCATTATAGACAGAACAGTTATACCACACCTAAGTGCTCTTCACTGTTATTGACGGAACAGTTATACCACACCTAACTGCTTTTCAGCATTATAGACAGAACAATTATACCACACCTAACTGCTTTTCAGCATTATAGACAGAACAATTATACCACACCTAACTGCTTTTCAGCATTATAGACAGAACAGTTATACCACACCCAACTGCTCTTCACTGTTATAGACAGAACAGTTATACCACACCTAACTGCTTTTCAGCATTATAGACAGAACAGTTTTACCACACCTAACTGCTCTTCACTGTTATAGACAGAACAGTTATACCACACCTAACTGCTTTTCAGCATTATAGACAGAACAGTTATACCACACCTAACTGCTCTTCACTGTTATAGACAGAACAGTTATACCACACCTAACTGCTTTTCAGCATTATAGACAGAACAATTATACCACACCTAACTGCTTTTCAGCATTATAGACAGAACAATTATACCACACCCAACTGCTTTTCAGCATTATAGACAGAACAATTATACCACACCTAACTGCTCTTCACTGTTATAGACAGAACAGTTATACCACACCTAACTACTTTTCAGCATTATAGACAGAACAATTATACCACACCTAACTGCTCTTCACTGTTATAGACAGAACAATTATACCACACCTAACTGCTCTTCACTGTTATAGACAGGACAATTATACCACACCTAACTGCTCTTCACTGTTATAGACAGAACAGTTATACCACACCTAACTACTCTTCACTGTTATAGACAGAACAATTATACCACACCTAACTGCTCTTCACTGTTATAGACAGAACAGTTATACCACACCCAACTGCTTTTCAGCATTATAGACAGAACAATTATACCACACCTAACTGCTTTTCAGCATTATAGACAGAACAGTTATACCACACCCAACTGCTTTTCAGCATTATAGACATAACAGTTATACCACACCTAACTGCTCTTCACTGTTATAGACAGAACCGTTATACCACACCCAACTGCTTTTCAGCATTATAGACAGAACAGTTATACCACACCTAACTACTCTTCACTGTTATAGACAGAACAGTTATACCACACCTAACTGCTTTTCAGCATTATAGACAGAACAGTTATACCACACCTAACTGCTCTTCACTGTTATAGACAGAACAGTTATACCACACCTAACTGCTCTTCACTGTTGTAGACAGAACAGTTATACCACACCTAACTGCTCTTCACTGTTATAGACAGAACAGTTATACCACACCTAACTGCTCTTCACCGTTGTAGACAGAACAGTTATACCACACCTAACTGCTCTTCACTGTTGTAGACAGAACAGTTATACCACACCTAACTACTCTTCACTGTTGTAGACAGAACAGTTATACCACACCTAACTGCTCTTCACTGTTATAGACAGAACAGTTATACCACACCTAACTACTTTTCAGCATTATAGACAGAACAGTTATACCACACCTAACTACTCTTCACTGTTATAGACAGAACAGTTATACCACACCTAACTACTCTTCACTGTTATAGACAGAACAGTTATACCACACCTAACTGCTCTTCACTGTTATAGACAGAACAATTACACCACACCTAACTGCTCTTCACTGTTATAGACAGAACAATTATACCACACCTAACTGCTCTTCACTGTTATAGACAGAACAGTTATACCACACCTAACTGCTTTTCAGCATTATAGACAGAACAATTATACCACACCGAACTACTCTTCACTGTTATAGACAAACAATTATACCACACCTAACTGCTCTTCACTGTTATAGACAGAACAATTATACCACACCTAACTGCTCTTCACTGTTATAGACAGAACAATTATACCACACCTAACTGCTCTTCACTGCTATAGACAGAACAATTATACCACACCTAACTGCTCTTCACTGTTATAGACAGAACAATTATACCACACCTAACTGCTCTTCACTGTTATAGACAGAACAGTTATACCACACCTAACTACTTTTCAGCATTATAGACAGAACAGTTATACCACACCTAACTGCTCTTCACTGTTATAGACAGAACAATTATACCACACCTAACTGCTCTTCACTGTTATAGACAGAACAATTATACCACACCTAACTGCTCTTCACTGTTATAGACAGAACAATTATACCACACCTAACTGCTTTTCACTGTTATAGACAGAACAGTTATACCACACCTAACTGCTTTTCAGCATTATAGACAGAACAGTTATACCACACCTAACTGCTCTTCACTATTATAGACAGAACAATTATACCACACCCAACTGCTTTTCACTGTTATAGACAGAACAATTATACCACACCTAACTGCTCTTCACTGTTATAGACAGAACAGTTATACCACACCTAACTGCTCTTCACTGTAATAGACAGAACAATTATACCACACCTAACTGCTCTTCACTGTTATAGACAGAACAATTATACCACACCTAACTGCTCTTCACTGTTATAGACAGAACAATTATACCACACCTAACTGCTCTTCACTGTTATAGACAGAACAATTATACCACACCTAACTGCTCTTCACTGTTATAGACAGAACAATTATACCACACCTAACTGCTTTTCAGCATTATAGACAGAACCGTTATACCACACATAAGTACTCTTCACTGTTATGGACAGAACAGTTATACCACACCTAACTGCTTTTCAGCATTATAGACAGAACCGTTATACCACACCTAACTACTTTTCAGCATTATAGACAGAACCGTTATACCACACCTAACTGCTTTTCAGCATTATAGACAGAACAATTATACCACACCTAACTGCTTTTCAGCATTATAGACAGAAAATTTATACCACACCTAACTGCTTTTCAGCATTATAGACAGAAAATTTATACCACACCAACTGCTTTTCAGCATTATAGACAGAACAGTTATACCACACCTAACTGCTTTTCAGCATTATAGACAGAAAATTTATACCACACCCAACTGCTTTTCTGCATTATAGACAGAACAGTTATACCACACCTAACTGCTTTTCAGCATTATAGACAGAAAATTTATACCACACCCAACTGCTTTTCAGCATTATAGACAGAACAGTTATACCACACCTAACTGCTTTTCAGCATTATAGACAGAACAGTTATACCACACCTAACTGCTTTTCAGCATTATAGACAGAACAGTTATACCACACCTAACTGCTTTTCAGCATTATAGACAGAACAGTTATACCACACCCAACTGCTTTTCAGCATTATAGACAGAACAGTTATACCACACCTAACTGCTTTTCAGCATTATAGACAGAACAGTTATACCACACCTAACTGCTTTTCAGCATTATAGACAGAACAGTTATACCACACCTAACTGCTTTTCAGCATTATAGACAGAACAATTATTCCACACCTAACTGCTTTTCAGCATTATAGACAGAACAATTATACCACACCTAACTGCTTTTCAGCATTATAGACAGAACACTTATACCACACCTAAGTGCTCTTCACTGTTATTGACGGAACAGTTATACCACACCTAACTGCTTTTCAGCATTATAGACAGAACAATTATACCACACCTAACTGCTTTTCAGCATTATAGACAGAACAGTTATACCACACCCAACTGCTCTTCACTGTTATAGACAGAACAGTTATACCACACCTAACTGCTTTTCAGCATTATAGACAGAACAGTTATACCACACCTAACTGCTCTTCACTGTTATAGACAGAACAGTTATACCACACCTAACTGCTTTTCAGCATTATAGACAGAACAGTTATACCACACCTAACTGCTCTTCACTGTTATAGACAGAACAGTTATACCACACCTAACTGCTTTTCAGCATTATAGACAGAACAATTATACCACACCCAACTGCTTTTCAGCATTATAGACAGAACAGTTATACCACACGTAACTGCTCTTCACTGTTATAGACAGAACAGTTATACCACACCTAACTGCTCTTCACTGTTATAGACAGAACAGTTATACCACACCTAACTGCTCTTCACTGTTATAGACAGAACAGTTATACCACACCTAACTGCTCTTCACTGTTATAGACAGAACAGTTATACCACACCTAACTGCTCTTCACTGTTATAGACAGAACAGTTATACCACACCTAACTACTCTTCACTGTTATGGACAGAACAATTATACCACACCTAACTGCTTTTCAGCATTATAGACAGAACAATTATACCACACCTAACTGCTTTTCAGCATTATAGACAGAACAATTATACCACACCCAACTGCTTTTCAGCATTATAGACAGAACAATTATACCACACCTAACTGCTCTTCACTGTTATAGACAGAACAGTTATACCACACCTAACTACTTTTCAGCATTATAGACAGAACAATTATACCACACCTAACTGCTCTTCACTGTTATAGACAGAACAATTATACCACACCTAACTGCTCTTCACTGTTATAGACAGAACAATTATACCACACCTAACTGTTCTTCACTGTTATAGACAGAACAGTTATACCACACCTAACTACTTTTCAGCATTATAGACAGAACAGTTATACCACACCTAACTGCTCTTCACTGTCATAGACAGAACAATTATACCACACCTAACTGCTTTTCAGCATTATAGACAGAACAGTTATACCACACCTAACTGCTCTTCACTATTATAGACAGAACAATTATACCACACCCAACTGCTTTTCACTGTTATAGACAGAACAATTATACCACACCTAACTGCTCTTCACTGTTATAGACAGAACAGTTATACCACACCTAACTACTTTTCAGCATTATGGACAGAACAGTTATACCACACCTAACTGCTCTTCACTGTCATAGACAGAACAATTATACCACACCTAACTGCTCTTCACTGTTATAGACAGAACAGTTATACCACACCCAACTGCTTTTCAGCATTATAGACAGAACAATTATACCACACCTAACTGCTTTTCAGCATTATAGACAGAACAGTTATACCACACCCAACTGCTTTTCAGCATTATAGACATAACAGTTATACCACACCTAACTGCTCTTCACTGTTATAGACAGAACCGTTATACCACACCCAACTGCTTTTCAGCATTATAGACAGAACAGTTATACCACACCTAACTACTCTTCACTGTTATAGACAGAACAGTTATACCACACCTAACTGCTTTTCAGCATTATAGACAGAACAGTTATACCACACCTAACTGCTCTTCACTGTTATAGACAGAACAGTTATACCACACCTAACTGCTCTTCACTGTTGTAGACAGAACAGTTATACCACACCTAACTGCTCTTCACCGTTGTAGACAGAACAGTTATACCACACCTAACTGCTCTTCACTGTTGTAGACAGAACAGTTATACCACACCTAACTACTCTTCACTGTTGTAGACAGAACAGTTATACCACACCTAACTGCTCTTCACTGTTATAGACAGAACAGTTATACCACACCTAACTACTTTTCAGCATTATAGACAGAACAGTTATACCACACCTAACTACTCTTCACTGTTATAGACAGAACAGTTATACCACACCTAACTACTCTTCACTGTTATAGACAGAACAGTTATACCACACCTAACTGCTCTTCACTGTTATAGACAGAACAATTACACCACACCTAACTGCTCTTCACTGTTATAGACAGAACAATTATACCACACCTAACTGCTCTTCACTGTTATAGACAGAACAGTTATACCACACCTAACTGCTTTTCAGTATTATAGACAGAACAATTATACCACACCGAACTACTCTTCACTGTTATAGACAAACAATTATACCACACCTAACTGCTCTTCACTGTTATAGACAGAACAATTATACCACACCTAACTGCTCTTCACTGTTATAGACAGAACAATTATACCACACCTAACTGCTCTTCACTGCTATAGACAGAACAATTATACCACACCTAACTGCTCTTCACTGTTATAGACAGAACAATTATACCACACCTAACTGCTCTTCACTGTTATAGACAGAACAGTTATACCACACCTAACTACTTTTCAGCATTATAGACAGAACAGTTATACCACACCTAACTGCTCTTCACTGTTATAGACAGAACAATTATACCACACCTAACTGCTCTTCACTGTTATAGACAGAACAATTATACCACACCTAACTGCTCTTCACTGTTATAGACAGAACAATTATACCACACCTAACTGCTTTTCACTGTTATAGACAGAACAGTTATACCACACCTAACTGCTTTTCAGCATTATAGACAGAACAGTTATAGCACACCTAACTGCTCTTCACTATTATAGACAGAACAATTATACCACACCCAACTGCTTTTCACTGTTATAGACAGAACAATTATACCACACCTAACTGCTCTTCACTGTTATAGACAGAACAGTTATACCACACCTAACTGCTCTTCACTGTAATAGACAGAACAATTATACCACACCTAACTGCTCTTCACTGTTATAGACAGAACAATTATACCACACCTAACTGCTCTTCACTGTTATAGACAGAACAATTATACCACACCTAACTGCTCTTCACTGTTATAGACAGAACAATTATACCACACCTAACTGCTCTTCACTGTTATAGACAGAACAATTATACCACACCTAACTGCTTTTCAGCATTATAGACAGAACCGTTATACCACACATAAGTACTCTTCACTGTTATGGACAGAACAGTTATACCACACCTAACTGCTTTTCAGCATTATAGACAGAACCGTTATACCACACCTAACTACTTTTCAGCATTATAGACAGAACCGTTATACCACACCTAACTGCTTTTCAGCATTATAGACAGAACAATTATACCACACCTAACTGCTTTTCAGCATTATAGACAGAAAATTTATACCACACCTAACTGCTTTTCAGCATTATAGACAGAAAATTTATACCACACCAACTGCTTTTCAGCATTATAGACAGAACAGTTATACCACACCTAACTGCTTTTCAGCATTATAGACAGAAAATTTATACCACACCCAACTGCTTTTCAGCATTATAGACAGAACAGTTATACCACACCTAACTGCTTTTCAGCATTATAGACAGAAAATTTATACCACACCCAACTGCTTTTCAGCATTATAGACAGAACAGTTATACCACACCTAACTGCTTTTCAGCATTATAGACAGAACAGTTATACCACACCTAACTGCTTTTCAGCATTATAGACAGAACAGTTATACCACACCTAACTGCTTTTCAGCATTATAGACAGAACAGTTATACCACACCCAACTGCTTTTCAGCATTATAGACAGAACAGTTATACCACACCTAACTGCTTTTCAGCATTATAGACAGAACAGTTATACCACACCTAACTGCTTTTCAGCATTATAGACAGAACAGTTATACCACACCTAACTGCTTTTCAGCATTATAGACAGAACAATTATACCACACCTAACTGCTTTTCAGCATTATAGACAGAACAATTATACCACACCTAACTGCTTTTCAGCATTATAGACAGAACAGTTATACCACACCTAAGTGCTCTTCACTGTTATTGACGGAACAGTTATACCACACCTAACTGCTTTTCAGCATTATAGACAGAACAATTATACCACACCTAACTGCTTTTCAGCATTATAGACAGAACAGTTATACCACACCCAACTGCTCTTCACTGTTATAGACAGAACAGTTATACCACACCTAACTGCTTTTCAGCATTATAGACAGAACAGTTATACCACACCTAACTGCTCTTCACTGTTATAGACAGAACAGTTATACCACACCTAACTGCTTTTCAGCATTATAGACAGAACAGTTATACCACACCTAACTGCTCTTCACTGTTATAGACAGAACAGTTATACCACACCTAACTGCTTTTCAGCATTATAGACAGAACAATTATACCACACCCAAATGCTTTTCAGCATTATAGACAGAACAGTTATACCACACCTAACTGCTCTTCACTGTTATAGACAGAACAGTTATACCACACCTAACTGCTCTTCACTGTTATAGACAGAACAGTTATACCACACCTAACTGCTCTTCACTGTTATAGACAGAACAGTTATACCACACCTAACTGCTCTTCACTGTTATAGACAGAACAGTTATACCACACCTAACTGCTCTTCACTGTTATAGACAGAACAGTTATACCACACCTAACTACTCTTCACTGTTATGGACAGAACAATTATACCACACCTAACTGCTTTTCAGCATTATAGACAGAACAATTATACCACACCTAACTGCTTTTCAGCATTATAGACAGAACAATTATACCACACCCAACTGCTTTTCAGCATTATAGACAGAACAATTATACCACACCTAACTGCTCTTCACTGTTATAGACAGAACAGTTATACCACACCTAACTAATTTTCAGCATTATAGACAGAACAATTATACCACACCTAACTGCTCTTCACTGTTATAGACAGAACAATTATACCACACCTAACTGCTCTTCACTGTTATAGACAGAACAGTTATACCACACCTAACTACTTTTCAGCATTATGGACAGAACAGTTATACCACACCTAACTGCTCTTCACTGTCATAGACAGAACAATTATACCACACCTAACTGCTTTTCAGCATTATAGACAGAACAGTTATACCACACCTAACTGCTCTTCACTATTATAGACAGAACAATTATACCACACCCAACTGCTTTTCACTGTTATAGACAGAACAATTATACCACACCTAACTGCTCTTCACTGTTATAGACAGAACAGTTATACCACACCTAACTGCTCTTCACTGTTATAGACAGAACAATTATACCACACCTAACTGCTCTTCACTGTTATAGACAGAACAATTATACCACACCTAACTGCTCTTCACTGTTATAGACAGAACAATTATACCACACCTAACTGCTCTTCACTGTTATAGACAGAACAATTATACCACACCTAACTGCTCTTCACTGTTATAGACAGAACAATTATACCACACCTAACTGCTTTTCAGCATTATAGACAGAACAATTATACCACACCTAACTGCATTTCACTGTTATAGACAGAACAATTATACCACACCTAACTGCTTTTCAGCATTATAGACAGAACAATTATACCACACCTAAGTGCTCTTCACTGTTATAGACAGAACAATTATACCACACCTAACTGCTTTTCAGCATTATAGACAGAACAATTATACCACACCTAACTGCTTTTCACTGTTATAGACAGAACAATTATACCACACCTAACTGCTTTTCAGCATTATAGACAGAACAATTATACCACACCTAACTGCTTTTCACTGTTATAGACAGAACAATTATACCACACCTAACTGCTTTTCACTGTTATAGACAGAACAATTATACCACACCTAACTGCTTTTCAGCATTATAGACAGAACAATTATACCACACCTAAGTGCTCTTCACTGTTATAGACAGAACAATTATACCACACCTAACTGCTTTTCAGCATTATAGACAGAACAATTATACCACACCTAACTGCTTTTCAGCATTATAGACAGAACAATTATACCACACCTAACTGCTTTTCAGCATTATAGACAGAACAATTATACCACACCTAAGTGCTCTTCACTGTTATAGACAGAACAATTATACCACACCTAACTGCTTTTCACCATTATAGACAGAACAATTATACCACACCTAAGTGCTCTTCACTGTTATAGACAGAACAATTATACCACACCTAACTGCTTTTCAGCATTATAGACAGAACAATTATACCACACCTAACTGCTTTTCAGCATTATAGACAGAACAATTATACCACACCTAAGTGCTCTTCACTGTTATAGACAGAACAATTATACCACACCTAACTGCTTTTCAGCATTATAGACAGAACAATTATACCACACCTAACTGCTCTTCACTGTTATAGACAGAACAATTATACCACACCTAACTGCTTTTCAGCATTATAGACAGAACAATTATACCACACCTAACTGCTTTTCAGCATTATAGACAGAACAGTTATACCACACCCAACTGCTCTTCACTGTTATAGACAGAACAGTTATACCACACCTAACTGCTTTTCAGCATTATAGACAGAACAATTATACCACACCCAACTGCTCTTCACTGTTATAGACAGAACAATTATACCACACCTAACTGCTTTTCAGCATTATAGACAGAACAGTTATACCACACCCAACTGCTCTTCACTGTTATAGACAGAACAGTTATACCACACCTAACTGCTTTTCAGCATTATAGACAGAACAATTATACCACACCCAACTGCTCTTCACTGTTATAGACAGAACAATTATACCACACCTAACTGCTTTTCAGCATTATAGACAGAACAATTATACCACACCCAACTGCTCTTCACTGTTATAGACAGAACAATTATACCACACCCAACTGCTCTTCACTGTTATAGACAGAACAATTATACCACACCCAACTGCTCTTCACTGTTATAGACAGAACAATTATACCACACCCAACTGCTCTTCACTGTTATAGACAGAACAATTATACCACACCCAACTGCTCTTCACTGTTATAGACAGAACAATTATACCACACCCAACTGCTCTTCACTGTTATAGACAGAACAATTATACCACACCCAACTGCTTTTCAGCATTATAGACAGAACAATTATACCACACCCAACTGCTCTTCACTGTTATAGACAGAACAATTATACCACACCCAACTGCTCTTCACTGTTATAGACAGAACAATTATACCACACCCAACTGCTTTTCAGCATTATAGACAGAACAGTTATACCACACCCAAATGCTTTTCAGCATTATAGACAGAACAGTTATACCACACCCAACTGCTTTTCAGCATTATAGACAGAACAATTATACCACACCCAACTGCTTTTCAGCATTATAGACAAAACAGTTATACCACACCTAACTGCTTTTCAGCATTATAGACAGAACAGTTATACCACACCTAACTGCTTTTCAGCATTATAGACAGAACAATTATACCACACCCAACTGCTTTCCAGCATTATAGACAGAACAATTATACCACACCCAACTGCTTTTCAGCATTATAGACAGAACAGTTATACCACACCTAACTGCTTTTCAGCATTATAGACAGAACAGTTATACCACACCCAACTGCTTTTCAGCATTATAGACAGAACAATTATACCACACCTAACTGCTCTTCACTGTTATAGACAGAACAATTATACCACACCTAACTGCTTTTCACCATTATAGACAGAACAATTATACCACACCTAAGTGCTCTTCACTGTTATAGACAGAACAGTTATACCACACCTAACTGCTTTTCAGCATTATAGACAGAACAATTATACCACACCCAACTGCTTTTCAGCATTATAGACAGAACAGTTATACCACACGTAACTGCTCTTCACTGTTATAGACAGAACAGTTATACCACACCTAACTGCTCTTCACTGTTATAGACAGAACAGTTATACCACACCTAACTGCTCTTCACTGTTATAGACAGAACAGTTATACCACACCTAACTGCTCTTCACTGTTATAGACAGAACAGTTATACCACACCTAACTGCTCTTCACTGTTATAGACAGAACAGTTATACCACACCTAACTACTCTTCACTGTTATGGACAGAACAATTATACCACACCTAACTGCTTTTCAGCATTATAGACAGAACAATTATACCACACCTAACTGCTTTTCAGCATTATAGACAGAACAATTATACCACACCCAACTGCTTTTCAGCATTATAGACAGAACAATTATACCACACCTAACTGCTCTTCACTGTTATAGACAGAACAGTTATACCACACCTAACTACTTTTCAGCATTATAGACAGAACAATTATACCACACCTAACTGCTCTTCACTGTTATAGACAGAACAATTATACCACACCTAACTGCTCTTCACTGTTATAGACAGAACAATTATACCACACCTAACTGTTCTTCACTGTTATAGACAGAACAGTTATACCACACCTAACTACTTTTCAGCATTATAGACAGAACAGTTATACCACACCTAACTGCTCTTCACTGTCATAGACAGAACAATTATACCACACCTAACTGCTTTTCAGCATTATAGACAGAACAGTTATACCACACCTAACTGCTCTTCACTATTATAGACAGAACAATTATACCACACCCAACTGCTTTTCACTGTTATAGACAGAACAATTATACCACACCTAACTGCTCTTCACTGTTATAGACAGAACAGTTATACCACACCTAACTACTTTTCAGCATTATGGACAGAACAGTTATACCACACCTAACTGCTCTTCACTGTCATAGACAGAACAATTATACCACACCTAACTGCTCTTCACTGTTATAGACAGAACAGTTATACCACACCCAACTGCTTTTCAGCATTATAGACAGAACAATTATACCACACCTAACTGCTTTTCAGCATTATAGACAGAACAGTTATACCACACCCAACTGTTTTTCAGCATTATAGACATAACAGTTATACCACACCTAACTGCTCTTCACTGTTATAGACAGAACCGTTATACCACACCCAACTGCTTTTCAGCATTATAGACAGAACAGTTATACCACACCTAACTACTCTTCACTGTTATAGACAGAACAGTTATACCACACCTAACTGCTCTTCACTGTTATAGACAGAACAGTTATACCACACCTAACTGCTCTTCACTGTTGTAGACAGAACAGTTATACCACACCTAACAGCTCTTCACCGTTGTAGACAGAACAGTTATACCACACCTAACTGCTCTTCACTGTTGTAGACAGAACAGTTATACCACACCTAACTACTCTTCACTGTTGTAGACAGAACAGTTATACCACACCTAACTGCTCTTCACTGTTATAGACAGAACAGTTATACCACACCTAACTACTTTTCAGCATTATAGACAGAACAGTTATACCACACCTAACTACTCTTCACTGTTATAGACAGAACAGTTATACCACACCTAACTACTCTTCACTGTTATAGACAGAACAGTTATACCACACCTAACTGCTCTTCACTGTTATAGACAGAACAATTACACCACACCTAACTGCTCTTCACTGTTATAGACAGAACAATTATACCACACCTAACTGCTCTTCACTGTTATAGACAGAACAGTTATACCACACCTAACTGCTTTTCAGTATTATAGACAGAAAAATTATACCACACCGAACTACTCTTCACTGTTATAGACAAACAATTATACCACACCTAACTGCTCTTCACTGTTATAGACAGAACAATTATACCACACCTAACTGCTCTTCACTGTTATAGACAGAACAATTATACCACACCTAACTGCTCTTCACTGCTATAGACAGAACAATTATACCACACCTAACTGCTCTTCACTGTTATAGACAGAACAATTATACCACACCTAACTGCTCTTCACTGTTATAGACAGAACAGTTATACCACACCTAACTACTTTTCAGCATTATAGACAGAACAGTTATACCACACCTAACTGCTCTTCACTGTTATAGACAGAACAATTATACCACACCTAACTGCTCTTCACTGTTATAGACAGAACAATTATACCACACCTAACTGCTCTTCACTGTTATAGACAGAACAATTATACCACACCTAACTGCTTTTCACTGTTATAGACAGAACAGTTATACCACACCTAACTGCTTTTCAGCATTATAGACAGAACAGTTATACCACACCTAACTGCTCTTCACTATTATAGACAGAACAATTATACCACACCCAACTGCTTTTCACTGTTATAGACAGAACAATTATACCACACCTAACTGCTCTTCACTGTTATAGACAGAACAGTTATACCACACCTAACTGCTCTTCACTGTAATAGACAGAACAATTATACCACACCTAACTGCTCTTCACTGTTATAGACAGAACAATTATACCACACCTAACTGCTCTTCACTGTTATAGACAGAACAATTATACCACACCTAACTGCTCTTCACTGTTATAGACAGAACAATTATACCACACCTAACTGCTCTTCACTGTTATAGACAGAACAATTATACCACACCTAACTGCTTTTCAGCATTATAGACAGAACCGTTATACCACACATAAGTACTCTTCACTGTTATGGACAGAACAGTTATACCACACCTAACTGCTTTTCAGCATTATAGACAGAACCGTTATACCACACCTAACTACTTTTCAGCATTATAGACAGAACCGTTATACCACACCTAACTGCTTTTCAGCATTATAGACAGAACAATTATACCACACCTAACTGCTTTTCAGCATTATAGACAGAAAATTTATACCACACCTAACTGCTTTTCAGCATTATAGACAGAAAATTTATACCACACCAACTGCTTTTCAGCATTATAGACAGAACAGTTATACCACACCTAACTGCTTTTCAGCATTATAGACAGAAAATTTATACCACACCCAACTGCTTTTCAGCATTATAGACAGAACAGTTATACCACACCTAACTGCTTTTCAGCATTATAGACAGAAAATTTATACCACACCCAACTGCTTTTCAGCATTATAGACAGAACAGTTATACCACACCTAACTGCTTTTCAGCATTATAGACAGAACAGTTATACCACACCTAACTGCTTTTCAGCATTATAGACAGAACAGTTATACCACACCTAACTGCTTTTCAGCATTATAGACAGAACAGTTATACCACACCCAACTGCTTTTCAGCATTATAGACAGAACAGTTATACCACACCTAACTGCTTTTCAGCATTATAGACAGAACAGTTATACCACACCTAACTGCTTTTCAGCATTATAGACAGAACAGTTATACCACACCTAACTGCTTTTCAGCATTATAGACAGAACAATTATACCACACCTAACTGCTTTTCAGCATTATAGACAGAACAATTATACCACACCTAACTGCTTTTCAGCATTATAGACAGAACAGTTATACCACACCTAAGTGCTCTTCACTGTTATTGACGGAACAGTTATACCACACCTAACTGCTTTTCAGCATTATAGACAGAACAATTATACCACACCTAACTGCTTTTCAGCATTATAGACAGAACAGTTATACCACACCCAACTGCTCTTCACTGTTATAGACAGAACAGTTATACCACACCTAACTGCTTTTCAGCATTATAGACAGAACAGTTATACCACACCTAACTGCTCTTCACTGTTATAGACAGAACAGTTATACCACACCTAACTGCTTTTCAGCATTATAGACAGAACAGTTATACCACACCTAACTGCTCTTCACTGTTATAGACAGAACAGTTATACCACACCTAACTGCTTTTCAGCATTATAGACAGAACAATTATACCACACCCAAATGCTTTTCAGCATTATAGACAGAACAGTTATACCACACCTAACTGCTCTTCACTGTTATAGACAGAACAGTTATACCACACCTAACTGCTCTTCACTGTTATAGACAGAACAGTTATACCACACCTAACTGCTCTTCACTGTTATAGACAGAACAGTTATACCACACCTAACTGCTCTTCACTGTTATAGACAGAACAGTTATACCACACCTAACTGCTCTTCACTGTTATAGACAGAACAGTTATACCACACCTAACTACTCTTCACTGTTATGGACAGAACAATTATACCACACCTAACTGCTTTTCAGCATTATAGACAGAACAATTATACCACACCTAACTGCTTTTCAGCATTATAGACAGAACAATTATACCACACCCAACTGCTTTTCAGCATTATAGACAGAACAATTATACCACACCTAACTGCTCTTCACTGTTATAGACAGAACAGTTATACCACACCTAACTAATTTTCAGCATTATAGACAGAACAATTATACCACACCTAACTGCTCTTCACTGTTATAGACAGAACAATTATACCACACCTAACTGCTCTTCACTGTTATAGACAGAACAGTTATACCACACCTAACTACTTTTCAGCATTATGGACAGAACAGTTATACCACACCTAACTGCTCTTCACTGTCATAGACAGAACAATTATACCACACCTAACTGCTTTTCAGCATTATAGACAGAACAGTTATACCACACCTAACTGCTCTTCACTATTATAGACAGAACAATTATACCACAACCAACTGCTTTTCACTGTTATAGACAGAACAATTATACCACACCTAACTGCTCTTCACTGTTATAGACAGAACAGTTATACCACACCTAACTGCTCTTCACTGTTATAGACAGAACAATTATACCACACCTAACTGCTCTTCACTGTTATAGACAGAACAATTATACCACACCTAACTGCTCTTCACTGTTATAGACAGAACAATTATACCACACCTAACTGCTCTTCACTGTTATAGACAGAACAATTATACCACACCTAACTGCTCTTCACTGTTATAGACAGAACAATTATACCACACCTAACTGCTTTTCAGCATTATAGACAGAACAATTATACCACACCTAACTGCTTTTCACTGTTATAGACAGAACAATTATACCACACCTAACTGCTTTTCAGCATTATAGACAGAACAATTATACCACACCTAAGTGCTCTTCACTGTTATAGACAGAACAATTATACCACACCTAACTGCTTTTCAGCATTATAGACAGAACAATTATACCACACCTAACTGCTTTTCACTGTTATAGACAGAACAATTATACCACACCTAACTGCTTTTCAGCATTATAGACAGAACAATTATACCACACCTAACTGCTTTTCACTGTTATAGACAGAACAATTATACCACACCTAACTGCTTTTCACTGTTATAGACAGAACAATTATACCACACCTAACTGCTTTTCAGCATTATAGACAGAACAATTATACCACACCTAAGTGCTCTTCACTGTTATAGACAGAACAATTATACCACACCTAACTGCTTTTCAGCATTATAGACAGAACAATTATACCACACCTAACTGCTTTTCAGCATTATAGACAGAACAATTATACCACACCTAACTGCTTTTCAGCATTATAGACAGAACAATTATACCACACCTAAGTGCTCTTCACTGTTATAGACAGAACAATTATACCACACCTAACTGCTTTTCACCATTATAGACAGAACAATTATACCACACCTAAGTGCTCTTCACTGTTATAGACAGAACAATTATACCACACCTAACTGCTTTTCAGCATTATAGACAGAACAATTATACCACACCTAACTGCTTTTCAGCATTATAGACAGAACAATTATACCACACCTAAGTGCTCTTCACTGTTATAGACAGAACAATTATACCACACCTAACTGCTTTTCAGCATTATAGACAGAACAATTATACCACACCTAACTGCTTTTCAGCATTATAGACAGAACAGTTATACCACACCCAACTGCTCTTCACTGTTATAGACAGAACAGTTATACCACACCTAACTGCTTTTCAGCATTATAGACAGAACAATTATACCACACCCAACTGCTCTTCACTGTTATAGACAGAACAATTATACCACACCTAACTGCTTTTCAGCATTATAGACAGAACAGTTATACCACACCCAACTGCTCTTCACTGTTATAGACAGAACAGTTATACCACACCTAACTGCTTTTCAGCATTATAGACAGAACAATTATACCACACCCAACTGCTCTTCACTGTTATAGACAGAACAATTATACCACACCTAACTGCTTTTCAGCATTATAGACAGAACAATTATACCACACCCAACTGCTCTTCACTGTTATAGACAGAACAATTATACCACACCCAACTGCTCTTCACTGTTATAGACAGAACAATTATACCACACCCAACTGCTCTTCACTGTTATAGACAGAACAATTATACCACACCCAACTGCTCTTCACTGTTATAGACAGAACAATTATACCACACCCAACTGCTCTTCACTGTTATAGACAGAACAATTATACCACACCCAACTGCTCTTCACTGTTATAGACAGAACAATTATACCACACCCAACTGCTTTTCAGCATTATAGACAGAACAATTATACCACACCCAACTGCTCTTCACTGTTATAGACAGAACAATTATACCACACCCAACTGCTCTTCACTGTTATAGACAGAACAATTATACCACACCCAACTGCTTTTCAGCATTATAGACAGAACAGTTATACCACACCCAAATGCTTTTCAGCATTATAGACAGAACAGTTATACCACACCCAACTGCTTTTCAGCATTATAGACAGAACAATTATACCACACCCAACTGCTTTTCAGCATTATAGACAAAACAGTTATACCACACCTAACTGCTTTTCAGCATTATAGACAGAACAGTTATACCACACCTAACTGCTTTTCAGCATTATAGACAGAACAATTATACCACACCCAACTGCTTTCCAGCATTATAGACAGAACAATTATACCACACCCAACTGCTTTTCAGCATTATAGACAGAACAGTTATACCACACCTAACTGCTTTTCAGCATTATAGACAGAACAGTTATACCACACCCAACTGCTTTTCAGCATTATAGACAGAACAATTATACCACACCTAACTGCTCTTCACTGTTATAGACAGAACAATTATACCACACCTAACTGCTCTTCACTGCTATAGACAGAACAATTATACCACACCTAACTGCTCTTCACTGTTATAGACAGAACAGTTATACCACACCTAACTACTTTTCAGCATTATAGACAGAACAGTTATACCACACCTAACTACTCTTCACTGTTATAGACAGAACAGTTATACCACACCTAACTGCTCTTCACTGTTATAGACAGAACAATTATACCACACCTAACTGCTCTTCACTGTTATAGACAGAACAGTTATACCACACCTAACTACTCTTCACTGTTATAGACAGTACAGTTATACCACACCTAACTACTCTTCACTGTTATAGACAGAACAGTTATACCACACCTAACCGCTCTTCACTGTTATAGACAGAACAGTTATACCACACCTAACTACTCTTCACTGTTATAGACAGAACAGTTATACCACACCTAACTACTCTTCACTGTTATAGACAGAACAATTATACCACACCTAACTGCTCTTCACTGTTATAGACAGAACAATTATACCACACCTAACTACTCTTCACTGTTATAGACAGAACAGTTATACCACACCTAACTACTCTTCACTGTTATAGACAGAACAGTTATACCACACCTAACTGCTCTTCACTGTTATAGACAGAACAGTTATACCACACCTAACTACTCTTCACTGTTATAGACAGAACAATTATACCACACGTAACTGCTCTTCACTGTTATAGACAGAACAGTTATACCACACCCAACTGCTTTTCAGCATTATAGACAGAACAATTATACCACACCTAACTGCTTTTCAGCATTATAGACAGAACAGTTATACCACACCCAACTGCTTTTCAGCATTATAGACAGAACAGTTATACCACACCTAACTGCTCTTCACTGTTATAGACAGAACAGTTATACCACACCTAACTGCTTTTCAGCATTATAGACAAAACAGTTATACCACACCTAACTACTCTTCACTGTTGTAGACAGAACAGTTATACCACACCTAACTGCTCTTCACTGTTATAGACAGAACAGTTATACCACACCTAACTACTTTTCAGCATTATAGACAGAACAGTTATACCACACCTAACTACTCTTCACTGTTATAGACAGAACAGTTATACCACACCTAACTACTCTTCACTGTTATAGACAGAACAGTTATACCACACCTAACTGCTCTTCACTGTTATAGACAGAACAATTACACCACACCTAACTGCTCTTCACTGTTATAGACAGAACAATTATACCACACCTAACTGCTCTTCACTGTTATAGACAGAACAGTTATACCACACCTAACTGCTTTTCAGCATTATAGACAGAACAATTATACCACACCGAACTACTCTTCACTGTTATAGACAGAACAATTATACCACACCTAACTGCTCTTCACTGTTATAGACAGAACAATTATACCACACCTAACTGCTCTTCACTGTTATAGACAGAACAATTATACCACACCAAACTGCTCTTCACTGTTATAGACAGAACAATTATACCACACCTAACTGCTCTTCACTGTTATAGACAGAACAATTATACCACACCTAACTGCTCTTCACTGTTATAGACAGAACAGTTATACCACACCTAACTACTTTTCAGCATTATAGACAGAACAGTTATACCACACCTAACTGCTCTTCACTGTTATAGACAGAACAATTATACCACACCTAACTGCTCTTCACTGTTATAGACAGAACAATTATACCACACCTAACTGCTCTTCACTGTTATAGACAGAACAATTATACCACACCTAACTGCTTTTCACTGTTATAGACAGAACAGTTATACCACACCTAACTGCTTTTCAGCATTATAGACAGAACAGTTATACCACACCTAACTGCTCTTCACTATTATAGACAGAACAATTATACCACACCCAACTGCTTTTCACTGTTATAGACAGAACAATTATACCACACCTAACTGCTCTTCACTGTTATAGACAGAACAGTTATACCACACCTAACTGCTCTTCACTGTTATAGACAGAACAATTATACCACACCTAACTGCTCTTCACTGTTATAGACAGAACAATTATACCACACCTAACTGCTCTTCACTGTTATAGACAGAACAATTATACCACACCTAACTGCTCTTCACTGTTATAGACAGAACAATTATACCACACCTAACTGCTCTTCACTGTTATAGACAGAACAATTATACCACACCTAACTGCTTTTCAGCATTATAGACAGAACCGTTATACCACACATAAGTACTCTTCACTGTTATGGACAGAACAGTTATACCACACCTAACTGCTTTTCAGCATTATAGACAGAACCGTTATACCACACCTAACTACTTTTCAGCATTATAGACAGAACCGTTATACCACACCTAACTGCTTTTCAGCATTATAGACAGAAAATTTATACCACACCTAACTGCTTTTCAGCATTATAGACAGAAAATTTATACCACATCAACTGCTTTTCAGCATTATAGACAGAACAGTTATACCACACCTAACTGCTTTTCAGCATTATAGACAGAAAATTTATACCACACCCAACTGCTTTTCAGCATTATAGACAGAACGGTTATACCACACCTAACTGCTTTTCAGCATTATAGACAGAAAATTTATACCACACCCAACTGCTTTTCAGCATTATAGACAGAACAGTTATACCACACCTAACTGCTTTTCAGCATTATAGACAGAACAGTTATACCACACCTAACTGCTTTTCAGCATTATAGACAGAACAGTTATACCACACCTAACTGCTTTTCAGCATTATAGACAGAACAGTTATACCACACCCAACTGCTTTTCAGCATTATAGACAGAACAGTTATACCACACCTAACTGCTTTTCAGCATTATAGACAGAACAATTATACCACACCTAACTGCTTTTCAGCATTATAGACAGAACAGTTATACCACACCTAACTGCTTTTCAGCATTATAGACAGAACAGTTATACCACACCTAACTGCTTTTCAGCATTATAGACAGAACAATTATACCACACCTAACTGCTTTTCAGCATTATAGACAGAACAATTATACCACACCTAACTGCTTTTCAGCATTATAGACAGAACAGTTATACCACACCTAAGTGCTCTTCACTGTTATTGACAGAACAGTTATACCACACCTAACTGCTTTTCAGCATTATAGACAGAACAGTTATACCACACCTAACTGCTTTTCAGCATTATAGACAGAACAATTATACCACACCTAACTGCTTTGCAGCATTATAGACAGAACAATTATACCACACCTAACTGCTTTTCAGCATTATAGACAGAACAGTTATACCACACCTAAGTGCTCTTCACTGTTATTGACGGAACAGTTATACCACACCTAACTGCTTTTCAGCATTATAGACAGAACAATTATACCACACCTAACTGCTTTTCAGCATTATAGACAGAACAATTATACCACACCTAACTGCTTTTCAGCATTATAGACAGAACAGTTATACCACACCCAACTGCTCTTCACTGTTATAGACAGAACAGTTATACCACACCTAACTGCTTTTCAGCATTATAGACAGAACAGTTTTACCACACCTAACTGCTCTTCACTGTTATAGACAGAACAGTTATACCACACCTAACTGCTTTTCAGCATTATAGACAGAACAGTTATACCACACCTAACTGCTCTTCACTGTTATAGACAGAACAGTTATACCACACCTAACTGCTTTTCAGCATTATAGACAGAACAATTATACCACACCTAACTGCTTTTCAGCATTATAGACAGAACAATTATACCACACCCAACTGCTTTTCAGCATTATAGACAGAACAATTATACCACACCTAACTGCTCTTCACTGTTATAGACAGAACAGTTATACCACACCTAACTACTTTTCAGCATTATAGACAGAACAATTATACCACACCTAACTGCTCTTCACTGTTATAGACAGAACAATTATACCACACCTAACTGCTCTTCACTGTTATAGACAGAACAATTATACCACACCTAACTGCTCTTCACTGTTATAGACAGAACAGTTATACCACACCTAACTACTCTTCACTGTTATAGACAGAACAATTATACCACACCTAACTGCTCTTCACTGTTATAGACAGAACAGTTATACCACACCCAACTGCTTTTCAGCATTATAGACAGAACAATTATACCACACCTAACTGCTTTTCAGCATTATAGACAGAACAGTTATACCACACCCAACTGCTTTTCAGCATTATAGACATAACAGTTATACCACACCTAACTGCTTTTCAGCATTATAGACAGAACAATTATACCACACCTAACTGCTTTTCAGCATTATAGACAGAACAATTATACCACACCTAAGTGCTCTTCACTGTTATAGACAGAACAATTATACCACACCTAACTGCTTTTCACCATTATAGACAGAACAATTATACCACACCTAAGTGCTCTTCACTGTTATAGACAGAACAATTATACCACACCTAACTGCTCTTCACTGTTATAGACAGAACAGTTATACCACACCTAACTACTCTTCACTGTTATAGACAGAACAATTATACCACACCTAACTGCTTTTCACTGTTATAGACAGAACAATTATACCACACCTAACTGCTTTTCAGCATTATAGACAGAACAATTATACCACACCTAAGTGCTCTTCACTGTTATAGACAGAACAATTATACCACACCTAACTGCTTTTCAGCATTATAGACAGAACAATTATACCACACCTAACTGCTTTTCAGCATTATAGACAGAACAATTATACCACACCTAACTGCTTTTCAGCATTATAGACAGAACAATTATACCACACCTAAGTGCTCTTCACTGTTATAGACAGAACAATTATACCACACCTAACTGCTTTTCACCATTATAGACAGAACAATTATACCACACCTAAGTGCTCTTCACTGTTATAGACAGAACAATTATACCACACCTAACTGCTTTTCAGCATTATAGACAGAACAATTATACCACACCTAACTGCTTTTCAGCATTATAGACAGAACAATTATACCACACCTAAGTGCTCTTCACTGTTATAGACAGAACAATTATACCACACCTAACTGCTTTTCAGCATTATAGACAGAACAATTATACCACACCTAACTGCTCTTCACTGTTATAGACAGAACAATTATACCACACCTAACTGCTTTTCAGCATTATAGACAGAACAATTATACCACACCTAACTGCTTTTCAGCATTATAGACAGAACAGTTATACCACACCCAACTGCTCTTCACTGTTATAGACAGAACAGTTATACCACACCTAACTGCTTTTCAGCATTATAGACAGAACAATTATACCACACCCAACTGCTCTTCACTGTTATAGACAGAACAATTATACCACACCTAACTGCTTTTCAGCATTATAGACAGAACAGTTATACCACACCCAACTGCTCTTCACTGTTATAGACAGAACAGTTATACCACACCTAACTGCTTTTCAGCATTATAGACAGAACAATTATACCACACCCAACTGCTCTTCACTGTTATAGACAGAACAATTATACCACACCTAACTGCTTTTCAGCATTATAGACAGAACAATTATACCACACCCAACTGCTCTTCACTGTTATAGACAGAACAATTATACCACACCCAACTGCTCTTCACTGTTATAGACAGAACAATTATACCACACCCAACTGCTCTTCACTGTTATAGACAGAACAATTATACCACACCCAACTGCTCTTCACTGTTATAGACAGAACAATTATACCACACCCAACTGCTCTTCACTGTTATAGACAGAACAATTATACCACACCCAACTGCTCTTCACTGTTATAGACAGAACAATTATACCACACCCAACTGCTTTTCAGCATTATAGACAGAACAATTATACCACACCCAACTGCTCTTCACTGTTATAGACAGAACAATTATACCACACCCAACTGCTCTTCACTGTTATAGACAGAACAATTATACCACACCCAACTGCTTTTCAGCATTATAGACAGAACAGTTATACCACACCCAAATGCTTTTCAGCATTATAGACAGAACAGTTATACCACACCCAACTGCTTTTCAGCATTATAGACAGAACAATTATACCACACCCAACTGCTTTTCAGCATTATAGACAAAACAGTTATACCACACCTAACTGCTTTTCAGCATTATAGACAGAACAGTTATACCACACCTAACTGCTTTTCAGCATTATAGACAGAACAATTATACCACACCCAACTGCTTTCCAGCATTATAGACAGAACAATTATACCACACCCAACTGCTTTTCAGCATTATAGACAGAACAGTTATACCACACCTAACTGCTTTTCAGCATTATAGACAGAACAGTTATACCACACCCAACTGCTTTTCAGCATTATAGACAGAACAATTATACCACACCTAACTGCTCTTCACTGTTATAGACAGAACAATTATACCACACCTAACTGCTTTTCACCATTATAGACAGAACAATTATACCACACCTAAGTGCTCTTCACTGTTATAGACAGAACAGTTATACCACACCTAACTGCTTTTCAGCATTATAGACAGAACAATTATACCACACCCAACTGCTTTTCAGCATTATAGACAGAACAGTTATACCACACGTAACTGCTCTTCACTGTTATAGACAGAACAGTTATACCACACCTAACTGCTCTTCACTGTTATAGACAGAACAGTTATACCACACCTAACTGCTCTTCACTGTTATAGACAGAACAGTTATACCACACCTAACTGCTCTTCACTGTTATAGACAGAACAGTTATACCACACCTAACTGCTCTTCACTGTTATAGACAGAACAGTTATACCACACCTAACTACTCTTCACTGTTATGGACAGAACAATTATACCACACCTAACTGCTTTTCAGCATTATAGACAGAACAATTATACCACACCTAACTGCTTTTCAGCATTATAGACAGAACAATTATACCACACCCAACTGCTTTTCAGCATTATAGACAGAACAATTATACCACACCTAACTGCTCTTCACTGTTATAGACAGAACAGTTATACCACACCTAACTACTTTTCAGCATTATAGACAGAACAATTATACCACACCTAACTGCTCTTCACTGTTATAGACAGAACAATTATACCACACCTAACTGCTCTTCACTGTTATAGACAGAACAATTATACCACACCTAACTGTTCTTCACTGTTATAGACAGAACAGTTATACCACACCTAACTACTTTTCAGCATTATAGACAGAACAGTTATACCACACCTAACTGCTCTTCACTGTCATAGACAGAACAATTATACCACACCTAACTGCTTTTCAGCATTATAGACAGAACAGTTATACCACACCTAACTGCTCTTCACTATTATAGACAGAACAATTATACCACACCCAACTGCTTTTCACTGTTATAGACAGAACAATTATACCACACCTAACTGCTCTTCACTGTTATAGACAGAACAGTTATACCACACCTAACTACTTTTCAGCATTATGGACAGAACAGTTATACCACACCTAACTGCTCTTCACTGTCATAGACAGAACAATTATACCACACCTAACTGCTCTTCACTGTTATAGACAGAACAGTTATACCACACCCAACTGCTTTTCAGCATTATAGACAGAACAATTATACCACACCTAACTGCTTTTCAGCATTATAGACAGAACAGTTATACCACACCCAACTGTTTTTCAGCATTATAGACATAACAGTTATACCACACCTAACTGCTCTTCACTGTTATAGACAGAACCGTTATACCACACCCAACTGCTTTTCAGCATTATAGACAGAACAGTTATACCACACCTAACTACTCTTCACTGTTATAGACAGAACAGTTATACCACACCTAACTGCTCTTCACTGTTATAGACAGAACAGTTATACCACACCTAACTGCTCTTCACTGTTGTAGACAGAACAGTTATACCACACCTAACAGCTCTTCACCGTTGTAGACAGAACAGTTATACCACACCTAACTGCTCTTCACTGTTGTAGACAGAACAGTTATACCACACCTAACTACTCTTCACTGTTGTAGACAGAACAGTTATACCACACCTAACTGCTCTTCACTGTTATAGACAGAACAGTTATACCACACCTAACTACTTTTCAGCATTATAGACAGAACAGTTATACCACACCTAACTACTCTTCACTGTTATAGACAGAACAGTTATACCACACCTAACTACTCTTCACTGTTATAGACAGAACAGTTATACCACACCTAACTGCTCTTCACTGTTATAGACAGAACAATTACACCACACCTAACTGCTCTTCACTGTTATAGACAGAACAATTATACCACACCTAACTGCTCTTCACTGTTATAGACAGAACAGTTATACCACACCTAACTGCTTTTCAGTATTATAGACAGAAAAATTATACCACACCGAACTACTCTTCACTGTTATAGACAAACAATTATACCACACCTAACTGCTCTTCACTGTTATAGACAGAACAATTATACCACACCTAACTGCTCTTCACTGTTATAGACAGAACAATTATACCACACCTAACTGCTCTTCACTGCTATAGACAGAACAATTATACCACACCTAACTGCTCTTCACTGTTATAGACAGAACAATTATACCACACCTAACTGCTCTTCACTGTTATAGACAGAACAGTTATACCACACCTAACTACTTTTCAGCATTATAGACAGAACAGTTATACCACACCTAACTGCTCTTCACTGTTATAGACAGAACAATTATACCACACCTAACTGCTCTTCACTGTTATAGACAGAACAATTATACCACACCTAACTGCTCTTCACTGTTATAGACAGAACAATTATACCACACCTAACTGCTTTTCACTGTTATAGACAGAACAGTTATACCACACCTAACTGCTTTTCAGCATTATAGACAGAACAGTTATACCACACCTAACTGCTCTTCACTATTATAGACAGAACAATTATACCACACCCAACTGCTTTTCACTGTTATAGACAGAACAATTATACCACACCTAACTGCTCTTCACTGTTATAGACAGAACAGTTATACCACACCTAACTGCTCTTCACTGTAATAGACAGAACAATTATACCACACCTAACTGCTCTTCACTGTTATAGACAGAACAATTATACCACACCTAACTGCTCTTCACTGTTATAGACAGAACAATTATACCACACCTAACTGCTCTTCACTGTTATAGACAGAACAATTATACCACACCTAACTGCTCTTCACTGTTATAGACAGAACAATTATACCACACCTAACTGCTTTTCAGCATTATAGACAGAACCGTTATACCACACATAAGTACTCTTCACTGTTATGGACAGAACAGTTATACCACACCTAACTGCTTTTCAGCATTATAGACAGAACCGTTATACCACACCTAACTACTTTTCAGCATTATAGACAGAACCGTTATACCACACCTAACTGCTTTTCAGCATTATAGACAGAACAATTATACCACACCTAACTGCTTTTCAGCATTATAGACAGAAAATTTATACCACACCTAACTGCTTTTCAGCATTATAGACAGAAAATTTATACCACACCAACTGCTTTTCAGCATTATAGACAGAACAGTTATACCACACCTAACTGCTTTTCAGCATTATAGACAGAAAATTTATACCACACCCAACTGCTTTTCAGCATTATAGACAGAACAGTTATACCACACCTAACTGCTTTTCAGCATTATAGACAGAAAATTTATACCACACCCAACTGCTTTTCAGCATTATAGACAGAACAGTTATACCACACCTAACTGCTTTTCAGCATTATAGACAGAACAGTTATACCACACCTAACTGCTTTTCAGCATTATAGACAGAACAGTTATACCACACCTAACTGCTTTTCAGCATTATAGACAGAACAGTTATACCACACCCAACTGCTTTTCAGCATTATAGACAGAACAGTTATACCACACCTAACTGCTTTTCAGCATTATAGACAGAACAGTTATACCACACCTAACTGCTTTTCAGCATTATAGACAGAACAGTTATACCACACCTAACTGCTTTTCAGCATTATAGACAGAACAATTATACCACACCTAACTGCTTTTCAGCATTATAGACAGAACAATTATACCACACCTAACTGCTTTTCAGCATTATAGACAGAACAGTTATACCACACCTAAGTGCTCTTCACTGTTATTGACGGAACAGTTATACCACACCTAACTGCTTTTCAGCATTATAGACAGAACAATTATACCACACCTAACTGCTTTTCAGCATTATAGACAGAACAGTTATACCACACCCAACTGCTCTTCACTGTTATAGACAGAACAGTTATACCACACCTAACTGCTTTTCAGCATTATAGACAGAACAGTTATACCACACCTAACTGCTCTTCACTGTTATAGACAGAACAGTTATACCACACCTAACTGCTTTTCAGCATTATAGACAGAACAGTTATACCACACCTAACTGCTCTTCACTGTTATAGACAGAACAGTTATACCACACCTAACTGCTTTTCAGCATTATAGACAGAACAATTATACCACACCCAAATGCTTTTCAGCATTATAGACAGAACAGTTATACCACACCTAACTGCTCTTCACTGTTATAGACAGAACAGTTATACCACACCTAACTGCTCTTCACTGTTATAGACAGAACAGTTATACCACACCTAACTGCTCTTCACTGTTATAGACAGAACAGTTATACCACACCTAACTGCTCTTCACTGTTATAGACAGAACAGTTATACCACACCTAACTGCTCTTCACTGTTATAGACAGAACAGTTATACCACACCTAACTACTCTTCACTGTTATGGACAGAACAATTATACCACACCTAACTGCTTTTCAGCATTATAGACAGAACAATTATACCACACCTAACTGCTTTTCAGCATTATAGACAGAACAATTATACCACACCCAACTGCTTTTCAGCATTATAGACAGAACAATTATACCACACCTAACTGCTCTTCACTGTTATAGACAGAACAGTTATACCACACCTAACTAATTTTCAGCATTATAGACAGAACAATTATACCACACCTAACTGCTCTTCACTGTTATAGACAGAACAATTATACCACACCTAACTGCTCTTCACTGTTATAGACAGAACAGTTATACCACACCTAACTACTTTTCAGCATTATGGACAGAACAGTTATACCACACCTAACTGCTCTTCACTGTCATAGACAGAACAATTATACCACACCTAACTGCTTTTCAGCATTATAGACAGAACAGTTATACCACACCTAACTGCTCTTCACTATTATAGACAGAACAATTATACCACAACCAACTGCTTTTCACTGTTATAGACAGAACAATTATACCACACCTAACTGCTCTTCACTGTTATAGACAGAACAGTTATACCACACCTAACTGCTCTTCACTGTTATAGACAGAACAATTATACCACACCTAACTGCTCTTCACTGTTATAGACAGAACAATTATACCACACCTAACTGCTCTTCACTGTTATAGACAGAACAATTATACCACACCTAACTGCTCTTCACTGTTATAGACAGAACAATTATACCACACCTAACTGCTCTTCACTGTTATAGACAGAACAATTATACCACACCTAACTGCTTTTCAGCATTATAGACAGAACAATTATACCACACCTAACTGCTTTTCACTGTTATAGACAGAACAATTATACCACACCTAACTGCTTTTCAGCATTATAGACAGAACAATTATACCACACCTAAGTGCTCTTCACTGTTATAGACAGAACAATTATACCACACCTAACTGCTTTTCAGCATTATAGACAGAACAATTATACCACACCTAACTGCTTTTCACTGTTATAGACAGAACAATTATACCACACCTAACTGCTTTTCAGCATTATAGACAGAACAATTATACCACACCTAACTGCTTTTCACTGTTATAGACAGAACAATTATACCACACCTAACTGCTTTTCACTGTTATAGACAGAACAATTATACCACACCTAACTGCTTTTCAGCATTATAGACAGAACAATTATACCACACCTAAGTGCTCTTCACTGTTATAGACAGAACAATTATACCACACCTAACTGCTTTTCAGCATTATAGACAGAACAATTATACCACACCTAACTGCTTTTCAGCATTATAGACAGAACAATTATACCACACCTAACTGCTTTTCAGCATTATAGACAGAACAATTATACCACACCTAAGTGCTCTTCACTGTTATAGACAGAACAATTATACCACACCTAACTGCTTTTCACCATTATAGACAGAACAATTATACCACACCTAAGTGCTCTTCACTGTTATAGACAGAACAATTATACCACACCTAACTGCTTTTCAGCATTATAGACAGAACAATTATACCACACCTAACTGCTTTTCAGCATTATAGACAGAACAATTATACCACACCTAAGTGCTCTTCACTGTTATAGACAGAACAATTATACCACACCTAACTGCTTTTCAGCATTATAGACAGAACAATTATACCACACCTAACTGCTTTTCAGCATTATAGACAGAACAGTTATACCACACCCAACTGCTCTTCACTGTTATAGACAGAACAGTTATACCACACCTAACTGCTTTTCAGCATTATAGACAGAACAATTATACCACACCCAACTGCTCTTCACTGTTATAGACAGAACAATTATACCACACCTAACTGCTTTTCAGCATTATAGACAGAACAGTTATACCACACCCAACTGCTCTTCACTGTTATAGACAGAACAGTTATACCACACCTAACTGCTTTTCAGCATTATAGACAGAACAATTATACCACACCCAACTGCTCTTCACTGTTATAGACAGAACAATTATACCACACCTAACTGCTTTTCAGCATTATAGACAGAACAATTATACCACACCCAACTGCTCTTCACTGTTATAGACAGAACAATTATACCACACCCAACTGCTCTTCACTGTTATAGACAGAACAATTATACCACACCCAACTGCTCTTCACTGTTATAGACAGAACAATTATACCACACCCAACTGCTCTTCACTGTTATAGACAGAACAATTATACCACACCCAACTGCTCTTCACTGTTATAGACAGAACAATTATACCACACCCAACTGCTCTTCACTGTTATAGACAGAACAATTATACCACACCCAACTGCTTTTCAGCATTATAGACAGAACAATTATACCACACCCAACTGCTCTTCACTGTTATAGACAGAACAATTATACCACACCCAACTGCTCTTCACTGTTATAGACAGAACAATTATACCACACCCAACTGCTTTTCAGCATTATAGACAGAACAGTTATACCACACCCAAATGCTTTTCAGCATTATAGACAGAACAGTTATACCACACCCAACTGCTTTTCAGCATTATAGACAGAACAATTATACCACACCCAACTGCTTTTCAGCATTATAGACAAAACAGTTATACCACACCTAACTGCTTTTCAGCATTATAGACAGAACAGTTATACCACACCTAACTGCTTTTCAGCATTATAGACAGAACAATTATACCACACCCAACTGCTTTCCAGCATTATAGACAGAACAATTATACCACACCCAACTGCTTTTCAGCATTATAGACAGAACAGTTATACCACACCTAACTGCTTTTCAGCATTATAGACAGAACAGTTATACCACACCCAACTGCTTTTCAGCATTATAGACAGAACAATTATACCACACCTAACTGCTCTTCACTGTTATAGACAGAACAATTATACCACACCTAACTGCTCTTCACTGCTATAGACAGAACAATTATACCACACCTAACTGCTCTTCACTGTTATAGACAGAACAGTTATACCACACCTAACTACTTTTCAGCATTATAGACAGAACAGTTATACCACACCTAACTACTCTTCACTGTTATAGACAGAACAGTTATACCACACCTAACTGCTCTTCACTGTTATAGACAGAACAATTATACCACACCTAACTGCTCTTCACTGTTATAGACAGAACAGTTATACCACACCTAACTACTCTTCACTGTTATAGACAGTACAGTTATACCACACCTAACTACTCTTCACTGTTATAGACAGAACAGTTATACCACACCTAACCGCTCTTCACTGTTATAGACAGAACAGTTATACCACACCTAACTACTCTTCACTGTTATAGACAGAACAGTTATACCACACCTAACTACTCTTCACTGTTATAGACAGAACAATTATACCACACCTAACTGCTCTTCACTGTTATAGACAGAACAATTATACCACACCTAACTACTCTTCACTGTTATAGACAGAACAGTTATACCACACCTAACTACTCTTCACTGTTATAGACAGAACAGTTATACCACACCTAACTGCTCTTCACTGTTATAGACAGAACAGTTATACCACACCTAACTACTCTTCACTGTTATAGACAGAACAATTATACCACACGTAACTGCTCTTCACTGTTATAGACAGAACAGTTATACCACACCCAACTGCTTTTCAGCATTATAGACAGAACAATTATACCACACCTAACTGCTTTTCAGCATTATAGACAGAACAGTTATACCACACCCAACTGCTTTTCAGCATTATAGACAGAACAGTTATACCACACCTAACTGCTCTTCACTGTTATAGACAGAACAGTTATACCACACCTAACTGCTTTTCAGCATTATAGACAAAACAGTTATACCACACCTAACTACTCTTCACTGTTGTAGACAGAACAGTTATACCACACCTAACTGCTCTTCACTGTTATAGACAGAACAGTTATACCACACCTAACTACTTTTCAGCATTATAGACAGAACAGTTATACCACACCTAACTACTCTTCACTGTTATAGACAGAACAGTTATACCACACCTAACTACTCTTCACTGTTATAGACAGAACAGTTATACCACACCTAACTGCTCTTCACTGTTATAGACAGAACAATTACACCACACCTAACTGCTCTTCACTGTTATAGACAGAACAATTATACCACACCTAACTGCTCTTCACTGTTATAGACAGAACAGTTATACCACACCTAACTGCTTTTCAGCATTATAGACAGAACAATTATACCACACCGAACTACTCTTCACTGTTATAGACAGAACAATTATACCACACCTAACTGCTCTTCACTGTTATAGACAGAACAATTATACCACACCTAACTGCTCTTCACTGTTATAGACAGAACAATTATACCACACCAAACTGCTCTTCACTGTTATAGACAGAACAATTATACCACACCTAACTGCTCTTCACTGTTATAGACAGAACAATTATACCACACCTAACTGCTCTTCACTGTTATAGACAGAACAGTTATACCACACCTAACTACTTTTCAGCATTATAGACAGAACAGTTATACCACACCTAACTGCTCTTCACTGTTATAGACAGAACAATTATACCACACCTAACTGCTCTTCACTGTTATAGACAGAACAATTATACCACACCTAACTGCTCTTCACTGTTATAGACAGAACAATTATACCACACCTAACTGCTTTTCACTGTTATAGACAGAACAGTTATACCACACCTAACTGCTTTTCAGCATTATAGACAGAACAGTTATACCACACCTAACTGCTCTTCACTATTATAGACAGAACAATTATACCACACCCAACTGCTTTTCACTGTTATAGACAGAACAATTATACCACACCTAACTGCTCTTCACTGTTATAGACAGAACAGTTATACCACACCTAACTGCTCTTCACTGTTATAGACAGAACAATTATACCACACCTAACTGCTCTTCACTGTTATAGACAGAACAATTATACCACACCTAACTGCTCTTCACTGTTATAGACAGAACAATTATACCACACCTAACTGCTCTTCACTGTTATAGACAGAACAATTATACCACACCTAACTGCTCTTCACTGTTATAGACAGAACAATTATACCACACCTAACTGCTTTTCAGCATTATAGACAGAACCGTTATACCACACATAAGTACTCTTCACTGTTATGGACAGAACAGTTATACCACACCTAACTGCTTTTCAGCATTATAGACAGAACCGTTATACCACACCTAACTACTTTTCAGCATTATAGACAGAACCGTTATAGCACACCTAACTGCTTTTCAGCATTATAGACAGAAAATTTATACCACACCTAACTGCTTTTCAGCATTATAGACAGAAAATTTATACCACATCAACTGCTTTTCAGCATTATAGACAGAACAGTTATACCACACCTAACTGCTTTTCAGCATTATAGACAGAAAATTTATACCACACCCAACTGCTTTTCAGCATTATAGACAGAACGGTTATACCACACCTAACTGCTTTTCAGCATTATAGACAGAAAATTTATACCACACCCAACTGCTTTTCAGCATTATAGACAGAACAGTTATACCACACCTAACTGCTTTTCAGCATTATAGACAGAACAGTTATACCACACCTAACTGCTTTTCAGCATTATAGACAGAACAGTTATACCACACCTAACTGCTTTTCAGCATTATAGACAGAACAGTTATACCACACCCAACTGCTTTTCAGCATTATAGACAGAACAGTTATACCACACCTAACTGCTTTTCAGCATTATAGACAGAACAATTATACCACACCTAACTGCTTTTCAGCATTATAGACAGAACAGTTATACCACACCTAACTGCTTTTCAGCATTATAGACAGAACAGTTATACCACACCTAACTGCTTTTCAGCATTATAGACAGAACAATTATACCACACCTAACTGCTTT